>OW052016.1:3035130-3660130 GCA_932526365.1 Lobophora halterata | reverse complement strand
GATCTAGGCATAAGTTATAATGTAAATGAGTCTGAAAGACTATAAAATAACCAAACTTAGGTTTAATGCTCAATTTACTTAGCACGAGACATTGAATTATATTTCCAGTCCATTAAATCTCCGAAAAATCTGAAAGTAAAACATAAGGATTGCGAAACGCCAAACAATTTTGAACCTTACGACCCAAGAATAAGGGTGATAAGTAAGGAGTTCACTCAAGTGAACTTATTTGGGTGCGTATAAGTAATACACACCTAAATTCTTATTTCTTAGGGTTGCGTTTGTGTATGATTATGTCATTTGAAACGCATAATAAATTAAGGAACTTATAGGTAATTCTTCCCAAAATATAAAATATATTTTCTTTATTGAATATGTATTATATAATATATATTATATATAATATACCTATATTATAAAATAATTGGAGATTATATAATAAATCAAAAACCTTTGAGATGGATTTTACATTTTAAATAATTCAAAGCCTATAGTAATATAGAGCCCTTAACAAGTAGCTGTAAAATATAAAGGAGACCTGAATATTTATGAGATTGTATTAAATCAACCTTTTGAGTTTCAAATTCTTGCCGGTATTCATTTGTTGAATAACATATCAAAGTAGGTTTTAGTTTAGGAAGAGTTTAATAATAAATTAAAACACCTTGAATATTCTTTGGTATGTATTAGTTATTCACATGGATCTGTAGCTCTACCTTCGTGGATAATAGGCAACCTCAGTATCAAAGGTGGTTTTAAACATATATTTATTTCATACATCATTCTTGAAACATTTATTAAGTACAGACAGCGTCATAGATAAGTATCCTCCTTGCATTAGAATACCCAGCTTCAAATCTCTTTAAATCACCGTCGCGATGAATGGAGAAGTTTTGCCTTTAAAAAATAGATTTTATTTGTATAACTGTATGTAAGCCTAAAAATAATTTTAAGTATTACAATTTTTTGAAAGGATTTATAACTGGGTGTCTTGTGCAAGGGGGATACTTATCTCTGCCTACCTAATGCCAACTTGCACCAATCTATCAAAGTTCCTAAGCAGTTACTTAACTCACTTGACAGTTCTTAACAGTCTGAATTTGGACGGTTAAGAACTAGCAAGCAGGAAAAGTAATTGCTTAGGAGCTTTGTCAGTTTGGTGCAAGTAGGCATAAGTGTTTTGTTATTTATAAGATTTTACCTCAGCTGTATACTTAATATTTGTAGCGCCTAAAATATTTACAATGTACCAACTTTCTCATCTAAGTGAACTGTAATGTTCTTTTGAGAATAAATGATCTTTAAACCGAATCCAATGTACAGAAAATAGTATATTGGTAGTAGTCTGAGCCTTATATATATTAAAACTGTTTTATTTTACTAGTTTTATTTCTTATCCTTTATTAGACATTTCCTGGAGATGATGTCAGAGTTCCAACTTTTCTTGACTGCTGAATCCTATGTGTTCTATTCTATGTCTATGTGTGACTTTAATATAACATAACATAAACATTCACACACTCACACCCCTGCACTAGGATTCCCTGTGTCGCAGGTGGCATGGACACATACAACACATCACAACATCCAAGACCCAAGAACAATCATTTGTGTTCGTCAAACAAATATTTGCCCCGGCCAGGGATCGAACCCGGAACACTAAGCTTCGTAGGCAGGGTCACTACCAACTAAGCCACGGTGTCGTCATATATGTATATAGCTTTAGTTTTAGCTATTTTAGTTTTATATCGTTGTCTAACCACATCTTGTTTATGATTATTGCTTGTATGAGACTTTTTATTAGCTTAAATTATTTATTAGTAGTCTAGCTATTAAGTTTTCTCATGCTCTTAGTCTTCCTAAGAAAGTAGAATGAATACCAGGAGGTAACCCATTTATTTATAAACAGTCTAAAATAAATGTTATTCGGCATTCATTCTAAGCCCAAACCTGAAGACTACTGACGATTACTTATTCATATATTCAGAGGTAACCTTTTCATGTTTCAACAATGGCTAGCGAAATATGCGAAATGAATCTGAGAGAGGCTTTACAATCTTGCTACGTTCCTTCTGTGACTTCACGTTTCAAATTATGAATGAGGTTGGAAAAAAACGGTTATTGTTTTACGGCCTTAGGGCGCCTTCAAATTAGGGGTGTGAGGAAGCGCCTCTGTGGCGCCACTGTGGCGCGCTGGCCGTGCTTTTACTAGTTTACATACAATATCTAGACATATCACTACATATGTCACGATAGTGGCACTGTACTTGCGCGTCTTGATATTGTTTGAAAGCTAGTAGAAGGGTGGCCAGCGCGCTATACAGTGGCGCCACAGTGCCGCTTCTTCACGCCCCTAATTTGAAGGCGCCCTTATTCTTCTTGAACCTCTCCAGTGGGTTATCAATTTTATTGTTCAATAGTCAATAGCGGCCTAGACTTTTATAATCTGTGTGATACGTCACTGTGGTAAGGAGGCGTGATAATCTGTGAAAGGCTACATGCGTGAATTGGATGCGGTGAGTTGAAGCCAACGCGCAATGGAGCTCATTGGTACAGGCCCCGCAGTGGACAGCGATACTTTCGTATTATTCTTCCATACTTATCTTATTTGATCTTATCGTACAAATAAGCAGTGTGCTTGATGGAGCTGAATCCTCCTTGGTAAATCCAAAAATTATTTATTTTTTTGGAGTTCGATGGAATATTCTTGAACTTGCAGCTGTTGTAACAGTTTACGCCAAAAAGCGCAAAAGAGTCAGTTAATTAAATTTAAAAATAAAGCCGTGTCCAGATGGGTTTAATTCAGAAGCTTTCAATATCATTTAAATGAAACTTGTGCAGTGTGCCAGTAAATGCGCCGCTTATTCACGTCGTTGGAATCGCTCGGAGATGCAATTTTTGCAACACTTTTATTTCAATCGCAGTCTGATTGCAGGCTCATGATCGTTTTTTCCTTTTAAAAATAGAGATCTCTCCAGAGCCACTTTCAATTTTTACAGATAATATTAGTAAACCAGTAAAAAAAGGAGCATATTTCAACAAAATCTTATTGAATTCAACAGACCAGATAATAAATCAATAATTCCTAAGCAATTAAATTTACATAACTAATAGACTTATTCCTGACTGATTGTCTGCAAAACAACGCCCAGGCAAAACCACTGGACGAGAATTTTGTTAATTCGCAACGCAAACGTAGTTGCGGTTTTTAATTAGTAGTTGACGACACCGTGGCTTAGTTATTAGTGACCCTGCCTACGAAGCTTGGTGTTCCGGGCTCGATCCCCGGCCGGGGCAACTATTTGTGTGACGAACACAAATGATTGTTCTCGGGTCTTGGATGTTGTGATTTCTTGTATACATATGTGTCCATGCCACCTGCGACACATGAATCCTAGTGCAGGGTGTAAGTGTAGGAATGTTTATTATTATTATTATTATCATCTAACTATAAATAAGGCCAAAATTTGCGAGGTTTTACTCAAAACTTTATATCAAAATTTAAGCCACTAAATAATTATGCTACGGGCCTGTGCATGATACAGGGTGAAGGATTACACGGTGCTGTCCAACTTATAATGATGAGGGTAAAGGGGGAATAATTTGGAGAAATTAAACCAAGGCGTAGCGGGGGCATTAGGTAAGAGATGTATAATAAACCACCAAGAAGTTATACTGACTAATTTTTTGTATAAAAATTTAGTTTGTTAAATATAGGATTTCTTTTAATAATTTTCTATGACGACTTAATTCGCATTCGATAGGTAGGTCGTGTATGTTTATTTGTCAAATGTAGCGCATAAGTGCACCCGCAAACGGGTCGCCCTTAAACAGGTACCCGGCCGGCGCCCGTCAGTTTTCATACATTTTGTACCTGCCGCACGCGTGCGAATGCTATACGTGTCTGGTGGCGGCTACGCGCTACAGCAACAAAATGTATGAAAAATGATAGACGCCGGCTACCGAACGCTGTAGTCGGCGACCCGTTTGCGGGTGCAGTAAGTTCAACGTAATATTGCTTAGCCACTTACGAGTATGTGACTGACCGTAAGTATGAAAAACAAAATAAAACGAAAAAAGGCCTTATTAATAAAACCATATAGCCATAGAGACTGTTCATTTTGTGTTTCTTACTTATTTACGGAACCATTAAGTATACGGCTGACTGTTCCATATTTAATAATATTTTAATTATACCTAGTTCTCCAATGTCTTGTAATTGTGGAATGAAGCGAGGTTCATTAGCTTAGAACAATATTACTCACCAAAGGTCAATAGACTCTTCGTTAGGCATGCAAAGTATACCGAGTAACATGTTATTTATCATGGTATAAAACTGATCATACATAACGCTTGTTACTTTCTAAGGCCGAGTCTGTTACAAAATCACCGGTGATATCCACCCGGCGCGCCCCGGCATGCGATTTTGTACGCCGGCGGACGCTGTGATGTTATGATACTTGTCAGCATTCACAATTTAATTCGTATCATAAATAACAATAACAGCCAGTCAGTAGTGTGCTGCCTATGAAAAGGAGTGACTGCGTGACGTCGCGTTATGCATGAATTATAATACGACATTAGTCACATTAGGCTTTTGATGTAAAAATAGCAGTGTTACCGGCGATTGAGCTGTTCCAAAATGAAATCATATCACCATGTGACAATGAAATAGAAGTAGCAATCATTTCCAAGGCTACTCTTCGTTAATACCTACCTATCTATTAGGTAGAGCAGATGATGTGGTATTGTCTAAGCTTACAGTCCACAGGAAGTCGGCCAGGCGTGGTATCTCGTGGTACCTCTAAATAGGATTATTCCTGAAACCTCCTTTGTCCACAGCTCAACGTTCCTTCCTTCTTGTGTAAGCTAGTGGTCAGCTTTTGTGTCTTGGAGCTGTTTTGTGACTTCAATGGCCTGATCATTATAAATACTGAGAATCGAGTTCATATCGTATCCGTCACAGAGAAGTCGATAGTTTGTATAATGGCTTGAAAAATCATACAAACGAATAACCCTTCTGTGATACGATACGAACTCGATTGTTAGATTTTTTCGTAATCAGGCCTCTTCCGATCAGATCTTTATGTGTGAAACTAAATGATGGAAATATTTGGGGGAGACGTTTGCCTAACAAAGGGGCACCTCAGGTTAATAAAAAAATTGTTTGTCTTAAAAGTTGGTTTACGGACGATAGTTTAACCAGCATAACGGGACAATGAGCGTTACCAGACAATGACGTCAACGTTTTCGTGCATGCAGCCGGCGTTCATCGATTTATTAGAAGTAGTCACGTCAATAATATATAAATAATAAAGGCCTACGTAGCTAGCTTCTTTTTGAATAATATCTCTGATTTATTGCAAATACATATATTCAACAAATATGTCAAATAAAACGCGGTTTTAATAGAAACACTTATGCCTACTTGTACATATCTCAGTACTCTGTGCTTGCACCAAACTGTCAAAGCTCCTAAGCAATTACTTTTCTTGCTTGCCAGTTCTTTACGGTCCCAATTCTGACCGTTAAGATCTGTTAAGTGAGTTAAGTAATTGCTTAGGAACTTTGATAGTTTCATGCAAGTCGGTATAAGTATCTTTTGAATATAGGTATATAATATATAAACTTTTTATTCGATCGTCTCCTAAGTAGGTAGGCGCGATTCCAAACTTAAACGCTTAGCATGATAATTTCAAAACTTTTCACGTAATATCTCATAATTCTCATTTAAATTAATTTTAGATGTTAATCGGTTTTCACGGAATCTTATTCTTTTTATGACATCGGGGCAAATGAAAGCCAGTTTTTTGTCAGTTTCTTAAAATTTTACATTTAGTTCTACATAGAAGTTGATGTCGATAAAAGTTTGTCTTGGTCATTAGGACCGTGTTTTTTTACTTGATGCAAGTGTCAAGTATTATTACAAAAATAAATTAACTATACAAAAATAGTCAAAAAGATTTAATCGTTTGCAGCCACTCGGAAATTATTTTTTAAATGAAAACTTCCGCATGAAAGCAATTTATTCTGTGGGTACTAAATGAGACTGAACCGTCAGAATCAGTTATGTAACGCTCGTTTGAGTAAAGTCGGCTGGAATCTACTAAGGTGATGAAGTTCTCACTCCTGTCGTGAGGTCTCAAAACACAATTTTCTATGACGTGACTAATGTACGTCTAATAAATCTATGAACGCCGGTTGCATGCACGAAAACGTTGACGTCATTGTCCGGTAACACTGGCATTGTCCGGTAACGCTCATTGTCCCGTTACGCTGGTAGTCACGTTAAACTATCGTCCATAAACCAACTTAACAGACAACCAATTTTTTTAGTGACAATATAACACATCTTTAGCCTAAAGCCAGGTAGAGCCAGTGTCCTCCAAAAATCCAATGCCCATAAACTATCCACTAAATAATAGTCCTGTCGAAACTATCCCCCGCAGGGTGGATTGCTTATACTTGTCAGGCAAGATTGGGTTTGTCATGTCCCCTAAGATAATACTGGATCTCACAAACATGAGCATTTATTGTGACAAGATATTGTCATATTATTATCTTGGTATATCATTCTGTCGTATAATCTTCCTTTTAGAATTAGGTTTTCATATCTTCTATCTCTGTATCTTCTTTATATCTAAAAGTAAATATATATGGCTTGGACCTACTGGCTGACTGACTGACCAACAACGCACAGGTCAATCCAGTGAAACTAGACACTTTGAATTTATTGTTATCAAGAGCTGAAAGCGTATTAAAAAAAAAATTTTTGAAAAATCGTAATGCAAACAAGATTGCAGGCGTAATCGAAGCGTTACCGACCGTATTGCAGCGTTTCCGAGTCGTAACGTTACCGGCCCGCATAGCAACATCTCTGACACGCAAAGCCACACAGTTCCGTTGCGCTGCGTTGCGTTGTTATTTTGAACTGGTATTTTGTAAATAATGTGACAAAATCTAGCGCTTAAACGCAACGCAACGCAACGGAGCAGTGTGGCTTCGCTCTAACGTAGTCAGCACGCATGGAGCCAACTGGCATATTTATGCTAGTAACACAGATAATATTTAGTATTTTAAATATTGGGCTTGTACTGACTCAAGTTAAAGGTACATTCATAATATTAGTAGATCTAGCTAGTAGGTCAGATTAGTTAGCTAAAATTTAAACGGCCGTATCTCGAAAATTTCTAATCCTAGCTAATCCTATATAAGTAGGTAGGTGTGGCCCTGCTATAAAACTCAAAACCAAGCAGTTTAGTTAAATTATACTTCTATAATAGTAATAATATTTTTAACAATACGCGTTACTACATTGCAAGACCAAAATCAATTGCCTTGTCATACACAGACCAATAAGAAACCAGTAACGAGGTATCGCATTTCAAGAAATTTCCACGAGATGGGGACCGGAGAAAAATCTCTCGTATCTAGGGCAGCGGTTCGCAACCTCAACGTATAGATCGGATTGAAGAGGAAAGGATACAATAGCACTGACACAGCATAAAAGGGCTAAAGCTTGTACAATCCATCTTTGAAATGTGATAGCTAAGAGATAATTTTTCGTCTTTTTGTAAGCTAAACCAAGTTCAAAGCTTCTTCTTTGATTCTGTAAGAAGTTCTAGCAGACGTTGAGTATTATAGTGGTGTTACAAGAGAACTCCCTCTCTATTCCGTGAAATATTTATAAAAATGGAAATAAATCCTTTTATTTGAAGGGGTGTCTAAAATTATTTTTAAATTATTTTCTGGATAATTTATGAAACAAATTTTTTAATCTATGTTCTAAAACCACTTGGAATAATTTATTACTTTCGTTAAATTATAAAACTAACTCCTAGGAATGAACTAGATGAATCAAAGTTAGCTGTTTCAGCACTGAAATATAAAATGCAATTCACGAACATATGTTGTTCTATCCGAGGGCGCTGCAGTTCATTGAACGTTCAAAGATGTGATTTTTATTATAGCAATGTGTATAAGAGGGTGTTTTTTTTTATGTAAATAAGTAAATACTCTTGAGAAGGAACTTCCAATTTCCTTTCTTCGCTGCATCATTGAAATTACCTGAAACAAACAATACAACGGAAAATTAAATCTCACGCAACTAGAAAAAAACCTAATTTTGTCTTCAGAAAGCTGCTGGGTATATTTTTATTAAACACTAGATGACACCAGCAACTTCGCTTGCGTAGCAAATTAACAAAATTCCTTTTTTAGTCTGTGACTTTGCATTGTTTTATAGAACACCTTTTAGGGGAAAGACCGTTCTACATGTTTTAGCTTATAACCAAAAATAAATAACCGATTTCAAAATATACCGCATCCATTACATAACTTTAACTAAAATTGAGGCAATATTGCATTGTAATCTCTGCTCACAATCCAATCTATAAAGATTTTAAAATTGATTAAATTTGCAGCATTTTGTAAAAATAGCATAAATGGTAGAACATAAGGCACTAATAATATTCTTTAATAACATACTATGTATACTATGTTCTGGCGAATAAAAATCTTGAATCTTGAATCTTGAATAGCACTAGCGTTTAGATTTGTACTCAGTTATTTGGTTAGGCCCAAAACCATTAGTTTTAATTTTAAACTTTACAATTCCTATGGGTACCACATCTAAAAAAATTGGTTGTCTGTAAAGTTGGTTAACGGACGATAGTTTAACGTGACAACGTCATAACCAGCGTAACGGGACAATGAGCGTTACTGAACAATGACGTCAACGTTTTCGTGCATGCAGTCGGTGTTCATCGATTTATTAGACGTAGTTACGTCAAAAAAAAACACTAAGTAAATAATTTCATCTAGATGTACGACTAAGTCAAACAAAAATGGTTACTTAACTGACGAATGAAAGATTTTTTTGACCCGATGTGTAATATTTCCAGTTTAGTTCTCTTCTCAATACATAGATATAAACCTAATAAAAAAAAATGTTAACATTACCAATGGCAGTAATATTTAGGGCATTATTATGCCTGATCACAAATACCTAATGTGCGGAATTCGCAGTTATTGGCCAATACCGTATGTTTGCATTAGCACCGTTCGAGCCGCATCGCATAGTATAGGGGATAAAATACAACGCAGTAATTATATTTTTGCAACTAAAAATTTAAAAATGTATAAGGATAACAATATGATGTATAAGTTGTGTATATTTTGGTACTCGGTGGTATTAGTAAAGGTATTAGAATGTGTTTATAATGTATAAGAATGACTTGAAATCTTAATGCATATTCGATATCTTTAATAAGCATTTCTTTATAATCATAATAACAAAAACCAATTTTGCTACGTCACAAGTATTTGTATCAACACAAAACATAGTTTTGCATGTTTACATTCACATTCCTTACCTTATATTCTAAAAAATCATAGTCAGAAATGCAAAGAGAACCAAACTTTTTTTGGGGCCTCCTCAATGTTCTACGCTATGATTCTATACTTATATACTTCTATGATTGCATGAAAGCTTAGTTGCGCAACTGTTTTTTTACTATGCCAGCTAAGACTTGCCTCGTTTGCATAATATATTCACCTGACTCTGCGTGGGGCTCTACCGTTTTCGGTTAACCTGTTCTTTACTGGGAACAATGTTTTAAACAGGGAAAGCCTCTTCTGTATTATGTAGGTATTTTTAATAAACCTAAAGTGATTTGGAAGTATCGCAATTAGATACGTATTTCATACAGGCATTTTTTTAATACAGACTGTCTGCCGCAATACTTAAATATATGAGGTGTTAATTGCGGCCATAGTGGTGGAATCCACAAACCTCAATTGGATAGAACGGAAAATTGGACCTAATTAATGCACATTATTATTTAATATGATTCTTCAACAATCACTCTAAAACCTGACTGCCAAAACATTATCGCCTGATTTTTGACACTTTATATATGTTCTATGACACTCCATGACAAAAACTAATCTGAACATACATTATTTAAAGAAAAACATGGGCGTATAGAGTCAAAATTACATACAAACATACTCGTACATACACTCGAAAAACATAAGCCTCCGTCTTCACAGTCGAGTAAATGTTATAGCTTACAATCCTTGAGGTTTTTGAGTTACAGATGATTTTAAAATATTTACTTCCTACATAACGGAAGTGTTATGTGCTACGGCGTAGCTTTCGTAGACACTACGCTGCTAACGCCCCAAAGCTACGCCGTAGCACGACCTCTACGCGGCGATATTGAAAAATAAATGTCATCCCTAAAATATTATTTGAAGTAAACCATTATGTTACTGAAATAGAAAAAAAGACTACCTATCTTGTTTAATACTTTGCCATGCAGTATAATAGTCATCTCTACACCAAGTGCCTAAAGCAAGCCATTTTACACGAGACTTTTATCAGCCCAAGCCAAATACGTAATTCTTAAACAGAAACTGCTACCCATTGTCACAAACTTAAAACTATGCTTCTTTGATATAATAATTTATAAAACTTTACACATGAGTAAGTTTACAAGAAAATTATGCTTTTAGTTTAATGTTCCAAACTGCATCTGCGCTTGAAGTTTTAAAAGCAACATAATCATATTAATAGGTATATACTTAATTCATTTATTATCAGACAAAATATCCATAGTACACGTAAGATACTCTACACCACCAATTTATATATACCTAAAAAAAATGGCCAATACAGACTGGATATCTATCTATGCAGTTGTATCTATGCAGTCAGAATTTTGGATTTCTAGAAAATGGCAGAGGACAGCGTGGAGGGTGCGGCGCCCGAGCCGAGCTTTTGCGAGCTGGCTCGAGCTAGGTACATCCGGGTTTGCCAAACGATGAATCAAACTTAAATTATTATCAATAAATGGTACCGCCTGACGTAAATCCATAGGAAAACGGCAAACGGTAACAGTTATCCAATTTTAATCAAATTTATTTAATTTTTCAAGTTTTTTTGCCATATTTTGTGTTCAGTAACGGCAACCGACTATGCGCATTTAAAATTTGTATAAAAATGGCAAAATGGAACTTAAAAATATATATCAATGCTATTGAAAACTGGGGCTTACCTCTCTAGAACAATTCCTTGTCACGTTTTACTCATAAAATGAGAGACGAAGTCAGCGATAAAATACACTCGAACCAAACGATAGAACAAATTTTATTAAACTTGGTTCAATTTTTGATGTATTGGATTTTCCTATTTGCATATTATATGAAAAAAGTAAAGCCATACCAAACATAATTATTATTTAGTTAATTATCTATTATTCGGTCACTTTTTGTTTATGCGATAGCCAAAAGCCGTTTTTTTTTTCTAGTTATGAAAAATTTTAATAACTTTATTTTTTTTTAAACTGACTGAGTAAATCCATGCTTGTGTTGCACCGTTGTCCTACTTTTTTTCATGGACAACCTATTCCTGCGCTATCCTACTCAACAAAATCTAACCGTTAGTTTTTGTTTAAGCAAAAGCCGAGACCCGTTTTTTTTGCTTATCACGAAAATATAGTAAATATTTTTTTAGTAAGTTACAAAATTTTACAGGGGTTGGTTTTTTTTTGACTTGGTTATCGATACTGAGAAATCAAATTTCAGTTTTCGCATAAACAAATACTAATGCTCTATATCCTTACATAGAAAATAAGGAGTACTTACAATATGAGGCCGAAATATATGTATATGTAGCTATTTTCCGTGCCCCAAGCTTAATTTAAACCCATTCATAGTTGTGACGTGATTTAGTAACACACATCAAAACTTTGGCTTTTATAATAGTAGTATGATTGAGGTTCTAGCTAGAACTGTTCCAAGCACAATCTAATTTGTATGTTTGTTTTGTTGTTTAAGTGGAAATCAGACACACTGGCTGTTATCCAACTTACGTTAATTACTGCAGGTATAACAAGTAACATAATTAGAACATTATTTATCTTCGAACATCAAGTCGAGACCAAACCGTAGACCGTTTGTATTTAGGAGGTCGGTTCGACTCCATTGTTATAAAAAAAAACTATGTAATAAATAATATGGTTCATACTTTGATTACGGGTCCATGGTATTTTAAAATTAATAATATTTCCTTTTCCAACGGGTTCATGGTTTTGCTTAGTACAGTTAGCAATAAAGGCTTCGATATGATAGGACTAATACTTAGAAATATACTAAGAAAACCACACACTCTACCGCAAATAAGAATACTAATATGATAGGTTAAGAATTTTTTATAGGTCCTTCTATTACAAAAAGTTTGATTCAATATTTTTTTCAAATTTATTGTGTTGAGAAGTATTGTGTTCTACTCGGTAACACCTTGGACTTATAGTCTGTAAGTTACTGTTTGTGTAAAATGAATAAATAAAGAATAAAGAGACCTTTGAATAAATCACAGAATGTGGACAGTTGGCTATGAACGCTAGAGATATCATGCCTAAAAACCTTTAAGTTTAAGTTACTTATAGCAGAATTTTGATTAAATTGTTGTACTTATGTAATTATAATTCAATATCCTCGCTTATCCTCAATTTCGCCTGATTTACAAAAATGCCAAAATTTTCAAACTCCGATGGATTATTAGGTACTATAAAAAAGTGTAGTTCTCAATCTGAAGGAAGGAAGATTGATTTTAGGGAAAGGAAGAAATAGTAGTTCTAAATGTGAAATAATAAAGAGTAGTTCCAAATGTGAAAGAAGAAAGAGTAGCTCTAAATGTTCACTTCATGTCTGTGACTAAACCAAAGGTTATTATATCCCAACTGCATATTAACGACCTCTCACGAACGGTCAAACAAACAACGGTTTTATTTGTAATATCATACATTCATGTAGGTCAACGATAGAGCTGACATTGATGTAACGTAACAGATACCAAAAGCTAACAGCTTTGGTTATTTACGGTAAAATAATGGCATTGGTATTGTTCACATAATTTTTAGTATTATTGATGCGTCTTTCCTCTCACTTTCCTGTAGTCTGTGGGAGTGATTTTGTAAAATTGGGACGGAAGAGTGCAATAGGAAGGGTAACCATCTCTGAAAAAATAATGTAAATAGAATCCTTCAAAATTTAAATTATGCTTAGTACCAAGGTGAGATGTCAGATGTTACACATCATAATTATGCGACTTCTGTAAGGCTCGCTAGTTTTTTGATGTGTAACATTTTTCCTCTAGTTTTCATACCAATTTGTGGTAGCGTGTCACAGAAAGTTAGCCGTCAAAATGGTACCAACCTAAGTTCCTAAGCAATTACTTTACTCGCTTGGCAGTTCTTAATGGTCAGAATCTGGACTGTTAAGAACTACCAAGCGAGTAAAGTAATTGCATAGGGACTTTGACAGTTTGGTGCAAGTAGGCATTACTGGGTCGCTCGTTTTTCTTTATATCTTGGAAAATATCTGCTACCCAAGTAGTATGGGAATATTTATAGCCTAGGTATGTCTTTTCCAGCTTATATACTCGTACTACGGGCATAATATTGGCGTCGGATCAAAAGTTTTGGCGTAATGGAAGAACGAACATCCATATTCATAAGTATATCTATTGGTTTCACAGTTATTCCTAAAATTATTCACGTATAGATATGTTAATGAAATGTCTTCTTCTCTATTTAGAATTTTACAATGTAAAAACTCATTAGCTTCAAAAATTTGGACAGTATAAAGTTCTTGCGATAAAGGTTTTCTGACCATTTTTACTTAACGTGGTAGGCGGGAACACACTGTATGATGTAGTGTTCATAAATTCCGCCTGTATCCTGAGGATTTATAAGAAGAATGTAGGTACCCTTTGGCAGATGGTCTGACCCCAGCCGTTTATTTGAGACACTTTGGAGATATTTCACGTTCATTTTTATCGATGTTCGCGAATATTTCGCATTAAGTTTGGTATTTTTATTCTGTCGCATCGAAAACACTTAGTATGACGCGAATTTGTTCGATATATGTTTTGCCATTTATTGTTATACGCAATAGCCATCAATATTTATGAAATGCGCTATCCCTGATAACGCACAGATCAAACCACTGAACGCAGATACCCGAAATTTGGGAAGAACGTTCGTCAATATAGTATGTAACCGTGTTATAAGAAGGTATTTTTTTTTTTGTTAAAATCAGATAACATTACAAAGTTTTTCTTTCATATTTTTTTTTATTTCTGTACCTATTCAAAAATAAAGTAACAGAAGTCGATTACGTATTTCGTAAGGTTTGCTAATAGTGTTGTATTTTAATTTCAGCTTTCAGTTTTATCGTTTAACATCACCATGCCTAAGTGTCCTCCATTATAAGTTATAAAGACATTTAAGTGCAAATAAACTCACAGGTTAATGTTGTTTTAACGGAGCTCATAAAGATGCGCACTGAGTAATCTTGCTGAGTAATAATCATTACTTTGAAAATATCGTGTAGGTGAATGAAAACTGATTTTATGAAGCCTGTAGATCGACGTTGACAGCATGTTTAAGATTCAGTGATACGCCCAGTCGTACGAAAGATCTGCGTGGGAATCACTGAATGACTCGTGACATCATTTCAAATAATAATCAAATTAAAAATAACATAATAATGTATGATTGTTAAAATGATGCTTTTATAAGGTTTTGAATTGTAATTTTAATAATAAATAATTGATAGTTGTCTGTAAAGTTGGTTTACGGACGATAGATTAACGTGACTACCAGCGTTACCGGACAATGAGCGTTACCGGACAATGACAGCGTTACCAATGACGTCAACGTTTTCGTGCATGCAGCTGGCGTTCAACGATTTATAAGACGTATTCACGTCAATAAGAATGTTTGAACATTTCACACAATATTTTATAATCAATAATTGTATGTATCGCAAGACGTGTACTTAGCCATTCTTGAAAAGAAAACTTACTTAGACGCACTGAGTTAAATATTTCGTGGGGAGTAATACATACAACATTACTTCGGCGAAAGTCGGCTGGTATAATATTACTAAATAAAGCCGCTTATTTTACGTCAACGACATCAAATAATGGTAGCGTAACATTATAATACCACAAAATTAAGTGCCTGTATTGTTGATGGTATGACCGTGAACAAAATGTATTTTTGAATTAGCATCCTTTCTTCTGTCATGTCAATGTAGGTACCTACTCACTGGCAAATTGTGGACGTAATTGTATTAATAGTAAGTAATTTTATATTAATAATTAACTTCGTCTTATGATGTTTAGCACACTACATTTTGTTTTTAAACCAAAGCTTGAAATGAATAACGGATTTTTATAAATTTATTCCCCATCAACCGTTTCGAAAACACAGTCACATGAACAATTTTTTTACGGACGGCGTAACAATACATGGCATCATGGACGCATCAGCATTTTTAAAGCTTTACGTTTTTTATCACGCTTCGCTTCAATGTCAGTAAACGCAATTAAAGATAAAAATCAGTGTGGAAACGCTGTACAATTTTATTCTGATGACAGGCAATTTTTTAACCGATGAAAAAAAGGCGTAGTTTCTCAGTTTGATACTAATATATGTTGAGTTGGTTTATGGCTTAGGTTATGTTCTAGATAGAATATAATTAGTAGAGCCAGCAGAGGACTGCGATAGGCTCATGATAATGATGATGAAGCCAATATTTAACCAACTCCAAATGAAACTAATAACATAAGGTGTCTTCTTGCGTCTAGATCTATGAGCTTGGACCTGACTGACAACCTACAGTCCAAACCACTGAACGTAGAGACTTGAAACTTCGAGTATGTGTTTGTCAAGAAGTGCAAGCGCGTGCCAATTATAAATGAATTTTATTAATTGACAATGCAAACGAAGTTGCGGGCGTCAGCTAGTCAAGTTATAAAACCTAACCATAACGTATGTATTTGGAATTTGTATCAAAGTTTCCATTACACCGGTGGGACCCATTACGAATTTACATTACAATGCCGAAAGGATTGAATACGCAGACCGATATAATGAGTTAGGGTCCAAATGGGAGCCTACTGTCGCCAAATTTATTCACTCACATAAAATAAGCATTTTCCCCATTTCGTTTGCGCTAGTAGATGTCGACTTGAGCATAGTACTAAAAATAAATAGTAGCGCAATTGTGGTTTTAAAAGAAAATGTAATCTGCTTATTGCATAATGGCTCTTTTCGTTTTGTAAATTTATCTTACCATTGACTTGACAACTTTATGTTTTATAAGAATATGTTATTCGCCTTTTCCGTTTACATGCTTTTTATTCAAAATACAATCAATTTGATTAATGTAGGTCGTTGTTTTAGTAAAAATATTCGTATTTTAGAAAACGTTATTTTTTTAATTTAAGTTAAATGAATAAGCGTTAATGAATATTACACGTGTGTTTGTAATATTAAGGTTTCAATCTATCAGAAGAAGGACAGGTACAAACCAATAACATAACGGGTGTAAAAAAGGTTTTCGAAAACGTCCTTTACTAATATTTTATGAAGATGTCACACTGTTTATGCTACACTACACTGCGTTGGTCTCCAGAGGCAGTACATACCCAGCTTTATTACCACGCAGTGTTTATGAGAAAATGTTTATTTCTACTTTAGTGAGATACTGCTGGTAATAGTATACTATTCCGTTGGACATTGGAATTCAATTACGTTTTAATTGAGTACTATTGATTGTACTTTATTATGCGTACATTTGGATAATTGAATCGGCGCTACCAGATATTCGATCATAAGGAAAACTACGAGTTTGTAATAATCTTCTTAATGTTTTTCTTGTAAAAAATAGTATTGATGCAATATACGACGGTATGATTCAAATAAGTGATCTAGCTAAATAATAAATAAAATCAACGTATGTAATATTGTACAGTGGGCTCTGTAATTGTCTTTACACCCAGCTTACGCCAGTGTCCTCCTGTGATTAAACCACTTGTGGTTTATATAATGGGTATATCTTAAGTGATTTAATCACATCAGTAGTTCACTCACACACAAACATGATGAGTTTGTGTGATTGGTTTAATCACAGGAGAACATCGGCATAAGCTGGGTGTAAAGACAATTATAGAGCCGACTGTACATATAAACTAAGAGTTATCAATCTGCCTGAAAGCACCTAAGTTTTTTTTTGTAAGTCTGTGTTGTTTGTCCATATGTTAGGCTGACAAAGCAACTGCCCAAGTTATATGTGTATAAAAATGGTTCATAAGTATATTTATAAATTGACCAAATAAATTATTATTAATTATGTTATAATAATACATAACAGGTCATTGCCCTGCAGTGGGACAGTACAGGCTAGTAATAATATTATAATAGTACGTACTTACTAGTTTCATTCATTTCAGGTACTTTTATCGGTATTGGTTTTAATAAACGTTTTGTATAAACAAATTTATGTTTTAGTATATTTGAGTCGTATGGTACAAAGTACGCAAATACACTTTGTAAGGTACTATACCTAACTTGGAAATGAAAAATTCATCAAATTACCCAAGAAAAAGTCCAAGAGAAAAGATCAAGAATGTCACTTACTTTTGAAATTAAAACAATTCCAGCCGGCATTCAATTTGCTCCAAGGTGTTCCGGCACAGAATTAACAAAGAAATGACAGGCAGTAACATACGAAATTTAGTAAGAAAAAACAATCATCTAGCGATAAGTTTTCAAAGAAATAGCAAGGGAAACCAAATTTCGTGTGACCTAGGTCTTATGTTTAAAGTCATGAAATTAAAAACATTTTTCAGCTAGTTGAGATTGATAGATAGATAGATAATAACTTTATTGTTTAGCACTAGGAAATAACAATTCGATATTCTTAATCTTATTAAAGGCAATACCAAGGGCGGCCTTATTGCTAAAAGCGATCTCTTCCAGGCAACCGTTTCATGGAATGTAATGAGTAGAGAAAGAGATGGGGTATTAGGGCTAGTAGATAAAGTTGATTAGAAATATATAGCGAATAATACATACAAATAATATTATACATACATACCTACATAACATATTACAATATATATATACATATATACCTAAATATATACTACATACATACATACTTATGATAGCACAAAGGAATGAGTAACCATTACAGTACTAACAGGGGCAGGTTGATAGGTAATGAAATCACCAAATTTTTGAAAATTGACAGACAGATTATTATTTATTGCACACCATCACAAAAACAAAAATATCCAGAAAGTAGAAAACAATAATAAGAATAGTGGAAAGAGGACTGGATTATTGTGGTACATTCTGTGCAATCTAAAGTCCAATTACTTTGCACCAGTGTTGACCTTTGACCGCCCGACCCTATACCGACACTCTTTGTAACTGCCTTTTAAGGCTTTAGCCTACAATGACGATATTTTGTATGAAAGTCAAATGAACTCACATAAATATACTTTGTATTTTAACGCCTCTCAATAATTGCTCCGAATTTAGCTGTGCGCAATCGTAATGGTTATGAAAACTAATCCAGCAGATAACTAACAATCTGATGAAGATGAATCAAAATCGATTTGAAGGTACGTCGTTGGTGAATCAATCATTATTTACTGATGTAGAATCACCTATCAATATGTATTTGAAAGTATCATTTGGAAAATTTAGTTGAAAAAACGAATATAACTTTTTTTTTGTTTTTCGATCTATGTGCTTTCTTGAACGAGCCACCAAATGCACTTGAAAGAGTGATTTTGCACACTTATCACCTCGACCTGTTAACTCGCATCGTATATCTATCGGCTTATTCAGAGAAAGAAAATAAAAAGTTAAGAACAAACAAGAAAAAGAAAATAAATTCTCGAATATTCAAACTCATAATCACAAACAGCCCGAGAAGTCTCAAGGTAACGATCACAAAATCAAGTAACTTGCACACTTACAACTTCATCCTAATTTCCAACCAATCCCTAGTGAACGGGCTATAAACAAAACAAAATCTTGCAGAGAACTGCCACGGACAAAAAGTAAATGGCTGTTTCATATTAACATTATGAAAGTTTGAATATAATAATAACTAATTCTTCATTGTTTGAAATTGATTGTGAAAACGGGTTATGATTATTTTCAGTATTTATTATTATTATACCCGTGATCTGAAATGAAACTGTGACAAAATCGTTTAAGTGCCAACGTATTAAATGTTTTATTGCGATGTGTAGGTACAATACTAAACCTCTAGCTATTATATTTTTCACACCACCTGCTCGACAATATTCAATTACATATCATGCTATCATCAAGGTAAAGCATAGCATTACCTACCTAGGGAGGTAATGTTGTATGAAACTCCCAAGGGTTATAATGGGATTTGAATTTGGAACGTCAAATTCTTGAGGAAACTCGTGGAAAACTCTAAGCCATATAGTAACGCCCATATGGCATTGCAAAAAGGTTTGTTCTAAAATCGAACTGGCCACTCATAAAAAAAAAGAAAAAAGGCGCGACTTCAAAGATTGTGAAACAAAAGACGGTGTTCGCTGCTGGAGCCCTGGCTTTTTATTGCCTCGCAGAAGGTGTAAAAAGTAGAGTATGCTCCTCTGGGATAAAGCCTGTCTTCGTCTTGGGTAGATTGAACCCCTCTACATAACTTCCTCGCTTCGCTCAGGAGTTAACTGAGTCCCTCGTTAGCTCAGGGTTCAATATGCCACCCGCGACATAAGACACTGCTTTATCCCCTTAGTGCATAATCTACTATTGTAGTGTGGTTCAGCGGAAAGGTTTGATTTGAGCTGGTCGTAACTCCAAAAAGTTACGAAATACAGGGTGGAGGTAATCCCGCGATCCCACCAGGGTTGGCTCGGAAGGCTATTTCATGCTTGTTGAGCGGTTTTAAAATGTAAGCTTGAGCGGATTAATAATAGAAATAAAAATAGTTTAACCGACTTAATAATTCGGTTGAAAAAATATTTTTATTAAAATAAACATTATTATATGTTTTTTTTTTTAATATTTGTTCGTTGTTTATCAACTGTTTTGAAAAAAATATATTTTTGTCTGAGATGATATACTTTCAGATTGGTTCCATAGAAATTTCATCACTGTCGGTTCAGTAGATTAATTTTTAAATCAAAATTACTGAAAAAAATATGACGTCAAGTAAACAAAATTGCGTATTTTGCTTCCCTGTGACTTGACAGTGGTGCCTACGGTCACCAGAATCGTCCGATCGGTTGTTGTATGTTTTATATAATTTTATCAAATCTCAATCTTAAAATCTCAAAATAATAGTGGTCAAAATTGGATACTGCTTTTAGAATTTAGGAGAATAAACAGCGAACTTTAAATTGTTGCATCAGCCTTTATGATTTTCATCCCAACAGAACTGCTGACGTAAATTATTTATTGAATTAGTATTAACTTTGTTAGAATTTTATTATTATTTTGACTTAGACCAAACACGCTACTTACAAACAGTCCAAGTACTAATCCAATTCAATTTGTAAACACGACAATCCGAGCCATTTCGTCTCGTTACATCACTTGTGAGAATAAAAGGGTATAGGATTTTGTATTCCTTATATATTTAGTTAAGAAGATTGGAAGGAAAGTATATACCTACACATAGCCACTTTTCATTTTAGGAAAAAGGACCCTGAAATAGAGTTACTTAAACCACAGCTTAAACCTAATTTTGACAGTGCTCAATCTTAAAATTAAAAGAAAAATTATGTAGATGTATTATTAAATTCTAAATCCCCTATAGTTAAAATAAATATAATTTTATATAATATTTAAAAGGTTTTGTCACGACTGACTGACTTTCGAATCGATTCTGAATGAAATTGGGGGATATTTTCGTTCGTTCGTCTAGAAGTGTAAACTAATGTAAACTAGCGTACTAAGAAAGAGGTTTTAATAATTCGCAACGCAAACGAAGCCATGGGCGTCAGCTTGTATGCCATAAAATTATTATTCAAAGCAATTGGCAAATGTCGATCTCATAATTCCAAGATATATTACATTAGCAATTCAAATAAGTTCAGTTAGGAAAGTTGTAAAAAGTGTTATTTAGTAATTTATAGTACAGTAACCTAGACAGTCAATGACCGGTCTGTAGAATAACAAGGGTTAAATGTGGTAAAATACATTTAAACTCTGGTTGTATTTCTCTCGGGCATTGCTGCTCGAAGGATCCTGATAAGGTGCTATTCCGAAGCAAGCGGCAGAAAACAGCTGCGGACAGCAGTGCAGCGGCTGCCTCATCACAGAAAAGGCAACCGTTTGCCTCATGACAGAAAATAAGGCAGCCGTTTCTCGTGCTGTCGGCAACTGCTTTCTGCAACCCGCTTCGGAATAGCACCTTTAAATACCCAACAATGATCCTTGTTTCCACGAAATTTTTTTCCATACCTACGCTCACTGTCTCTATAGAAGAACGTTAAAATAAACTTAGTTTTATGGGCTCTACAAAGCTTAAGCGCCTTTATTTTGTTCAGATTATTTAAATCGTAAAAGCGATTAGGTTTCAAATACCATAAAATAAGTATTTAGTAAACACTTTCAAATACGATTTATGCAATTTATTTTGCAATTAATACGAAAAATCTATCTGCTTACTTAAGCTGATTCAAGTTTGCTGACGTAGGTCTATAGTACATCTTTCTTCTTTTTAGGTGCTGACTCCAATTTTCTATAGTGCTGAATATGAAATGGATTAGCCTAAAATAATCGTAGAACCATAAGAGCACTTCGTGTTGAACGTAGTACAATCTAGAAACAATGGGACCGCAATGACGATGTTACGGCATAGTTTGATCATTCTCATCGATTTTTATTGCCCAACTACTATTTGCTAATAGCTTTGGGAAAGCATTGGATTCTGTGGAATGGACCATTATTATCGCCGTGAGAAGAAATTAGAACTTTTTCTATCTCATTTTTTTTCAAATTTTCGGGTTATTTTACTAAACTACTGATATATCATAAAAGCTTTGAATCACATCATCTTTTTTGACGCAATTTTCAATGGTATATTCCGTTTTACTCTTGTGAGGGCCGCCCTTTTCAAGATTCCGTCTAGATCGGTACCAATATAGCCAGATATTCTGCTGCAAAACAGTAATATGTAAGAATAACTATGTTGCGGTTTGAGGGCACTCGGTTTTTGAGACTGATCACTGACATGATTGAAAGTGGACGAGCGCTATAGCGATGTTGTACCGGTCTATGTGAATTAAAGTCCTCTGTAGCACTGTTCTGGTCACAGGCGAGCGTGATCTCTTACACCTTATAACTTCTAAAAAAATAGGTTGTCTGTAAAGTTGGTTTACTGTGACTACCAGCGTAACGGGACAATCAGCGTTACCGGACCGTAACGGGACAATGAGCGTTACTGGACAATGACGTCAACGTTTTCGTGCATGCAGCTGGCGCGGCGGTGTTCATCGATTTATTAGACGTAGTCACGTTAAAAAAATCAATTTTAAAGCGTTCACTGAAACTATGAATAAAATAGGCTTTCAATTTGATCGCATCAGGTATAGATTCATGGAATCGAACTATTCGCCTAATACTGGTTTAACCTAGATTTAATCCACCAACATTTTATTTATGTAGGCGCGTATGCCTGAACAAACGCGCCTTTGAAAAATGGATTGCTGTGACACAAACTAACGGTCTGTGGTTAGTCAAAGAGTGTATTTTACGTAAATATGTGATATTTTTCTATATCCCTAGAACTGATTATTATAGTATCTGTATTATAATTGTTGACTAGAGCGGGATTCAAACCCGCAATCTCGTATCTTTTTGTCTAGTTTTTTTCCAATAAGCATGAGGGGATTCTTCTAGCTGCACCTCTCAGATTCTAGAATATAAATAAGAAGAGTGTTCCTCATCTCTTCATTCCTTTACAATAAAAGTTACATTCGTTTTTTTGCGCGTTATGTCTTTACTAAAGCATAGCATCATAGCATTTATCTTTTTTAAATTGATTTGATATAGGTAAGTGTATTAATTTTTAATAGGTTATAAATTAATTAGGTTTATAAATAAATTCATAATTTAAAAACTCATGAGTTTGCCTTTTACTCAAAAAAGTGATCTCTACGCATTGCTAAAACCTCTAACTTTTACTTCTTTTGTGTTCTTGTTTAAATTGTTAGTGTTCTGTGTTATAAGTCAATTTATTTTGATTTAGTTTATTGTAGAGCCAATAAATGAATTTTCTCTCTCCCTTCTTTGTCTTTTCTACTTTCTCTTCTATACAAGGTATACCTATAGTTTAGGATTGTAGGTATCATGAACAACGTTCCAGGTTCTTGGAATCTCCAGTGTTGCTATATTTAGCACTATAACCTTCTCCCAGCATGAATTCCGGGTAACACAAGTATTCGGAATCGATTAGGATCTGATAATGTACATACATGCGCGTTATGTATTGACATTCTTGACCTGTTTGGAAGGACTTAGTTTATTGATAATCAATATTTTCAAAAACATACTACAACCGACTGTTTAGTGACGAAACACCACTGAATAGTCACAGGTAAGGAAAATACGCAATTTCGTTTGCTTGGATGACGTAATTTTTTTCAGTTATTTTGATTTAAAAAACCAAAGTACCTGTGAACCATTTTTCATGAAATTTACATGGGACCAATCTGGAAGTAGGTAGGTACATATATCCTTTCAAATATTTTTTTCAAATCGGTTTCTATATAATAATGTTCTGATATAGAACATTAAAAAAAAAATAACCGAATTAAAATCAGATCCTCCTCCATTTTTGAAGTATCCGAATTCCATTATGAAAATTATGAATTTAAGCTTTTGTGAAGAGTAGGGGACACAAATAGTGTATTTTTATTTACTAAAATAAATTAAATGGGCAATGAGATGGGGTACTACGCTGTATCTGCGCAGTCAGAATTTTGTATTTCTACATAATAACAGAGTGACAACGGGACGAGTCCGGCCCCCGAGCCGAGCTTTTGCGAGCGTATATCTACTATATTATAGGAGAGTATTGAGTATAATTAAAAACCATACAGACTACTCTACATTCAGGTAAGCAAGAGAGAAGTCACGACTAATGAACTGGCTAGTAGTTCTATGCCAAGCCAATCTACGAACAGTAACTTTAAGGAACTCTGTGCTAGTTTCAACTTTGCCATTTTGTGAAGCTTCTACGCTGCGTAAAATATTATAACGTGTGCTGCAAAATAGAAGTTTATGTACCTATTCATAGTTTAAACTAAACATGAGGTGGAAACATATATGTATGAACTGTGAATGATACGGATGTATATGATATTATTAATGCGAGGTTACAGAGAAGAAGGGTTACACAAAATAGACTCTAAAACTAGGCCCTCTATAATTAGGACAAATAATTCAGTTTCCATATATCTAGCAAACAGAATTATTCGTTGATATTAAAAATGCGTGGTTTTAAAGAAAAGCTACGGTACCCCAAATAGCCTACAAAACTAGACATTATATCTAGGACCAATAATTAAGTATGCAAATAGAAGTATCTAAGAGTCGAGTATATTTAAAACATAATAAATATAGAAAAAATATATGAAATTTCATGTACAATACAAAATATATTCAAAAAATGTGAACTTTTGATCATGGGCAAGTAAGTTCCAGGCAATCAAGACTGAAAAAAAAGATCGGGGATTTTCCTTGTTCTCGTAGTAGAAATTTAATTTTCAACTCATTTCATAAAATGTGGAATAAGTACATAAATGTGTACAAGAGTATCTATATTTTCTATTAAAGGAACTGAAAAAATGAAGATGAAATGGTGAAACAATTGAAAAGATTTTACCATTTCATCTTCATGTGAACTCTTCAATGCATTTGCAAGTGGAAGTCGAGCACCTTTGCACTCAATCGGATATCCGGATAGACCGGAAACTGGGTCGAGTCAAGTGCGCGTACTCAGGACATTATAATAATACGAAATGGACTAATGTGTTTGTGGACTCTAGATTGTGAGGAAAATAAATGCAGTTTAATCTCTTTCATTGCAGATTTTTTAAAAATTTGATTCATTATTTAAAAATTACTTATAATTGTACAACCCGTTTTGGTCTCAATATTCGATATTCTGATTGTTCTAACATAGTAATAGAGTAACAATTCATACAGAAGCAATAACATTTGGCACTAACAATAGGAGGCAGGCAGACTGAAGTTTTATTTTGAACAGTAAACAGAACACGTAAACAGATCATCACAGTCATATAAACTGTTTCTAAAGCGATCTTAAGCGATTGTCAGTAATAAACCTATATTATTTATAACTCTAGCCTAGAATTTTTTTATCATGAGCAGCTCAGCTATATCAGGAGAGAGCTTTGATATTTTCTTCACTATTTAATAAATCAACAATCCTTTTTGTTCGCCCCCTATTCTAACTACATCCCTGCCAAGCAGAAACTGGCCAACAAAAACCGGTTAGCGTTGTTCAGGCTGATAGACAGTGACAAAGGCTGCGCTTACGGACGAATACCTTCAAAAGGCACACGAGTTTCGAAACAAACGGTAAATGGTTCAGCAATTTATTGAATTAAAAAAATGTTAAGTATGTATTTTATTGGGTTTTCGCGAGTTTTCTGTAGAATCATTTCATGTCATCATCATTATAGTTGGTAGCAGATTTTTTTGAGTGGTCATAAATGTGGTAAAGATGAAATGTAAAGAGCGAAATTTTCAACTCTGCGAATCTTAAAATTATTGACCTAATAACCATACAAGTAAAATCAAAATATCAGAAATGTTGCTAAAAGATTCTTTTTTTTTTTCAAGGAATTAAAAATTTCATACCACATTTTAAAGGTTCTTTTACTTTTGCAAAAATTGTTTGCAATGATAATAAGAGATCTCATAACGATCTTAAAACAATGAGTGCCAAAATAATAAATATGTAGTCACATATCGGGAACAATATTTTATGGATAATTGCCCCTTTTCCTAAAAAACCTTACTTTCGAAAATCAAATAGAAGTTTTCAGCATATTTTTTAAACTTCATACTTTACCTACAAATTATTACTTTCATTCAATTTATAGTGCTCGAAAGGAGCCTTTTCGAGGCGTACTTAAAATCCTTTCACCACATTGGTTCAAAAGAACTAGTGACACGATAAGAAAAAGACTGGACTGGACAGGCGTGCTCTATTCTCGAGCACACCATCATTTACCATTAGGAGGTTATGGTTAAACGCTTGTCTAATCAAAATATGAATAAGAGAAGAAAAAAAACAAGTAAGAAGATCAATAACCTTAACTTGAAGGTAATTCAGCGATCATAAACGGGCCTAAACTGTTGTGTTATTTTGTAACTCACGCCATTTCCAGGATAATCTATCAAGCTGAAGTGTTTTTGCTCCTTCAGGATTGAATTGAATTGCCTATCGCTTTTTGCGCAGCATTCATCTTGAGAACAAGATCTGTCAACGTCAACCTGACACTTGATTCATGGGATTATAGATTGTATATTGTAGGTACAGAAAAATATGTATAGTAGGTATATGTAGAGTTTTTAAGATAAAATAGCTCCGCACTTATTTTTTTGTTAATGTGCTATATGAGTCGCCGCCATTTAACCAACTGCTTAAGTGTCTTAATGCCTAATTTATCCAATTGATTTCATTTTTAAAAAGTGACTTAAAACATATTTAACCGTTTTTCATTTAAGCGAATTTAAAATAGATGTATAGAGTATTCTTTATTGTATCACCTTCCTAAATCAAAAGGGTCATGACAAATAAAACTGAAAAACAAGTTCAAATAAAAATAATTTAAGTAAATTACAATTTTAATTATTATTTCATGGAGTTCGACAAACATTAGTTTGTTTTCATCTAATGACACACCTACACAATCAAGGTACGACAAAGTCCGCAGCATGCAGCCCGCACCAAAGTTTGAACTCTGAACTTCCCTTGTTAGTTACTGGTCAATACCTCGTTGCAACTTGTCCCCAACGCTTTTGACTTTGACGCGCTCGTGCAATTAGCTAGAAAGTTTAGTATAAGAGGTACACAAAACTGTTTCCTGGCTTGTGTTGGTATAAAATTACTTTTAGACCGATGCAAACGAGCAACCGACCGGTGGCCGGTGACAATCAGTATATTGTTGCTGGAGCGCGTGACCGCTACACATGTCGCCGGATCGGCATCCTGCCGGTCGCCGCCCGCCCCGGCTCGTTTGTGGCGACCGTTTTGTCGACGCTACAAGCCATCGTTTACGCTTGTAGCGTGTAAAGTCGCCCAGTGTCATCGATGTTTTTACAATCTGCTTGTTGATAATCCTTCCCGAAAGCTAACACGCTCACACGCTAGCTTTTAGAAACGCCAAAAATCTGCGTGTAAAAAAGCCATGTGTCATCGTACTATTATAGGGTCATCTTTAGCTGAGTTTACATATTTTTACAGTTTAGACTTCAGCTTTATAATATTGGGATAGGAAGTTAAGTTAAGTTAAGTTTCTTATGTTCTATTCTACCTAAATCTAAACTACAAGTGTACCACTCCGAATTTCTTTCAGCCAAATCAGTTCAGTAATTTTGACGTGATTTGAGTAACGATCACCCATCTATACGTCCATCCTCACAAACTTTTCCATTTATAATATCAGATAAGATAGTGCTTTATTATTTTTTCCCAAAATACAGATGAAAACAAATTGTTTTCCATCGGCCGATTTTACAGAACAACCTTACAGCGTGCCTAAAAACTAAAAAAAATTTGCAAAAAATACATTTTTAAGTTGAATTTATTTTCGTTTTTGAGAGATAAAGATTTGTAGACTTAACACTAACGAGAAGACGAGCTCAACAGAGATTTACTCATTTATTCAACTCACGCAAAGGAAGACAAATTACTTTAGCAACACATTAGACCTCATTAGACACACGACGCAGCTAAACGGAGAGGAAGTCACGTGGCGTGGAAAAGGAAAACCAGGCGTAAAATAATATTAGATCTACACTGTTTAGATACATCATACGCTGACCTCAAAAAAAACAAGCAAAATTTTATATATGAGGAAATACTGAAGGATAATTCACTTATTTGTTTGTTTGTTAAATCAGCATAGAATAAAATATGTACTTGTAACGGGAAGGGCTCTGAATTCTGTAATACAGTTTATAAAAACTTAGACGGAAAACAGCGACTGTACCGTAACTTTCTACCTATGTATGTTTTTAAAATAATCAATTTTGTATTTTGTATTTACATAAGAACAACATGCTTAGACCGCTGATCGTAGAATACTTGTGGGAGGTGTGGTTGTTATTATTTTATCAGATTCGGTTTTAAATTTATTTTCAAATAATTTTAAAATATTTCGTATTCTGACATGATTGGTTTGATATAGGTTCCATCTAGACTACCCAATTCGATTTTTTAGACCCCGCGAATGAAATACCAGATTAAAAAGGTTTTTCAGGATCAACAGATATTTTAAAAGAGATCTTATGCTCTATCAAATTTTCTTATTATAACAGTTTATGTAACAAGTACTACTCGGGCGAATCAACATGATATTTGGCTTGAATGACGTTTGTGCATAATACAGCGTGGAATTGGACAATCTTGATAGAGAAGAGGTCCTGTAATACTTGGTAATGATAAGTAATGATAAGGCGTAGGGCTGAAGAAGAACATATACTTATATATAGGTACTTAAGGTCATACCTATAACCTGTAAAATATAAACATATAAATACTGCACAACAAATACACATACTCATAACTTAGGCACAGTACTAAAACCTGCTACAGCACACACACTGAAGTGCACAAATCTATGTAAAAACAGCAGACCTCGCGAGGCGGCTAGTTATACGCTCCGAGATACAGTTGTCCAAACTAGTTCGGAGTACATCACAAAACCGACCCCGCTAGGTTAAATATATATAGATATCACCTGCTATGTATATCAAGTTGTAGACTTAAGATGCGTCTTTTTGAAAATAAATATAAATAAAGGCTTAAGGCAATAAGAGGAAGAAGAAACACGGAGGGCGCCGCTCGGGGCAGCGGGCGAAGCATCAAGTTTCTAGCCACGTGTCAGCTAGGTGTCATGTTGATTCGCTCGAGTAATAGGTATGAATGACAGTATGTCTTACTCTTAGAATAGGAACAAGATCCTTCACCTACACAATATTAATACGATGAATCTAATTCACAGAGGATAAACACGTTAGTAAAGTACTCGTTCTTAACTTCCTACGTACGATACACACATTACTTGCAGAGTCTCAAAGGTATGTTCATGTTATTATTCTATTTAAAAAGAAACGTTTCAGTACTTTTCGGTAACAGGAAAAGCGATTGAAAGCACATCAAAACTCGACAACGTTATCTTTTCTTCCCCTTCTTAATCCCCCATTATAGCCAATTCGGAACAAAGTCCTGTTTTATAAAGTGACGTCATCATAATGAGATGTGATCAATCAAGGGCCTTGGATTCATTTAATGAATGGAAATTTTTATGCTTATGATTTTTTTAATTGCCACACGACTCTAATGCATAAAAAATAAACTACATTCCTTCAAACTTATTGAATAGATGCTTATTTATTAATACCTAGTTATTTTTTTTTAAAGTATTCATGGTTAATTTACAGCACTTGTAAAGGACGAAGGCAGGTGAGTTCTCCCACCACTAGGAAAGTGCCTAGCTCTGTTCGTCACTTATTATAAAAAAAAATGTCTGGTTGGTTGTTCCACTCTGTTCTAATTCTGTCAGCAATCACTCACGCCCCGGTAGCGGGGTGGTCGTCGACCCGGAAATTATGACGTCATTAATTTCACAGCCTCCTAGGTTTGTTCGAGAAAAAAACAATGCGCGAATGTAGGTTAATATCCTCGCGACATGTCCGAGGAGTGAGCTTTTAAGGGTTAAGAGAATTGCATTATTTACGTTCAGAGTAAAGAAAACATTTAAATATGAGAAACAAGATCAATGATAGAATTCACATTGAACAGACAATAATCGCTCAGACTCAAACACGAATCCTACTCCGATAATGTGGGAATAAGTAACGTTAGTCCTCCTAACATTACTTTTTCCCACACCTCATTCCCGTGTGTTCTGCAACGTTTCAGGAAATTCTAAAAAGTTCAAAGAAATAGCTTACAGTGGTTGCCCCTAATCCTTTGTAAAGGCTCTAACGACCTGTCGGTAGAACCTGGTTGCCATGACGACGGCTAATTGCCTATCGACCTGTGTTGATAGATGCGCCATGTCTCACCTGAAGCTGCGGGGACCCCGTTTAGGTGCTAGCTGCTGCCTTCGGCTTCGTTGTTTCAGGGTTTAATATAGCCTATATATATGTATGAGCCCAGCTCCCTATCTATACCCACCTATACTTAATTCTTCTATCTTCAAATACTTTCGCATTTGTAATAATATTTATTGTGTAATTTTTATGTAATAGTACCTACCTGGCGTGGTATGATAATGGCATTTTAATAGTAGTTACGTTAAAAAAATCTATTAATTTGTGTTTACGAGAAACGATGAGTAGTTTATTCTCTAAGTTTCACTGTCAATCAATATAATATGAATCATCAACTACACTACTATGAGTAGAATACTCATACGATACTTTTTATCCCGATGTTGAAAATTCCCTACGCAAACAAAGTTGCGGGCGTCAGCTAGTATTTTAAAGAACGCTTTTTGTCCTGAACTCCTGACTAACTTCTTCTTCTTATCGTGTCACTAGTTCCTTCGAACTAGTGTGGTGAAAGGATTTCAAGTGCGCCTCGAAGAGGCTCCTTTCGTGCACTCGACACATGTTATCGAACTTTAGCTTTCTCACGATGTCTTCCTTCACCGTTGCGAGAACGTGGGTAGCATAGGTACATAGATTTTTTCGACCGAAAAAACCCATTAAGCATGACTGCCACCGGGATTCAAACCCGCGACCATCAGATCGTAAGGTAAGGGCCTCATCTACTCGGCCACCACGTCCTTTAACTGACTGACAGACAACATACAGGCTAAGGCAGTGGCGTAGAGAATTGAAATTTGAAAGATGTGTTCTGGAAATTCGTAACGCAAACAATGTTGAGGGTTGCAGTTAGTTTCATAATTAAATGAACAATGTAGTATAGTTTCGTCCTGGTTTGAAAGCAGCTATAAAGGAAATTACTAGGCTTTCAAGTTTGACTACCAAAAATTCTTGAATTCAAGTTCTGCGTCGAGCTGTTTTGTTGATGAATTGGCCCTGCTCGTCACGCCTCAAAATTCATAATGATATTAAATCGGAGTAATACAAACGTAAAATAAACATCATCCTATATATATTAATACCATGGTATATTGCTTAAGTTAATACAAACATTTACTCCCAGACAGTCATTTATTTACACAATAACTCAGAGTATTTACGAAAAGTAGGGTGCTATAATAAATTCGAGAAATTAATTCGCTTTGTGTGTTATGCCTCCAAAATATGGCGGTAAAAGGATGGAAAGGGAATATCCCAATCTACCTTTTAACATTATTTGGTAAATGTAAAATTTAAATACACAGACATAAAGTAAATTAGAAAATAATCTTACGTAGCAATTCGTAACGGATTTTGTAGCAGTGCTAAGAAAAATGTAATTCGTAGCGATGCGAAATCAGCATTAAGATTACATTATCCTGAATTTCAGATAGGTACCTACTACGCTTGTTATGTATAAAAATATTACGTATGAGTTTATATGTATAATTTTTGCATAGCATCGCCGTTACAGATTGCGTTGTGCTATGAATAATTTAGTATCGCTACGAATTCAACGCTAATGTTACATTATCATTTATCATCTATAAATAAGTACTGTAATGCTTATTTTCACTATAACGATAAAGTATATTAAGCAATTTTTTTTTTTTTTTTTTTTAAGATAAAAAACATTTATTTTACAAAGGTCTTAGTATAAAGGTAGGTACAAATTTAAGTAAACGTAGTATAAAATGAAGAAAGAAATGAATGAAGGCTAAAATTACAAAATAAAACTATAAAATTGAAGACTATTTTAACTAAGTAGGTATATAATTAATGTATGCTGTATATGAGTTGAAAGTTTTCTTTTCTTTTATTAATTTATTTAAAATAAAAAAGAACTACCTATGTAGTAAAGACCCGAATCAGATGAATCTTTGAGTACCTCGTCCTAACTAAGTACTAGACTTGAATTACTCTCTAGATAGATCTTAACGGTCAGATTTTGGACCGTTAAGTTATTCCAAGCGAGTAAAGTAATCGCTTAGAAACTTTCACAGTTTAATGCAAGTAGGCATTATACTTTTATGCCTAAAGGCTCTGAGCAATTACTATACTCACAAGAAATATCTTTACGCTCCAGATTTAGGCCGTTAATATCTACCTAGTGAGTAAAGGATTGGTGCAGTTTAGAGTTCGGTACGAAAATTTCAAATGTTTAAAAATAAATACGAATAGAATATACTAACGACCACTTCCTACAGTTTATCTGTTGAGTAAATTTTGTTTCGATACATATAATAAATGCTTTCAAAGTAAACACGGTAAAAGAAATTGCAGAGGGTTTTCTATTTCAATTTATTTTCTGCTGCAACAGTTTATTTTTCCAGTGGTCAGAAAGTATTTTACGAGCCGAGAATTTGTCTCTGTCGCCAAATAGAGATCTATCTTGTTTAGCTGACTGCTATAGAAGAATTTTATGCAATTATATTTTTCAGTCACAATCGTCAAGTTTATGACGCTTGGATTTTTCTAGCGAGTGTCAGTAGCATGACGCATCTCTCACAATTTGTCAGGCGTAAACAACGAGCGTTGACGCGCGTACAGGCGCTGCAAAAAATAAAACACGAGCGGTGAAACCGAATCTGAAGCCGCATCAAAAGCTGTCAATTTTTCAATAACGATGTGTCACAAATATTTTAAACAAAATAAACGATCTAAAGCTAAATTAAATGTATGTTCCGGTTTCCTAAGGATTTTCATAATACTCTCATTTTCACAAAACTAGGTCAATCGGTATAAAACTTACCTACCTCACATAAAACTAAGTTTATCTTCACGCCACCGTCTTACGTCAATTTTCACGTTAGTTATGCAATGTTCTAGCTAGGATATCTTCCGTTTTATTTCATTAATCCATAATAGCTTTTTTTATTAAAACAGCTTCATAGATCAATACTCTTCTACTAATTAAAGACTGGCGCGTCAAACATCGTTTCTGTACTGACAGTCATGCTAACATGCTTTGTCTTACGGAGCGAATGTAATAATCACGGACGTGATCAAAATATTATTGAAAGAGAAAAGTAAGGTCATTGCTCAATATTTGTTTTAACGTTAATAAATGAAATCTGAAATAACGAAGAAAGCGTCAACAAGTATAAGAAATGCTTTAGCATTAAGCCCACCTTTTGTACATCTTATCTTGTATTTTGTGCAATAAAGAATATAATAATAATAATATAATATACTACCTTAATTTAAAAAAAACGAAGAAGCGATAAATATCAATTATTTACGATAAAGAGGTTTAAGTAGACGGATTTTTCTATTAAACGACAAAAACGGTTTTTCATAAAACTTAATGCAATAAAAGTTTACGCGTCGCAGCACAATGAGTTCATTCGGCATTATGAGATTTAGAAATGCAATAAGGAGACCGACATCCAAATAGTCATTGGGTAATATAGAAGCCAAGAAAAGATGCAAATATGATATTATACACCAAAGATTGAATGAAAAAGAAAATTTAAGGTCGAGTATTATACCGTTTTCAAGGAAAGTGCCACAAACATCCCTCGCGTTGAAATGTCACTAACGTGGATCCGCCTTTAGCCTCTACATCCTACCAACAGAGTCCATCACTTTTACAGTCTAACAAACATATGTTCTAGCAAATAAACATTATATCATATTTCATATTTCAGGGATTTCTAAGAATATTATAATGGAAAATAGTTTAGAACGGAATCTAAAACTCTTTTAAGATTGTATAAACAAAGCAGCCTGACAAAGGAACCTAAGTAAATTTAAATTTACATAAAAAGGCCCACCTCTCTTTTGGAGATTAGAGCCATTGCAATAGTGATTTGCATGGATTAGCTGAAATTCAGACCCATTAGCTGAATATTCTAATTGTGAAATGTTGCAACTGAAAATTGATGGTCGCTAGAGAATATAATTCTAGTTTCAGTCTCATTAAAATGTTTGATGAGTCGCTCATTTTTATGGTATTATAATTATTGACTAACGACGCTACAAATAATTTATCTTCGCCAATTGAAAGTCTGGTAACTACCTAAAGTGTTATGCCGTTTTTAAATATTCGTAGTAAATAAAACAACACACAAACGGACACCGAAGTAAAACCACAACAAGTGTTCATGTAAAACTTAAGAAATTATTAATCTACTTACTTGAGAATCCTAAAAAATTAAAGAATCTTATTTGTTAGACTGCGAATAACGGAGTGGGCTACTTTATTACTATTTATATACTAAGCCATACTTATAAGATCTACATTTATAAAGCAGCTGAATGTTGTTCCAAAATAATAAAATAAAATAAAAATACTTACTTTATTTGTACTTAACTTGGAAATCAAGGATTCTTATACCGCAGTTGACCACAGATTCAAAGCAATTAGAAATAATTGGTTTTCAGTACTTATTCTAAATTAAATTGGCAAAAATCACTCCAAACTCATCCCTTGAAACCCCGCAATTAAATTCAGTGAAAAGCACAAACACAATTGAGAATGATTACCAATCAAACAGACCTCATTACTCGACTCTTTTTCAGAGCCATATAAAAAATAACCGAATATTTTTCAGCTAAATTGATTACAAATCTGACCGTTCGATCGGTTACCGGATATCATTCTAACCCTCGATTTAAGCAACAATCTCGTAAACGATTCGTTTTTTTGAAAAAAATCTTTCCACTTATTTATGTAAAATAATAACATTTAATTTCAGCTTCACAAGTCATTTTTATTTATAAAGAAGTGTAGTTTACGAAAGTTTTGTAAAATTATAAAGGCAAACGATACCTAAAACGATGGATTGATAGATCGATGCGATATAATCCTTAATCATCCTTTATCTACTGAACTGATTTGGCCGAAATTTCGCTTTAGGCTATTGTTACCTGGATACGCGGGTACCAGCTAATAATGTAGTGATGTTAATAAATATTTTATTTCACAGTGAAAGGTGATAATATATGCAAGTTATTGGTTATTTAACACCGTTTAATAATCCTTGTAGTCTTTCTCGTCGTTATTGACAGTGAAATCACGTGATCATACCGCGCCGTCAATCTTGTCTCCTCAATTTTCATGCGTCGCGGCCGCGCGCGGTTTTATCGCAAAATTCTATCGTAAATTGTAAATGAACACGTTTCGTGGTAAATTAAGGAACGAGGGATGGTTGAAATTGGAACTTTTGTTTTAAAACAATCAGGCTGAAAAGTTTTTGATGAATATTTTTGGCATATATTTGCACGTTTACTGTAAAAATTATAAAGGAACATAGTCATGGCTGCATGCAACGTTTCACGACGTCACAGACAGGGCAAAGTAGAAGAAGGCATTATAGAAAGCTGACCCCACCATTATGCGAAATAAATAGCTAGGAAGTGAGGGAGTCCGTTGATTTGTAGACAAGAAAAAAAGTAAAGAAAAAAGAAAAGGCGTTCGTCAAGTTACTCGTAGTGCGGTTTCAGGCGGTTGTCCGTCATGGGCGGGATCACTCGGAAATGTCCCCCGCAACCCGCACGCGCACTACGACTAACAGAAACAGACGCCGCGGGGCTTTGCCATTGCGTAAGGTCTGATTCAGACAATCATTTGAGTGGTAATAGTAAGAAAAGTTTCGTAAGTAGGTACATATTTCTTTGTAAAATAAATTTAGGATATTTATTGAATGCCTACTTACTTACTATTGCGCGCCGAAAAAATAGCATCGTTCAACTACCTACCGACATTTCAACAAGTTAAGTATTCAGAAAAAAATTGATTGCGAGATTGCATGGCATTTATCTACATAGTTTATTTAAAGATAAGTAAGTAGGTACCTAACCTACCTAATATACACACACATACATTATCAAATAGTACAGAACACATTAGTATTTTACTAATCGGTCGGTACTCAGTCAGATTCATACATACTAAAAATTCGCAATAGAATGGCTAAATGGATGTTTGTTCCTCAATCACGCCAAAACTACTGAACCAAAATTTGGTAGGTATGCGAATTGTTTGGAAAACATATATCTAGGCAACATTATATCATTATTTCGAGTGTATTTCGAGTGGTTGAGTGGCAAGTGTGTTGGGGACTATCACGCCCCGGTGTCGCGGGTTCGATTCCGGCTTCAGGAGAAGCATCTCAGCACTTCTCCTAGATGGAGTTGAAAATTTAAAAATCTAACTATGGGAATGTCTAGGGTTGGGGGGAGACCTCGGAAAAACTTCAACTTTTGACGATTCGCACGTCCACCTCGGGACCTACATACTATCTCGAAAAGTACAAGTCGTATCCTACGCCCTAAGTACCTAACTCAACTTACTTACTAGTAAATAGCTAACTAGTTACTAGTAAGACTAGTGCCTACTTACTTGAATACTTAAGTAAGTACCTAACTTAACTAACTTACTTAAGTACTACTTAAATAAGTACTTAAGTAAGTAAGACAAGTATCTATTTACTTGCCAACTTACTTACCCACTTATTTGCCTACTTACGTGCCTACTTAAGTAAGTACCTTACTTAACTTTCTTACTTATAAGACAAGTGCCTAATTATTTGCCTACTTAAGTAAGTACCTAACTTAATTTACTTACATAAGTACTAATTAAATAAGTACTTAAGTAAGTAAGACAAGTGTCTACTTACTTGCCTATTTACTTGCCTACTTACATGCCTACCTACTTACCTAATTACCTACTTACTTACTTGCTTACTGACTTGCCTACTTTCTTGCCTACTTACTTGCCTACTTACTTACTTACCTACCTACCTACATGTCAGACAGTTGACAATAAAGCCAATAGCCATCTCATTTGCATACATAAATAAATCTATCTATAACGGACGTACTATCCAACAGTATGGTGTGAATATTACTTTATTCAGTCATGTTTCGTAAAATCGTTTCGCGAGGCGGTGCGCGCCAGCGCGACGCGGCCTCCCCGTCCCGTAGTCAGATGGGTACTGAGGTCCAGAGCGGTGCACGCCCACTTTTTTAAATCTGCATCCGCTCTGATAGAGATCACTGGCGACGTCGGGTTTTTTCGGACGAAGATCTTGCAGCCTTTCACCCAGACAAAGGCATACCCCCTGTCCTTTGCTAGTGACTTCGTGCTGTTCAGAAGTATTTTGTTGTCAAGCGTGAGGTGGTCATTGACATAAATCCTGTTGTCGCCTTGGAGCCCCAGGTCAGCCGGGGTGGTGCTACCCTTCTTAGCCGCAGCAATAAAGTTGTCCTTCACGTACCGACTATGAACTGCCACTACGATAGTTTTATTCTTTTTATCGTTTCTCATCGGCACACGGGCTATATAGTTTATCTGATCCTTGGGTATTGAGCACTGAATATGAGACCCAATCTTGGAGACGATATCAAAGAGATTTTCCGAGTTTGAAACAGGAACTCTTTTCACTTCAATATTATTCAGACGCGATTTCTGCTCATTCTCCCGCAACTGAAGCTCCATCTTCTGAACACGTACCTGGAGGTAATCTACTTCATTCTTAGTTTTTTGAAGTGACTGGATGTCCTTCTCCATTTCTTTTATTTTGTCGGAGACGCCCATTATCTTGCGATCTACAAAATCAATTGAAGATTTGATTTCTGAAAGCTCGGACTTGAGCTCAGGCTTAATCGACTTCAGTTCAGCCAGTTCCGCCTTTAAGCTTTTCATGCTCTCTTTCAAGCCAGGCAGGATATCCATCTGCGAAGATAGACTTTTCAGTTCGGCCATCAAGGAGTCCATATCAGCCGGTGTAGGTGACCTCGCTGCAGAGGACGATGTCTTCGTTGTTGGAAGGTTCAGAGGACTCGCCGTCCTCGACGAGCCAGTCTTCTTGCATCCGGGACACCTCCATGAGCTGGCTCGGTCGCCAAGTTTCCGGTATCCGAGCTCAGTTATTCCGGCACAGGGAAAGTCGAAGAAACCAGAACAGACCGAGCACTCCGCACCATCTCGGAACTCAGTGTTACACTGCTTACACTTAAACATGACAGAAGAGTCAGGCAAAATTTTTTTTATTTCGCGAGTCAAACAAAATGTTTGGAACCGCTGGTGTTAAAGAAACGCAGTGGGGATCGCTAGTAGCGTGCGCACGGTTCGTCGTCTACGAACTGACTAAATATAATAATATTATTATATTTTTTTTATTAATTATTAATAACCCCCCTTGACGCCTATCGCTTTTTAAACCTGAGCATTTTGGCCTTCCCTCACAGATTACCAAGTTGCGAATGCCCTATTAACCCCGGATTCGCCGCTCCTGTTTTTTGCAGCGCGTATACACGCGAAAAGTCGCGAGAGACGTCTCATGCTACTTATAGTACTCGCTAGAAAAAACCGACTGTGAACACCGGTATACACACTTTTTGAAGTTTCGCGAGTACCAATCAGTATCGTCAAAAATACGCTAGACTGAAACCGCACTTAGAAGCTTCAACATCAGAGTCAGCTGCTATTCAGTGTAAATGTCGTGTCTAGGTGACATGTGCAAGTACATAAGCACGTCTGGATAGTCACTGCCAAGTTCAGGTGCCAGGTGGAGGTGCAGTCACATTTCAGTGACTGTCCAATCCAGCTTAGGCACCAACACCATGCCACCTGCCCTGCAAGTAATTAAAGTGTTAATAAGCGAAGGCATGGATCTGCTTAAATCAAGCAAGGTGAAATTTAATTTCAATTATTTATTATGATTTATAGTAGATATTATATCCGTTTCATTCAGATTTATGCGTATAACTATTAACTACCCTGTTGTTTCTTACCTACCATTTAATATTTTCTACCGGAAATTAACAAGTTACTCATTTATTTTTATTTATTCCTGAAATACCTACCTCATAGCAATTGTAAAGCAATTTTGTAGCGCTTCACTAATGTCAACTTGCACCAAACTGCCTGAGCTCCTAAGCAATTACTATACTCGCTTAGTAGTTTTTAACGGTCCAAATTCAGACCGTTAAGAACTGTCAAGCGAGTTAAGCAATTGCTTAGGAGCTTTGACAGTTGGGTGCAAGTAGGCATTATGCTACTTGCACCAAACTATCTAAGCAATGACTCGCTTGACAGATCTTAGCGGTTAAAAACTGGCAAGCAAGAAAAGTAATTTCTTAGGAGCTTTGACAGTTTGGTGCAAATAGGCACAAGTATCATTTATGATACAAGCGTATGAATTATGATGTGTTTGGATTTAAATGTAGGTATTGGCGGACTATTAGTAGTAAACTACAACTTTATATTCAGTTTAAAATTAAAACTAAATTCAGCCATTGTAAATAGTCCGCCAATACCTACATTTAAATCCAAACACATCATAATTCATACGCTTTTCTAATAGTTAGTTCAAAGCCCCTTCATTCTTCAAAGCGAAGTAATTTAACTTACAGAGTAGTCCCGTGGGTCTGTAATTTCACCGCTGTTCAGCACTCGGAACAAAGCAATAGGCGCAAGTTTGTGTTTGTTCCTTTCACGCTTAGTAGCTGGTAGCTGAACACCAATTTCAGTTGGAAACAAGATTACACAAAGGTAAGTGCCGTACACGTGAACAACAACATTCGATGAACAATAGTTAAAACCAAGTGTCCAAGGCTCCAAGGAATTAAGGCGACCTGATATTATTGTAAGTGATTTAAGCATCGATGACATACAAGCTTTTTTAGCGTCGGCGTTTTCAAAAGCTAGCGTGTGAGCGTGTGAGCTTTAGGGAAGGATTGTCAACAAGCAGATTGTAAAAACGCCGATGACACTGGGCGACTTTACACGCTACAAGCGTAAACGCTGGCTTGTAGCGTGTAAAAAAGCCGTGTGTCATCGTACTATTACATCCAATGATAATTATAAATAATGGCTAAAACATTCTCATTTGTACACATAGGTACTCATGACCAATACTACTATGACTGAATTGACAAAATATAAATAAAATAACAATTTAAAGCCCAAAATATTTAAATATTTAATCACAGCATATTTTCATGAAAATATATTTTCGCCGTTGTTGCTTATTGCTGCGTATTTTTCAGTTGTTAAGGCCCAAAGTGCCGCGTGCCACTATCTCGCTCGCATATTTGTATATTTTTGTAGAAATAAATTGACTGAGTATTAATTTAAAAAAAAGTTGAGCGGTGAATTTGTTACTACAACCTAACGAAATGATTCAGTATATTTTTTGTTTTGATATTTATAACTTATGTGAAGGAGAATTGGCAAAACTGTTTTTCCCAATGTCCTTCGCTTAAGTTAACCATATCGGCATTCTTACGATATTGCAAAAAAAGCAATTCAAAGTTTCTCACTTTTTGGGTGCGATGAAAGTGTGCCACATAATAGACAACAAATATACATATATAGATATATATAGATAAATCTACGTAAATTTCCAACGCGAATGCAAGTCAATAGGCTGATTTCCACAAAGAGCCCCTATATCAAGGTCTGTGGCGCAATTCGGCAAATGGACAAGTGGTTAATTAATAGCCACCCATCGTACGAAGTAGCTAAAGCAGCTACTAAAAAAACTTTGAAGTGTGAAATAAGAACCGCACTTTTTTGCCCTCATCAAACCATTCAGGTGTTATAACCCTATACTAATTTACCTAGACCACCTCATTCTCATATCGGACGAGCTCTATAATAGCAATTTGGCACCAGCCTATAAGAATCAGACACCTATTTAGTAGCAGTGCTATTCGAGGCTAGCGTGATCTTTCTGAAACCAGATAATGAAGAAAAAAAAAACTAGAAAATTCTAATAAACTCCTCAATTTAGTTCAATACATTTTAATTCAATTTTACGCCATTTAATTCAATTTTATTTTATTTTTAATCAATTTAATTTATTTTAATTCAATTTGTTTTAGTTTAATTCAATTTGTTTTAGTTTAATTCAATTTGTTTTAGTTTAATTCAATTTGTTTTAGTTTAATTCAATTTGTTTTAGTTTAATTCAATTTTATGTTATTTCATAGTGTAATCTAATGTGTATGTGAAATATGGATCTTGTAGTCCGAAATAAAATATATTTTTTTTTTTTTATCACGCTGTTTTTCATAATTTTGTTTGAAGCTTGTTATTGCGAATTACAATATTCAAATTAAAAAAACAACTAAGTAGATCCAATCTACGACCTTCACTATACATATTCAAGAACTAGGTCGTTACGAGCTGTTTACGTTCTGGGTATGCTACAAACAAGAATATAGCTTTCCCTGGGGGCCTTGATATCGTTATTGCGTTGCTGATGTATTTATTGGCAACGGGAGTAAACATTGTCCGTAATTAAAACATACAACGCTAAATGTATGAACCATAAAACGAAGACGAAGACTTAGGTCATTATTTATCTGTTAACAAACAAATTTAACTTAATTTCAAGTTGCGTAAAATATTAATATTAAATAAACTTTTAAAAATTAAGTTGTTATTACCAGGTTCTAAATAGTAGCAGATTTTATTTTCCGTGGTATTTTCCGCAGAGTGGAATTGACTAAAATAGCGAAGCGAAGGACGCGCGCTTATAAACACAAAACCTGGACACAGAATTTGGTGGTTTGAACAGAACGAACATTTGCATTGCTTACATATTATGTTATAATCTTGTAGATATAATTTATCGCGATACAAAAAAGTGGTTGGTTCATCATTCGATCATTTTGCACTCTGTTAAAGGCCGCCCTTTGTATTGCCTATATTAGATTAATGCCTACATGCACCAAACTGTCAAAGTCCCTAAGCAATTACTTTATTCGCTTGGTAGTTCTTAACAGTCCAGATTCTGACCGTTAAGAACTGTTAAGTGAGTTAAGTAATTGCTTAGGAATTTTGAGAGTTTGGTGCAAGTCGGCATAAGAATATCGAATTGTTATTTCCTAGTGGTAAACAATAAAGTTATTATCTATCTATCTATACATCTGTTTATCGCCTTACATTTGCAACTTGGCGTAACGAGTTGTGTGTTAAATATATGGGCTAGGTGCCCATATATTTTAGTCCAAAGTTAATCATTGAAACACTACTAAGCCGCTTTTAAATTTAAAGATCACAAAGTTTTGTTGAAAAAAAACTAGTTGAGTTATCTTCTTTTTGACGGTCGCTTTTTGCATTAGACTTTCCACCTGCTAGAAAAGTATTAAAGCAATATTATTTCTGCGTTGTATAGAATGTTTATTCTGTGCCGATGTCGATGCTATTTTCAAGGGTCGTTGGGGATTTTATAAGCATTTTGGGGCTTAGAATTTTCGGGTGTTGGTAAACCAACGGTTAAGAGTGCTGAGCCTTTGGATCATAAAGGTGCTAAAATAATAAAACAGTGTCTAAGTTTTGAATACTGAGAAAAAATAAACATACATACTTACTACATAATTTTTTTCGTAGGTGACATGAGATTTTCAGTTTAATTTCATTAAGATAATTTATACCTGGAGGAATATATAAAATGTATTATAGTAAATTGACCACAGCGTGGAAAGGTTAATGCGATTCTCGAAACTACTTTTCCATACTTACTTTTATACTTTTTCCCTTTTTTTATATTTTATGTGCACTTTATTATTCTCTACATCTTTCGACAGTCCTTTTAGCCTTACTCAAAAACGTACATCAGCCCCGACAATTTAATCAAGTTCACATACACTGAACCGCCGACCTCTGCCTCAGATATGACCTTGTCACAAACACCCTTGGAATGGTGCCAAGCTCAATAAATATCTCCAAGTTGCCATTCTTGGGTACATCTGGACGTGAGCTTTGGATTATTAAGGGTTAAATTGAAACAGTCAAGACGCGTAGAGCGCTTGGATGGTTAATGAAATGCCTGGAATTAAAAGTGTGATGATGAAATTTAAATAGGGTTAAAGCCTGTAGGTTATTGAGACCGGAGATTGCATTTAATGATTTTGATCTCTGTCAGTTGTAGTCATTATTATTAACGACCTATCGAGTCCTCTTCTAGGCGTAATCCTATCACAATGTACGTACGGTTAGACTTCGGCTTGTCGCATTCATCTTCTTCCTTTTGCAGATCGTGTCTCCACCGTGCTGAAGGGTATCATAATATGTGTCCGTTTGTACTGTCGTGATGTCCAACTATGAAAGAATGTTCACGAGCGTTATCAAAAACTTATTACCCGGTCCACTGTTACTCATAGTCGCTTTCATAGCGCGCCACACGCAATGTTTAGCTCGTTTTCTGAATCAAGTGTCAAGCACAATAGTGAAAAGTCTAGTCCCCGCAACCTTGTTTGCGTTTTAGTACCTCCTACCTAGACGCCTACATTTCTTGACGAATATACCCTCAAAATTTCAAGTATCTACGTCCAGTATCTACGGGGCTTAGCTAGAGTCTGGCTGCTAGACGATAATGCTGCTTAGCATTATGGAAAATGTTTCGGACAAATACTCAAAAAGTACGCCGTATTATAGTAATTTCTTTACACCATTCGTTTCGTCTATGTTTTCAAAATGTGTCAACAAAAATTAGTAAGGTTTCATACTTTAATTTAGATTTTATACGTGTCTTAAAATTAACCCTACTAACTTAAAAACACGTATAAAATCTAAATTAAAGTATGAAACCTTTCACTTTTTTTGTTGACGAAATCAAAAAACACGGACAAAACGAATAGTGTGAAGTAATTACTATGATACGACATACTTTTTGAGTATTTGTCCGAAACATTTTGTATGGAATTCGGATTTGAGGATTAGCCTTAAGTTCACCTTTGTACAATTTATATTACGAGCAATAAAATATGTTTTTATCCATCTACTCCACGCTTTCTTAGATGTGAAATGTACCTACATACAACACACAAACACACGTTTATACATTCTTCAAATGCTCGTCTCGCCTCGTCTTTTGTTGCTTTGTCATTATATGTGAGGTGCTCGGACGATTGTGTGGTTCCGGCACTGCATAAAGTTGGAGACATTCGGGTCATAACGTCCATTCATCCAAATGTCCCATTTTATCTCGGCGAATGAAACTTTGGAGTTTTGACTCGCCCTATTTCAGTTCCTTGAGTATATTCGAGTACCTAATATGTTGTATTTTATTTTATATCTATTACAAAACTTCTGAAGTTCAGATTTAAGTTGAGTTTAATTCGAATGAAAACTTGGGCAGTTATCAAAGGTTGATAAAATTGAATATTGTACGAACAATATATTACAAAGATCTCTTCATCATCATCATATCAGCCCTTGGACGTCCACTGCTGGACATAGGCCTTCCCCGTGATTCGCCACGACGCCGTGCGGTCTCGAGCCTTCTCCATCCACCGACTGCCAGCGACCGCAACTATGTCGTCAGTCCATCGCGTGTGGGGCCGTCCTACACTGCGTCGTCCAGTTCGTGGTCGCCATTCGAGAACCTTTATTTCACAACGGTAATCGGATAAAGATAAGGAGCTCTTAATATCGAACAAAAAAATAAGGAAAATCAGAAAGAATGTTCTTCATTAGTGCAATTTATTGAGGTAGTATCAGATATTATTTCGGTACATAGAGTAACGAGTTGGTACTAATTATTAAAATAAAATAAAAATCCGTGTTGGCCGAGTGAGAGGTACCTCGACTTTCGATCCGAAGGTCTTGAGTTCGAATCCTGTCGTACACCAATGGATTTTTCTGTTCAACAAAATATATGTGTGCATTTAAAACCGGTGCTTAAAAACATCGTGAGGAAACCGGGATGTCATGGAACCAAAATTTCGAAAACATGTGTCAAGTGCACGAAAGGAGCCTCTACGAGGCGCACGTGAAAGCCTTTCACCAAACTGGTTTTAAAGAACTCGTGACACGATAAGAAGTAAAAGGCTAATTGTTCAGCTTATTTGTTTGTTCAATTAGAGATTATGTTTATTAGATAACTTGGGAAAACGCTTTCTTTCAATTCTTACATAATTTTCAGAGAAGTTCAAATTGTAGATTTTTTTCTTTATTTTCATTCAGCGCTGCGCCGTTCATGCCGTTTCGCTTGAACAGTTGGAATATTAAATTATGAAAACACTTGCTGAGAAAATAATTTCGCTGAAACCTTACACATTCCCTCTGAATTTCAGTAAAAACGTAACTTATTCAAAGACCCTGATTTTATTCACGACTCTATCAAATTTTCCGCCTGTCATGCTATTCTCTTAGCTCAAGGAGTTTATTCTTCTTCACATCTCATTTCGCACGGTGACAATGTTTTTTTATCACATTAAACACGGAACAGTCTTTTTTCTTTGTGGAATAGCTCTTCACAATTGTTTGCAGCACGCTATCACACCACTGCAAGAAATAACGTAATGAGGACTCATTTTTATGCCAGTTTTATGTCTTGGCCAGACGACCAAAACCTTCTCCATTTGCCTACAGGCAGGATATAACCTCCTGTCAGACACTTTGAATTGGAACCCAGCGCTCGTCAACTTTGGAACATTAAGGCCCAGAATCCCGCACGCCGCTATCTTGCTCGCACATATTTTGTACAATTTTGAAAACACGGATGGTCGAGTGGCAAGTTCGTTGGCCTGCTACGCCGAGTATCGCGGGTACGATTCCCGCTTCGGGACAAACATTTGTGTGACGAATATCGATGTTTGTCCTGAGTCTGGGTGTCTTCAATTTATTATAATGTATGTGTATTGTATCAGTCATCTGGTTCCCATAGTACAAGCTCTGCTTAGTTTGGGGCTAGATGGTATTGTGTGAAATGTCAAGATATAGGTAAATACTCAGTCAGTATAAATTTAAAAAAATTGGAGCGAATATTTTGTTACTACAACCTCAGTAAATGTTTTAGCATATTTTTTGTGTTGAAATTAAAATGTTAGACATAAACGAAGGAGATTGGGCAAAACTATTTTTCCCTACTCATTAAATTTATTTTTTTCTGAAATGTACAAATGTGCGAGTGAGATAACAACGCGCGGGATTCTGGGCCATAAATGCTAATACCAGTTACAGCAGAGACTACCTTCAAACTTTAAAATTCAGATACTTGTCAATCAAAAAACATTACTTATGGCAATCCCGCAAGCTCTGAAATTTATATTCTCAATCTATCTATCTATATCTATATACATATAATAAAGCAGAAGACCCCGAATTTCTGTACATATGTTTTTTTTGACGGAAACGTGTTCAGACGAGATTAATAAACATGCCCCTAAATTTATTTTTTTGATTGGAAGACTTTGTTTGTTTGTTTGTGGGTTTGTGTGTTCGTCCATCACGTAAAAACTAACGAACGGATTTAACTGAAACTTTACGATATCATAGCTACAAAGCCTGAAATGGTTATAAGCTATATAATATTACGCTAAATCTCTTCAAAGGGTAGATATAGAAGTTTAAAGTTTGTATGGAAACAGTTTTTTTATGAGTGTATCTATCTCAAACTATGGAATTATGTTCTTCAAAACAAATAATAAGATTTCATCGATTTTCAAATTTAAAGTTAAAAGATGTGAAATTACTGAATGAAGGAGTTATTGGACCTAAAGTTGAATGAGCCTGTATCCTCAAGTATACACAATATCTCATTGAAAGTTGCATTTTTATGATTTCCGAAGATAAATACCGCCATGTTTTTCAGTTATCTACTAAATTCATTGTTTGAGTGGTTAAAAAGAGGGATTGAAAATGTGCAAGTTTTGATTGACTTGCTTAGTACTGAAACTTTGCTATTCTATGACATTTATTTCGCGGGTGGAACAAACAACATTGACCATAAACAATTCTTCCACGGGTGACGAAGTCGCACGCGGGTACAGCTAGTAAGAAATAATAAGACAATAACTATCTTCAAATCAAAGCCAAAGTAATACGCAATCAACAATACAGCAACTATTTTCATTAGCAGTATTTTTTCCGCCAGCGCAAGAATTTCTGACAGCCTAATCTGATCTTATACCATATCTTCAGAAACTAGATAATAGCGCGAAATGAGTCCGAGTTGCAAAATCAATCTATTATGGACGATTGATTGGCTATTGATACGCTCCCTCCAAAGTTTTTCAGTTTCACTTCTTTACTCATAAGTTCCTAATAGAGTTTGGTAAGAAAACAAAATCTTCAGTACCTACCCTCACAGGCCCTCTTGGGAAGAGTTCTCTGTATAGAAGGGCCCAATATTCTACCGTCAAGTAGTTCAATGTTCCGGTTTAAATTCACTACTACTGCAACAATGCAATGCTGAGCATGACGCTTTTTTGACTGCACTGTATGTACATGCACTCATTGGTAGTATTATGTAAGTACTGCCTACTTTGCTGTACGTTAGTTAGTAAGCTATAATATCATTGTGCGCTGTACAGTTTTTTTTAGTCAAAATAAATAAATTTTCTTTCTTTTCTTTATTTTATTTTTATTTTTTCGGAAAACTTGCAGCTAGGTACACGATTGATTACAAAGATAAATATAGATGGCCAATTAAACATTTTCACAAATAGGTAAAGGCAAGTAAGTATTTAGAATTTTAAAGAAGTAGACGGACAAACACTTTTGATCTAGAATTTAGGATTCAAAGAAACTATCGTTTAAACACGCTTGAAACTAACAGGGGATGTGTTGAAAAGATCAATATCAATTACTCGTGACAATGTATTGAAAAAACTGCACACGCGTGGGAAGTAAGAATTACGCCTGTACTTAGATTTGACTTGTGGAACATATAAGAGATTGTTTTCTTGTATTCTTTTGTTGTATTATTTCTTTCTACTACTAATTAAACTACTGGGCTTTCGTGACAGACCGTGACCAGACATATTGTACCGGCCTTGCGATTCAAAAAACTATGTAGCAAAATTTTTGTTACGGGCAGTTGTGATGTCATGCAGAGAGTTTTTTCTTACCAGCGCGCTCAGTCTGCCTTTCACTTGATTACATACAAAACCCTGTAAACCTTTTTGACCTAATTTAGTTTTGCTGACACGCTGTATTGTTCCAAGATAATACCGCGAAGCAGAAAACTTTTAATTTCATTGCATAACAGTTTTATCTCGGCACAGTAAGAGTTTTATCTCGGCATTTGGCTCGTAGCCTAAGCGGGCAGTATGTTTAATATAGTTACGCTACGACATAGGTATAATAGAGGAGGGCAGGACAGCTAGCTCAGCTTTCCTCAAAACAACGTATCAGCATCCAAATTGAAAAAAAATAACAACTATAACTCTACCACTTCTGGTCCTCCATTTTTGTATATGCTAGTAAAGTTAGTATCTCGTACCAAATAAACACAAAATTAAAATATTATGCAAAAATGTTGTATTTTAGCATAGTTAAGCAATTTACATATCCAGCAGTGGACGTCTGATGATGATGATTATGATGACATTTAAAAGGTTTGACATATTTTATGTACAGATTAATTAAAGTCATCATTGTAGTGATCAGTTAAAAGCTAAAATCCAAAAGTTTTTCATTACATAGTTATAAGTACCAGGCCCAGAATCCCGCGCGCTGCTATATCGCTCGCACATAAAAGCATTTGTGTTGAGCCTCTTCGAGGCACACTTGAAATCCTTTCACCACACTTGTTCGAAAGAAATAGTGACACGATAACAAGAAGAAGCATTTAACAAACATTCACACACTCACACCCCTGCACTAGGATTCTTGTGTCGCAGGTGGCATGGACACATACAAGACATCACAACATCCAAGACCCGAGAACAAACATTAGTGTTCATCACATAAATATTCGCCCCGGCCGGGGATCGAACCCGGAACACCAAGCTTCGTAGGCAGGGTCGCTACCAACTAAACTAGCCACGGTGTCATCATTTGCGTTGGGAGTTTTTAGTAAGAGTTTTCTTCGCTTTTATTAAACTTATAAGAACAAAAAATATGCTAAAACATATCTTGAGGTAGTAACAAATTCACCGCGCCACTTTTTTGAAATGTATACTCAAGCAATTTATATCTTCAAAAACGTATAAAGTATGTGCGAGCAAGAAAACGGCACGTGGGATTCTGGGCCTTAATAGAAGTCAGACCGTGCCATGAGTTTGCTGGCACCAAACTGGGTCACAACTGTGATATGACGTTAGGTCACGGAATAAGAAACAGAGAGGTAGGTTTTGACGTCTCGCTATAGGCATGCAAATATTAGGCTCTTCAAGGCATCTGTGAGCAACTGTTACCCACCCTAGTATCACCCTTTATAGAAATCCTAAGTTTGTCTAATATATGGTACTTTATATACAGGGCTAGGCATTTTGAAATATCACGCGTTTTTTTTCTCGTTTTATCATTTTGACGTGACTACGTCTTATAAATCGATGAACGCCGGTTGCATGCACAAAAACATTGACGTCATTGTCCGATAACGCTGGCATTGTCCGGTAACGCTCATTGTCCCTTTACGCTGTTAACTGTAGTCACGTTAAACTATCGTCCGTAAACTAACTTTTTATTATTAGACTTCTAGTGCATGAAATAGACATAAATATTATGTAAAGGTACTTTGTGAATTTATATTGATATACGATAAAGGTTAAGAAAGTACGTACCTCTACGTCGTAGGAAGAAGAGTATACTCGTAGAGTCTACGAGTATACTCTTCTTCCTCGTCTTCCAAATTTAGTGGTTTATACCGCTTATATACCGCTATCATACCCGCAACCTGGTTTACTATTGTGCTATTTCGTTTGGATATAACATGAAAACAGGTCAACCGAATGAGTTATTTCGGGTAAGATTACTAAGGAGTGAGATATACCACTTCACTGGAGAATGTACCTAATGTAACATTATCTATTACCACCTCTAAAGGTGGTCTATGGCATTACTTAAATAATCATAAGTCTACGTATCTACATATACTCTGTCAATTTTTAATCACCAGAAAAAAAATACGCATAGTCAGTCTCCGTTACTGAACATAGAGTACCTAATGGCAAAAAAAACTTTAACAAATTAAGTCTAATTTTTGTCATAATAATTTTATTAAAATTGGATAACTGTTACCTTTAGTCGTTTTCCTATGAATTTGCCTCAGGCGGTACCCTTTATTGATAATATTTCAAGTTTTTTTCATTGTTTGGCAAATCCGGGTACCTAGCTCGAGCCAGCCCGCAAAACTCGGCTCGGGCGCCGGACTCACTCCGCTGTCACTCTACCATTTTGTAGAACTCCAAAATTATGACTGCACAGATACAACGTAGTACCCCATCTGCATTGCCCATTTAACTTTTTTTCGTGTATAATGCTTAGTCTATAATGAAATCTCGTTAACTTACAACGCAAACAAAGTTGCAGATGTCATCTAATAAACTATTGTCTAACTAAAACTCGGTAATTTTAAGGAAAAACTCGCGAACTCTCTATCGTACAAAAACCTGTATACCCAGAAGGAAGGAAATGTGCTTTTCAGGCTTGAATTACTTACCAGGGTTCTATTTACTTTAACCCTTCACATGAAGGGCAATGTTAACCTGAATTGCCTGCCTAACTTCATTTAACTTGTAGGCCGGGTTGGCCATAGTTTACCACTCTGTTTGTACGTTGAAAAGTGGAATAGGTGGTGGCTATGGCTAACATTCTTTATCCTGCTTCATTGTAGCTCCACCTTGAAAACAGAAGTTCAATCGTTGAAATCCTCATTGCACCTAAATATAATACAGTATTCAGTATTGTAACATAATAGAATCTGGAGTAACGGGCGTGACTCCGAAGACAAAACGAGCAGCACGATCGTTACCACCTTTTCACGAAGCAACTCGAGACACTTTTCAACCTCCTATGTATGTATATCTCTGTCATCCAGGATTCAACCTCGATGTAACTCAGTCAACCGATTCCAAATGTGCCTACATCATTTATACAAGCCGTGATGACAATAAAACTTACATATTATATGTATGTATGTACCTTCTAGGGGCCTTATTACATCAATACTGGCAGAGGATTGTAACGGTGCCTTCATCAAGAGGACCTTCATCAGAAACAAGATTTTAACATTCCGTAAATAAGCTCTACCTCTACCAAGTTTTTACCTTACGTGTTCAATTCATACAAGATTGTATTCGCTCTCGGAATGAACTAAACAATTTCCAGAAGTTCCGTATCTACTCAGAATGTTATCGCAAACTCTGAGATCCCAAGAACTGGAGCTGCATTCAGATTATGCTGCAAATTCAATCCCTATTTTAGTCCGTTCCAGGCATAACCTACTTTCAGAATTCAGGGTAAGTTACATAGTCAGCTATTCAAATTGTTTCTATTTCCATATTAATTCAAAACTCCGAGGAGCCGTTTTGTTTGTGTTTTCCTTTGATTTCAACCCAATTTCATTGAGAAAACAACCACAAACGACGGCAGCACAGAACTCCATCAAGTTCCCGTTGTGACTTAATAATACACACAGGATTGTCAACGTGCCATTCAACCAGACAGTCCGGCTCATCTTAATGAAATTTCTAAGAAATCCCTACCCATTTTGTCGTATTCTTCCATCTCCGTATCTTCAGACGAAACAGGTCCTTATGTCAAACGCTTTGCGGCTGAAATGGGCTCACCTGATCTCAGTTCGAAAGGCATGTTCAAGGGTGAAAGCCGCCCCTCCCCTGCAGTCGGTCACGGATCTGTCCCGTCCATTGCACGCAGGCTTGCACTACACACACTTGCACAACACTCGCACTGTACTGTCTGTAGAGCGTTCTATGTCCTATAGCTAGGTGTATGTCGTCAACGCATGGTTATGTATTCGTTACGTCAAAAAACGTATTGGGACGGTTGTCAGAAGTGGCGACACAGTGACCACGGCAGAAGCGGGGTGCGCTCTGCCGTCGGGATGCGGCGCGCGCCGCCAGCGCCCCCGTTGCCATGACAACACTCCCAGGCGATATCTAATACCACAGCTTACCCAGCAGTCGCGTCCTGCCTCCGTCCTGTTCAAAAACAAAAATAGCAAATTCATGGCGTAATAGTGAACTGTGATCTTTTACCAAAGGGTTTAAGCCTAAAAGTGTTAATACGGTAAGTTTAGTTTCATTTATCTCCGTCAGCTACATCAGGTTCCTAGCCGTTGCCTGCGCCACGGACGGATCATCGATTGGCGATTTGTTATTGTTCTTGGCCGGGCATAAAGTTCCACGATATTTTTGGAACTATTTTTAATTTTTGTTACTTGTCTCTTGCTTCGCTCTCTCTAGCTTCGCCACATCTAGGACACTTTATTAGAATCGTTCCCAGTAGTTCCATTGATTGGTTGTTAGTCACTACGGAATGTACCTAACACGTAGTAGTTTAAAAGAACCAACTACAAGTTCGCTCTATTATAGTTATTCTCAGACGGTAAAAGAGTAATCTCTCTGTAGTCGGTACTTCTTACTACTTTACTGAAGATCGTGATCACCCATTTTGTATGTGCGGACGGCCTGTCTCCAGCGGTTCCGGTATTTGGCTGCCTGCACCACATTGTAGAATGACGCATCATCCTTTACCTGGTCAGACCATCTGATCGGGGATCTGCCGCGTGATCTTTTCCCCTCTACTTGTCCGACGATGATCAGTTTTTCTAGGTTATCGGCGCCTCGTCTCGCGATGTGGCCGAAGTAGGTAAGGATTCGGCGGTGGCAAATCGTAAAAGAGCAATGGAAGAACAAAAGTGTCGACTGTCGATTGAAGCAGGCTCATCATTACTCAAACGTGACTGTTCATGATTTCCCTTAGTAGGTTAAGTGCTAACACTAATTGGTATCGGGACACATTTAGTACGAGAGCAATCTGATTGAGCAATCCCGTTTTAGTGGCGATTCAGTTTTGACTGACGTAATTATTGTAAGTAATTCATTTATTGTTAAGTATTTTGCATGATTAATAAGTTTTTCACTGTTGGATGGCGTCCCTTGCAAGATTTTGTACACCATCACATTGCCAGATATTCTACCGCAAAGCTCTACTGAAATCAAAACCTCTCTTGCGATTTCTACGTCGTCGATCTAGCTAGACCCTTGAACCAATCATAGACTCATAATAATGAGACCTGGATGAAGCAGCTGATGAAACGAACATGCCAGAGCAGATCCTGGCGACTGCATTATCACACACCAATATGGTGACCTAATGAGTCACGGTTTCGCTCATGGGATTTTTCCCCAACGAGTAACAATATGTCACTGTATGTGTAAAAATGCACCCATCGTAGTGTGAAAATGAGGGATAACTTTTATCTTAACTAAATGAGATTTTGTGGGTGTGTTTTGTGTGTGTTATGAAGAGAGGCCTTTGCCCAGTAGTGGGACGATCATGGCTGATAAATCAATAATAATAATAAAAAATATTGTTCATTTACAGATTCCGTAGCCCGTAAATTAAAATTAGGGTAACAACTTCACCCTTTTTAGTTAATTAACAATGCATAAAATCGTGTTACTTCCACAAGCTTTCATCCACAGTACTTTATTATCGAAATTTTAAGCAAACACGCGCGGCGTGGAAGTTTTTGGGACGTTACGCTTCAAGTCACTGGAAAAGTTCTATTGGTGGAAAACTCCTTGAAAATTGATTATTTTCTCAACTCTCGCGGTTACTAACGATATAATGTAATGAGCTTTACGTGGAAAATGGATATTAATGTTCGAGATCATGAGGCAATTTTTGGACATTTCACACAAATGCTATAGAAAATAGAAAAGTGTCTCTCAATATTTTTGTTTTTTGTGCCCATCTGAATACTTAGTTAACTGCTCTATTAATCATGATCACATCAACTCTTCTGCACCCATTTTGTCAAGTCCCTTCTCTCTATTTTGTGCGAAGCCGAGGCCCAATCATTGCATGTAATTGCTTACTTATCGTATATATCAACCACATTCCAACCGTATATTTTTATGTATGTTTGTCACGCGATTAAATAAAGCAATATTACTGAAAAAAGTACAATGTCATCTAGATAAACAAAGTGGCAAAAAATAATGTTTTTGTTAAAAACTTTAACTAGATATTTTTTCTAATTTATCTGTACTTAATCATAGTTTACACAGATAATTCTAGGTAAAGCACAAGCAAAACGCTCAAATTTGTTTGGTACTCACAGTCTAGACCTATAAACCCAACCTTTTATCTTCTCCTTGCCTAGCAGAGGTGTCCGTAGCAAACGAAGTGTAAGTGACTTCGAACTATCTTCACAAAAGTAATTCAACTTTGAAGCCTTTATCGAGTTGAAAGAAAAGTAAATTGGTTCTAGGATTTTATCCCGGGTAAATATTGATTTCTTCACTTGTCTAGCATACTTTGTATTCAGTGAATGTTGCCCACTGAAGTTTGCAGACGAATCGTGTTTCTTTGAGTCTATCGGCAGGCAAATTGAAAAGATAAACGTAGCTTTATTGTGTTGATTGATAATTTGTTGCTGGTGAAGTGTTTTTTATAGACATAGTTTGAAATTTGTGGAGGATTTATTACACTTCAATAACTCTGTGCACTTAGTCACTGATGTGATTTACTGAGTTAAGTTATTTGTTTTAATTTACCTAATTAATCGGTACTGCATTTTGCATTCGGTACAGGAAAATATTTTCCAACTCAAGAGCCCCTTTATAAACTGAAATAGCAAGACAAGTTCTATCAAAGATTCAACACCATACCTTGTAAGTACTTCATTCTACTTAACAACCTAACCTAAGTGTAAGTTACTTACATAATATTTTTGTTTGAAAATATTGAATACCGTAATCTGATAAGGACTTTTGTGAGGTCTTGTGAGGTTAGTTGTGATGGAACAAAAATCACTTTGCTGTTTGTTTTCTTGTAGGCGCTAGCCTAATATTTGCCTACCAACTCTATCTACGCCGTCCTACGCGTAGGTAACGCGTAGCGTAGCTACGCTAGCTAAAATAGAAGGTAGAGTTGGTAATTTTCTTTGTAGGTGGCTTGTCTTTGTCATCTTAAGTACGTACTACACAATTGTCTCTGTGAATGTATTATTGTTTATGTTATAAAGTCGCAAGCCAAGCAAGATCACAAACAATGAACTACGGAACTACGCATAGCAGGATACCGGATATCTTTGATCATGTGGTGCGTGCCATTCATTATGGACTTGAAAAGAATATACTTTTGGAGCTTTATTAATTAAGAAATTCGTGCATATTAGTAAACTTGCTGACGCCAGCAACTTCGTTCTTTCGTTCGTTGTTCTTCGTTTGGCGCCTACACTTCTTAACGAACGTACCTTCCAAACTTCAAGTCTCTACGTCCATTGGTTTGCATATGTGCGTTGTCAGTCAGTCAGTCAGGAGTCAGTCATCAGCCTTCTACATTTTTTTTTCTAAATTTGTCAAGGTGTAGTAAAATTTTATTAGTGTGAGTACTTTGACAGCGTCAGCTTTCTAAATAAATCCTACCTACCTACCTATATATCCTACTAATATATATATATATATAATATATAGTTTATAATATTATATATATATATATATATAATATTATAAACGCCAAAGTTTGTAATGATGGATGGATGGATGGATGGATGGATGGATGGATGTTTGTTCCTCTTTCACGTAAAAACTACTGAATGGATTTTAATGAAACTTTACAATAATATAGCTTATACATCAGAATAATACATAGGCCGCAATTTATAAAGATACCTGAGCAGACGAAGTCGCGGGCACCAGCTAGTTCTTTATAATTAAGTGATGATGCTGACTTGCACCAAGCATTCAAAGTTCCTAAGCAACAATTTTACTCGCTCGATCAGAATCTGTACTGTTAAGAACTACCAAGCGAGTAAAGTAATTGCTTAGGGACTTTGACAGTTTGGTGCAAGTAGGCATATGAATCTTACAAATCATGCGTGGAAGGTAGTAGATAATAAACATCCCTTCGATTCAAGCTCCCTTTTTAACTATTGTTTACTATTTTATTTAAAAATACCTACAGAATGATGTCATGCTAGTCCACATCTAGCAGACAACTAAAATTTATCTCACCATAGGATTTATTTTTACTTTTTGGAAATATATTGCAGCATTTATAATATTAAAATACCTAATGTGTAAAAAAAACCTGAAACAATCAATATCTTGACAAATAAATATACAATCATAAAATGTTCGGTCGGAAATGACACTCTACGTCCATTCATCCTTTCAAACAAATCGATTTTGTTCGCTGTCGAAAACAATAACGCTTTACCCCAGGTACTCCACATTTTAACAAACTGGACACAATGAATACGTGTCACTGTAGAAAAATAGTGCTGCACCGCAAAATATTGCACCCATACAGATAAAATAATGCTCTTCGAGAGAGCCATAAACAACTGCTTCAGTTGGAGAGGAATTATAGCTGTCCAAAGCTTCTTAGCTGTGGATTGAATAGCGCAAGTTATTGTGTTTGCTTGTTTAACTTTTTGTTATAAAACAATGCGGCATCTTTCTTGAATTAACTTGACGTTTGTAGTAATTATGATTTTGTAGAGATGTTTTTAGTATAACGTGTCTTCTTTTTATGTCGTAAGTAGTATTGCCTATATTATACTTCAGCTTTTGATGTTAAATGTGTGTACAGAATCTATTACCTACATATACTACAATCATAGATAGGTATCTGACTCAGATTCAACTGAGTCAAAGACTTTTTCTCTCACATAAATCAAAAAGTAGGTAGGATATTATCAAAATTTTGTTAGAGCGTGATCAGAGGGCTGGCAGCTATCTCACCCAAAGAATAAGCCTTGCTATACAAAGAGGCAATGCAGCCAGTATCCTCGGCACGCTGCCATCGGGTAACGAGTTCGAGCAGTTGAGCTACCTTTAGATCGTTTGCAACGGTCTATGGGTGGCCCCATTGTTACCTTTTTACACTTTGTAGTATAAATTGAAAGTAATTAGCTTTATGCTGTTATGGATAGGTAGATAGGTACTTAGTAATTAAATATTATAGGCAATACCTACATAAAGGCTCATAATATCCCTATTTTAAGGTCTAATAAAATAATCTTTATGTAATAAGACAAGTCAAAGTCCAGCTTAAATTTAACCATAAATGAATTGTATTTTCATGCAACTGAGAAAAGTTTTTTCAAAATCCACTTTTCATCTGACCATAGACGAACTACCTACTAGTCTCTGACCTGACCTTGTCTAGTGTCCATGTCGACGAAGGGAAGAATCCTTTGAATGAATAAAGAATGTCAAAGACGTAGCCACTAGCCAGGTAGAATATATTTTGTCGGAGGGTTTAAAGGTGGAGCTTATAGTGGGTCCGACAATTGACAATGAACCCTGATATAGCTTCGCCAAAGCCGTCGGTTCGTCCGTTTGTCATAGTCTAAGTACTATACATGGCGTCCCACTGCTATGCCACATGGAGGGAAAGTACCTTGAATATTGTAGATGGAACATTTTACTGAAAGAAGACATTATTTGAATTTAAAAAACAATTTAAACTGCATTCATAGATATTTAAATAATTACATGGTTGAACCGGGAATCGAACCCGTTACACGAGAAAAATAATCTCTGTGTAGCTTTATCATACCAATCGAAAGGCTACAATATTCAAGGTACTTTCCCTCCATGTGGCATAGCCGTGGGACGCCCTGTATAGGTACCTACTTACTAAAAGCACCTAAAAGTATTAGGAGTACTATTATTAAAAAAAAATTATGGCACTAGCTGACGAAATTTTGTCCCAGTTGCGAATTTAAAAAAATCCTTTCTTAGAAGATTTGCAGTTTTAGTTCGTAACGAACGAACACAATTTTCTCTAAATTGCAGGTCTTTGGATCTATTACTTTAATATGTATGCTGTCTGTCAGTCAGTCTGTCATTTATTCAGTACCTAAATTATGTTGACAATGTAATTTCTCGACCCGTACAGTTAAATAAAATAAATACAAATATATGCTTGAGTACTTACTTAAATAAAACGATTTTCGTATATTTAAAACTATTTCTCTTAAAAATTCAGTAGCAGCTAGAGCAAACACCCATAAATCCCATTAAGGTAGTAATAATTGCGTTTCGAATCCCAAGGGCTGCCTTTTAGGGACCATCTTGACTTCGAGTGGATGGGATCCTTTGTTTACGCACTTTACAGATAAAGGTTTTTTTTCTGCGACGTTCGGAGATTTAAAGATAGGAAAAGTCGTCCATTCGTCTGGCTAGAATGTTGTGTAGTTCTAGTATTATTTTTCACAGAGACCGCGGAAATTGCGTCTAGCAAGCATATTCCTTCCTAGACGGGCTTCCTATAGATAGAACAATGATCTGCGGACGATAGCTTGCGGAAGTTTGATGAAAAAAGCTGAAGATGAGGTTCAGTGTAGAGCTTTGGGAGAGACTACGTCCAGCGATGGACTACCGTTGATGATGATGATAATGATAATTTTCTTCTTCTTTATAGTCTTGCCGGGCACTCTGTGGTAATTAATTTGATGTCAATTACAGGCAGCTCTATGCACCGTTCGAGGCATAGTAGGATGGGAGCAGAGCTATCGTTAATGGTATACCAATATTATGATACGCTCTGATCAAAATTGGTCTGAATTCTCTAGACATTGTCAAAAGTCGCTACTTTATCCGCTGATAATGAACGCAAAAAGAATACCTAATTGCGTTCACTGGTAGCGGCATATACTCTCTTTGGACACTTTTATACAACTAGATCATAATTACGGTTTTGACGTGACTACATCTAATAAATCGATGAACGCCGGCTGCATGCACGAAAACGTTGACGTCAATGTCCGGTAACGCCCATTGTCCCGTTACGCTGGTTATGACGTTGTCACGTTAAACTATCGTCCGTAAACCAACTTTACAGACTACCAATTTTTTTTTAAATCAACTATTTTATGATGTCAGTCAGTAGGTATAGGTACACGTGCTACTGCGTTTTTTTATACCAGTCTCTACTTAATGAACCGTATGCTCGGAAACCGTCCACGACGCCCTTGCCAGGATATCCTGTTTGAAAAATAAAAGACTACCCCTCACACCTTTGCATGCGTGCTTTGATGTACGATCAACATCTTCAAGCAATAATAACTACTCGCAACTTTGAAATAAGGTTGAAAATTTTTAATTTTTTTTAAAGGGTATATTTATATTGTAGTGAAAAGAAATAAAATGTGCTGTGTGTGTGTGAGCGTTCCCAAATTGCTATCGCTTTGTACTGTTTCAAAGGGATGCTCTTGAGCATTTTGTTTTCTATATTGACGGAGATGTGTTTGTAGATTTTATTTCTACTGCTTCTGAGAAGCGCTAAACGAATAGAATGGGTCGTAAGTAGGACTGAACTGAGAAACAGCCGCGAAGCGAAATACTAATACATATTTATTACCTATACTCCAAACCTATGTATCTTGTACTTATAATTAATAGAAAATGCGTTTTCAAGTGAAAAAATTGATGACCAGTTTTCCACTTCCAAACGCATTTTCTAAAGCAAAAATTGGCATTCAGTGAAAGTTAAATGTTGAAAACTCCAATAAGTACCTTCCTATGTAAAGATTTTTTTTAATGTTATTTTCTAGTGCCTAGGCTTTTTTTTTCGTAATTTCAAGTAGTAATTTTTAAATCATCAAGAATGTATGTATGAGACTATGAGAGGGCGAATCAGGGGTAGGTACATCATACAATCGCATTAATTAAATTAGTCATGCATGAATCAGAGCGTTCAATGTGCTACTTACTTACCTAGGCCAAAATAAATTTAAAGGCAACATGCAATATCAACAATGAGTCAGAGTACCTAAGATGATTTTTTATGTTGGGTAATTAATTATCAAAAAATCCTCATCCAAGCTGATCAAAATGCACTAATTCTGCCCAGAATTTACAAATTAATGCTTGCTGGGCTTCCCTTGCAATGCACCTTTATTTCAAAGCGCGAACCTTCCACCAAACCTTTTCATTCACTTTGTTCAGTCAGTCAGTCAGCCATTGCGCGCCGTCAGAGACGGAGTGTCACTTTGCGCATGCGTCGCGTCTTGCATTACGCCAATATTAAAATTCGAATGAAAGAAAATAAACAAGTGAAAGATAATTCGTGCCAATTAACAGTTAATTCGGACCTTATTTCTATTGTTTTTGTAAGTGGTGGATAGAATTTGTGCAGTTTACAAGTGAGTTTTTTCATTTTCGTTTTTGCATGCTTGCCGGCCGGCTGATTTGATTTTATCCAAGTTACCTATTTTTTCTTGTTTGTATTGTTTTCATTGTGGCCGTGAGAGCCAAGGATGAGTTTAGTGCTTGTGATCTGATGAGTTTAAACTATTATTGGAATACGATAAGTTTTACACGAGCCCTAAGTTCCCGAATGCGTGGACTAGACTATTATTTAAACCTACCCTTTCATTATTATTAAATAATCAAAAATCCTACCTATTTCACCTAAACAGCAAGAAGGTATTGGTAAAAAGTTAAGGCTGAAAACGGTACCTACCTATCTTCTTTTATGTAACGGAATTATTTGACATATCTACACCTGAAAGTCTAGACGAAACAAGTCAATGACCCTCTAATTGTCCTGAACCTAGGTAATTAATATTATAGGTACCTACTTACGTTTTTCTTCGGCGCTTCAACCCTTTGGGTCCTGGGCTCCTGGCCACTTCTACAATGGATTGCAACTCGCTGCGAACTTTAGCCTTCCTTTCCTTCTCCTGGTGGTAAACTTCCTTAGGGCCTTGAGATCTTCGTCGATGCAGTCGCACCATCTCTTCTTCTGCCTCCCTTGCGGTCTCTTCTGCTGCAGCTTCCAGTAAGTGATTAGGTACTTTGGGCGCCCTATCCTCTCCCATTCTCTCCACGTGCCTGGCCCTGGATAAGGCCAAGGTACCTACTTACTACCACTTAGTTATTTTTCTACTTTTGACTAAGCTTACGCTGAAAGACGATTAGCAAAACAAACAAACAAACAAACATTCACACACTCACACCCCTGCACTAGGATTCCCTGTGTTGCAGGTGGCATGGACACATACAAGACATCACAACATCCAAGACCCGAGAACAAACATTTGTGTTCGTCACAAATATTTGCCCCGGCCGGGGATCGAACCCGGAACACCAAGCTTCGTAGGCAGGGTCACTACCAACTAAGCCACGGTGTCGTCACTACACTAAACACCGAGCGATTTCTTTGTAACTTTATGATAATTATCAGTGGCGATATGTTAAAATTTAGAGTCGCTGCGTTACGTTTTTACTCAGTAACGGTACAGGTTACAAACTTGATGTTAATACAGTGATTACTTGAGGATATAATCTAAATAAATGTAAGACAGAAACACGATTGGTAAAACTTTTCTCGATAGATTTATTTTTTGAAGTCGGCCCTCATAATATCTGATTTACATCCATCCTTCGAATTTAGAGAATATTTACGGTTAATTTTTATACTGCGTTTATGATGTGTCACTTATGTGGTAGGTATTACCGAAAAAGCCACTGAACTTTAGGCGTTTTTTAAAATATAAGAAAGCCAAAATACTGTAAATCTTTAAGAATGGAACCAAAATGTTAGTTACATTATCGCACTTTTACTAAGTAAGTACTTAATTTATGCTGGCTTTGTTAAAAGTTAGGTAAACGACCACGGATGCATGACGTAGGTAAGGTACCTACCTACCTATATCTAGATAAGCTAAATAGTAAATAGTGACTTCCCGTTGTAGGGTGTCAATGTTTTGTTGTTCCTGCAGGATATCTCTTTGAATTTGTGTGTAATGTTCCACTAAAATCACTCCATGAAAATAGCAAAAATAAGCTAATGAATATATGGTTCAATACTTAAGTGATAAAAATGAAAACCTTAACTACCTACTAAACCAATTTTGATAAAAATTCTATGGGAGCAATCTGAAAGTAGGTATAACCCATATATCTGTAGTATAATCTCTCAAACAATTTTTTCAAATCGGTTTATAAGCAAACTTCTGAGGTAAAGAAAAAAATTAAACCGAATTAAGAACCGACTTCATAAAGGTACCTCCTTTTTTGAAGTCGGTTGAAAAGTTTGCTCAAGAGGTGCTCAGTGACCCAACACATAGTACCTAACCTACCTACCTACTCATTGAGGTATTGTTATATCCAACTTGTTCTGAGTACTAACTATAACTAACGGCAAGCATTTGGGACCAGCAAATGACACTTTGAGATGTGTTACAGAATATATAAATATCAAAGCCCCACGATCTATATTTTCGTCAAATTCATTGTCCAAAAAGACCACGTTTTCGTCTGTTTGCCCTTACATTCGTCTTAACTCATGCTCATGCAAAAAAAACGCTCATTACACAAAACAGCCATAGATACTTGGCCTAGATCGTGAGTTTGATATAAAAATCTTAATATTGACACAGCAGCAGCGGTCTCTTAAAACACCTACTTACTAATACCTACATTTCCTACCATACCTAATGTTGTGGTCACACTCAGTTCTCTCACGTCACGCATCACGCAACGTACGCGCACGCATTACAGAAAACAGCGGAGGATAGGTACTTATAAAAATCTTAGTAAGTATTCACACAATGGTCTCCTAAAACACCTACTTACCTAACATACCTACATCACTTAGGGTCGTAGCACACATATCGACTCGGAAAGGGATCGTAACCGTATCGCCTTTCGCGTTATATACGTAAGTAGCAGTAGGGAGTTTCATATAACTAATACTGAACGGCTCGAGTTGATACGGTGACGATCCCTTTCCGAGTTTATACGTGTGCTACGACCTTTACTCTTACCTACATACATTACCTACCAGCCACCATACCTAATATCGTGGTCACATTAGTAACGTGGCGTTGACTCTAGCTTCGAGTCTCGACCTCGAACTCTTTATGGAACTCATTATGACTATTTTCACTTTATAACATGAGGTAAATTCAAATTTAATTTACTACTGTACCTACTGTGGTATCGTAAAATACTAATTGATTGCTTGTTAGTTTGTTCATAATCAAACTTCAAAATTCTGTCTTATCTAATAGCAAACTAGCAGCGTTGTGGTGGTCTATGGTAGAGGAGATATCGATCCCTCATTTCTGAGAAATATTTCCTGTAACATTTGCAATTTTTACAATTTATCCTTCGAGAATCTAGCAAAAGGAGACGTCAAACGTCAAAATACGCACTGTATTGCACGCGCGCCTAACAAAATCTTATTCATGTAAACGCACACATAATAATCTCGCACACCATCTTAAAATATGCACACAGTTATCAAATACAGCGTATAGTTTTAGTAAACGTGAATGGTCAAGAAGGTTATGAGGTTAGAAGGAAGGCAGAAAAGTGATATGACCAACAGAGGGGTACGCTTTGCATTAACATCTCCTTTGGCTAGATTCTCGAAGAATTTAGCACTTAAATGTTGAGCAAAAACTAAAAATAATGTGTTTGATTAAGATAAGTATACCCATGGTACATCGATTAAGGTCGGTCGTTAGTAGTTAGAAAAACTTTGAAAGTGTAGACTTCAAGGACTTACCAGGTATAATATTAAAACAAAACAAACCATATCCGCTGCAAGCAAAGGTAAGACCATAAGATTCCACCATTTTCCCACTTTAGTATCGTGGGAGTCAAAGGTGCTAATCATAACAAGGATGATGTTACACAACTTAGTTTTTATATGAATGGACCATTTTTTTCCTAACCTACGTAATTCACGGAGAAGATAGTAAAATGGAACAGATTTTTTTATCCTTCGAGATAGCTTAGCCCATAGAAGTATTAAAGTACGGAAACACAATGTAGTACATTGAAAATGCGACCAAGAAAGGGGAGCCACATTGGCTAACTTCTAGTATATTTTGGTCCGATGCTAATTTTCGAAAAAGAGAAGTTATAGGGCTAAATAACTATTATATGTTAAAACTACTAGGCTTTTTCGTCGTCAATAATACTACATCGTTAAAAGTAACAATCATTATTTGAAAATAGAGATATTTCATTTTTATTGACAGGGTATCTGAAAATTTTCGGTCCTATATACCGCATATCATCCATCTTGTTCTATATGAACACCGTTATTCATCTATGGCTTAGCCGAAACTAGTAGGTCTAGTTTAAATAGGTTGAAGAGATTCAACGAAATTTAAGCAATACGCCTACGTATCAAAGCTTTATTTCATCGAGTAAGGATCGGATTTAGACGAGGTCATGAATTAACCACAAACAGAGCGTTCACAAAAGATCCCTTAAATTGGGATTCAAAAAACCAGACATTGGAAAGGAAGGGTCCAATCCCTCGAGAGTGGTGAGTTGAAGGTCGTTTCTGTTAAATGCTGCCAGGTTGAACACTAGTTGCGGCTCAACATACTTACGTATACGCATTTTGTAACTACGGTGCGTTTTGTGGGGAAATGGAAACAGAAAATCATCTAACTAGAAGTCCTTAGTGTAGGCTCTGCGCATTGATGAATAACGGTGTTCCTATAGAACACCAAGATGGACAGTATCAAACCAAAATAGATGCGGTATATAGGACCGCAAATTTTCAGACACCCTGTCAATAAAAATGAAATACCTATCTCTATTTTCAAATAATTTTTGTTACTGTTTACGATGTAGTTTTATTGACAATGAGAAAGCCTAGTAGTTTTAACATATAAGCGTTATTTAGCCCTATTACTTCTTCTTTTCGAAAATTAGCATCGGACCAAAATGTACTAGAAGTTAGCCAATGTGGCTCCCTTTTCTTGCTCGCATTTTCAATGTCCTACATTGTGTTTCTATACTTTAATACTACTGTGGCTCTGCGTAATTCAGATAATAAAGAAAACTAACGAGAACGCTAAGTTACTAATTCCACAAAAAATCGACAGCTGTTTGTTACCCTTGTTGCCCTTCTCGGGATAATTCCAACAGACATGTCACCGGAAGCGAAACCGGCTTGAAGAACTGCCTGAGTTGAGTTGAGTAGCGCTTTAGCCAATCTATACTCTGAACAGTCTAGTCTTGAATAATGTTTGGATTAAATGTCCATTAATCAAGGGGATGGGGGAGACCTTTGCCCAAAAGTGGGACACAAAAATAGTTAAATAAAAAAAAAAAACAAGGTTTAACAACAACCACCTTCAAACGGTTCTAAACACTAAACTGACAAGTCACAGGGAAGCAAAATACGCAAATTTTGTTCACGACAACGACTTTTTTTTTTTATTTGAAACCTTAACTACTGAACCAACTTTGATAACATTTCTATGAGACCAATCTAAAATTTAATTCTCTCAAACAAAATTATATTTTTTCAAATCATTATTTTCATAAACAACAAAGTTCTGAGGTAGGTAACAAACATCCCAATTGATAACCTCCTTATTTTTTTGAAGTCAGTTGAAAATGATTCATGAAAAAATCTCTATACCTAGTCATTCAAAAAGCTCGGACGTTATTCATTGGCTATAAAATCAACACTAAATAAAATGCCTAACGTTATCTGGCTGGAACATTTTATGCTGCGGCGTGGCTGCGGCTAGGAACATTGTTGAAAGCTTCATAAAAGACCAGACAAAATCATAATTATTATGATCGTTCATGACTCATTACACATTACATCTAAGACATGTCGTGACCGGTATAAACGTGTCGTGAACTTGACATATCAACCACATTTGTTAGTCGGATGTCGGCTTAACAAAACTGTATGGATTGTTGTAATTAGTTGAATTAACCGTTGGGATGTGAGAGGAAATTGTTATTTGAGACGGGAAGCGTGTGAGTTTATGTGTTGATGAACTCTGAATTGCAGATGTGAGCACAGAGATTTCCACGTGGCTCTGAATTGGATTGGTGCAAGTCATCTCTTCAAATCTGCATGCTAATTCACAACAACAATTCAATTAGGAATTGAAAGCAGAGTTCTTTACATCTAGAACTGACAAAGTATAGAAACATACAACAGCTGACTTCAATCGAACAGGTCTAGCAACCGTAAGCACCATTGATTCACAGGGAAGCAAAATACGCAATTTTAATTACTCCGACGACACATTTTCTTCAGTTATTTTGATTTTAAAACTAAACTACTAAACCTTTTAAACCCTATTTATTATTTTGATGTCTATGGGACCAATCTGAAGGTATATCATCTCAAACAGAAAAAAAAACCAAATCGGTTATACAACAAAGTTCTGAAGTAACAAATGTGAAAAAAAACCGAATTGAGAACCTCCTTGTTTGAAGTCGGTTAAAAACTTGCTAGGTTATAAGTAATATAAGTTTCAATAATAAACGTAAATGACTCATCGTCCATGTGCACCTACTGTGCCTACATAATTAGGTACTTTATACTAAGTACCTATAGTATGTTGATAGGTAAATGATGAATAAAATTATATGATAGTACTAAAAATCGTATTGCTCACCAAACCACTTTCAGATAAATACTTACATACATAAACAAACCCACCTTAACCTCCACATTACACATTACACATCTTAAATACACACGTATACAATTCACTACACATATTACTCGCACATCATATCAACTCATTATAATACATATACACCAGTGAAGGAAAAAAACAAAGTTCGCTGATATACACATAAAACATAATTATCATTCATATTACACACAACACATTATATTACATACACACATATAGCAATTCATTATTTCCACACATATCACATTAAATGATACTATACAAACAACTTGTACAGAAAATATACATACACCCATATTGACTACACACTCTTTAATACTTGTTAATTTAATATATAAGCATAGCAGTACCATTCACTCATTCATATGATAATATAGTTTTAACGTATTACATAATGTAGTTTCTAATTGTAGGAATAGCTACGAAAAGGTTGTATTTTTATTATAGTATGGGTTGAATGTAGGAGATCTAGTACTTATTATAATGTAGAGTCCGAACCGAGTCACTGTAACCCTACAATACAGGCTCTTGAGGAGACCTAGTGTAGGGTACAGAGCTCCAGTAGGTAAATCTAAAATTTAAGATAAGTCTGCCATGATATCCATTATAATGTACCCGATCCATATTTAAACCAATAAACAATTTTATTTATTTATTTATTTATTTAAATGCTTTACAGGTACCAAAACATTAACATAACACATGATTATTTATTCCTTGGCTCATGAAGAATCTATTAACTTCATCTCTATGACTAACCAGTAATAAATTCATCTTAAAATTTCATTCATTCATGATTTCTCAAATTACACTACTAATTTGTGACATTCCATGCTTTCAAACCAAGCAAGCTCATGTAACAGGTTCAAATCTTGTTTTAATAATTATATTCACTCCGAAATTTTTAGGACCAATTACTTCTTACGTGCAAGTTTTAATATTTTTCGGAGGAAGTGGCTGATTAACAGGTTTCGTATCTTTATGAGCTACTTTCATAAACAAAGTTATATGTGGGAATAAATAACTGATGTTTATTACCAGTTATTTTATATTAAAATAGTCGAGAATTTGTTGATAAGTTGAACAAGTTCATTATTTGTTATTGCAATAATTGCTAGTTCAGCAAAGGCATCAACCAATATTCTTTCTAAAAAGTATTCAAGATATTGATTTTCTTGGGTACCTGGGTATTAATTTTATGAAATAGCCATCATAAGTTAATACACATCAGGCTTGGTGACCTATGTGCAAGTAAACAAGGTTCTTGTCAAGTAAGCTATACCTGTTTGTAAAGGTTAGTTACATATTTCCGGTAAACAAACTATTATAATGTTCGTGTGGGTTCGATTCCCGCTTCAGGACAGACACTTGTGTAATGATGAACATCAGTGTTTGTTCTGAGTCTGTGTGTTTTCTATGTATTGTATTTACAAATTATTATAAAATTTCTATGTATCCTTTCATTCGTAAGAAACGAGCAGGTTTGGATCGTTGGATCGACAAGCTACCGTTTGCTCAGTTTTTTTTATTCCAAGATCACTTTTGCGTGTCGAAAATTACCCAGAGCGGAAATATTAAGGAGAGTTAACAATTTCCATAAGTAATTGTACGCTTGAAATTATGCAAATTTTACGTTAGATGCTTATTTTGCGTCGCTAAAGAAAGTACGCTGTACCTTTCGTATTTCGTTTGCCTCATTATTATCTGTAAGTATCGTACCTACCTTATCCGTTATAGCTGATTTTAGATACCTACTAACTTGAACACCAACAGATTATCTTCTATATTCATAGTCTGTTTTTGATTGAAAATGGAGCTCTTATCTCTTCTACAATTAAATCCAAGTAGGAATATACTTATATGTATTGACGCCCATCTCACATTGATTTCTTCCTAGAAGCTTCTATCTTTACCCATTAATCATTAAACCTCTAAGCTTGGTTACCACCACCAATTTTATTCCAAATCAATAACCATCGAATCATTATTAAAAGCGTTCCAATTTGAATAAATTTGTTCTTTTTGTAGGCTACCACGGATGCCTCGAGGTTCAAATCTGGTTGAGTTTCTGATCATGAGTAATTACTGAGATTTGCTATAATGACGGCTTGGTACATGCTTTCAACCAACTGGCAGGATGAAACGTCTACCACAAGGCCCACAAGGTTCAGTGTGTTTGAATGAAGTACATTATGTAACACAATTTTGTTACTCTACAAGATCGTGTAGTCTAGTCATTCATAGTCAAAATAGATTTGATTTGATTATTACTCATCTTTTATCGTTATAAAATATCCGCTCGATTTTCGGGGTTTATTCAATTCATATATGATCAAATCGTTTATTTTTATGTTAAGTTGTCTCCAGTTCCCATTTACATATATCCGCTCGCTCGATCCGCTCTCTTACGAATTTGCTCATCAAAGATTTTGTCCTATGTAGTTAGGTAGAATATTTCTATTGTACTTATTTTACAATTATGTTAATGTATGAGTTTAATTAGGGAATCAAATTATCTCAAAAATGTTTTTTTTATTTTTACATATGATGACTTCAATTTTTACAGTGTTACAACAATTACAAAGTTTTATTATATAATACAAAACTTAATAACACATTGTAGGAACAATAGGACCAAATCAAAATCGCTATAAATTGTAAGGCATATAATTGTAAGGCAACGAAAAAACCTTACTTTCTTATTCAATCAGACCTTTCTCTGTAATATTTGAATGATAAAAGGGGAAGAATCAGGATGAATAATAAATATTGTTGGATCAACGGAACGGAGGACTACAGAAACATTATTATTTAAGAATTTTACTTCGGAATCCACGTGGGCGGAAGAATGGTCTGAGTTTGTTGACTGATTCGTCACTGAACTCGTTATGATGCAACTTTTTGTTGACAGACGATACGGCTGCGAGGGCAAGCCTCTCATTTTTGTGGTTTGGTTATGTGTGTGTGCCAAATGAGTCCTTAGAAGTCTTCCGAGGCTTCCGTCGATTGGGACCACTAGGTTTAGGACCGCGGTCCTATCGACGGAACGATTCAATTTTATTATTTTTCTTCCGGCAATTGCGACTACCTACTTTCGAAATGAATGAAAAAATCTATTGTTCAAGTCAAATACAGTAAATTTATAATCTTCTTTAAAATACCTTAATTTTGATACCCTACTCGATAGGTTTGGTCGATAAAATATATTAACGACTTGCCTACTATTTAGCTCCAAAAATCCGCAATTTAGATAAAAAAAAATTAAACCCATCTAAAAACACTCGGGTTATTGCGACGAATATTGAAATGAAATTGAATTGAAACAATACCTTAACTGACATACATAATCCATCCAGCCGTTTGGAAGATACGAGGTAACCCACATACATACACATACATTTGTACATCATACATACATACAAGATACGCGCGAAGAACATAACCCTTCCTTGGCAGTCGGGTAAAAAAGTAAGTACCGTATCTAAATTACTGGTTCACTCGGAAGTTTATACAAGATATACAAAAATCAAGATATCATCAAATTATTCCAAGTTTTTTAATCTGAAATCTCTTGGATTCGTGAGAAAGAGGAGCGGTCAAACGTTCGCACGGATTTCAAATGCGAATCTTTAAGAACTTTCCTAAATTCAATTCATTGTTATCGAACCGCCATTCACTGGTTCACATCAAAAACTGGCAACACTGACAGGTGTGTTCTTGCCGTGCCCCTTTTTTTAACGTCCGTTCTCGTAGAAAATATTGGAAGAAAAGTCCTAAAAGACATGATTCTTGAATTCCGAATTTGTGTTTAAGCTATTTAAAATAGGGTTGAATATCCCTTGTATCATGCACCTACATTGTACAAGAGTTGCAATGAATGGATAATTTCCCTCACAATGTGCTTCGACGGTTAAAGCTTTATTTCATTGAAAAATCAACCTAAAGGTATCGTTGTAAAAGCTAATTCACTATAAAAACTGTTGTAGTATTGTATATCCCTTATCCTTAATTGTCTTAAGTTTGTTTTAATTTATTTTGGAACTTTCAAAATCTCAGTCCGGTTGTGATATTGCTTTAGCAACTTAAGGTTTTGTTTGACATAGAATTGGTTTAGTTAGATAACTAGGTACCCTAAATTAAGAGTTAATCTGTTGATAATTAATTAAGTCCTGAAACTGTCTGCATTGTGCCTATTTAAATTTAACTTCATCACTTTCAAGAAACTTCTGTCTACGATAAAAAACGTTAGACAAAAGATCGTATCAACTTTTCAAAATGTTGTTCACAGCAGAATCTATAAATTTTTATGCTTCACACGCACATCAATTATGTCGGTTTCTATCGACAGGTCTGAAGTCTAGTCTTCACATTCGCTTTGATCACGGAGTACGATTATGTTTTATGATTTTCCGACCTACAATCTAGGAAAGCTGTGGCAAGTTGTTGCAAGATACCTACCTATCTCAAATAACAAATTGTTTTGTTCAAAAAGGTTGATGCCGAATTAATAAACCTATCTATTACTCTGAATCAAAAAATTAATTGACGAGTCCAATAGATTTTTCAACCCATTTGAATTACCGTAGTGCAGAAACGATTCGTCATTGACGTGAATGCATTCGCATTATTTATGAGGGCAAAAAAGAAAGGAAGCATCGATAGATGAATATCTCATGAGTCAAAAGAACGAGCGATAAAAAATGAACAGCTAGCATGAGATTAAGAAACTTTATGTTATGACACCTACTTACAATGCCATTCATGTAGAGCGTACTCAAAGGAGCCGAATTAGCAGTGCCTGCCAATTCCACTATAATTATCAAGATTAGTCATTCAATGCAATATTAGTTTACAGCACTTAGGGTTGAAGACACCTATACATATATCAATACCACAATGCAGCAGACAAAGTGGTGGTTGCCCTAAAAATTGTATTATTTTTAGTTACAATACCTTCTAAACAATATTACTGGTACACGGTAGTCTTTAAACCATGTATACATACTACGTTTCGTATACGCATACGCATAAGTTCTCGAGCCCTATAAATAAAAGGCTTCGAGACCATTATCTGTATTCTCGAGAGAAGGTTAAATGGACGGTCTCTAGACAGGAATTTCAGAGGAGTAAATGTATTTTGCACAATCCCAAATATAGCCTGTATACAAACGCTAATCTCTTGGGGTGTTGACTGAATCGCTTCTAAATTGTGTATCTGTTTTACATTGATTCATTCATTTCAGATATCATTTGCTCTTATGGTTCAAAAGAACTGGATCAATTACTTATCAGAGAATTACGAGAGAATTGATGGGGCTGAGTCATGGAAATCTACTTTTTTATAATTTAGTATTAATGTTTATTAATTTTTTAGTAATGTCAACTCTTCTTAAAAAAATATGCGCAGCAAAAGGGCATACCAATATATCGAATCGTCTTACATATGTACTCTAAGAAATTTAGGAGTAGATATCTCTTATTACACTGATAGTATAGATTGCTGGTACTGGTAGTTCGTCTGTGTCATTTTTGACAAAATATAAATTGATATCCTATAAAATCTTACAATCATTTATCTCGAACTTTGGACTTCGATGGACCCGAAAACAAAACGTTCCAGATCCAAACTGATCCCAAAACAGTTTCAGAGGCCATCCCATTCAATCGCACCTGTCGATTACTCCAACCTGGCCGATAAATGATTTACCGTAACAAACTATCAAAGCAATAGCAAACCGAATCGGAAACAAGGCCGAAGCGTGGATTAATTACGAAGCCACTTGGCCGCGGTTCTGTGGAACTATCCGTTAGGGGTGCAGCTGCACGCTACGCATCCAACGCGTCAGTTCAACCGTTGTCTGTTGTTGTAACTTTTTTAATTGAACTGGCTGGGTTACCCTTGGTAAAATTCGGATCAGCATCGCCACCAGCAAAATTCACACATACCACTCTTTCATTATAATCTTAAAAAAATATATAGATTTATAACTAATCTAACCTAACTGAGTATCATTACCCCATAATACATTGATGTGCACGTTACCGACTAAACATACTCTCTGTGTCATTTATCATCGAAATAGCTTTCCACTCTTTTCATCAGTCAGCAGCACCAAGTATATGTCATGCGTGTTGACGGCTAGATCAAGTGCATTACCGATTTTACTCGGCTCTAAAATCAATTCTCTGTTTTCAAACTTCCTTGTAGGTTTACAACAGGTGCAAGAAATCTTCGTAGAAAGCTTACCCAATGAAATTGTCGTTTTTATATCAAGTCAGTTCTTCCGACCGTTGGAATGTTCACGGTCCGAAGAGTCTTTCGAAACAGTCTTGGGCGTGCTGTGTTACTATTATGTCTTCTATGCCAGTGCGAATGTTTTTATGGACATGCCTTAATGGATTTGTGTCGGCGTATTCAGAATTTGATCGATCATCGAGATTACTTTTTGCCATTACATCTCTTCAGTCTTCAGACTATGAAATGGCGCCGGGCTAGCGTGCCAGCCGAAATCAGGTGCCAAATTATCATGTGAAACTATTGTAAATGATTGCCGATCTCGAAAAGCAGATAGTTGATCTTTGACTAAGTGGATTTGGCAAGATGCTGAAGCAGTACGCGTACAATATATAAAAATCATGACCTCGACACGTTGAAGATAAGCCGATGAACTCAAATACGAAGATCTACTGCGATTGCTGGTTATGAATACTAATGAAATGAGTTGCCATTACCTCTGATGAAGTTATGTCCTTCTAAAGACAGCTCTACACCCAATATCGTTTGAAAATACAGATCATTTTTATGTTTTTATGGCTCTGATCCGTTTCGCTCATTGATATTCTTACTAGGATGGTAAGGTTTTCAGAGTTATTTCTGCTAGATCATAGATAATTGATATAAAGGTCACTAGCGTGCACCCTATATGCTAATGCAAAGCAAATATAACCCTGTACATGAGTGTGGCGGAGAATTAAATGTCATAGAACTCTTGGTTAAAAGCTCGCCGATTTAGCTTTCTAAAATAGATTATTAAGTGTTGCTACATATTTAGGCGTAACTTCAAGACATTTGCCAACTGAGGAATACTGTGCAGTTCACAGGCAATTAGCATACCTTAGTAACTTATGAGTCAGTGTTTGCAATAAAATGTATTTATAGAATTATCAGAGACATTCTTTATATCTCGTCTTGACCTCGTGTTTCACTGATTTGTTCAAATGTTTCACTCATTTTTTATGTTACTGTGATTTCTTTAAATAATACTTTTTACACTTTGTAATATTTAATATGCACTTAATTTTTTTATATATACCTACCTAAGTGGTATGGAGCAACAGGGCGAGCGATCTATATATTTGCCAAAAAGGCATTTGGTAAATCCAGCATTCCGAATTTCAATTGGTATTTGGAAGTCAAAGCTCTTGCAATTATTGCCCTTTAATAACGACTTCAATAAGTAGAATAATTGCAGGTTTCTGCAACATGTAACCTCTCCTTCAGGGCGAAAAGACACCTATTATGTTGAAGATAAAGCCGAAAATTCCGTGGTAGGGATTCGCCAGTTGCAATGGTGGCTGGTATGCCAGATCGTGATGGCACAGGTGCAGGGGCGTTGCTCCCCTGCTCGTGCCGATCTCGGAGGCATTCGGCCGGATCCGTGACATTCGAATTAGGAACGTGCTTTGATTGGAAATTTCAGTTTTTCTCCTGATTTTCTCTCAATGCTGCAGAACTGCTCGTATAGGTTGTTTTTCTGAACTGCAACGAATAGTAACTACCATAGATTAGTCCAAAAATAAATTATAATAGTAAAGTAATAAGGAAAGATGTTACACATCAAGTTTTCTTTTCTCCGTCTTTAGGTTTTGAGAATTTTGCTTATTGATCCATATGCTATCAAATAACACATTTTACGATTCTTTCCTAGAACCATAGAGGAATGAAATAGCTTATAACTGATGAGTATTGAGTGTAGCTAAACTCATTAGTATTCCTTTAGCAACCAACCGTTCAACAATCGATGTGCTTGCTGGATTTCTAGTAATCGCCTCTATAAAATCTTTATGTCCGTGTCTAGAACATATTGAAATGCGTTTCAGATATCGTGAGAGAATCCTTTGACACGGTCTTGTTAATTCTTTGAATTACATTATAATACTCAAAACGGGTATTAAATAAAGCAGGTGTTTTCAACTGTAGTTATATTCCCATTGTTAATATTTGGTCCGGTCGTACACCAATGGATTTTTCTGTTCAAAAAGATCTATGTGTGCATTTTAAAACACGTGCTTAACGGTGAAGGAAAACATCGTGAGGAAACCGGCATGTCATAGAACCTAAAAAGTTCGAAAGACATGTGTCAAGTGCACGAAAGGACCTTTTCGGGGCGCACTTGAAATCCTTTCACCACACAGGTTTCATTAGAACTAGTGACACGATAAGAAGAAGAATCGTTCCTCTTAATAATAATATTTGAACAAAAAAAAAATATAACTCCATGTATTTTGGATTTAATTTTATAGTGTTGTAAATCTTCCGTTGCACCAATTTCTAAATTATACCAGCTGAGTTTGTACAAAACGTACCGTAGTGTTGCCAAAACTAGGCAATAATTTAAGCCTAGCCAATTAAATCCTGTCTTGTCAAATAGAAGTTTATTGCCTCTAAAATAATCGTATCGAATCTACAATCGATTGTTTGTGTTAACTAAATCTGCAGCTCAAATTAAAAATTGGCTCCGTTTATTAGATCCGTGAGAACTTTACTGATGTATTTTGTGCGATGAATACATTACTGGGACCACTAAATTATGACGTCACCGTAATAATCACATTATAGACTTTAGAATATCTGAATGAATCAGAACATTCGAAGCACATTTACGAATACTATCGCTTAAATTTTATTGTAAACTAGCTGATGCCCGCACCTTTGTTTGCGTTGGGAATTTTCAACGTCGGGGTATATAGTATATCCTACACGCCTCAAAATGTATGAAAACTAAAATACGCCTTCAGCCACAGGTCGCTGTAGTCGGCGACCCGTTTGCCGGTGCAGTAAGTCAACTGACGTATAAAGGTTTATGCCCACTACCCCTCACGTGCAGTGCCATGCACGGACCGTGTCAGCACCGGCAAAATATAAAATTGCACGCGACGGTCGGTGACGGAACGGTGTAGTTGGTATAGTGTCATACTTACAATACCTAGAAAATTATTTTTTTGCCTGACACGGTTTAGCATGGTCATGTTATGATACGGGATAGTAGGTGTAAACTTCTTTACACGTTACAGTACAGCTGTACTGTAACAATAATGGGTAGGTAATGTAGATAAATTGACCTACTTACTGTTCTCCATTAACAAAGCCTACTGTTCCGTGTCATTGGTTGTAAAATAATATTTTCCTCGTTCAGGATAAAAGGGATAAAACCTGCACATCCATAATCACTGTGGGCGATTATGTTTCAACACGCACCTCTGATTTTTGGTTCAACCTTTTGCGTACCTTATGTTATTGTTTTTTTATGTATTCATATGCAAAAAAAAACAAATGTTATATTATTGCGTCCCTAACGCCTCCGACCTAATGCAAAACAATGATGAATGATGTACAAAAAACAATATATTAGTATGCTGCTTCTCACGGTGCGTAATATTGCGGGTTGACGCCTCTTGGGAGGAGGGAATATCGTCTGTGGTAGCGCAAACACGTCTGTCGCGTTGGTAGCCTAACTGCGGTGCGTGGCGTGACTGTCCATAGTCTTCGCTGATCCGGCCGTAATATCACGCACCGAGGAAAGCTGGCTTTAGAAACATATTTGAATTGTGACAATTTCAATGTCTTTTGAAAAACCTAAGTTCTTTGGTTTGGCTTCACATCAAAGGTATATAGCCAGTGTCAAGTAATTGGAGAGATTATTTTGTCATAAGTCAGGGTCGATAAGTCAAGTCATGCCCCTGTAAAGTAGTGGTGGTTGCGACTTTACTAGAGGCTATGGGCTATGGAGTTTTGGAGGCAACACGAAAAGTCACGTTTTACAGCATTACACTATTCACCAACACTCATACACGTTCACGAGCACATAATGGATAAAAAACCACCGTTTTACACTTATACACTCAAAGTTATACAAGTTTTGTCAATTAATTTAAAGCCGCCAATGCGCCATTTTTCATGTTCCCGCCAAAACTCAATTTCAATGTCGTGAACTAGAAGAAAGCTAAACAAAGAGGAAATCAAACAATGGTCGTGATGTCACAAATTACTTCTGTTGCGGACGCTCGTGTAGACAAAACAATTATCTCAGACCCTGTGAACTCTTGATAATTATTCATTCAAACCGGCAAGACCCGTTGCATTCTTATGTATGCAATTAACCTTGAGAATAAAATAAGGAAACTGACTCGGTGGCTGATAAAACAGAAAAAACATCGTATTTTGTGGAAGCTCATTTCGCAAAATTTATACCCACTACCCATCAAGACGGAATCCTCTGCAGGATTATCTATTACATACTTCTCGGGCGAATTAACATGACACCTGGCTAACACGTGGCTCGGAACTTGATGCTTCCCCCGCTGCCCCGCGCGGCGCCCTCCGTGTTTCTTCTTCCTCTAATTGCGAAGCCTTATCATTACCAAGTATTATAGGACCTCTTCTCTATCAAGATTATACAATTCCACGCTGTACTTTGCACAAACGTCATTCGAGCCAGGTGTCATGTTAATTCGACCGAGTTATACGTCTCCAAACGGTAAAATCTAGAGACCGAATTTAAAGAGAACAAAATAAAATATTCATTAAAACAAGGATAGTTTCATAGAGTGCAACAAAATAAGGTTTCAAACCACGTCCGCGGAGACTACGAGCATTTATCACACCTAGTAGTCTGAGAAAAGAAACCGCTATTACTCTTGTTGCATAGTTCATGCATGGATGGCCGACGGAAATAATGGCCTGTTCTTTTGCAAAGATAATGATTGTGGATACAGTAATGGTTGTTTATGGTCAGAGATAAGTAACGGAATATAAACTAATTGTTATAACATGATATTCCATAACTAACACACTTATATACCTTCAACTTCGCTTGCGTTGCGAACCGACAAAATTCCTTTCTTTATAATTCATAGATATAGCAAATCTGCTATCTGATAAACAGGGCGTCCCACAGATATGCCACATGGAGGGAAAGTACCTTGAATATTGTAGATTTAGTGTTAGATCTGGGGATATCGGCGGCCATATATATGATAAAGCTACAGGGTGATTATTTTTCTCGTGTAACGGGTTCGATTCCCAGTTCAACCATGAAATTATTTAAATATCTTTGAATGCAGTTTAAATTGTTTTTTAAATTCAAATAATGTTTCGTTTAAGTAAAATGTTCCATCTACAATATTCAAGGTACTTTCCCTCCATGTGGCATATCCGTGGGACGCCCTGTATAGCATAGCAAGCTGAGTTGGATACCAATATGTTGTTACCACAGACATAAATTATATTTTACAGTAAAGGAATATATAGTTCTACGAGTAAGTTTTATTACAGTAGCAACGTAATAACTAGGTACTTTACTAACTACATATATTTACTATTAAATTTAATATTACAGGAAGTTATTGTAATGAAAATAATTATTCCGTAAGCAATTAAAATGTTAATAGTTAATTTACTCATGCGAAATTCGACCAAGTGTAGTAATATTATCGGCCCAATTAACAACAATACTCAATACATTTATCGTCTTCACATGGTAAAAATGGTAACAAATAGGTACACATTAAAGCGGTAGAATCACATGTGAGCCCCTTTGATACCGAGGTTTTACTATGAACATTAGGTGGGTTATCTAAACAAAAAATACTTCATATTATACCTATATATTTTGTTCAGAGTGTGTGTAAATAAAGGGTAATGTGTATGTTATGTTAACCTTATTTTTCTAGAAATAAATCTTTATAAAAGGTACTGCAAAAACGACATTACTAGTAAACAACATTTAGTACGTAATAGTATTATGTAAGTATTTCATGAAAGCACGAAACTTTATCTATTCCGTTATCTGGTGACTGAACCGTGGGGAAAAGTTATCACCCTAGTTTAAATTAATTAAAAGTGGAATAGGGTGGCATAATTGACATCATTCTAGATAACCTAGTACTAGTACTAACTATTGGTATAACATTATAGTGTTCTTTATGTAAATTGTAAAGTGCTTCTTTAGCTAGTCTTTATAGTCACTACATGCAATGGAAATATACATTTTAGTGGTATAGAGGTAGATAAGTAAAGAGTTGTTTCGAGGTTTCTTAAAGACTTGTTATTCATATCATCACCCTAGCTGCAGTGCACGAAAGGAGCCTCTTCGAGGCGCACTGGAAATCCTTTCATCACACTGGTTCGAAAGAACTAGTGGCACGATAAGAAGACCCTAGCTGCACTTACTATTTACACTCTATCCCTTTTAGAACCCTTGTAACTAATATTACATATTTATATCTCCAATATCATCGATCAGGATCATTTCCCTGTGCAAATTAAACGAGTTTAATTTGCACAGGGAAATTTACAGGGACATTATTACGAGTCTGCTTAAGAATCAATAGGTATACTTAATTTTTGTCTCGTATATTTGCTTTAAGTTTGAATAGAGTAAACTCAATCAACTCTACCAACTAGGCACAAATAAAATTCGGAAAACTCTATTAAAAGTTATGTTTAAAAATAATACGGGTAAAGTTGAAAACCTCGTTTATTATTTTCATCTGTAATAGTGAGTCAGTGAAACGAGGCCATAGATTTATACGCAGTATTGCGGATCTAAGATACAATGCACTTTTTGTACTACTTATAAGATGAGAAACCCAAAGTTCTCAGGATTAATAAGCGATTCTTATCTGCTTGCCGATTGGTCGTTTTTGCCCACTTGACTTGGTTTGAACCGTTCGATGCAGTCTCGTGTAAAGTTTTGGGTTACGCTTACAAGCGCATTTCATTTTTTGTCTTCTTGAATATCGACTTTTTTATCAGTGATATTTTGTTCTACTGGGTATTCACTTCTTCTTTCGGTGCCGTCTCCTATCGGAGGTTGGCAATCAATAGGGCTATTTGCACCTTGGACACTGCAGCGCGGAATAGAGAGCGAGTACTCTTGTTATACCATTGTCGTAAGTTTTTGATTCAAGATATTCGGCGACAGCCGCGCCTTCATTTGCCTTAGATTTTACCCTGTATGATTAGCCATTCACTATTTAGTTCTATTTATTCATTTTGGAATGTTAATGTTACTGCTGTAATATGTTTTTTAAAGGTTTTTATAGATTTTGTTGTTAATTCTTAAAGAAAACTATCTTGACAAATCAATTTTGCTGGGATTTTGTCGCTCCATTTGCGTTTAACGTCTATCTCGATTTCAACTTCCGCTCCATAAGTGGATAATGATCTTGTTTAGCTCAAGACCGCAATAGGACGTTTTTGATCATTTTCTTTTCCGTTCTATTATCTAAAAAGTTTCCAATTATATATTATATGTTGCTGAATCTTTCCTTCTTTTAATTTCATCTTGAATAGGTTTATAAATTTATTAATTGTAAATCCTACCTAATACCTATAATTTGATAAAAATTTGCTAGAATATTTACTTTATTTTATGCAGCCAGTATGTTCAGCACGTTGCAATAAGGTATCGAGTTGGAGCAGTTGAGCCATCTATAGTTCGTTTGCAACGGTTTATGTTGGCCCAATTGTTTCCTTTTGTAAATTTTGTAATAGTGATTGTAGTAGTTAGCTTATACTGGTATAAAATTTGTAAAGTATCTTTATTTTAAACATGGCTTTATTGAATGTACAGTGGCTTATGGTATGTATATTTTATGTATCCTTAGAGCTAGCTGCATGACCTTTCTTATAAGCTAAAGCAAGAAGGTAATGTAAGATATGATTGCTACTTTTCCTATTCTGTGTAATACCCAACCCACGTATAACCTATACAAAGGAATATATTGTTTCTTCTTGCAGTGTTTACTTTTTATATTGAGACCCCTTTTCCTCGGTTTTTATTGAAAGCATTTACTCGAACACACCTTTCAAAAGGCAGTATATGTAAATATTTCACTTCTACCATTTGATCTCTCATTTGAGTGTAGTAGTAAACATCGTATTCCCTTTGATTTATTCACAAATTCTGTCGTAAATATTCCACGTTTCGAGCTACAGGGACCAGCCACATGGCGCTTCCGATTTTTTATCAAGCTATGTAGAATTTCTCACGTATCTTTTTTGCAACGTGAGAACATGTAGGTAGTTGGTAGGTTTACTCGTTTAATGTTTATTTTTTAATTTTTTTATTTAACCTGCTGTGTCCCATTGTTGGGCAAAGGTATCCCCCAAATCCTTCCACTTGTTTAATGTAAGGAAATTTAAATATAAATCTTGTCATGTTTAGTAAAATGAAACTTTTCAAATGAGGCGTTCGTCAAAAACTTCTAATAAGGTATTTTTATTAATAGATCCGCTATATGAGACCATTGACTCATTCGTTGGCGCCAAAATATAGATGTTAATCAGATGACGCTACTATCATTTCTCGTTTCAATTTTATTAAGTGGGCGACCGCTTCTCCATTCAAACCTGTGACTAAAATTTGCTATACAATCAACTTTTAAGGTTTATTTTACTTAATTATAATGCAGCCAATATCCTCCTCACGCTGCCATCGGGTATCGAGTTGAAGCAGATGAGTTACCTAAAGATCGTTTGCGACGATCTATTGGTGGTCCAATTGTGTCCTTTTGTACATTTTAAACTATAGATTGTAGTAGGTAGCTTATGTTGTAATACAATTTAATTTTACTTCAACAAGCTTCTTTGACTGGAGTCTGAGTATTCTAACTAGCTCATAAAGCAAATCAAACGCATTCAAAGAAGTATTAATGACAAGATTTCCCCACGCAACAAACTTCCGGCCGCGACTGCACTTTCATTGTGAATGAAACCGCATGCCTCAAATCAATACACTGTACGAGTTCGATGTCTCTTATCTCGTTATGGTCCAGTTTTTATAGCTGTGGTTATAATGCCGGAAATATTACCTGTTCTTGACTACCTCCTTGCTCTTCGCCTTTTTATATCCTTTTTATCGATGCTGTTGCCCCATTAACTTTAGACATTATTAAAGAAACTATTTATTTTGTTTCAGATAAGTGATGAACTGATATCAAAATGCATTTGTCGGTAGTGTTTGCACTAAGTGCGATCTTGCTTTGCGATGCAAAATTGCCAAAGAAGCATCACATACAGCCGAATGAATTACCATCAAATCCTACTCAGAATGCCGAAGCGATGCGCTTGCTACAGATAGAGAAGAAAAGCAAAGAGACTAGTAGTTTTGTAGATCAGTACAGAACGAGGCATCGAAGAGATGTGTTCGACTCTATGTCGTATGAATCTGGGCTAATATGGACGCATTCAGAACAACTAGACGAGAGTGGTGACGTGGTCCTCCGATGGGTGAACACAGATTCGAGTATAACCTTCAGATTGGAAGCGAAAACCCTTGGTTACGTCGGTTTGGGATTCAACTCGGCTGGGAATATGAGAGGCGCCGATTTGGTGGTCGCTTGGGTAGACGACAGGAATGGCAACGGGCGGATTTTGGTGAGTTTCATCGTGATAATCTACAGCTGTTGTTTTGTTTGTAACTAGGGTGGTTTGTATTTAGCCCATTAAAACCTCTTATCTAATGAAACTTTCCAAGCCAAGCCCACACATTATTTTATTTTGTATTATATGTATTTTCGTAACATGTCTATGCCTTATGGGTATTATCATTATTCTCGCCACGGTAGTGCATGCAATGACGTAAAAAAGGAAAGTATAAACATGTTGGAATCATCTCAGTTCGCTAACGAAGCGAGACTTGTGCTCTCTCATATACATGACACCTGGCTGTCACGAGGCTCGGAACTTGATGCTTCACCCGCTGCACCGCGCGGCACCCTCCGTGTTTCTTCTTCCTCTAATTGCGAAGCCTTATCATTACTTATCATCACCAAGTATTACAGGACCTCTTCTCTATCAAGATTATCCAATTCCACGCAGTACTTTCATAAACGTAATTCGAGCCCGGTGTCATGTTTATTCGCCCGAGTAGTTCCATAGATACGTCTTCCATCTAGCTCACTTACATTGTAGCCATCACATAAGTGTGAATGAATATCCATGTATTACCTCATGCTTTGCCTTTATCGTCCCCAATTTTGGAACTGGATCCTAATCCTAAGGTAAACGTGAGGCTGGCTGGCGAAGACATAAAAGTTTTTACCACCATGAGACAATAGATTGCGGTTTTTGATAGGCGTGTCAACGTCCGGGGTGCTCATCGGACCGAGTCAAACTAGTCTCTCTGGAGTCTCTCGTTTGTGGTTCCAATTTACATTTCAACGATATTTGTGGGATTGCTGAATCGATTCGAGGTTGTAATGTCTTTAGTAACCCTATCGATGCTCTTATTGCTATGATCGGGTCTCATTATTTCAATTAAGTAAAGGGGCATGACGCTAAGGACTTATAATTTGGCCATTATCTTGATAGTATGTAGTTAAAGGAGATAGGTGGGGTTTATTAGATATGATTTTTTTATGTTAGTAATAGAGTTCATTGTACGAGTATTGTTATTTATGAATTGATGAATATCATTAAGGTTTCGTATGTTCATTTCAATTCAATTATTAACACATTCGCTTTTCACGACAATTCCATTATTCCAAGTATATACCTTATTTGATTTTAAATTCACTGATGTGTTTTCTACGCTTTGGAATTACTGGTTACCCCCGAAAGCGTTGTTTCTTGATTCAATTGTTGTGAGTGAAATAATAATATTTGAGAGAGGTTAAGGAAAATTGCTCAATTAGAGGTGGCTTTATGCTATTTAGTTTACATACATTGTAAGAAATGAAGTGAACTGTTGTTCAAAATTTATATAAGGCACATCTGATATTTTTAAGTAGACTTGCCAGAAATACAAAGTCGAGAGAATCTAGTATTGTAGTAATACATTGTACCTACATTATTCGCGTACGAAAGTGTAGTGCCAACGCCCTTCTTACTACTTTTGCACAAGTATCCGTCCTGGTTTCCTAATTGAGTTTTAAAGCTGTTCTAAGCTGGGATCAATTCAGAAACAATATAACTTTACGAATTGGTGATTTAATCTGGGTCGATTGGTCTTGACTTTATATGCGGTAGTCTGATTATGCCTTGATTGGATTAGTAGGAGACAGTTCTTTGGATAACCTACCCTATTACAGAAGCAAAGTTTCTTCTCATGGTAGACACCGTACCATTTGCTATCCTAAAAAAAAAGGGCCGTTATGTATGTTTAAGGCCGCGCGAACCTTTTTGTCGATGCATCCGTATTATTTTTCAGTTGCAGCTTAAAAGTGTATTATTAAGTCTCATATAATAATAAGCATAATCAGCCTATATAATGTTATCACTGCTAAGAATCGGACCTACTCTCGGCAGGAGAGCGAATGGGTCTTAATCCACCACGCGGACCCAATGCGAATTGGTGGATGTCACATGTCATAGAACATTTTTTTTATATCCTTTGACATGCCGGTTTCCTCACGATGTTTTCCATTCAACGTTGCGAGAACGTGAGATGCATACATCGATTTTTTCGACCGAAAAAACCCATTTACGCATGACTGCCACCGGGATTCAAACCCGCGACCATCAGATCGCAAGGCAAGGGCCTCATCCACTCGGCCACCACGTCCTCGTTTGAAGTCTCATGATTACCCTTTTTATAAAGATTTTAATAAAATTTGAACAAAACAAAAGCTAATATTATTTTAAGAGGGATAGCTCATGGATACTCTGGCACCATTGTTCAGAAGCTTACAGCTAAATTTATCAACGGACCACACCAAAATTCAACTTCTAAGTTCAGCTACTATAAGACGCCGTCATTTGCATGCAAATCTACAATTTGTTAGTGGAATTTATGTTAGCTGCTTAGTACCTGACAAGCCTGTTTTGTGTTTGCAAGACCCTCCCTATCTGACATTTCTAGGGAAGATTTTATAGGGCTTGATCCAAATATACAAGATCATTGAGTTCGAATTTCATAAGACTTTGAGTGCAGTCATTGAGTCAATCTTATTTCCAACAGACCTCAAAAAAAATCAACTGAATTGAAAACCTAATCCTTTTTTTAAGTCGGTTGATTCGGTTTCAATTCACAGTCCAATTGAAGTCGGTTTTAGTATTTTTTTGTAAAATTTTGATTATTTTATAGGGCTACATCCCATTTGGACAATGTTTCATTTCGTAACCCTTGTTAAATACCTACGCAAAAGTGGCATTTCGTACAAATTGCATTTACATACCTACATTTATATGGCGGACATAAAAGAGACGTGTATTCTTAGAGATACAGATTTCTACCTATTTTTTAATATTTTTCGTTACTTATGTAAACTAAATGAGTTCGCTAATTAACAGACTCAGTTCTCTAGAATTTCCCACTAGATGTGACCTATCTTAGCCATAAAATAAGGACATGGAATAAAAACCTTTGTTCTTTATCTGTGTAGCACGTGAACGATAAATTCTAAATGAGCTTGTTTTGTTGTTGCATTAAGGTCGACTATTGTGTAACAATTGGCTCAGCATTATATATAGGGCTACTGTATGCTTGTAGTTCTAGATGGAGCAAAGATGGTCGCATAAACACTAAAGCGAAAAGGTTTAGTACAGGTTGAAATTATCAAAATGTCTAAGATTTGGATAGCGTTTTTCAACATAACAATAATAAGCTGAACATCTCTTATAAGTACCTACTTTAGAGTCAATTATATCGCAATTATCTCTTTTCATCGAGCGTATTTTGAGAAAGGGCGCGATCGCGCAGATCGAGAGGCAAATCCAGTAGTGGACCACGACGATAATTAGGTATGTAATGTACAGTCAGCTGCACATGTATACACTCCCAAGCTTTTACATTTATATTACTCCTTATTTTGCAAAGAAAAGTGGTCAGAATTATTGTCAGAAGAAGAATGTTTTTGCAAAATTGAGAGTAAAAATAAATGTGAAATAATGTCTGTGCAGCTGACTCTACCTTAACTGTAATTTATCGCAGATTTTTTAAAATATTTGGTCTTATTCATTGAAAAGCTCTGAAACACCATACCGGATTACCATCCCCTTCACACGGGACGCCATAATTTTCAAAGTAATTTCGTTGGTTTTAAAACCGTTAAGCTCGAGCCCTGGCTTCGGGTAAAGCCGTACAATCTTCCCCGTGGGGTAGCCTGACAAATGGGAAACCACTCCTGTAGAATCCCTGCTTAATCAGCTACAAGTACAGGTAAGCACACAAATGTTCATAAACGTGCCTATTATTACGGCATAGTCGAATTTTAATGTATAAACCTTGTAACTCACTAAGTGGGCGCCGTCTATCTCAACTCCAATTATATGCTTTCCTTGCCGGGTTGCCTGGAAGAGATCGCTTACAGCGATAAGGCCGCCCCTTGTACTACCTACCTGAAGGCCTTTGTATTCTTGTTCTAATGTTTTTACTTTGTTTTAATCTTGTAGGTGTACAATAAAGTGTTCATCTATCTATATATCTATCTACGGCACCTTGGCACTTTTAGCGTCTATTAAAGCTACAAAACTTTTCTAATGTCAGGCAAGTATATTGGAGATAACAGTGGCTAGGATTAATTGTTATGTTTTGAATTGCCAAGCCCAGCTGAGCGATCTCCTGGTAGTTAGAGCCTGCCCATGATCAGAACAGTGCTGCACAAAACTTTGAATCACAAGCCGATGCAGCACTGCTATAGCACTTGTATTTTGATTATCTATCTATCTCAAAAGTTTAATATTTTGACTAGGGATAGTGCCCTTCAAATCGTTTTTTTTTTAATGTTAAATAGGTTTGTAGTATACAGAAGCTAGATTTTTTTCTTTATCTAGATATCTTGTTGTAGTTAAGAGTGCGAAATCACCAAAAAATATCATTATACCTACTTTTTATTATTACTCTTATTACCTAAAACGTTCTGTGCTTATGTGTCGTTGTCGAGGTTTTTATAATTGTATTTTTTATTTGTCCCACACGCGGGTGCAATGTCCTATCCTATCAGTGACGTCATCGGTGTATTCCGTATTGATTGAGTTGTGTCAACATATCTAATTTCGATGCGTCAATCAGAGGCATGTTTGATTACTTACGCTATGATAGGTATATTCTCGTAAATCCGCATACCGCAATATAAGTCTTTCCGTATAATGGCAACAAATATTGTACCATGCATGTGCTTAAAAAAAATGCAATCATGCTCAATGAATAAATTTGCGTCGTGAATCGATATTTGTTTAAATTTCATGCCTCTGATGCTGAAAATGCAAAAGTTTATAAAGATAGTTAGATAAATAGGTAAGTACCTGGGTGACACTTTTCTCACATCTGAATCCTCAGATTTGTTGATTTATCTGATTTTTTTTTAGGAACTTGCCAAGGATATAGGTTTTCTCATCAAGATACCTTGGGCGAAGCCGCGAGAAACAGCTAGTCATGATCAATGACTGACTGACTGACAAAACAACGCACAGGCCAACCTACTGCACCTAAATCCTTTTTCAAAATTTCAAAATTTCAAAATAGAGGGTGTGTTCGTGAAGAGCTACAAGTGCGTACTAAGAAAGGAATTAAAAAAATGCAACGCAAAAATTACGGTCGTCAGCTAGGTTATATTTTGAATCTCCAAATCACACATTCGGTCCACAACTCCCATAACTTTCAAAAAGTGTTTTGAAAAGTCACTTCGCACATTACCATTCCGGACTCAGCTGAGTGACTCATCGCATGTCATCGAACAGTAGGATTAGTATTCATCAAAACGATGTATGTATTCTAATTTTGGAAATTCCAAGTTTTGCTCGCGACTGTCCAATGTCCATAAAGGACCTTTGTCACACGCATCGGAGATTACCAACAGTTTAATAAATGCAGTACAGTCACGTACACATGAATCACTGGACTTAATATCAATGATGGAAGTACGTAGATGCCTCCTGAAGGGTGGATAAAAGGAACATATTACTGTACTCCATAAACATACTTTTCCACGCATACGTATTTGCACGTAAAAGCTTGTAATTTTGCGAGCCTCTTTGCTTCTTTAAAATAATTCGGTGCAATTTTTGCGAGCTTTTATCCAAATGTGTTTTATTAAGGTCTTTATGACTTAAGTAAGTACGATAAATTGCATTTAAACATCATTTTGATTTTACTTAGCTACCTAAAAAAAGAACCATGACTCTAAAACCAACTTTGAATAATCTTTATTTGAGATGATTTAATTTTCTTGGCTTCGACAGAGGCATTATAATTTAAATTAACCTACAACCGCATTATAAGCAGGAAGTGAAGCCAAACTTTAATCTATGGTTCACAAAATAAAAATAAAGAAATAATAAACCGACTACAAATTACTCATCGATCCAATTACTAACATTCAATATAGCTGCTGCCTGCGACTTTGCCCGCGTGGTATCGAGATAAAAAGTGATCCATGTTCTTTCAGCTCATTTACTATAACCTTACTAAATTACTGCTGAATCGGTTCGGAAGTTTAGTTTCTAAAGCAAAATTACTAAAAAATATGTCATTGTAAACACCATAGATTTTTAATTACCATAAAAAATTAAATGGGCAATGCAGACGGGGTACTATGTTGTATCTGTGCAGTCAGAATTTTGGATTTCTACAAAATGGCAGAGTGGCAGCGGCGCAAGTGCAGCGCCCGAGCTGAGCTTTTGCGAGCTGGCTCGAGCTAGGGGCCCGGGTTTGCCAAACGATGAATAAAACTTAAATTATTATCAATAAAGGGTGCCGCCTGACGCAAATCCATAGGAAAACGACTAACGGTAACAGTTATCCAATTTTAATCGAATTCATTTTGTCAAAAATGTGACTTAATTTTTCAAGTTTTTTTGCCATATCTGTGTTCAGTAACGGCAACTGACTATGTGTATTTTTTTTATGGTGATTAAAAATTGACCGTGTATATTGTGTTCATTGTATTCGTGATATAAAGTATTCGTATTATAAAGTACGCTCTCAGGGTAGCTCCTGTTATTTTTTATTATTATTTGAACGAGAAATTTCACCCTCGAGTGGAGAAAATAAGAGTTCCAACTGTGAAGTCATAGTCGGTGTTGCACAGGGCCCATTTTTGTCATAAAGTCAGCCACGTAAACTTTTAGTTTAAGGTTGTATATAAGTCTAGAAGTCGGTTCCTTATTGTTTTTTTTTTCTAAAAATTAATCATTAATCATGTAGTACCTATCTACTACCTACATACTTATATAAAAGGCTTGGAACTGACTGACAGAGTAGTCTTTTTTTTTTATTTTTTATTAACACAACAGAAAAAAGGGCTTTGTCGCTGTGCGACCACATCGCCCAATTGAAAAAAAAACAGTTATCTTTAACTAATAAACAAAAACATGACTAACCTACCTTAAGAAAAAATTTGCTAGAAGACAATAAAGTTTTTTGGCTTCTTGTGACAAAAAGGTTTTGACAAAATGCTGTTGCATTGGCCCACATTGTAAATTTTTGTTGTACCAAAAATACTTTGTCTTTCATCAACGTTCCGCACACATTCCATCAATGCGTGTTGAACGTCATCGATTTCATCACATATTATGTCGCAATTTGGAGATATTCCTTTTTTAATATTTTTTGACGACACCGTGGCTTAGTTGGTAGTGACCCTGCCTACGAAGCTTGGTGTTCCGGGTTCGATCCCCGGCCGGGGCAAATATTTGTGACGAACACAAATGTTAGTTCTCGGGTCTTGGATGTTGTGATGTGTTGTATGTGTCCATGCCACCTGCGACACAGGGAATCCTAGTGCAGGGGTGTGAGTGTGTGAATGTTCATGTTATGTTTATGTTAATTAAAAATGCAAATTTATTGTATGGAATGTGTCCGGAACGCAGCCTGAGAGCAGTAACTAATACATTCCTTGTAAAATCTGATTGATCAATCAAGGGGTATGACGTAATTCGAGGTTGTATAGTTCGGTACCAGATACCTTTCTCAACAGACCTTTTATCAAAATATTCCTGCCACAGATCTCTACAGTGTGATTTCCAAAAAAATACGTATTCGTAATATAACGGATCAACTATCAAATCAACACCGTCAGTGATCGCTTGTTTCGCCAAAAGGTCGACTACATCGAGTAGAGTCTTGAAACTTGTAGTTGCGTGCTCGCCAAGAGCTGAAAATGGGTACTAAGAAAGGAATTTTGAAAAATTGCAACGCATACAAAGTATTAGTAGGATAAGAACCGTGTCTTGGATCTTCCCAACTCTTTAACTATATAGTTTTTTTCTATAGGCCTGACAATGTATGCCTCCGATCCATATTCGATCCAATTTCTCAAATTGCTATAAAAGCCATTCGTCATAGTTTTCGTAATTTATAGCTCCATACACCATACTTAAGTGCACCTTTTTTGTTTTATGAGCTCGCCCTTGAAAGTTGATACGAAGACGGTAGAAATTAGGTACCAACATAAATAATGGCGTCCTATCGATGGTGATTGGAAAACTTCGGTGTTTGCTTCCGAAGAGTTTCAGAAGCATTTACTAGCGCTATCTAGTAAGTTAAAACAAGAAAATTGGCTTGTTTTTTTTTCTGGAAACCACTAACGAAAGAAAGGGTACCTAAAAATGAAGGGTTTCTTGACACCAACTGAACTGCAACTTATATTGGCGTTTCCAAAAGAGGTATTTAGGTGACATTTCGATGTTTTGGCAAAGGCGACCGGCGACCGCGAACCGCGACACGCGACACACGAGCGGATATGTATGCGCGAGTCGCGCGACGCGGTCGCTTGCATTCGACAGTACTTCATATAAGGTGCATACTAAGCAGTAGGTCGCGCGACCCGTTCGCTGTCGCCTATCAAGATCGTCGGTCACCCTTGCCAACATCGGAAGACCACCTTTAGAAGATTAAAGGAAATTGAAAGTATTTTTGTTAGCAAACCAAAACCAAATGCTCAACAACAGGAAACGTATAATTGGAAAAGGTGTTAACACCTTACAAAATTGATTCTTGAACAAATTTAGGACTGCGACCGTAAAACCCAATAATACGAGTATATTATACGTAACATGCGTTTTTATAAAATCCCTATAATTCAATCGAACGATCGTTCCGCTTAATAAATTCAAAATTAGAATAAATTATAATCCCTTTGAAACCAGTTCTGTCCATCAGATAGAATATAAGTGATATCCTGTTTGGTAAACCATAAGTGACTTGTGATATCTGAGCAGAACACTTACCACTTACTTAGCGCTGCAAAGGAAATGTTGGAACATTAGATACAATCTAAACATAGAAAAGTCATGAAGTTGACTGCCTGACAAAGTGCGGTTTCAGGCTAGCGTATTTATGTCGCGCGTATACGGATGGAACTTGCGAAACTTCAAAAGCCCACCGCCCTTATACGCGCGTATACTGACGTTTACGCTTGGTTTTTTCTAGCGAGTATCAGTAGCATGAAGCGTCTCGCGGCTTGAAAAGCGGCGCAAAACATAGCACGGGCGGCGAATCCGCCCTGAAACCACAATCAACGCACAGCGGTAACCATAAATTGTAGAAATAAGACACTAATGCCTTCTTGCACCAAACTGTCAAAGTTCCTAAGCAACTACTTTACTCGGTGAACAGATCGTAACCGTCTGAACCGTTAAGAACTGCCAAGCGAGTGAAGTAGGTAGGAAGTTTGACAGTTTGATGCAAGTCGGCATAAGTATATTAATAATTTGGTAAATAATATAATAATAATACTGAGATAGGGATTTCCACACAAACTAAGAAGCACTGGTGTACTCACTGGTCTAGACGTAGACAAAGAATAAGTAATATTATGTACCATAACGTAGAGTAGTTCGAAAGAAGAAGGCGGTTTTCAAATGTCAATTGCGTGCTCACATAGATGCATAATATATTTACCATAAACTCAAACATAACCTTCCTTTGGTAGTCAGAAGGGCTCCGAAAGTGACCCCGAGGTGTCCAGCCCAATAATTTGAACCTCTTCATACATATCACGTATATTCGCCCAAGTTTCTTAAAATTCCTCCACCGAGACAGCATTCTAAATGAAGTCAGTAACAGTCTTATATCACTCGTTTATAAGAGGATATGACTTGAATTGGTAATTTACCGTCGGGTGCTTCTGTAGTTTCGAGAGACAATGACCAATTAGCAATTTTGGAGACATTTGAACCTTGGTTTTAACCTGTAGTGTCATCTCAAAGGTTATTTTCATAAAGGTGTGATTCATTTTATTGTCTGAGATTTCAATGAGACAAAGACTGTCGTCTCAGGCAGTGTCCTAATAGAACGCGATGACACGACCATCGCAAGTTCGCGCGAACGTCGATCCTTGGTGCGACGCGACGCGATGCCAATTGGGACGCCTATTTGACGTTAGTACGTTTAATCGCGTGATCGCGCGATCGACGTTCGCGCGAACTTGCGATGGTCGCGTCATCGCATTCTATTAGGACACTGCCTTAATCATCACTTTATTGCGTATTTTTTTTTTATTCCACTTTCTATTTCATTGGGAATATACCTTCCTTACTATTATTAAAAAGAACATGAACATATTATATTATATTGGTGTTTAGAGTGTTTATCAGTTAGGGATCTTTCAGTATAAAATGCCCGCCCCCTGTACTCACGCGATTAGTAACTAAGTAAAGGCATGATTATGTATGGCAGTGATATTGGGGGGTGTGCATTTTCGGACTGAAACATCTCTAACTTCATTTTAATTTCATAATTTTTGCTACTTTTCCTTCCCGTCGTTTGCTAATCAAATCATCAATCAATATAAGTGTAGTCAAGAAGTGTAGACGCGTACTAACAAAGGAATTTTGTTAATTCGCAGCGCAAACGAAGTTGCGGGGTTCAGCTAGTTTGATCCATGTCTTTCACCTCTAAACAACACTATGATACTAAAAATAGCGGTCTTACAGCTTAATTGGATTGTATTTTACCACGTATTGAACATTGAAAACAAACACATTCTCATGCTGTGAACTTTCTGAACTTGCATTATCAGAAACTTTATGTAAAACAGCATCTAATGTATTCTAATCTACCATTTAACTCACACGGCGTAGTCTTATCGTTGACTTTTGATCAAAAATCAGAGCTAATGGACCTCCGACGTTTAAGTGATCCAAGAACATTTTAACCTCATGGATCGATTTTAATACGAGTTCCCTAATGTTGGGAAAATTGAAGCAAATTAGCTTAATTTATTTTTAGATCTCGATTTGGTCAAAGCGATGGGAAATATAGTTAGAGTTTTGATAGAAAATCCAGACTGCTACCGTGTTTCTCTGCTATATTAAACTCCATCAAACTGCGAGCTTGATTCTTTTAACACAGTATTTTGCTTTGGAATCTATACGGTGCAAGCTGAATGCATGAAAAAGTACCTACTTAGTCGATAGGTATACATTATATTGTAATGGATGTGCCGGCTGCATACATGTTGAAATAGGCTTTTGCTGGCTTGTTCAAGTAAAATAAACAATATTTTTGCCATCGTCAATAAATTCTATAAGATGCTCATACATAACATAGCATGTACGTAAATTTGTACCCGTTCTTTATTTTTATTTATATAAAACCATCTAATATATTTCTGCAGCTGCGAAAAAGCACCTGATGGGTAAAATATGCACACTCAAACTAAGGAATGAACGCGCTGCATCTGGTTCCACGAAGGTTGTTATTTGTATTTTCAAAGACGTGATGCATTCCTTCTACGAAGCTGTTTCATACTTGAAGGGGGATAATTCTAAAAATACGGCTGCTTGTCCAGCAAAGTTTAATCAAACACCGTCAAAATGGAAATTATGGAATAAACGACATGCGTTTTTAAAGGAAAAAAAATAACTTAGTGCAAACAAAGTTTTTGCTGAAAACATGCTTTACATACTGGCAAGGTAAATTTTAGTGGTCCGTGTTTTCTTTCGTTGGTATTATATTTTAGAATTGAGAACTCATTGGAATTGTTAAGTGATTATTGCCGACTTGCACCAAACCATAAAAGTTTTTAAGCAATTACTTAACTCGCTTGACAGTTCTTAACGGTCTGAATTAAGATCGCTAAGAGCTGGCAAGCAAGAAAAGTCATTGCTTAGGAGCTTTGATAGTTTAGTGCAAGTAGGCATAGAAATCGCAAAACAAAGCCCCAAAACATTAGGTACTAGAAAGATACTAATCAAATTCCGAGAGAAGCAAGAATAAAGTGGTCTAATAGCTTTCCTTGCAACGACTCCGTTCAGCAATGCTCTTGCTATCTACTGTCGTAAAAAGGTATCACAGGTTACTATCGATGTAAAAATAAAACCTGGAATAGACTACGGGTCGAACGATAAAACTGAAGCAGAAAATCGTGATACAGACAATGTTTTGTATTGCATTCGAAACGTTACAACATTAAAAGTCGATAATATTATGCAGCAAGGTGCATGCGGGCAGACGGGCAGACACCTGCACCGTAATGTTATGTACGTACGCGTGTTGAATATATGTATGTTTATAAAAATGTTTAAACACGTTTCAAACGAAAACACAGGAAGGACTATACAGATCCACCTCACTTGGTGCAAGAGATTCGATTGATTTACGATCGAAAAAAGATATAGTGTAATTGTGCATTGTGAAGATTCCGAAAACCTTTCAATGGCAAGACAGCAAGTTCTTTTTGTACTTCCCACAAAGATTATATCAAAACCGGCCGTATGCATTCTATAGTTTGCGCAAAACCCGCGCCGAAATTGCATTCCATACAGGACGCAGGTAATAGTAAGTTTGACATCAAAGTTACCGGTTTCTATAACAACAACATAAAGGTCACTATCCTATGATACTTTTGTAGTAGGTACATTCGCGAGTGATCGTCGTACATTCACGGCATCTATTGTGTTTCGATTCTCATGCGCAAACCATGAAGTCTATTCTAAAACTTATTCTTTTGTACGAACGTTGAAAGAATGTTAATGTTTCCGCCTGAACTTGGAATCTCACAATGAAAGCACTTTGTTGCGTAACTGTAGATACGATTTGATAGTCCAGCTATTTGACTCATTAAATCTATACACGCTATTTCTGCTAGACTAGCGGGAGTAGCGAGTTCCCAGGATGTATGTGCTATTTTAAAGTAATGAGTAACTTACAGGCCTTACTGCCGTACCTTGTGAGTCTCTCAAATCTTCTAAAGTCGATAAGTCCATTTTAATTAAAACTCCAATTCCCATCATTCCAGGATGTTTTATTTCAGATTGAAATTAATTTCGACTAAATAGATGCTTCGACTAAAAATGCGTCTATGCCGATGCTTTGCTGGCTGACGCATTGTTTGTATCAAAAGTGTTTTGTTATAATTTAATATCGTTCACATTTCATTGTTATGCCATTTTGACCAAATAAAGTCGGCTGACGTACATGATAAGTCCTATCGTCCTATACTCACATAAGAGTTAAATAAATTATAATAATACTTCTTCATATAGGTAGGTGGCTCTCCAATTATAGGGGTTAGTTCGCCACAAACTATACCTACTCTCTATAAATGTGTTTTAAAAACGAAATCATAACTAAGGCATCTGATACCGTGGGAAATCAAATAACTACCCAGCCTCCAATGGTCCAATAAATCCTTGCAAAAGCTGGTTTTACTGGTACTTTGTACCTTAATAGACTATCTACAATCACTCGGGTTTGTCCGTAGACTGGAGATGTTGCATGTCGATAGTGAAGGGATTTATTTTTGTTGGTAAAGCAGAGACCGAAGGTAGAGATGAAATTTAATATTGTAGCGTACTGTATTATGTCTGTTATCATCTTGAAGGTGTTATACCAAATATATTAATTTTCGTCGAAAACGTTGTTACGATTTTTCATAATTGGTCATCTAACACTGATAAAGTTTTGAGGTAGAATTGTGTCTTTATAATGGAAAAATATAATTTGGCATTTTCGGTTGAAACCTTTAGAAGTAGGCGAAAAAAAAACAATCTTATACCCTTAATAGATTAGTTTCAAATAGAAAGTAAACGGAACATAGACAACGATAAAACAATTTGGAACAAACATAAAGAAACACGTAGAACTTCTTACTAATGTATTGGTATTGCTAACACATCTTCAAGTAATATTGGCAAGTGCATCTAAGATAAATTGGCTGGCATTTGCAAATCGAATGACTAAGTAATTGAATAGCTCGTATAGCTTCTATTGCCTGATTCTAAATTCACTGAGGTTGTTATGAGCTTGGGTTGTTGCTATTACGAAATGCTGCATCGAGAATGTGTTAACTGATACGAAATGAGAAATAAAAAGGGATACTTTCCATTTCATAATTCCAAATGAACGGTTCGATCAAACGAATCCTAATTTCATCTTAGAAATCATTGCCTTATTATCAAAAAATGAATGCGTATGACTACCAACTCTACCTATTTTTTGTATATTGTAAGTCTTGTAATGAAAACCTTTTGGAACCCAGCTGAAAATAAAATCGTGAATAACTTTTAGGATTGCTTTTCATTCGTGGATACGAAATAAAAAGTATTTTTTTGGTCGTTAACAGAGGATAACATGAAACATTGAGAATCTCTTCCGTTTGTTTCATCAATCAAAGCGAATGGCGGTTTTATTTCGATACTATAGGATTTACAACAAATGAATCGTAAACGATTATTCATCTCACGATGTTTACGGCATTATTTTTTCTTTAAAATCTTTATTATTTATCATGGGAAATATTTTTCCATACGTTTTGCGTGCGTTTATCATGCGAAAAAAAATAATAATTTTGCAATGTGGTAATTGATGGGCAGAAAAAACCCTTTGTAACCTATAGTATATCTATAATTTTGACAACTTCCACTTACAGACAAGACAGCGGAAAAAACTTAAAGGATACCATGACATTTGTACTCCCCCTATTATTACCCACCAGGTGCAACAGCTGCTGCCAGGCACGAGCTCACGACATCTGCCTACAAAACAGCAAAAAACCCAATAATTATTTATCTTTATAGCACACCTCTTGCAAGACATCTGTTGTATTTTTGATGTCCCATCATCTGCTTTTGCCCTTTAATCTCTCTTCTTTAACAAAGCTATTTTCACGCTTATAACTCTTGAATTACAGTCGAAATTACTTTGAAGATGGTAGTATACATTCAGAATTTTTCCGGGGATGTTTGTTAGATAAACGTAAAAGGTACCTATTCTGCAGAAAAGGTCTCGTTTTTTTCGTCGTTTGGTTGCGGACCAATAAAAGTTCAATCGTTTTGTGGCGGAGAAAACTTCTTCGGGTTTTCTTTGGTAACTGGAAACACAGCTGGCTCGTTTCTATTTTAGATCTAAGACGAACAAACCCTTTTATAATGGATCTTATCTCCTAGTCCTGCCTGAATACTTTATATGCTGATAGTTTTATTGTCAATATATCCATTCTGCAGACAGTTATCTTTTTAAATTATACTTAGAAAGCAATAATATTTTCAACCGACTTCAAAAAGGAAGAGGTTATCAATTCGGTTGAATATTTTTCTTTAATTTTTTTTTAATGTTTGTTACCTTTGTCTATATTATGTCTAACTTTGTTTTTTAAAGACCGATTTGAAAAATACTTTCAGATTGGTCCCATACAAATTTCATAAAAATCGATTCAGTAGTTTAGTTTTTATATGTCGTCGAAGTAAATGAAATTGCGTATACATACGCAATAGAAAAGTCACAGGGAAGCATATTTGCTTCCCTGTGACTTTTCAGTGGTGTTTATGGTCACTAAAACAGTCCAATTAAAGTTGGTTGTCTATGTTTTTCTAAAATCTTGATTATTAAATTATACTTTTCTTTGTTGTTCCATTGTTTGGCATAGCTCCCCCTATTTTTTCCACCTTTCATAAGTGTCAACAAAACTCGTCGATTTCAATGTTCTCTCCTTGTTTCAGGATTGCCACGGCTCTGAGTATGTCGACAAAGTGATAGCTGATGACGAGGTAGATTACGAATTGATATCAGCGTATCAGAACAAAACCCACACATGCGTCGAGTTCCGGAGATCGCTGGACACATGTGATAAACAGGACTTCGTTATTGGAGTAAGTGAAGACCTAAGTCTTATTCTTAAAGCCGTGTTGGTCGAGTGGGGGAAGGGGGGAAGAGTGCCTTGACTTTCGATCCGAAGGTCGTGGGTTCAAACCCGATCGTACACCAATGGATTTTTCTGTTAAAAAAAAATATGTGTGCATTTAAAACACGTGCAAGCAGGAAAACATCGGTAGAAAACCGGCATGTCATATAACCACAAAAGTTCGAGAACATAATATTAAAGTGCACGAAAGGAGCCTCTTCGAGGCGCACTTTAAATACTTTTACCGGACTGGTTAGACAGAACTAGTGACACTATAAGAAGAAGAAGTCTTATTCTCACAAGTCTTGCAACTAGATTGTATGATGAGTTAAATATTTCAAGTTGAGGGCTTAGTGAAATGGAACTTGGAAGAGGCTTACTTACTATGTCGTGCAAAAAAGACGATCAGTAATACAGATCTCTTTGGTTCTTATGTGGAGTGACGATCTGCAAAGGGTTGCAGATGATAGATGGATGCACTAGTCCAGTAGTGGACTGCGATAGACTAATGATAATGATGATGAATAAATGGTTGATAATAATGAAATGAATGGTCGTAGCGTCTTATGAGGAGGCCTTTATTTAGCAGTGGACGTCTTAAGGCTAAATAATGATGAGTGCAAATGAAGTCTCGACATAACGAAACCCTGCGTTTTGCAAATCGCTTTCAAAAGAGAAAAGTGTTTTTTTTTCTGTTATTCTTCATTGGAAATAAACAAACCCATAGGTAAGCTTTTTTCCTGATCATTTTGATTTTCTCTGGGGTTCAGTTTGTTTTTTTTTTTGCATATCACAAGACACAAACCTCAAATCTCTTTAGTTTTGAAACTAACCACAGCTGATACTTTCAGAAAGACACTACACAGATCCTCTGGGCGTTAGGGCCTCCAGGTTCCGACGGTGAACTGCCAAAGCACGTGAAGAGCGGTTCCAAGCCGCTTCGACTTTTGCAGCCTGTGTCAAAGCCGGAATCCATTCCTTTGAAGCAATGGGATATTCGGCTAACCAATGTAAGTAGTAAGATTAATATTTATGACCACCTTCATTGAACTTGAGTTGTTTTACCGCTTTCTCTTACATTGTCGAATAAAATTCTCAGATAATATAGAATTTATGGCGTTAGAGAACGAATTGCAGAAATTTTCTGTAATTTTTTTTGATAACTTAGCTCTCGCCTAATTAGTTATAAATCTCAACTTCATTTCAACGCTATATGCTAATCTACTCTCCAGTTATTTCACAAACTTATATTCCGTTCCGAATCTTGAGTTATTATTCTATGTATTTATTTCCAAAAAAAAAGGATATAAGTATCAGTTATCTGGTTCCCATAATACAAGTTTGCTTAGTTTGGGGCTAGATTATGACGTTGTATGAGAATGTCCAAACATTAAAATTATTATAATTATAAACAGCAAGAAAGTAGAAATCACCAAATAAATCTTTCATCATTACATTTTCTCTTACAATGAATAAAACCTAGAACATTTATATCTTGATGTAATATGCAATATCTTCTTCCAGCTCACAATCCCACACATAATGGCGACCCTATTCTGGTGCAAGCTCTTCAAGACTCCGGAGTTACCCACCAAGCACCACATAGTGGGGTACGAGCCCATAATCGACAGCCACCCCATCCGCGAAAAAGGGTTGCCAGTAACGGGGTACTCTGGTTCCCCAGTTCATCACATGGTGCTTTATGAATGCGAAGTGCCGGAAGACGATCAGGTAAGAAGAATAGTGAGAGGTCACACTGGTATAGATCTTTTAGTCTTAAAATTCACACTTCTCCACCCACGTGACCAGTCTAAAGGCGCCTTCAAATTAGAGGCGTGAGGAAACGCATCTACTAGTTTTCATACAATATCTAGACGCTCAGTGCAGCGCCACTATCGTAACATAGTGGTGCGTCTATAAATTATATTGTATGAAAACAATTAGAAGCGCCACAGTGGCGCCTCAGTGGCGTTTTTTTCGCGTCTAATTTGAAGACGCCCTAAGCTAAGGGTATCTGTATGTATAGTTGCGATAGTGAAAGGGCGCGCATAGACATAGGGTGCGTTTCCACTAGGAGCTGGGCGGATTGGAGAGGAGCGGACCTTGAATTGGCCAATCACAGTCGAAGTGGAGTGGAAGTGGAATTTCGTGCACTGTGATTGGCCAATTCACGGTCCGCTCCTCTCCACTCCGCCCAGCTCCGCATCAGTGGAAACGCACCCTTAGACTTATCTCTATACATTTAAATAATTACTCGCCTATATTAAAAGAAAAGTAGAATTTCATTTAGGGTTTTACTGTTTTAATTGTTTTTTTGACATCGACGAAACTGTGATTAGTATTTGAAAATTTGTTTGGAAAGCATTATTATACATCGTACTTTTCAGCATGACATTCAGTAATTCTCCTAGTTGTATGAAAATCTACGTCACAATCACTGAACGAATAATGATTTGAAATCGGATTTATTATCATCTTATGTTGATTTCCAGAATTTGTGGGACCGTTGGGCCGAAACTGATGGCTTTTTTGGACCAAACAGGCCGAGTAGCTGGGCTTCTTGTGCCACTCCCATCGCAGCTTGGGCTATGGGCTCCAAAAGTAAGTAAGATGAAATATTCTTAATTTTTCAACCGAAAACTCAACCGACCTCAAAAAAAGAGGAGGTTATTAATTCGCTTGTTTTTTTTATGTTTGTTATTTCATCAAAATCGATCAGTAGTTTTAAATCAAACTAACTGAATAAATATATGGTGTCGAAGTATACAAAATTGCGTATTTAGCTTCCCTGTGACTTGTCAGTGGTGCCTACGGTCACTATAACAGTCCGATTGAAGTCCGTTGTTGTATATTTTTGTAAATCCTTGATTATTATCCTTACACACAATATTAATAATAACATGAAAAAATATAAAACAATATAATATGAGATTTGAAAGCAATCTCTCTAGACAACCGAAGACGTAGTAATCTCTTCCAGGCAACCTTGGGATGTAGAGTGAAACTAAAATATGAAATGTGTCTGTGTTCCGATTTGGAAGGATAACTAGTAAAATTACTGAGCTTTGGAGACTGACCATCAAAATAACTCAAAGTGGACAAGAGCTCTAGCTATTGCACTGGTCGAAGGAGAGCATCTCGAATCGTAACATTTTACTCCAAAAAAAAAATTGGTTGTCTGTAAAGTTGGTTTACAGACGAGAGTTTAACGTGACTAGCAGCGTTACCGGACAATGACAGGGTTACCAGACAATGACGTCAACGTTTTCGTGCATGCAGCTAGCGTTCATCGATTTATTAGACGTAGCCACGTCAAAAAACAAAATTAAATACATTCTAATGATGTTATCCTTCACCATTTTTTAATCCCTCAATCCCAGTTTCGTGTTAACTCCAACTCATTATTAACAAGCCAAAACTTCACAGGATCTTCCATCTTCACAGGGACTTTAAATCAATTAGCATAAAGTTGCGTTTCGCGTGTTTCTAATTTAATTTGCATTTTCAGGTGAATTTCTACCCGAAAACGTTGGCATTCCTCTCGGCGAGAAGGGAGGTGTCACGTACTATATGCTGGAAGTTCATTACGATAATGAGGCACTGCATAGAGGTATGTATGTTGAAGTATTAAAGTATAGAATCTCACTGTAGTACATTGAAAATGCGACCAAGAAAAGGGAGCCACATTGTCTAACTTCTAGTACATTTTGGTCCGATGCTAATTTTCGAAAATAGAAGTAACTGGGCTAGATAAATATTATACGCTAAAACTACTAGGCTCTTTCATTGTTAATAAAAGTAGATCGTAAAAAGAAACAAACATTATTTGAAAATGAAGATATTTCATATTTATTGACAAGGTGTCTGAAATTTTTTGGTCCTGTTTTAGGTCAGGTAAAAAATGGTGGTGTTATACACCACCTTTTTTTTATGGTGATTAAGATTTGACCATTTATTTGTATAGTAAAGAGGCGAAAATGTAAAGTACGAGCTTGCAATACAAAGTCTTATGCGTCGATGATCCACGGCATTTTTACACGCTATAAGCCAGTGAGTTCGCTTGTAGCTTGTAAAATCGCCCAGTGTCATCGGCTTTTTTACAATCTGCTTGTTGACAATCCTTCCCGAAAGCTTACTCGCTCACACGCTAGCTTTTAAACTCGCCAACAAGCAGCGTGCAAAAAAGCCGTGTGTAAACCTGTAATTATTTTTATTACCAATAAATATTATTAAACTATTTCAAGATTTATCTCATTAAGGATAATCCTCAAGGCAAATTTCCATACAAAATATGTCGGACAAATACTCAAAAAGTACGCCGTATTATAGTAATTTCTTCACACTATTCGTTTCGTCTATTTTTTCCGATTGTGTCAACAAAAATTATTAAGGTTTCATACTTTAATTTAGATTCTATACGTGTTTTTAGATTATTAGTGTTAATTTTAATGAAATTAATTAAATTTGCCTTGAGGATTACCCTTAATTGAATTTAATTCTTAATTGCACATTATACAACAAAAATACAATGCACAAAGTGCGTAAGGGCATTTCGCGCCAGCCCTTGTAGGGTGGAAAAATAAGGTTAGCTTATTTACTTAAAATTTAAAGACTAAAATAAACCTTTTTTATGTAGGTAGAGGGTAGGTAGTAAGTACTTATGCGAACCTTTCAATTTTTATTCAAATCATTTATTCAAAATGATTTATTTTATTACAGTGCTAGACAGTTCTGGAATAAGGCTGCACTACACACCGTCCCTGCGCATGCACGACGCAGCCCTAATGGTGACCGGCATCGGCGTGTCAGCCCTACACGTCATCCCGCCCTCGCAGAAGAACTACAAGACTGTGGGCATTTGTAGCTCCGAGTGTAGTGAAGGGGTAAGTTTTATCGGATAGAAAGGGATAAAAAGTATAACTCTGTCGAATTAAGATGACACCTGGCTCGGAACTCGATGCTTCCCCCGCTGCCCCGCGCGACGCCTCCGTGTTTCTTCTTCCTCTTATTATAGGATAGAAAGGGATAAAAAGTATAACTCGGTCGAATTAAGATGACAGCTGGCTCGGAACTCGATGCTTCCCCCGCTGCCCCGCGCGACGCCTCCGTGTTTCTTCTTCCTCTTATTATAGGATAGAAAGGGATAAAAAGTATAACTCTGTCGAATTAAGATGACACCTGGCTCGGAACTCGATGCTTCCCCCGCTGCCCCGCGCGACGCCTCCGTGTTTCTTCTTCCTCTTATTATAGGATAGAAAGGGATAAAAAGTATAACTCGGTCGAATTAAGATGACAGCTGGCTCGGAACTCGATGCTTCCCCCGCTGCCCCGCGCGACGCCTCCGTGTTTCTTCTTCCTCTTATTATAGGATAGAAAGGGATAAAAAGTATAACTCGGTCGAATTAAGATGACAGCTGGCTCGGAACTCGATGCTTCCCCCGCTGCCCCGCGCGACGTCTCCGTGTTTCTTCTTCCTCTTATCGTAGCCTTATCATCACCAAGTATCCAACGTCCTCTTATCTACCAAGATGATCCAATTGCACACTGTACTATGCACAAACGTCATATAGCCAGATGTCATGTTAATTCGCCTGAGTTGTAGCTTAGGTGTCTTTTCACCTCATATAGTACTTATACCCTTGCCAAATTTCAGCTCCATGGATTCAATATAGGGGCTTATAAAATTTCAGCTGAATCGGTTATGTATTTTAGTGTTATCGAGGAGCAAATACTTATCTAGAAATACTTGAAAGTTTGAACTGAAATCTTCATGTACAGTCAGCTGCACAGACATGTACTCTATACATGATTGTATTTCGCAAAGACTTTCTTCTTTCTTCTTCTTCTGACAAGTAAGATGACTACATTAATTTGAAAATGCTTGCGTGCACTTTTCTTTGCAAAGTTAAGAGCAATATAAATGTGAAAGCTTGGGAGTGCATACATGTCTGTGCAGCTGACTGTACCTCTGTATTTTAAAACGTGCTAGGACTTTTTTAAGTCCTGTCGAATTTAGACAAATCGATTAAGAATTTTTTCGTGATTGTGGGCCAAACATTTATCTATCTATCCATCTATTTTCACTAACCATATTATTTCAGACGATGCCGGAGGAAGGAATCAAAATAGTTTCTGTTCTACTCCACGCACATGGAACCGCAAGGAAGATTTCCTTGAAGCACATCAGAGGAAACAAGGAATTACCAAGAATTTCAGAGGTGAGTAAAATGATTCATCTGTTCTGTTGCAATAATTATCTGTACAGAAAAGTAAGAGTCCAAATGTTGGTTGAAGCGCCATCTAGCGAATTTATTCATTACTACGTAGTAGCTGATGTAGCAACGAAGACCTATGACAAGACCAACAAAGCAAAAGAGTTTTTTAAGAGTGAATGTTTGTGTCGTAGTATTTTAAACAAAGTATAGATGGCGCTGTCAATACTTTATGAATCACATAAATGGCGTTGTCATACATTTTAATTTTTTATCTATTTTAGGAAAATGCCTACGATGTTCGCTACCAGCAGTCCAGGGTCGTCCCCGGCGGCAGAAGGTTCCTGAAAGGAGACACTTTGCTCACAGAATGTACTTATGACAGCACTTCCCGGGACAAACTCATTTTGGGAGGATATTCTGATGCTCAGGTAATTTCAAACTAAGTATATAAATGGGACATTTACGATTTACTTATCTACCTAAACCTTAGATTAACCTCTCTCCCCGTTTCTTCTTAGATTATAAATCACGCTAAAAAATATTTAAAAACGGATCACAAAACATGGCGGACTGCATAGTAAAATAATAATTATCCTTATTATTTTCCTTGTCTTACATCTTTACGTACTGATGATTCCTATAGGCCGCTGCAATAATCCTATAGCGCTCGCCCGCCTTGTAACATTTTGATGGTTAGTCTCGCTCAAAAGCCTAGTATTTGCACTAGCTACCTTTCAACCGGAACACAGTAATGCCAACACATTACTGTTTACTTATTTTTTTTAATCTAGGTACATTGATTGTTTATTAACTTGTTTATAAAATTTCAGGAGATGTGCTTATCCTTCGTGCTGTACTACCCTCGGACCAAACTGGCGGGCTGCTACTCCATGACTCCGGTCAAGGAGTTCTTCGAAACCTTCGGCATCAGAGAGTTTTATGGACTCAACTTTCTGCAAGTTGAGAACATCTTCCTATCTTCAGGGTAAGTTTTATTAGGTATATTAGATTTTTATTATAGGAGCTCTTTTCTTTACCGAAGATAGGGCGCGATAGCGCCGGAGAGTGATATGGTGTTAACAACTTAATTTTGCAATTGTTAAGACTATTGTATATAACTGAATACGAGTACCAGTATCTTGATAAAAGGAATACCTACGATATTTGGTATTCATCACGCCATTACAATACATTGACTAGTCACTTATCTTACTTATTTTTTAGGGTTCAATTATGTTCTATGTAGCTTTATGATACCTAATGAAGGTTTTACAAATAACATACAAAAATCGACTTCAATAAGGTTTTATAACGACTTTAAACACTATTGAAAAGTCATAGGGAAGCAAAACACGCAATTTTGTTTATTTCAACGACATAATTTTTAAATTATTTTGATTATATATCTAAACTACTGAACTGATTTTGACGAAATTTCTATGGGACCAGTCTGGAAGTATAAACAAAGTATACCCTCTCAAACAATTAACCGATTTTTTTCAAATCGGTTTACAAACAACAAAGTTCTTAAATTGATAACGTCCCCCTTTTTGAAGTCAGTTGAGAAGCTGTAAGTAACAGAAATGTTAATTTCCAGAAGCTTCGACAACCCACCAGCGACGCAGCCTGAGCTGGACGGCATATCGAAGCGATCGGTGCAGGAACCGGTGTTGCAAGGAGACGATCAGGGCGTTGGATTAATGAGTAAGTAGAGAATATACACCACAAATTTTCAATTACAAAAAAACTTAAATGGACATACAAGGGGTACTAGGTATCCTGTTCAGTCAGAATTTTGGGTTTCTACCAAATGATAAAGTCACAGCGGCGCGAGTGCGGCGCCTGAGCCAGCTTGGCAAAAGCTCGACTGATGACTATGATATGACTTATACAATATACACCGCAAATTTTTAATCACCAGAAAAAAATACGCATAATTAGCTGCCGTTACTAAACACAGATATAGCAAAAAAGAATTGAAAAAATTAGGTAAAATTTTGAACAAATTACATTTAATTAAAATTGGATAACTGTTACCGTTAGTTGTTTTCTTATGGCTTTGCGTCAGTCGGTATCCATCATTGATAATAAGATAATTGATTGATTCAGGCGTTACTTTGCGGAAATCCATAAATATCAACAAATAATATAAATATATTTAGTAATAAATCCGCTTGATTTCTAAACAAAGGTTTAAATTAACTTAACTTTAGTTTAGAACTTTAGTACATATAAAGTTCTAAACTAAAGTTAAGTTAATTAAAACCTTTGTTTAGAAATCAAGCGGATTTATTACTAAATATATTTATATTATTTGTTGAAATTTAAGTGTTATTCATCGTTTGGTAATTCCGGGCACCTAGCGCGAGCAAGCTCGCTGCAGCTTGGCTCCGGCGCCTCTCTGTCATTTTTAAGACACCCAAAATTCTGACTGCATAGATACAACGTAGTACCCTTCTGCATTGCCCATTTAAGTTTTTTGGTTATTAAAAAGTTGTGGTGTATTTTGATGATACCGTATAAAAGGCTCTGTCCTGACTGACTGATTGACTGACAGACAATGCACAGGCTAAATCATGAACATAGTCCTACCATAAGAACGGCGAATGTTTGTGAGTAAGGGTCACTGGATATTTATTAAACGGCACACTATGACAAATGACAAATGGAGGTCTTAATCATTTTCCACCAGTCATTTATGGATGTTAGCTGAGGAGCAAACATCACGTTTGCTCTTCATTCACGAAAAAACTACTGACCCTATTTGAACTTTTCTATTCATATCATAAGTTTGAACAATGGCGCACTTTGTCCTGCTTTATCCTTTGTGAGTGACTACAAGTCATTGTGATGAATCACAAAATAATTTATATTATTCTGTGGTTTCTGTGGTTTCTATGAGAATGTAGAGTCATCATGTCATTCCAGAAAATAATATCGATTACGAAGAATAAGAAGATAGACTTTCGAAACCTAACCAGAATACTTTTCCAATGAGGGTTTTCAAGACATTAAAAAAAAGTGGTTGCCATACACTAAGATAGATGGCGCTGTATGAAACGCAAGTGTCAAAAATCTAACAAAAAAAAACCCAGAAAATTTCGTTGTTTATTATGACACTTGACATTGACAATTGACTTTTGTGCAGCGCCATCTAGTGACCAAAATAAAAAGCGTGATTGTGTTTTTTTTTTAAAGCCCTCATTGTTTAACAAAAATAAAAGATGCCGGAAATAAATTATGAAAACTTGTGGTCTAATTAGAAGACATTGAGATTATGTCATAGACCTGGCCATACAAACTAAGACTAAAGTTATAATGTTATATTTTATAGCTCCTTTTCATAAATATAAATTGAATGACTAAACTATTCAAGTATTCTATCAGCCATCTGGTTCCCGTGGTACAAGCTCTGCTTAGTTTGGGGCTAGATGGCGTTGTGTGTAATATCCAAACATATTTATATAAAAAAACTATTATAGTAATAAATATATCACTGAGTTCCAAAGGTTTTAGCCTAGTTATGAAAACAGATGAAAAATCAAACATTTCATTACCAAAATTGTCCTTTCCACAGAAGAGCTAGTCATTTGGGAGCCCTCAGAGTTCCGCAACAAGTCTTTTATGGCGCACCTCAACGAGATGCCGTGGGAAGAGCCACTCCTCACGCGACAGATTCAAAAGTCTTTGTACTACGGACTACACATGACCTTTTGCAAGAGACGCGACGACTCGTGGGGCGTGGTGAGTTTCACATTGTACCTTTAGGAAGCTTTTGTTATGGCTCACCTCAACGAGATGCTACGGGAAGTGCCACTGTTCACGCGAAAGACACAGAAGTCTCTGTACTGAGACGACTCGTGAGGCGTGAGGTGTTTCATATTGTATCAATATAGGTAGCTGTTGTTATGGCTCACCTCAACGAGATGATTCACATTGATGGACCCATCAGCTCTCCTTACCGAGAGCAGACGTAAGTTCCAGCTGTGGGAACATTAACGACTACACTAGTTACGAAACACAAAAGTATTGCTATTTTTATACGACTAATTATTTATTTTGCTGCATGAATGAAAATGCGGTAACCCAATTTTTTCTTGTTTTCCAGCCGATCCAAATTCAAAACTACCCGACCTTCAAAGAGCTCGAATTAAACGAAACGTCACAAAAATCTTGCCACTACAAGGGCATGCGACTGCCGTCAGTAACAAAGGGAGCAAATTCACATTCAAACACTTTTACATGCCAATTAGTATTAGTTTTGTACACAATTTACATGTTAGCTGTAGAACGGTAGTATTAAACTTAAAAAGTTTGCTTACGCCAAATTTTTCCTGTTGTTTTTTGTTTATTTTTTTCCAGATTATGTATCATGATCTGGTTACTTTCAGTTATTACTCTGCGGTCACAAACCAAAGTGTATTTTGAGTGAATGAGTTTGTGATGTTTGTACTTATGAGGTTTTGCTCACGTTTACCTATTCCGTGAACTGGTATGTGTTTTTATGAGTAGATTGTAATTTACCAAGTAATGGTATCTTTACGTAGGTTTTTTACTTCAAGTAAGTAATTTTTATTTGGACTGATTAAGCTATTTTAAAATAGCACAACTTGCGCAGGTTGTATTTTTGTAACTTTTTACTGTGTCAGGGAATTTTTCGCGAAATTCTGAGTTACTTGATTTTACCAGTCACATGCGGATTGTATTTTTAATTCATGCCAGTTTTGTAAAAATGTGCAAGTGTGTTTAAATCGCAAAATGCAATGCAACCCTACATTATAATGTTAAACTGCTTATACAATGAATGAATATAAAATGTTCTAATTAAGTAGGTTTCATTCAATAGAAATAAGTAGTGATGGTTTTCACTTAGGGCTGTGTTAGACTTTGACTAAGTGCCTATCTAGAAGACTAATGCCAACTTGCACCAAACTTTCAAAGTTCCTAAGCAATTACTTTACTCGCTTGGCAGTTCTTAACGGCCAAAATCTGGACTGTTAAAAACTACCAAGCGAGTAAAGTAATTGCGTAGGAACCTTCACAGTTTGGTGCAAGTAGGCATTAATCGAACAATAATTTTGTATTTCGTACATTTTACTGATAAAACTTCCTGAATTTCCTAATTTTAGATACGGAAATACAGAAAAGAGAAAACGATATGTGGATACTTATTTGGCAGGCATGAAGTTTGTAAAATGCTTTGGTATAAGAGCTATGGTTTTGAGTTGTTTTATTAATTATGAACATTATTGCATTTTACAACCTATTTTTTATTTTATTTATAATCTTATTCTAAGAATACGCTTAGTAATTAAGTTAAATTATTTAAAAGTCAATAAAATGTTTTTATAATATTATATATTTTTTTATTTTAGTAAAATCAGTTAGGTTTTGTATTCTAAAGCCTAAGAAAATATAAATAACACGTACATAGTTCTAATTGATCTCAAAATACTTGCATGCATAAGAACTTAGAGTTATTTATCTATTACTTGTTAGGTACATCTTACCTAAAATATCTACGGGGTGGCACATAATTAATTTTCTGACCAGAAGAAAAATTCACAATACTTCCGGGTATATGATTGGAACCGGTAACCCCAGAACCAACATTGGTTTGAACATCTTCATTATAATTATTAAGTTCAATACCACCGAATCGATTACCGGAACTACCTTTATTCTTATTGGCTGTATTCACATGTTCTGAAAATCTATTGGCCACACTTGGAACGTTAGAACTAACTATAGAGTTTCCAGCATTGGAACTAGGAACTCCAATTGAGACGCTAGAAGCGACTGAACTTCCGGAGTTAAATCCAGGATTAGGCTGGAAACCAGAGCTGCCCAGGTTAGCATTACCAGTTAAAGGTAAGGGGTCAACAAATGGGTTAGGTTTTTGCGGGAATGTTTGAGGGTTCTGTCTATGGGCTTCCAGAGCTTGCCAGTTGATGAACCAGAATGGCTGCTTGTCCACTGGTAGCTTGCTGAGGCGATCTATCAAGTCTCTGTCGCCATTTGCTTCGATGGGCAAGCGCTGAGTTGTGCCATCGACTTCGCCGAAACTGGAAGAAATATTACATCGGTAAGTACCTTTGTTTTGATAATTACGACACAGATAGTCGGGTGGCAAGTGCGTTGGAATCCTACGCCGAGTGTCGCGGGTTCGTTTCCCACATCAGGACGAATATTTGTGCGAAGAACATCGGTGTTTGTCCTGAGTCTGGGTGGTTTCTATGTATTCTTAAATTGTAATCTATCAGTTAACTGGTTCCCATGAAGACTTATCCTGTAGCGGGAATCGAACCCGCGACATCGGCGAGGCAGTACAACACACTTGCCACTCGACCATCCGTGTCGTCTAATAAGTGAATTAGCCCTGTGTTGTCCTGTTCTGGTTCAGGAGAAAGGAAGGAAGCGGAGTATAGTCAGCGTCAAACAAGTTGTCTGTCGCGAAACGTAATCGCGATTATCATTTTATAGCGATAAATTTCATAAGGCATTATTTTTATGTGAGTATGCACGGGTAGAATTGTAGTTATAGATATAAAAATGCTGCCACACTGCTGTTAAAAAATGTTTACAAAATTTTTCTAACACTTTATCTTTATCTGTTACTTACAAATGTTAGGAATTGTTGCATTCTGTTGGGAATTGTTAAATTCTACAAGAATGTGACAATTGCTAACAGAATACTTTCTTAAGGGTAATCCTCAAATCCGAATTCCATACAAAATGTTTCGGACAAATACTCAAAAAGTACGCCATATTATAGTAATTTCTTCACATTATTCGTTTCGTCCATGTTTTTTCGTCCATACCTTAATTTCGATTTTATACGAGTTTTAAAATTAACCCTACTAACTTAAAAACACTTATAAAGTCTAAATTAAAGTATGAAACCTTTCACTTTTTTTGTTGACGAAATCAAAAAACATGGACGAAACGAATAGTGTGAAAAAATTACTATAATACGGCGTACTTTTTGAGTATTTGTCCGAAACATTTTGTATGGAATTCTGATTTGAGGATTCCCCTTAACAACACCGGTTCGCCCCGAGTGAAAACTGGTTTTGGCACCGGTCTGTCGCGAGCCGCAAGACATTAGCGTCAGTCTACCGCGATCAGTCCCGCGCGATCTACCCACTAAAAAAGCGTGATCGATTTTGATGGGTTCGACTTGTAAGATTATTAGATCTAGATTATCAGCTCAACTCAGTGTTCTAGGTCCAGCTCAGTGATTCAGTTCAGGATATTTGGTGAGTGCTAGATAATAGTACATCAGTTTCTACAGGTATAACTTTCCTCATAAGCCTGTTATTCACATGTTTACCGGAATATTTTAGATTTCAACGTGTAAACGCTCAGACAACTAAGTCGTACAAGCATGAAGATATTTTCACTTTAGAGTTAAGGTCAAGAGAATAATTAAGGCGGATCAGGCGGATAATTAAGGCGGTTTTAGTTGTATGGTATGGGTTGTAGAACAAAACACATGCGATATATTTAGATAAGTAGGTACGTTTAAATTAAAGTGCGGCAATGTATCTTTGTTTACATTAAGTTGCGGTTTACTATAAGTTTAACAACATTTTCGGTAACGAGACCGTCCATGAAGATAACTGTATTTATGATTACCTAATGTGTAATAACTATGTGCCTTGTGTCTTATAGTATAAGTGTGTACCTACGTTTCTCGGATGTATTACTTGGCAATATATTATTGGCGTATTTTATACTCATATCTTCAGGTGAACTACGTTGCATAGGTTTATCAGGTGATAACTGAGATATGCTACACTCAGTTGCGTTACTGGTCTGTTATGTGGCTGTTCTCATGTGACACTTTAAGGTGTAGTAGGAGCGTTGGTAAATAGGGATATTTTTCTTTATAAGTTGTGAGGTTGAGGAAATGACTAATGGGGTCATTCGTGGGGTTTAACCCCTAACCCGATTACTACGACGCCCGACGTCCCGATGATATTTTCAATGTATGATGAAATTCTCAATGTGTGATGATATTCTCAGTCAGTGTGTTCGCTGATTTCCTTCTGTACTTATTAACTCAACACATCAGCGTATCGGTAAACATACATTCATCGAAATAGTTATCTATGTGTAGTTCCTATTAAATACCTACAGAGTAAATACTTCTTCGCGACTACTAGTAAGAAGGTGATTCGCGACATGTGGCGAACTACGTGAAAAAGTTGCGCAGAACGCAATTCTTAGGTCAAATTGGTTCTGCGCATCTTTGTCACGTGGTCCACCAAAGGACAACATGTTAGACGCTTATTATAATATGTTTTGTCTGTATGTATGTTAGTCCGTTTTCGAGCACCCTGATTTGTAAATCGTATAAGTATTCTGCAAAACAAAATATTGTCACCACGGGCGCTCCCAATCCAGGTCAATTCTGATTTTATAAATATACCTACCCATACATTTAAATTAAAAATAATAAATTCGGAGTTGCATATTAGGTTTCGGCATCATGGGTTTAGGTATTCGTTTATCCTTGTTGCAACTAGTTTTAGAGTGGTTATATACGTACCTAATAAACGTATCTTAAATACCTGCCTGCGCCCAGGCTTTGTTACCACCTACTTGAACAACCAAGATGACCTAATGACCTAGCTATCTCTATTATAATACCTATTTAATATTTTATAGGACTGACAATCTGCATCTCTACATTAATAATTAATAATCTAGTAAAAATATTCATTTTTTTCCGGAAATAAATTTTATTGGAACTACCTTGTATTTTTCAAGTCATGGACAGGAGCTATCAGAACTTCTGATTAGAAAAACTCTCTTAGTCAGAAAAGCGTTCATCATAATACTTATTTAACAAAAAAAAACTAATTGCATCTTTTTTCACGCTGGATGTAACAATTTTTACTCGTAAGACTCGGACTTGGCTAACTATGACAAACAACGCACAGCTCAAACCAAGCCACTAAACTAAGACTTAAAATCGATAGTACTACGAGCTAGTTCTACGAGAATAAGTTCGAGATCAAACGTTATAAAAAAATAGTAAGTACTAGTTATGAACAAAGCAGTAATGTATAAGCATTACTGTGTTCCAGTTTGAAGATCACTTTAGCTTACGAGAATGTACTTCAAAATGTCTCAAAGTGGACGAGCGCTATTGCTGTGTTGCACTGCACAGGCCTATGTGAATCTAAGTCCTTTGCAGCACTGTTCTGGCCATGAGCAGGCATTATCTCTAACCATCAGGAGAACACCTAGCTCGTCTTGTCACTAGTTTTGACGACACGGATGGTCGAGTGGCAAGTACGTTGGACTGCTACGCCGAGTTTCGCGGGTTCGATTCCCGCTTCGGGACAAACATTTGTGTGACGAACATCGATGTTTATCCTGAGTCTGGGTGTTTTCTTTTCATTCTATGTATGGATTTACAAAAAAAAAATATTAGTATTCTATCAATTATCTGGTTCCCATAGTACAAGCTCTGTTTAGTTTGTGGCTAGATGGCGCTGTGTGAAATGTCCAAAAATATTTATTTATTTATATTTTATTTTACATTTACCATAGCCTCTCTCTAGCCTCTAAGGTTTGCTGGAAGAAAACTCTTGTTAGGGTTAAGCTCGCATGTATTTTCTTTTAGGTTTTATACTATATCGTGTTTTGTATGCAACAAAGAATTACAGAATAAAAAAAGTAAACCTACAATTTATAAACTTGGGCAAGTACCTATTATTATACATACCGGTCTCCCAGGAGTGATTCGGTGGTGGCGTATTCAGGGTATCCTATAGGTCTGTTGCCTGCGAAGGAGGGTCGTTGGCTCTGGACCAGGGCTGCTGTGGCCAAAACTAGAAGGGCGGATAGCTCCATCATCTGAAATAACCAATATAACCATCATTTTTATAACAGCCTGATGCATCCCAATAAACGAGGTAATACAGGCTCAATTAGGAACTACATACTTTCTTATATAGGGGTCTTATGCGTCTTTACAATGAATTGAATATTCCAAAGCACATACATATGTTTACATATAATAGTTAAAATAGTTTTTCAACTTTAATAGTTACATTTATACTTTAAGTCTGTTCATTTTATACGTTAATTGTTACGTATCATTGTGCGTAGGTCTAAAAGACCTACATGATTTTTATTTTATCTTTACATAATGTTTTTGTTGAAAATTTGAGGTAAGAAAAAAAAACTGAATGTACAGCAAGAACAATTTTTTTTTGATAAAATAGGATAATTGTAATTGCCTTCAATTGAATATAATTAAAAGGAAGGTAAACATCGGTAGTTATGATACCTAATTAATACAAGTAGGTACAGGACGGGGTGAAATGGCATTTAGCTACCCAGCAGTGGGTCAAATCAGGCTGCGGATAATGATAAATAATTAAATTTTTACTTGGTTTGTTATAGTATAAAATACAATAGAAATTACATGTACAAAGGCGAGCTTAACCTTAACAAATACAATAGCAAAAAGAGCGAAACATTGGTTTTTGCATCTCGTGGCAGCCTCCCCAGCTACCCAGCTACACCCCCCCCCCCTGAACTGGCTAAAGTGACTAAATTCAAATATCTTGGACATGTACTCACTACTGACCTGAAAGATGATTGTGACATTGAAAGGGAGCGTAGGGCGCTGGCAGTAAGAGGGAACATGCTTGTCCGCAGGTTCGCTCATTGTTCAGTACAAGTCAAAATAACACTATTTAAATCGTTCTGTCAATCATTTTACACAAGCGGCCTGTGGTCCTATATAATAATATGTTCAGAGCTATGTTACAGCTACCCAGATACTGCAGTGCCTCGGCCATGTTTGCCGACGCCCATGTCAGTGATTTCCACGCCATCATGAGAAATAAAACAGCATCCATCAAGCACAGAATGCTGGGTAGCTCTAATATCATTGGCTGGTTTGATAGTCCTTTGCAGAGGCACTGGGTATCTGCCCTAATAAACCCCATGCTGAACTAATTTATAAAATAAACTAAACAATGTCTTAACTCGTTAGGTAGGTAAATATGGTAATTTTAATTTTAGTAATATAATTTATGACATGAATGGATTGTGAGTAATCTGAATAAATATTTTTTTTTTATTTTAACCCTAACAAGAGTTTTCTTTCAGCAAACCTTTGAGGCTAGAGAGAGGCTTTGGTAAATGTGGGGGCTTGTAGTGTAATTTAAATAATATTTTTCTTTGATGAAAACCTAATGATGAAACTCATTTTACTCACGACTTTAAATAGTCGGTCTTTTCTTTATATGTATAGTTGTAGTCGTTAAACTAAGTCAGAAGTTTTCGAGGAGTGACCACTGGCTTATGGTCACAAAAGAATGGAGTTTAGATTTCTTCCTCTGAACTCTACCTAGAGGAAGACATTGCAAATCTCTAAAATGAAGCTAGAGGTACGCAAGCGTTTTGTCGTCTTAAACATAAGGAAGAAAGGATTAAATAATTAATTGATAATAATGTTTATAAGTAAAAAAATAAAAGCTCAAAGTTTTATATAATTTGTAATATTAATTTTATTTCACTAAGTTACTCGCTCAATTACCTCTTGCATGTCGTCTTCACCTATAATTGCAGTGGCACTTGGCCTGCTATGTATCATGTAACCAGAAAAAGGAATTAGTGTATACTGTGTTGGTGTTCAATAAATAAAATAAAATAAAATAAATAAATAAAAGCTTTACTTACCAATCTTATTTATACCACCACTCAACACAGAACTGGCGCGTCCAACGGTAAACCTCCAACTGGTTCACGCTTCTTGTTTTACCATCGTTTTGTTCACAAAAAACATAAAATATGATCGAGGAAAGACAGTAAATAAAACAATAATGTCATACAAACTACATATAAGTCTGTGACTAACACCGGTTTGAGGATAACACACTTTTGATATTGAGATCCTGTGTGTTGCATTTTTACCCGACTGCCAAGGAAGGGTTATGTTTTTCGCACGTACCTTGTATGTTGTATCTATGTTAGTAGTAGTAGTATGACTAAATACTTACATATTATGTATCTAGTCAAAATAGCGTTAGTTGTTGGAAGTTCTTTTTTCAGTTTTCAGTTTGAACTGTACGTTAGTAGGAATATAATATAGGTAACCTACCTAGTCATCAAATTACTAATTTATTGTATAGGCACTTACGAATTCTTATATCTGAGAAATACTTATGTCCATGTAGGTATTATTAAGGGTAATCCTCAAGGCATATTTCCATACAAAATGTTTCGTTTACAAAAAGACAAATACTCAAAAAGTACGCCGTATTATAGTAATTTCTTCACACTATTCGTTTCGTCTATGTTTTCCGATTGTGTCAACATAAAATTAGTATGGTTTCATACTTTAATTTAGATTTTATACGTGTTTTTAAGTTAGTAGGGTTAATTTGTCCGAAACATTTTGTATGGAAATTTGCCTTGAGGATTCCCCTGAAACGAAGTAGATTTAATTACCGTAGTAGTCTAAGCATAACGACTGTGTTGGTACCTACTGTTGTAAAATCTTGTGACATAAATAATTTAAACTTGTACCTACCTTGTACCTATGTAGGTACATCATACTGCATGAAATAAACCATTTCAATTTCAATTTACATTTTAAGTACAACCAACCTATTTAGTTTATTTGTACCATCCCTTTATTATAGTGTATTGAAATACTCATGATAGCAATGCGAAAATAATTTGTAACACTGTTATTCTATCCTGCTACTAGTCAAGGATGGCGAATACATATTTTGTATTCGTAATTACATGCAAATTGGATGAAATTTAGTGAAAGAGATGACGAACAATCAAGGAAATTTCATTATTATGCGCACTACGTTCTATATCTTCTTCAGTAAACAGGTAATTCCCAAATATAGGGAAATACCTAACCGTAGTCGACCTGTTTTACCAAATTCATGCGTAACGGGTTTTGCAAAGACTACTATATAAAATATTTCCTTGTACAGATATACAAACGAGGGTTCTCAGCTTATCCTCTGGGAATATAATGATATGTGTAATTCAACATTCGCGGATGTGAGCTAAAAGCATTATGTTCCTTAGCTTTTGTATGTCCATTTTCAAAAAAAGCGTTATTCAGCATGCTAAAGTTGAATTTAAAAGTCCACGGCAACATTTTTCTTTGAACGAAAAAATCAATTTCTGAAGTCGCATGTTTCTTATCGCTTTATGTAATTTAGTAGACGACTTCGTTCCTTCGTGACTGGTGGTGACGAAGTACAAGGTACGTGACCAATCACCATTCGTCCTTCGTTTCCAGTCAATTCAATTCACATACCTGCAGTCAGTGAACTTGAAAACTGTAAAATCAAATTGAAAGACATCCGATTTACTGAGCTTTATTCCGATACAAGAAATATTTTTATTAACCAAGAAACTCTCAATAGACTATACAAAAATAACAATAAAAGTGATCCATCAAATTATAACCTATGAGAACCAAATTATAATGGAGCCCAAAGCGATCAAACTATGCATGGCGCTCCTGTTGAATATAGAATGTGTTCCGGAATCTTCCTCCCGCTCTTTGCAGCACTTTGTTCCAATTTCCACAACTTTCGGGTAAAAGTCCGTCCAGAACTCGAACGCCTTGTAATTTATAGTTTCTGGCGTACTCATCGTGAAATTCTGGCGGTCTATAATAAAGAAGCCAGGCTTTTCCACCTCGAACGGGTTCCACTCTATAATCACCCCGGAGTTCGTTGGATTCGAATACCACGCAAAATTGGTCCACATTTTCATTACAATTTCAGAAATGCTTTTATCTCTATAATCCCATTTGCCCAAGTCTTCTGGCAAAGGTAAATATGGCATGCCGAAAGTGAAAATTAAATCGAAATTATGCGGGACGGCTATCCAATCGGGGATTCCCTCATTTGCCACGTCGGAAAATGGTTTCAAATCGAATCTGTAGAGATAGACCGGTGCGTGTTTGCTAATGTACTTTGCCAGTTGATACGTGGTCGCTCCGTGCACTTTATCCGTATAAAAATCTAGGAATAACTTTCTCAAAATAGTTTCATTTGTAGTAGGCGGTATGGGCTTGTAAAAAAACGCAACAGCGTCTTGAATATGGTGCTGGTTTGTAAAACAAGAGCTGTTATCTACTGTGATATCAGATAAGATTATTTCTTCGCGCATAACATCAAACTCTCTTTGACTGACGCCAGAATCTTCCCCTTTATCGAGTAGCAGAGCATCCTCCATGTTTGTATAGCCTGTAAGAACTGGAACTGGGCTGAATATCTCATCCCTGAACAGCCTGCTTGGAAGGTCAGGTAAGAATGGTCCGGAAACATTGCTAAAACCGTTGTCCACGATCGGTTTCCATTCCGCTAAAGGTTCTCCGATATCTAGCAATGCTTGGTTCGGAACCCTTCTTAAACAGTCCAGAAGCTGGTAAGTCGGTTTTCTAAAGCAGCTGAAAGCGCTGGCAACTTTGTCCACAGTGATGAGTTCTTTTCTTGCAATGTTGACTGTTTCTGGGGAGAGCACATTTCCGCTCATGGCTATAGCTTTTTGGAAAAGGCCTGAGGAGTAGGCTGACAGTAAATGAAGGCCAACGCTGACAGCGCCAGCATCATGACCGAAGATGCAAACGTTGTCGGGATCTCCTCCGAAGCTAGCGATGTTGTTTTTCACCCAGTATAGAGACGCAACTTGGTCTAGGAGGCCATAGTTGCCGGGAGCCTCGTTGTCGAGGGTCGAGAGGAAGCCAAAGATGTTGAGTCTATAGGCCACTGATACAAATAATACCTGTAAGATGAAAAATTTATGTTACATCATATGCTGATCCAATGTTAAATTACTTAGTGGACGTTGATAATATAACAGTATGATTTATAAAGCTTATTCTACTTATTTATAAAGCTTACATAGTTATACTTAAAGCTTACTAAGACAACCAAAATATTTTTATTATTATACGGGAACTTTAGTGAACTCTTTGATTGATAGAGGAAATTACAAGTGAAAAAAGACTCACTTTTTGTTTTAATACCAATTGGAAAGGATTCAGAAAGTTGGGGCTGCCTCTGACAAAGCCACCTCCATGGAACCAGACAAGCACAGGATAGCCCTCGACTTTTAAATCTGAAACAAAACGAACACAAGTTTAATTATACTTTTAGCGGTTATTTATGTTATTTTTTATTTTATTCTATAAAACTTGAATTTTCAAGCCACTTTTGAATTTTCAGAAGCGAACCCCACACGCGTATAACATTATAGACCTAGAGCTAAAGTATTTTTACTTTACTGAATTCTCCACCAATGGGGAGTTTTATTAGTTTTTTGATGATAAAGCAAAATCTACCATACTGCATACAAGGCATGTCAATCAAGATGCGACTGTAAATTTAAGATACGATTAATTTTAGTAAACTTTCATATCTTGTGATATTATATCACAAAAAAAAAGTTATTTGGTAGCAACGTAATGATTTACACCCATATTCTAAGTCGATTTTTTCACTCAAGTGAATACTTACATTTGAAATTTGACAGGTGACAGCCGAACCTTTAGTAAAGCGGCGGCCAATTTACCACTCACGTAAGTATTCCCTTGAGTGAAAAAATCGACTTAGGATATGAGTGTAAGTCTTTGATTTAGGTATAAGTTATATGTTATGTTACATATTATTTCATAATTAAATACACTCTAAATTATTTGTTCCCAATCTCTTCTGAAGTTGTAGGTCAGTTCGTATAAAAATAAACTTCTGTCTCTTGAACTCGTTAGTGCACCCAACAACGATCCATTTCGCTTGAATCACACCAATTTCAACGTCAAGTATTCGGGTCAGGAATTAGATTAAGGTTAGGTCGACCGTGTCAAAGTTGGAGTATTGGCACGGCATTCTTGCATTAATGTATTTGCACTCACTGGCCTGCTTTGCATGGGTCATGCCAACTATGCATAGGTACTTAATGGGCATTTAAGTTAAGTTGTTGGAAATTCTTACAAAACAAATTTATTCATGCATTTTATGAATCGGTATGTATGTTTTGCCAAGGTTTTTGTAGTGTCGCTATTACTAAGTAATGTAAAAAATTTTTTTTTAAAACTAGCGACAATAATGAGCTAGTTTTAAACCACACTAACAGCTGTTGACAGCAACATTTCCACGTGGTTTAAAAAAGTAGCTTCATTTTCAGCTACTGAACTCTTGAATTTCAGCGTAGCCAGTTCAGTTATTTGACGATTTGAGTTACCAACTTCCAATCTCACAAACTTGCACCTTTACAAAATTATATATTTTTATTAATTTATTAAATTAATCACACGCTATTGTTACATAGCGTGTTTAGTTTATCACTAAAATAAAATGAATCGCACTATCACAAAAATGGACAGTTTTTTTATACTAAGAGTATCACAAAAACATTAAAATAAAAGCTAACAACTGCGTGAGAAACACAAGCATTTTAACCTTTATTAAGAAAATTTTATTTCGACTTAATAAAACAACCAAAAACAAAATAAAACATACTTGGTTAAACAATCTGAGCAAGAAATGTTCTGATAACATAAGTAAACAATTCTCAAACAGTATAAAACGAGATTGAGTATTATTTTCACGTTCGTCACTCGTGCAAGTAGGTAGTTACCTAGTTCAGAGGAAAATCTAATGAACTTTAATCCACAACCTCAACCCACTTATGACTAAGAATAATAAAACTTTAATAGGTAAATTACGTATGTATGAGTCACACACAGGTGTTGCAAATGGTTTTTTGCTATGTCACTGCAGCATGTTGAATCCTAAATGTTAAAAATGCAGAAATTTGAATTACTTAAGGCTTAACTATGGCAGTCGCTACATTGTAATCTGGAACATAGGCCAAAATGCTCAGGTTAAAACAGCGTCAAGGGGTGTTAATAAAAATAAAAAAAAAATATTATAATATTATTTGGTCTTTTATCTTGAAAATATCAGAGAAACATTTATTATATTCGCTTATTTAATATGAATAAAAAAATCTCAAAACAAAGCTGTTTCGGGATGGTTTTTTCGTATATCCTCCTGAACGGCATTATATATATAATTTATTTTTATACCATTCGCTAGGGAAAAAAATATATTTAAAAAGCTCGGTAAGCTTTTTTTGATACAGTATTTTTTCTTGCGACTACGAATTATTTAACGTAATTTTGCAATAAAAGTAGGCGTGCACCGCTCTGGACCTCAGTACCCATCTGACTACGGGACGGGGAGGCCGCGTCGCGCTGGCGCGCACCGCCTCGCGAAACGATCTTACGAAACATGACCGAATAAAGTAATATTCACACCATACATGATGGACAGTACGTCCGTTATAGATAGATTTATTTATGTATGCAAATGAGATGGCTATGGGTTTATTGTCGATACACGCATGAAACAATATAAATTTTATAAGAAGCTCGGATTTGACTGACTGACAGACAATTTACGATAGTTATTTTTTTTTCAAATCGGTTTATAAACAACAAAGATAAGTTTATAAATACGAAGATAACAAAAATAAAAAAAAAATGGGAAAAAAATCAGCTGGATTGAGAACCTCCGCCTTTTTTTGATGTCGGTTGAAATAATAATATTTACTCTTTCATACTTATTACGACAATATTTTATTATGGGGTCGGGGAGTTGCGACTTGGGGGTGGGGTGGGGGGTGGGGTGGGGGTTGGGGGGGGGGGGAAGTTAATATTCTTGATATTATTTTGATATTTCACACAACGCCATCTTGCCCCAAACTAAGCAGAGCTTGTGCTATGAGAACCAGATAACAAACATAATAGGAAGGTACCTATTATATTTTTTTTAACTCACCATAAGTACAATGCATAACATAGAAAACACTCTGACTCAGGACAAACACCGATGTTCACCACACAAATTGTTTGCCCTAAAGCGGGAATCGAACCCGCGACACCAGCGTGGCAGTCAACCAAACAACCACCAACCAAAGGCGCAACTAGGTAGGTAGGTACTTTAGAAAACTTCTCGAGCAGTTTCAAGTAGGTACCTCTGATTGTGATTGATCTGTGGTTCTTTGTATAGTCCGAGAGCAAAAAGTCCGAGAAAATTGAGATAGGTACGTACGAGACGTGTGCCTTCGATTGCGCGTGGAGCTAAGACAATCTTCGGGGGCGGGTAGCGGGAGGGTGGAACCGGCTTCTTGTTCATCGTAGCGTAGTATTTTATACCTATTATTAGTGTCCTAGTAGATGGTAGTAAGTAGGTACCAGTAAGTAATAATAAATAAATAACAGGCAAGGTTCATAGGTAAGTAGATACCTGGGTGTCCAACTGCCACTTACGTAATAAGTTTTAGTAGGTACCTAATTACCTATTATAGGTACCTAGTAGGTAAAGGTTGTTTGCCTTTTCCACCTTTACCTTATCTGTGGGTAGGTACTACCGCAAATACTAATTACTTACAAATATAAGAGTAGGTACACTACCTACATAGGTAGTAGGTTCTAGGTACTTATCCCTAGTTGTGTTCTCCGTTCTACCCGTACCTATTAGGTACACACCTAATAGGTACGGGTCGTATGGAGAACATAATCTGTTTTATTACAAATATAATATAATATTAGGTATATGTTTTATAAATATAATATAATAATAAATCCATCTCTAGCGCGCTGTGATACGGTACATATTAGCTAAGACGCTCGCGGCGCACAGTGGTCCGCCCCCATAGAAGAGGTTGGACATAGGAGTCAAAGTCGTTATTTAACAAAACGAAGTATGCTATTACAATTGTCCATCAGATAGAAACTATCATTTTTGATGTTTTTTTCGATATTGTACTTATACAGTGTGTTAATGCAAAATAACTGATTTTTTTGTAAGGGGAGCGACCTATAATTATAAATATCTTCTTATTTTGGCCCATTTTCGTTCTGAGCTTTTGTACTGATTTCCGAACTATATTAAGCTATATTTTATCCAAAGACACATGGTGCTACTTTTGTGCACTTTTTGAGATATTCTCAAAAATGTGTAAAAATAATAATAATCGAATACTCCCGAGTGTTTGGAGAACATATAGATAGTTTATTATATATATCTATTGATAAGCAACAAATTATGTTCTATTATTTACTGTGATTGAGATTATAGTTTAGGAGTTAAGGTAATAAAACATTTTTTTTAGTAGTAAGCAACCAATATCTATAAATATCTTCTTATTTTGGCCCATTTTCGTTCTGAGCTTTTGTACTGATTTCCGAACTATTTAAAGCTATATTTTATGCAAAGACGCATGGTGCTACTTTTGTGCACTTTTTGAGATATTCTCAAAAATGTGTAAAAATAATAAAAATCGAATACTCCCGAGTGTTTGGAGAACATATAGATAGTTTATATTATACATCTATTGATAAGCAACAAATTATGTTCTATTATTTACTGTGATTGGGATTATAGTTTAGGAGTTAGTGTAATAAAACATTTTTTTTAGTAGGAAGCAACCAATATCTATAAATATCTTCTTATTTTGGCCCATTTTTGTTCTGAGCTTGTACTGATTTTCGAACTATATAATGCTTTATTTTCACCAAGGACTTGGTGCTACTATTGTGCACTTCTTGAGATATTCACACAAATATATAATAAAATTAATAAAAATCGAGTGTTTTAAAATTATTCAAATATATCATTTCAGATGCACATTTTGAATGCTTAATTTACTGCAGAATATAATATGAGGTTTATAACGGGTCCTTAACTAGTAGTCATTAACCTAATAAATGTGTTATAATCGCATGTCTACCAAAATTACTGCAGAATATTTGTCAAAAACTTTAAATACTTACCTTAAATAGTTACCTATGAAGGTAACTTGTTTATGTTATCAATTGTTGGAAAAGCTTACTTGTTCGAATTACCAAGTAGGTACCTACAGTAAGGCGAAAAATACCCCTGATTAGCCCTCTCACTCACACCTACGAACATTTTTAAAGATAAAAAAATTACAGAGAAAAAAAATCTACAGGTAATGAAATACATACAATACATGAAATCTTGTTTGGAATAAATTTATTTTAATTTAATGTTTGTATTATTATTTTCTAGCGCCTCAAGGTCTTTATTGTTTTTTTTTTCTAATGTTTATCTTTGTAATAATAACCTTTGTCTAGGTACATTTGTACTTTGTTCACTTTGTATTTTGTGATCTATTTATTAAGCTCTCTGACTGAATTTCTTGTAGTGTTTATCCAATAGAATGATTATGTATTGATGAAAACTGTGTTGTTCTGTTTATCAAGTGCTTGACTGCAAATTCTAAATTTTCTATAAATCCACTTGCGTCCTACATTTTGTGCACATTTAATTAAAAAAATGTGATTTGAAATACTAATTAAAGTTATAAAGCATAAGTGAAAAAACTAAGACCGAAAAATGGGCCAAAACAAGAAGATATTTATAGGTATACAATATACATAGGTTTCATCCTATTAAAAAAAAATTACACTGACTCCTAAACTATAATTCCAATCTCAATAAACAATTAAAGTTGCTTTTCTAATCTAAATGTTTTTGAAATACTCGGGAGTATTCGATTTTTATTAATTTTATACATTTTTGAGAATATCTCAAAAAGTGCACAATAGTAGCACCATGCGTCTGTGCATAATATATAGCTTAATATAGTTCGGAAATCTGTACAAAAGCTTAGAACGAAAATGGGCCAAATAAAAAGATATTTATAGATATTGGTTGCTTCGTACTAAAAAAAATGTTTTATTACACTAACTCCTAAACTATAATCCCAATCACAGTAAATAATAGAACATAATTTGTTGCTTATCAATAGATGTATAATATAAACTATCTATATGTTCTCCAAACACTCGGGAGTATTCGATTTTTATTATTTTTACACATTTTTGAGAATATCTCAAAAAGTGCACAAAAGTAGCACCATGCGTCTGTGAATAATATATAGCTTAATATAGTTCGGAAATCTGTACAAAAGCTTAGAACGAAAATGGGCCAAATAAAAAGATATTTATAGATATTGGTTGCTTCGTACTAAAAAAAATGTTTTATTACACTAACTCCTAAACTATAATCCCAATCACAGTAAATAATAGAACATAATTTGTTGCTTATCAATAGATGTATAATATAAACTATCTATATGTTCTCCAAACACTCGGGAGTATTCGATTTTTATTATTTTTACACATTTTTGAGAATATCTCAAAAAGTGCACAAAAGTAGCACCATGCGTCTTTGCATAAAATATAGCTTTAAATAGTTCGGAAATCAGTACAAAAGCTCAGAACGAAAATGGGCCAAAATAAGAAGATATTTATAATTATAGGTCGCTCCCCATACAAAAAAAAAATATTTTGCATTTACTTACTGTATAAGTACAATATCGAAAAAACCATCAAAAATGATAGTTTCTATTTGATGGACAATTGTAATAGCATACTTCGTTTTGTTAAATAACGACTTTGACTCCTATGTCCAACCTCTTCTATGGGGGCGGACCACTGTGCGGCGCGACACTTGTAGGTAAATATTATAAATAAAGTTTGGTAGTGAGCGAGCTGACACGTTTCTGTATCGAACTTTTGTTGGTATGGATGGATGGATGATACATACCTTACTGAGTACCGTCCGATTAGTGTTTTTTTTTTTACTAATATGTTTTGTAGTATATATTATGTATGTTATCTTTGACAAATTATGTAGGTAGGTAAATGCTATGCAATCTCATAATCTGTTTATTTTCTGAATAGTTGTTGAAATGTCGGTAGGCAAGGAGTTGAACGATGTAATTTTTTAGGCCCGCAACAGTAAGTACTAAGTGGGCATTCAATAAATATCCTAAATTTATAAAAATATAATACAAATAAAAATTGTATGTAGGTACATTGAAACTTTTCTTACTATTTCTACTCAATCAAATGATTGTCTGAATGTGACCTTACGCAATGGCAAAGCCGCGCGATGTCTGTTTCTGTTAGTCGTCGTGCGCGTGCGGGGTGCGCGGGACAAATCAGAGTGATCCACCCATTTCTGCTGACGTCATAGCAGCCACAGCATTCTTAAATGTTGAGTTTTGCATGCAGCATTTCGGGTGCAAGGTGAATTGATAAAATTTTGAATGCGAAGTGAAAGGTAAAGTAAAAAATTGTATATATAAACGCCGTTTTTCTTCAAAATACAATAATTACAGCCTTATTTGATTTAGCCCCTATTACTGCAAGTTATTTTTCAATGAAATCTGCTATAAAACTCCTTAAAACGCAGTAAATTCAGCTATTACTGCATTTTAACAATTTTTCTAACAAATTTACTTATTTAGTAATAATGTGAAAATACTGCAATTTAAAGTAGTTTTTAATGATAAAACACTAAAAGATCCTCATATGTGGTAATGAATAATACCTTTAATTTTAATGGAAGTGTGTATTTCTTTGAAAATTTAACTTATATTAGGTATACTATTTACTTAATTGATTGATAAGCAACAAAATATGTTGTATATTGTGATTTAGAATTTTTTTATAGGAAGAAACCAATATCTATAAATATCTTCTTATTTTGGCCAATTTTTGTTCTGAGCTTTTATACTGATTTTCAAACTATATATTGCTATAGTTTCTCCAAAGACACATGGTGCTACTTTTGTGCACTTCTTGAGATATTCTCAAAAATGTATAATATTAATAAAAATCCAATACTTCAAGTGTTTTAAGAATATTCAGATATTCTCCTTGATAAAACTACTGTTTAAAATGTTTCAGAATAAGATAAAATACTGCACTTCAGCTAGGAAACCCAACCAAATCTCATGCTTTTTTTTATTTTACTGCGGTTTAGCTGGTAAACACTGTATATTTTTTAATAAATTTGTCATAATTCAGCGTTTTTCTTTTTCTTTAAAAAATAAAAAAAAAATCTGTTATGTTTTACAAAAAAAGGATTGATTTGATTTATAGGTCTTGAAATGGGGTTTCAGAATATGCAATAAGCTTAAAACCGACAAAATGCCTATTACTGCACTTTAGGCTCGGGAGGGCAGTGTTGGCCTCAGCCCCACGTATGCCTCCCAAAGGACCAGGTCACAGTAGATCCGAGATCATGGAAATAATGTGATATCAAAAAAGTTAACATTATGGGCATAAAACTTTTATATAATTCAACATTCTAAGAACTCAACATTTTGCGAAACTAAAAAAAAAGCAAAGTTCTGGGAAATAATAGATACATTTTGGGATTTCAGCATTTTACGAAACGAAAAAAAAAACAATATTCTGGGAAATTAAACACTTTGGGCTTTCAACATTATGCGATATAACCTGAAAAAACCGCTATATAACGTAAAGGAAGCGAGATAGAGCAAAATCATAAAAAAACGTGGTTTTAACTAGACTTTAGATTATTAATCTAGATTTGCTTGCATCTATCTAGATCGCCCATTTGTAAATTTTTGGCGATATATAAATTGACTGAGAATAAATTAATTTTTTAAAATTTAAACTAAAAAAAATTGTGAGATTGTAGTAACAAATTCACCGCTCCATTTTTTTGAAATTTATACTCAGTCAATTTATATACTACGTACGAGCGAGATAGCGGAGCGCGGAATTCTGGACCTTAATTCTTTCCTTGGCAGGTTTCCCACCACTCTTTATAAATTATTAAGAGTATGATTTTATATTTGAAAAAGTACTTCATAAAACTGTAAACTTAATCCGTTTCATAGGCATACTTATTAATAAAGGTAATTAAATGTTGACCCATGCCATTAGGTTAGGTCATTACCGATTGTCATTTAGGTCACGAGAATAACATTTTTTTACGATCATTGTTTATGATTTTTTGTGCGCTAACAGTGCCATAGAAATAAGTTGAAATTGTAATAAATGCAGTTTTACTTACATGCATTTTCTTTAACGATTTTTAGACCTTTACGATTTTACTCGTCTACACACTAATAACGACACGAATGGTCTATTGGCAAGTTTTACTGCGACTCCGTGCCGGTGTAGCAAATTCGATTCTCGTTTCAGGCCGACTATATTTTGAGTGAAAATTTTATGTAGGTATTCGTCTTGAGTGATTCTTTATGTAAGTATTTTATTGAATTGGTTACTTAGGTATGTATTTACGAAAAAAGTAATCATATTCAATATAGTCCAAAAATTATTCACGTCAATGGCGCATATTATTTGTTATACAATACAGGTACGATAGACATTTTTATCCAACGGTTTACAAAAGCGGGCCCATTTTTCAATCTCAATAAAGTATTTCTATCCCTTCTTTGAACCAGGAGAAAAGAACTGAAAAATGTATGTTACTTTCCGACTCTATGTTAAGGTTACCTCGTATTTTAAGGCATAATACTCGTATTAGCTCTTCAAAAAAAAGTGAAGTCATAGTAGTTGAAGTGGTATACAAAATAACATAAAAACTTTACAAAAATAAACATTTGAAACCAAAAGGCCTGTATGCGGGTGCAAACACACTCTATGAATTATTTAATTCACGTATGGTATGTAGCAAAAATTTACTCGCAAGTAATTTTGGTACATTTATAATAAAGTGGCGGTCAAAACTCAAAACCGACCGACTGATAAGCAAAAGTTTCTATTCAAAACACTTTCCAATAATATATTTCATGAATTGACTAATTATAATATTCTAGAACATTGTAAATCCTTTTAATTAGTCATTTAAAAAGGAAGAAAACCCAAAAAAAAAAATAGAAGAAAGAAATAAAGAGCTTTGACTAGCGCCTGGTTCTACAACAAACTACATATTCAATCAGAGTTCTCTTCTGCTATTGCTCGATAGCTATGAACAGATCAATCGACACAATGCTTTCTGAAAACTGACTGCTAGATTTGTGTCCATTGTAGAGACCGGTTATCGCCACTATTTGTCACATAGATTGCTTTGTTATGTAGTTATGCTATACTTATTTCGAGGTATGGACGGTTTCTAATAATTACATCGTACGTTTGGACGGACAACTCTGCAGGATCTGAATTGTAAAATTAACCTTAAAGTAAAATTAAATTTTACAGGCTGTTTTGTGGTTCTGAAATGGTTCCAAGTCCTGAAATCTCGAGTTATTTTTTTTTTATTATGAGAATTATTCGTGTTATATTATATTTTTATTTTCATTAATTTAGGGGTGAAAAAAGTCTTGACGAAAACCTTCGCAAATAATACGCTACGCAAACGAAACACCAGCTTTTTCTTGAAATAGCCATAAAAATAACAGAAAAAGGACTTATTATAAAACTTGACAGCCTAAGCCGCAGTTCATTTTGGGATTAGTGACCCCCATGAACAAGATCCAAGTTATGATGTAATAGAAATAGCCTAGCCGACTAAAGTAAACAAGAGTATTTTAATCCGGTGAGCAAAATTTCAGCAAAGGTTGAGTAACACTAATACAAGGTTCCGTAACAAGTTTTAACATTATATTTAAAACAATTTTTGAATGAACCCTGAATAATTTACCTATGTAATTTGAATGTCAAATACACATATATTATAATATTTATGTATATGTGTATACTTCAATGGAAGGACTGGAGAAAATGGAGGGAAGCCTTTGTTCAGTAGTATGCCGGGCTAATAATAATAATTATGTATGTAATATGGATATATTTTTTTGCCAAAATACAATTTCGTAGCAGGATTGTACTTTTGGTACCATTGGAATAATTTCCTGTAGAAGATGAACAATGCCATATATTTGAAGCATATTGAATGTTGAATAGATAGACAAAATAAAGCTATATTACTTATTCCGTTTTTTAGGTTAGTTTATGAATTCAGTTAAGCACCTTTACCGACAACTTTAACCAAACATACCAAAAATTTAGATGATAGGTATATTTTCCCCATCGATGTGTAATTTAGTTGATGTTACAGTTCAGAACATGGAAGTTTCAGCCGCGGGCTGAAGCTAGGTTACTAAATATTTACCAAGAGCGAAATCGCAGTATAACAAGATATACATATATTTATAATATAGCGAAATATAACACTCAATGAGAAAATATTGATATTTCTGTTGAAAAATAAACTGTTGGTTCCTTATTAGTTAAAACAAATTCTATATTCTCGCATTCATTTACTATGTACATAAATGCACGCCCTTCCACTCACAATCTTTTAAATCTAATAAGTAAGATGGGGCATTTGTATTGCGGCGATAGTGAAGAGGCATGCATTCTTAGACTGAAAGATCTCTCTTCATATAATATAGAGCTGCCGTTTTTATTATCCCTTGCGGAACCCTAATAAGGTCGGTATCGCACGTGTCGGTTTATTTAGTGAAAATCTTGAGCTTAGATCCTAAGAACACAAATGGCTTAGTCTCGCCAAATGAGAAGAATAAATGAATATATTTTACATAACAAATACGTAGATAAATCTATGTAGAGACGCAAATTCTGCAGTTTTCAGACAAGGGGTTAAAATAATTAATATGGTATATTTTTTTTAATTACTAAGCAGGCATGCAATCATTATTCCCTAATATAAATAAAAGGCTTGGACCCGACTGACTGACTGACATCGTACAGACCAAACTGACCGGCGACGGTAGAGACAAAGAATAAATAATATTATTACATAGTAATAATAATAATAAAGCCTCTTTATTTCCTATCCCCTAATTATTACATATATTTCAAGTTATAACTATTTAACGCTATTTTACAAGTTACATTACATTATTGAGATATAAAAAAGTTTAGATAGGAACCCCTATTTGGGTAAAGGCCTCCTCCAGTGCGTTCCAGCTTTCCCTATCTTTAGCTCGATCAGTCCACTTTTTTCCCGCTATGGCTATGATTTCGTCACTCCATCGTTTCATAGGTCTTCCCTTCCGTCTTTTCCCACTAGGTCCATTCAATTTTGTTGCTTCTTCTGTCCATCGTTTGTCGCTGTATCGTGCTACGTGCCCAACCCATCGCCATTTTGCCCGTAGACTGTACTGTAGGACATCGATTAGCTTGGTCTTCTTTCGAATAAATTCGCTTCTTATTTTGTTTATTTTTCTTATTTTTAAAAGGCTTCTTTTCATTGCTTTCTGGCATCTGACTAGCTTTGTTTTTATTTTAGTGTTGTAAGTCCTCGTCTGGCATCCAAAAACAGTGATGGATACATGCATTCTGCCAACTCTTACGTATTATTACATAGTAGAGACTTGAAACTTGGAGGGTGTAGAAGTGCAGGTGCGTATTAAAAAAAGGATTTTATGATGTTATTTCGTTATTTCTGATGTTAATTAATTTCGTTAATCCATTCATATTTATTTTTGATACTGGAAGTCTAATCGCATGTAAGCCCGATATAATTATTTATTTTTATCAACCCTCTTATGCGTATTTTCCCTATACTTACCTAAAACTATTTTACTATTAAATTCAAATTCAAATATTTTATTTTAGACCGTAGTCCTTAAAAGTTTTACATTTTATCCAAAAAGAACAAAAACATTAAATTTAAATCACACATAAGAGCTTAAAGTCAATCGATTTAAAGTCAAGTGATACCTACCTAACGTAATGTCTAAGATAGATATGTGCCTAGCTCTTTTAACTCTAACTCTAATCATCAGATATGTGTCAATAATTTTACTTAAATTATTATGTTTTTATTTTAAAAGAAGGTTTTCTAGTAAGTATTCACGAAGTTTAATTATTAATAGCAGGGTAACATAACATCGCAAGCTGACAATTTACTACTAAAATATTTACGGAAAACTTTGAAAATAGAACCAATCAATTAACTACACGTGAGAACAGACAACTGTTTTGTACTGTGGTGCATTTCATTAAAACAATACTGGCTAGGCACAAATGTGTGGAGGCGCAGCGAAGATACTAAGACGCAAACGCGTCGCTGACTATGGCTACAGGTAGCCGGCGTCCGTCAAATTTTATAGGTAAATTTTGTTTTATCACACGTGTAGCAATCGCGCGAGAAATCTTAATTCCTATGCAAACTGCCAATAAAAGAGGTCACGAAAGCCAACGTGCGAGGCTTGCTATCAAAGACATTAAGGTTTAGTTACATTTTATATTTTATCTTCCACGCTACCGCAGGTGTGCGCTGGGTCTATAAAAAACCCATGGTTTAGCATTAGGAGAGCGCCATGACTATTGCCTAGATCACACTATCAAGTATTTGGCCGAGACAGTAAAATGTTACTCGGCGGAGACAGTGAAAGCTCACTTGCACAGCCGAACACTCGGCGCTATGTACAACTGAACTGATAGAGCTGAAATTTGGCATAGGTATAGTTTATAAGCTGGAAAAACTCATACTTGCTATTCCGATGGTATTCTAAGGCTTGCCAGTCCATAGACCGGCATCGGACGTATCGGACGCATCGCAACGGATTTTAGGTTACCTTGTATAAAAAGTCATACAACAGCGTCCACTTATCGGCATTCCGTATGATGTCATCGGCAATGCCTACATGCGATGCGTACCGATGACGTCGTACGGAATGCCGATCAGTGGACGCGCCATTTGTCGCGAAACGTAATCGTGATTATCATTTTATAGCGAGAAATGTCATAAGGCATTACAAAAATCCGAATGAAGGTGACATCGGCAATCCGATTGCTAATACTCGCGTCGGCAATCCGATCGCTGCCGATACAGTGGACGCAGTCTAATTAATCCGTTACGTACGGTGCGTTCGATACGTCCGATGCCGGTCTGTGGACGCTTAGCTTTATATGGTACTTTTTCTGGTCTCACATTCTCTTTTTTTCATATTTTCTTTGTCCTCAAGCTTATCTTACATTTAATTTTCTTTATTGAAAGTAGCACATAATTAAAATGTTATTTATTATAATGATAATATAATAGGTTTATGAGGCCGATGATGTATGAGGTCAGCATTACGAAAAATAAAACCGCCAAAAGAATTACTACCCTCATGAAAACACGCAATTGCGTGGCCAATAGTTATTTCATAGCTAGTTATTGTATTTTGAGTATATCTGCATAAGGTATTTCAATTTGCATACACAAACACGAATTACTAGAATTTTTATTTGCAATGTCGATCAGCGAAATTTTCATAGCATGCAAAACGTGACCATTCTACCAAGATCCCTTGAAAGTCTAATATTTCTTACCTCAATGATAAGTTTCCGAAACCTGAAAGAGTTCAATGAATACTGGTTGATGTTTTTGGTAAATACCTATTACCGGTGATTGTAGAAAAGAAAGTTCAAAGCTTATATTTAAAGCACTAAATAACCGGTTGTTTTCTTTATATTGAATTTCGGGTATGACACTGTAATTTTCAGTTTTAACCTTCGTTGTAAAATATTTATATTTTCATAAATTACTAAGTAAATCATGATTCAATTGCATTAAGACGTTAAATTGAACTGTTTGTTTCAACAAAATAGTAATTAACTTGCTAAGTAAATAAAAAAGTCTTTTATTGTCCAAATTACAGTTTATTCTTATTTTCATAGCTAGATGAAAACGCGTAATTAATTTAGAAAATGAATTAACTCAACTGGGCCCATGTGTTAGGGTTGTCACGTGCGTCGTTAATTAACATTTTACGCATATGTTTTACGTTCAGGTACTTACTTTGCAAGTTAAATATTTGGATAGACATGAAAAATAGTAGCGTTGACAAAAACTAAATAGGGTTATAGTGGAGTTAAGAATATTAAAAGTATTACACGTGTACGTGTTATAGTACGATGACACCATGGATTTTTTACACGCTACACGCCAGCGACTTCGCTTGTAGCGTGTAAAGTCGCCCAGTGTCATCGGCGTTTTTACAATCTGCTTGTTGACAATCCTTCCCAAAAGCTAACACGCTCACACGCTAGCGTTTAAAAACGCCAACAATCAGCTTGTAAAAAAGCTTGTGTGTCATCGACGCTTTAAATATGATAAAGGCCACATAATTAGGAATGTTCACGTTCTGAGCAGTCTTAAGGCCCTTATAGATGGCAAGCAATAATACTTAGACCCACATTTTTCCACGAAAGGGGCAATTTCTCAAACCAAGATTGCAAAGGGACTCGGGACCAAAGTTTGATAAATAAGGTCTGTAAGGGCTAAGCTATTGTTCGATAGTGTATATAGCTATTCTACTAACACCTTTATTCTTCAAGAAACGAGTAAATAGGTTTCTTCTAGACCTTTGAGATTCATCTTTTCATCACTAACATCAGGCGAGATTGTAGTAGTTCGAAGGTAATCGAAGATCCACTAATGGTAAAATCTTTTTACTTCTTGCCGAAAAACTTTTCCTTATCTTTGGTTTGATGCCAGCAAGCTAAACTTTGAGATAAGTTAGAAATAACAAAAGAAACTGATAAATATGAGGAAAATACGCTTCTGTATTTATGTATCATGCATTTCGTCGCATCGTGTGTTATATTAAATTATAATAATACCTATTAATCATATCTGCCTAGTATTTAAATCATGGAAATTCATTCACTACATTCTTCGAGATAAATCAAATGATATTATAATACCGCAGGATTGCTATTACTTCTTTAACCCCAAAATACCCTAGAAATGGTCATATTTGACCAAGTTTATTTTTATCTTATTTTATTCTAAACTACTTACGTAACTGTATGCTTGTTGTGGATAAGTCTCAAAATTATGCGCACAAAAAATGTAATATCACGAATACACGAAGAAAGGTGCGTAGTTCTATTCGGTGGCGTAGCGTTTTATTAGAACCTACCAATTTTGCCAGTGGGAAAACTTGGTCCTACGTGGCTTAAATGACTTTCTTATCAGATTGAGGGGTAACATCGTGGACTACAAAAACTGGGCTAATGAAGGACTTCTTATGCTGTTTCCTGAGTGCCATATTTTTTAGGCCTCGAACTTTTCATAGATGGATTTTGTTGACCTTCATATTAGTATTTGATTTAGAATTGAATTTATTTTGGAAAATATAGTACTTGTAGGTATATAGGGCTCCAGTGAGTTCCGGCTCCAATGACATTTTCACGTAACATAAATATGCAATTTGAGTTCGTTTAAGATCGAGATCAGTCCTGTAATTGTTGACTAACGAGGGTCTGAAGAAAAGCTAAAAGAAAATGTGGTCATCAACCCTTTTTTTAGAGTGGGAACTTACATTTCTATGAATTTTGTCGAATAGATTGTCTTCGAGAGTTCATGGTGTGTAGCGATCAACTAGTTGGGTACTCACAATTAATTATAAACTATACTTAATTCATCACACACTAAAAAACCATTACCCTCTTTCTTCGCAGTCGGCTGCGGGGTGTAAGTTACATTGATAATACAAGAAGAATCGTCTCCATAAATTCTCAAGACTAGAGTTGTACCCGTAAGTGTAAACTTGATTGATGAAGCAGATAATTTGTCAAAGGACCTAGCTAGCGGAAAGGGAAACGAGACAGAGCCTTTTACCAAGTGTTTTTTGGGCATCATGCGAGTCATTTGTTCTTAGGCCACTCAAGTAAAGTCGGTTTAAGTAGATTTTAATTTGATTGTTCTTTTTAAAGATCTCTAAAGCTGACTTGCACCAAACTTTCAAAGTTCCTAAGCAATTACTTTACTCACTTGGCAGTTCCTAACGTCGGAATCTGGACTGTTAAGAACTACCAATCGAGTAAAGTAATTGCTTAGAGACTTTGACAGTTTGGTGTAAGTAGGCATAAGCTGCTTTAATTACGGACTCGATTAAAGTCCATAAACTCGTCTTAGTATTTTGGTGATTTTTGGTTACTGGTGAAGGAAAACATCGTGAGGAAACCGGCATGTCATAGAACCTAAAAACTTTGAAAACATGCGTCAAGTGCACGAAAGGAGCCTCTTAAAGGCGCACTTGAAATCCTTTCACCACATTGGTTCGAAAGAACTAGTGATACGATAAGGAGAAGTATTTTTGGTAAGAATGAATCTGAGATGAAGAGCGTTATATCGCAATGTTACAAAGTAAATGTTTTGCAAAAAATAATAAATTCTTGTTGCGGTATGAAAGGAGATATGAAAAACGAATTTAAATTCAAGCCATTAAAATGTTGGACAGTAAATTGCAAAAACAATTCGCTTCGTAAGCTAAACTCACTAAGCGAAGTTCAAATAAAAGATAAATCCTACTCAGAAGCCGATAAAACTCCCTCAAATTCCGTGAATCTGTGAATAATTCAGAAAGTTTAACATTTCAGCAGATGCCGCTGAACTGAAGCCACACAACCATAGCATTGTTGTTGCCTTAAAACACTAGACACACATTGTTCAAATGAAATCAGGTAGCAACCAAAATCGTGGTAAAATTGTTGCACTCAGTTTAAAAGTTTGTATGATTATAGATAAAATAGCAATTACTGTAAATTAGTGCATAAAGTACTATTTCCTTACTAATTGAAATAGGTATAGGTATACTATTTAATAAAATTGGTAAGGTGACTGTTGCTGCTTTTTTACGGATCAAAATAATGTATAGCAGGTGAAAAGGAAACATTGAGAAAAAAAAATCGGTTTCGACTTTACCACACAACGATTTTATGGAGTCTAAAGATCTGTGCTATTCTGTACAACCATGAATAAGATATATCGCGTCACTCACCGTCTGGAACGTAAACGTTTAAATAAAGACAATCCTCAGAATACTCCTTTTTCCTCGGCTCCTCCATTTGCGAATCAAGTAACTTCATAAACAACTCATCGTGTTTGCTCAGGGTGTTTTGAACATCTTCCTTTTTGGGGTCGCTTTGCATACAATCTGGTGCGTAAACAGTGGTATTCCTCACCCCCTCCCAATTGGGTAGATCCGTATACTCAGGTGGCATAAACCTCCTAAAATCAATTGGAGGTTGCGCGTAAGGTATTCCAACATACGCCGCTATCCTCTTTGTTCGAAACCTCGTTATGTACATTCCGGAAATCGTTCCCTGATTCGCTAAAGTTATTTGGCGCGGCTCCCTCGCCGAAAACACTATCGATAGATGTAGTAACAACACTATTGACCGAATCATTTTGAATAACAAACACTTTTAAATTTTGAATGTCTCATTCTTCTTCCATTTGAAATACGATAGCGTTAATTTATATCTTATTATTTTTAATGTTTACTTTTAAATTGGGCTAAGACATTTTGGCTTATAGCTGTGCATGGTGGCCGATTTGGTTCGAAGGTGGTGCGTTACTGTTACTCGTGCAGACTTCGGCTCGTAAACAGTGGGGCTGTCCGTCGTTATAGCGACCAAGGAATTGCTATTGTGTGCTCGGAGTGGTGTAGAAGTGGCTCTATAAACCGACACAAAGCTTTTGTAGCATTCATTCTTTCTACAACTCCTGAATTTATTTGTCAACATCACTTTTATCACATACTTAGACAAAAAAAAAACACTTTGTCTTAGCCTAAGTTTTATTGTTTAACAAATATGGAGTATGAGGTTATAAAATATTATGAAGTGTGCCTACATACGAGTACTCTGCAATTATATAAATTTTACTTTGAAATTTTCAAATCTTATAATATCGGTGGTAAATAATGTATTTAATATTCGCTCGTAATTTAGGTAAGTAAAGCGATAAAAATGTGAGCTTTTGTTGGGATTTTCTAGATAAAATTTTCGCAGAGGCTCATTCACATAAATCTTTGCATTTACGCTAAAGACTTTTCATGAAAATAATTCTTGGAAAAGTTATTGCCGCTATGGGAATGGGTTCTTTCGTTTCTGTTTCATTTACGTAATCGAATCTCTCTAATCCCTTGAGATCAGACTAATTAGATTTCACATTTATTGTGCTTTCGTTTGGGAGATTATATTCTTATAGTTCTAAATTTAGGGATTAGTATCAAAAATAAAGATTAAGATATAAAATAAGGCTTTGTAGTTTTCGGAGCTAAATCTCTTTATTTCTTTATTTTATGATACTTTTGAGTTTAGTTCACACTGAGCCAATTTCATCTTAGATACTTGCTACGTACATACATTAATTAATGTATTCTTATGAGTTTGTCCAGCCAAGGCTACCTTTTGCAGTCTTGTTTCTATCAAATAAATTAAACTCTAACTTTAATATTTTGTCAATAGCCATTGTTATAGGTAACTCTCTCGTTCTCGTTCTATCATATATAAGCTGTAAATCAGTTAGTTGGAACTAAAAACTTACATTATTAAAAAAAACACTACAACGTAAGTACCTACCTACTAAATTCACTGATCATAAGAACCTATATTAAAATGAAAATAAGGCCAGCTCTATCAATTTCTTTGGCCTACAAAATACTTGGCAGTAAGCTTGCGACGCGAAAGATCGCGTGACTTTAGCGTAGGCTGGAGTCATTGCATTCAACCACTGGTTGTTTCGTATTTTTGTGGCCGACTCATACCTCATCTCCCCCTATGTGGGTTACAAAACCCTATTGATTTTGCTGTCAGGTTAAGTAGGCATTGAAAAGCAGTAGTTCCTACTTTTATTTGCCAGTTACTTTTCAAATAATATTAATAAATGTTTCGACATTTTAACTAGGCCTAAACTAAGCAAAGCTTGTAATAAGAGAATCAGATAAGTAATTATTATAATTTTATCTGTAAATAATATTAAGTAAAGTACATTATAGCAACTGAACTGAGGACAAACATCGATTAAATGATGAAACACGATTATATACCATCAAAACTTTAATTTATATTTTTACAAAATCCACTGCTATCAAGTAAATGAGACACAAGCTTCTACCAACGTAAAACGTGCAATTTTAGGATTCAGAGAAGTGTAAAACGGTTTCAGTGAAGATGTGCATGAGTTAATTGGACCCAATATTCCGACAACGTAACCGACGATTCACTGAACTGGAAACACAATTTCATAGTAATATTTAATTGAATTTTATTTCCAGGAAAGTATTTTTTTTCATATTCTTATCGTGTCACTAGTTCTTTCGAACCAGTGTGGAGAAAGGATTTCAAGTGCGCCTCGAAGAGGCTCCGTTCATGCACTTGACACATGTTTTCGAACCTTCTAGGTTCTATGATATGCCGGTTTCCTCGCGATGTTTTCCTTCACCGTTAAGCAAGTGTTTATAATGCACACATAGATTTTTTGAACAGAATAATCCATTAGGATTGAAAGTCGCGACACCTCCCACTCAGTCAACACGGCTTTTTTATTCATGAAAATGATTAACTAAATATTTTCAACTAGCATCTTTGTTTGCGTTGCGATTTTTCAAAATTCCTTTCATAACTTTCAGTCCTCTACGTGGAGGTGGAGGACGTGGTGGCCGAGTGGATGAGGCCCTTACCTTGCGAGTTGATGGTCGCTGGTTCGAATCCCGGTGGCAGTCATGCGTAAATGGGTTTTTTCAGTCGAAAAAAATCAATGTATGCATCCCACGTTCTCGCAACGGTGAAGGAAAACATCGTGAGGAAACCGGCATGTCGTAGAACCTAAAGTTCGAAAACATGTGTCGAGTGCACGAAAGGAGCCTCTTCGAGGCGCACTTGAAATCCTTTCACCACACTGGTTCGAAGGAACTAAGTGACACGATAAGAAGAAGAAGGACTCTACGAACTCAACCTCCAAATTTCTAGCGTTGTCCTGCTTTACCCAGCATAAATTCGACCCAATAGGTAGTTTGATTCAATCCAACCTAATATCCGTGTTATGATGGTACCCATTCCCATAATACTTACATATCATGTCATAAACCACGGACCAAGGTACTTTCTTCCTCCGTGACCAAGTTAAGAAAATTACAATTTTTATACGACGACACGATTGGTCGAGTGGCAATGGCAAGTGTGTTGGACTACCACGCTGGTGTCGTGGGTTCGATTCCCGCTTCAGGACAAACATTTGTGTGACGAACATTGGTGTTTGATTGGAATCTGGCTGTTTTCTATGCATTTTAAATATCCTATCAGTTACAGGATTTCATATTATAAGCTTTGCTTAGTTTTAGGGCTAGATGGCTTTGCGTGAAATGCCCTAACTCTTTATCTATTTATAAACACAACAAGTTTTAACCAGAAAAAATACGCATAATCAGTGCCGTTACTGAGCACAGATATGTAAAAAACATTAAAAAAATAATTTGAATGTTTTCAAAATATCAACAAATTATATAAATATATTTAGTAATAAATCCGCTTAATTTCTAAACAAAGGTTTTAATTAACTTAACTTTAGTTCAACTAAACCAAAGAGTCAACGAACAGAAAACCAAAGTTTAAAGATACGACACGTGTTTCGTCTCTACACGAGGCATCATCAGGAGGTGTGGATTCGCCGAAGTTTGAAACGAGAGTTTGATCTCTCGTTGAATTTGTTGATATTTATGGATTTCCGCAAAGTAACGCCTGAATCAATCAATTATGTTTGCAAAATACATATAATTATGATAAAAATTGGACATACTGATATCGTTAGACGTTATACTTGTGCAATACACTGTAGTAGGTACAATAAAAGGGAATAAAGATTTATACTTTTTTTTACAATGGGAAAATGGTTTACGCATCCCCCTTCAGCCGGGAAGGGCTAAAGGGGTATATCGGACTCACCACTAGACTACTAGTGGAGTGCCGGTAGCATATCGACTAAAAACCCATAGATATTCCTTCAATCACCTTAGTGCTAATGCGTCGTCTATTTATACCTAGCCTAGCCTCATAATTTACAAGCAATAAATTCCAAAAAATACTAGCAAATAATCTCATCGATTTTACAACTTTTGCATAACATTACACCCACGTCGTTATCGCTTCGCTTAACTTTGAAAAGGGCGTTGTTTCAATACCAAAACTATTTTATGGGTTTCAGTCACGTGATTCCACGTTATTGGGACTGCAGCGAAGTTTACTGTAGGCTATACTTATTGTTATATAATATAGTCAGGTGATGTCATACCGTTCATACCGCATTAAAATATGACAGATTTTTTTTCAGGTAGAATGAAATCCACGCCTGAAGAATGTATAACTAATTGTCATGCGTATCAGTATAAACATGCATAGATACACTCCAAATATTGAAATATTAATAAAAAATACTTAAAATAATAAATTAAAATAAAATAAAAAAGCTTTTTATTTATTGCTTCTAGCTAAATTTTTGTTATTATTATTATATTATAGTTTAAATTTGCAAGAACCCCTTGCAGGCTAAGGCCTCCTCCAAGGAATACCATTTTTCCCGATCCTGTCTGTCCTGTCTACACCCAGTGTGGACCCGCTACGTTCCTGATCTCGTCTTCCGAGCGTGCGTTTGGGAATTTATGGTACTTATCAGTACTATATTTAATAATACTTACTAAAAAAAATGGGTTGCCTGTAAAGTTGGTTAACAGACGATAGTTTAACGTGACAACGTCATCAGCGTAACGGGACAATGAGCGTTACCGGACAATGACGTCAACGTTGTCGTGCATGCAGACCACGTTCATCGATTTATTAGACGTAGTCACGTCAAAATGGTATGAAGATAACCATCTAATTTGATTATTTGAAAAAACCCATAAAACCTACCTATTTTATTGTATTATTGTCTACATATTTTATTATATCTTACACATTTTTTCTTCCAATAAGCGGTATCGCCACATCGTTTACAGTTACCATCACTTCCAATACCCTGGCATCTCTCCAACTTAGCAAATATGTACTAAAAGCATTTGAAACCTTCAAATATAATAAATACAGTTCCAAACCGCCAGCTGTTATTATATATTGAGTCCAATATTATATAAATTATACCCCTTTACCCCTTTCATGGGTAATTGGACCTTGAAATAACCCTTGGCAGGTTAAGGTTTTTCGCTGAAATTCTTTCTAATACGAGTATTTATGTAGTTATAGTATTTTAAATATATTTTATGGGTCGTTCTCATCCGCTGCAGAAAAGTTTACAAGTTGCATCCGTTTTCATTTTACCTAACTTTACACCATTTCTAAACTGGTGTCTAGAATTCTTGGTTTTATTTCAGATCTTTACCGCACCCTGCAAGATGCCATCTAGATAGGTACCAACATAGTCCCAGATATTCTGCCACCAAGCACAAATGTGTAAACATTACTATGTTCCGGTTTGAAGCCATTTCTAAACTGGTGTCTAGAATTCTTGGTTTTATTTCAGATCTTTACCGTAACCTGCAAGATGCCATCTAGATAGGTACCAACAACATAGTCCCAGATATTCTGCCACCAAGCACAAATGTGTAAACATTACTATGTTCCGGTTTGAAGTTTGTAGCTAGTAAAATTACTGGGCTTACAAAACTGATCATCAACATTTCTCAAAGTGGACGAGCGCTATTAGCAGTTTTGCACTGGCCTATGTGATATATCAGTCCTGTGCAGCGCTGTTTTGGTCATGAGCAGGCGTGATCTCTTACCAAAACGCCTTGTTTATCTTGTTACATAAATAAATACCCTTGTTGATATAAAAAAATGAACAGAAAACATTATTTCAGTTATATTGTGTTCAAGTGGCTCGAAAACCCTTAGTATCGAAGCTCACCACTGGCTCACATTTAAAGGAAAAAATATATAAGATAATAAAGAAGTAAAGGCTCTTTAAAACGATTTCTAAATAATATTAGATAAATTCCCAATATTAGGCAAGCAAACTTTCATTGGATATAGATATATGGTATAAGAAAGTGGTTAGTCTTTTTAAGAAAAAGGGGGTATATCATATACCCCCTTTTTCTCAAAACCACTAGCTATTATTACATTATTATACAGATTTATTTTAGGCACAGCAGATTAAAATTTAAAGATTTACTTCGTGGAGTTCCACTAGAACTTCTGTCTTTGAACGAAGATCAATACATCACACCCAAAAAAGTCAAAAGTTTTTTGCATAGCGTGATCGGCTATAACTTTACTCCATAGTCTATACTTTAACCTATTATTATAAGCCATAAACTGCAATATTTATCCAAACATAAATTCCATTGACGTCTACACCCTTAGCCATATCACCTCGTTACCCCCTAGATTCAGATCTAACCTTGGTTTTATAGTCACATTCACTATAACCAAAACGATTTAATACAGTTCAAGGGTGAATTTAGTTATTCATGAAGTCCAATACAACTTTATCAGATCGCCATACCTTTTAAAATGTGGATTCGTGGTTGATTTAAACATTTTTCGAGAAGGTCTATATTCAAATGCCACAGTATCGCGGGGTTGTCTGAATTCTACAAAATTATTTTTGGTTTCGAAAAGATTTGCTCAGGAATTCAAGCAAATATTATGAAATATTCAAAGTGCACTATTGATGAAATACATTAATTTACAAGGGTAACTTTTTTTCGAAAGGATACTACAAATGTATATTATAACGATGCCTAAACAGCCCTTCGTTTGGCCCATTTAGATGTGATTGACGATGGACCACGCAAAAAAAGCCGTATTGGCCGAGTGGGAGGTACCTCGACTTTCGATCCGAAGGTCATGAGTTCGAACCCGGTCGTACAACAATGGATTTTTCTGTTCAAAAAAGATCATTGTGTGCATTTAAAACACGTGCTTAACGGTGAAGGAAAACATCGTGGGTAAACCTGCATGTCGTAGAACATACAGTTCGAAAACATATTGTGTCAAGTTCACGAAAGGAGCCTCTTCAAGGCGCACTTGAAATCCTGACATCACACTGGTTCGAAAGAATTGGTGATAAGAAGAATACGGAATGTCGAAAAGTTACCTACACTTTTCAGGCAGCAAGATTTACTCATTACCGGTTCGAATGATGCAGTTGAAGAAGACTCCGTATAATAAGGAAACCAAATAAATACCTACCTATGTAACTTAGCTTAAATTTACGATTCCGATTCGGTATGATTTTGTTGTAAACCCAAATATTCATCTTTATCTTTGCCGGTTCGTATGATGCATTTGAAGAAGACTCCAAATACCTTTTAAAAAATTAGGAAACCAAATAAATAGGTAGGCAATTACGTCTTCTTCTAGTCGGGCACTCGTGACAGTGTGGCCGTGGTCATAATCGGGTCCTGATGATTAGCAGCTCCAGCTATGCGCCTCCACCTGGGTCTGTTCGTGGCATTGTGGGAGCAGTCAGTCATGGTTGCATTTGTTAGAGATTAGATGAGGTCTGGCCATCTCACACCACACATCTAAGCAAACTAAAGCAATTATTATTAACTCGAGAACTAATATTTTTGCAATATACAGGGTTACTGGTTAATCGACGTATATCCGCTGGATGCAATGTTTGCTCAGATGTGTGGTGTGTTAGTATTAAAGTTTACCATGTATGACTAATACATTTTTTTAGTACGAATAGATAAGGCTCAAATGGTATAATACTCGTACTTACGGTTTCAGGAGCTTACATGGAGAAAAAAATCTCGTTATAGTCACTAACATTCTGTTTGAATTTGTGACAGCGAGAATAATTGAGTAACGTTTACAGTAATAATAAATTCCCGCTAGCCAAATTTTGGTAACGATTACAATTATAATAGTTCTGCAAATAAATGTTCTAGCTAACAAAATTTATTTAGTAGTACAAGAATATTAGATTATGCACTAAGGGGATAAAGCAGTGTCTTATGTCGCGGGTGGCATATTGAACCCTGAGCTAACGAGGGACTCAGTTAACTCCTGAGCGAAGCGAGGGAGTTATGTAGAGTCCTGAGTGACGCGAGGGGTTCAAGCTGCCCAAGACGAAGACAGGCTTTATCCCAGAGGAGCATACTCTACTTTTCACACCTTCTGCGAGGCAATAAAAAGCAAGGGCTCCGAACTCAGCAGCCAACACCGTCTTTTGTTTCACAATGTTTGAAGTCGCGCCTTTTTTCTTTTTTTTTATGAGTGGCCAGTTCGATTTTAGAACAAACCTGCCATTATGGGCGTTCTTTTACTTAGAGTTTTCCACAAGTTTCCACACGAATTTGACGTTCCAAATTCAAATTACATTACTACCCTTGGGAGTTTCATACAACATTACATCCCTAGGTAGGTAATGCTTTGCTTTACCTTTATGATAGCATGATATGTAATGTGATATTGTCGAGTAGGTGGTGTGAAAAAATTATTATAGGTTAGCGGAAAATATATTGTAGAGTAGTCGGTCATGGTTTCATATGTTAGAGATTTGATGAGGTAGACCATCTAGTTGGAGAGCGACCACGGGATCTCTTGATCTACCTATGTAACTTAGCTTAAATTTACGTTCCAATTATAGGTATGATTTTAGTGGTAACCCAAATATTCATCATTCCTTACCACCACTAATGCAAGGGTCTAACGGGTGTTGCCACCAAAGGCTTCCGACTTCCCTCAAATTAATTGCGGGTTCCGTCAGGCTGATATAATTTAGAGATACGTCAAGCTTAATGTAATTTCTCAAAGTTCCTGAAGTGTTTATTAGCCCCAGCTGGGATATTTGCGGTGATTTGATTGCGGCAATTTTTGATATGTTTTATTGGTATAAAAGTAATAATATTACATAGAAAATGATACCTTTTTAGTTTTGTTTTTGTGAAATAAGCAACCCTATTAGTTTCAAGTTGGTTAAAAATTGGAAATCAAACTCAAAAAAAAGCTTAGAATCTTTACGTGTAAGCCCAAAATTTGGATTATAATGTACAGACAGCCTCATAGATAAGAATCCCCCTTGCACGAGACACCCAGCTTCAAATCCCTTCAAAACTCCGCTGCGTTGTACAAATAAGTTTTGCCTTAAAAATAAATCATATTTTTATACTATTTTTTAAGGTATGTGAAGCTGGGTGTCTTGTGCAAGGGGGATACTTATCTATGACGCTGTCTGTACCTACATTATAATGATACTAATCAATTATTTAAGCCCTCTAAAATATTCTAATTTAAATTCAATCCCATTATACTCTGATCAAATATTAGTTGAATCATTTGCATTGCGATGATTCCTAATGGCCAAAGTTCCAGACAGGTGTCAAACTTACATTACAAGTATAAGCTAAGTCATTGTTGGGTAATCTATGCCAGTCGCCGCTAATACTAGTCACTTATAGAGAACCAAAGAGATAGAGTTTTAGATGCTCCACAGCTAGAGATTCAACATGTATTAATAAACATACTAGAACTGAAAAGTCACTGAAAAAAATACGCAATTTCGTTTAATTCGACGACATATTATTTTCAGATAAGTTGATTTAAAACAACTACTAAATAGATTTTGGTGTAATGTCTATAGGACCAATCTGAAAGTATATCATGTCATTTATCAAAGGTATTCTTATAAAAAGTAAATATAAAAAGAAATTAATATTTCTTAAAAAAATAGGTAAAAATATTAATATAAAGGACAATGATTTTTGGTAGACGAAAAATGAAATTCGCCTCTATGTATGGACGAAAAGACTGATACGCTCTGTGCTTAAACTTAAGGTGACTCAGGCAGTGATTAATGAATGTTGCAATTATGTGCTTAGTTTGTAGCTAATTCCGATTCGGAAAGTAAACTGTAAGTTTGTGAAGCATTCATGGTAAATTGCGTAGGAATACATCTTAGAAAATACCTATTATTTTCTATTCTATTTTTTTTTTATAAATTTTAATTAATTTAACTGTCTGAGAATTCTAGCGGCTGGAACAAAAATATATCACAGTATATATATTTTTCAGGAATTGATATTTATAAGCAGTAACAGATACACAAAGAAATGTGACAAGCGAATAGGTAAATGCTTTTGTACTGGGTTCAGCCAGAACCTGTTTCTGAAAATAACAGGCAATGAACGCATAGTCAAAATGAAATAGGTATAAAACAGTGCCTACTTTAATTTCGTACAGTAAAATGCAAAATTTTCTAATTACTCTTGCGAGCATAATAATATATAATATAGAGCACGATAATAATAATGTTATATGTCTTAATAAACATTTTTATTATATTTAGCCATGTAAGTTTGATACCACTTGTTATTAATTTTCTGAACGCATAATTTGCTTTGGCCCTTTTTCAAACTTTTCAACCGCTACTCTTGAGAGGCGGTCAGAAAAAATGTGGTAAATAAAAGAGATAAGACATAAACCATAAAACATTTATTTATTTGCTTCAATGTACGTATTATATAGTAAGATTTTCACATAAACTGATTGCTCATCACATTCTCCTTCCTAGCATGCAAATATGGTTTCAAAACGTATTGAAAACAGGTATTTAATTTTTTTTTAAATGGAGGACAGCTGGAAATAAAATAGTTCTATCTGTCCCCCTATTGGTCACAGGGGGACAGATAGAAATTTTAAAATTAATAAAATTCCATATGTCCCCCCCCCCCCCCCCTATCAGCAACGGTGGGACAGATATAACTTTTTTGTCCCATCTGTCACCCTAGGTGGACAGAGCAGGGTGTAATTAATAATTCTACAATAAGTGTGTGTTGTGACGTGATAAGAATTTCCAAAAAATATATTTGTCCAAATTCGAAAATCAGTAAAATCCCATTATTATAAAGTCAAGATGCATACTACGTCAATATCAACCGGTTTGCATCTTCTCTTTGTCTCTCATTAGCAAACTATTTATTTCGTCTCGGTCTTTATAAAACCGTTTTATAATAAATGAGATGCCACTAAGCCGTAGTGTGTTAACATTTGTAAGAGGAAAAAGACGCATTTTAGGTACAAAAGTGCTTTAAAAATAATCATTTTAACTTGTGATTGATAACCCCTGTGAACTTATTTAAGAAGTAAGTTGTTTAAAAATTAAGGTGAGTGCCTTCTAATCTAGTGAGTGTTCTGTTTTTTGCTTAGATAGTGACTTATTTCTTTGTCTGAAGTACTGTGCCTTTCTAATGTTGTTTATTGTTTATGCTATGATTATCACAATGATAAAATTAGTCATCCTATTAAATTTTATTATATTAAAATAAGTATATTTTGATTTGATCATAACCGTGTTCTTAGAAAACGTTCAACATAACCAAGTTTATCTTGGAAGATACTCAATGACCTTTGCGCTTACTGTGTGCGATGCATCATATTAAATATAATATATTCATATATGTTATTAAGTACTAAAATATACCTATATGGAAAAATACATTAGAACTGTAAGAGCTACATAGAACGTTACTTAGGGGTTTCAAGTTAAACTAAATTCATCTACTTGACTTAGTAAATAGGATTAAAATTAATTTTGTAATGCAGAATAAATAACGGTACACTAACGGTACCTAACGGCCCTTTAGTTAATTTGTTTGATATTTTTTGTACACCTGTAGGTAATTTTTTCAAAGCGTAAGTTGTGATATAATAATCTAAAATTCCTATAAAAGTAATAATACTTTTATAGGAATAAAGCTATGGTTAAATAAAAGTATTCAACATGAACGATGCGTTAGATATTATTAAACCTGACTGTACTATGCAAGTAAAATGATTGCCGAATGGCACAAAATACACGCTACTTTTAAAAGTTGTCAAAATGCGTCAAAATGTATAAAACATAAAAAAGTTTACCAAATGCCACTTTTGGTCGGGCATTCAACAAGGGTTACGAAAAGAAACGGTGTCCAAATGGGAAGTAGCCGGGATTTTAGCGGTTGCGTTGCTCTGTGTATACGTAGATCACAAAGTTGTTATAAATTCAAATTCAAATAATTTATTCAGAACAATTACATAAAGGAACTATGTTACAGTAGAAACGGTGAAACTACAAAAGTTATAAAACTGTGTAGCAGTCTCAACGCCCTCCTCCCGGACACATTTACGTTCTGCGTTAAAGAAAAAACATAGCTAAGAACATATACAAGACTAAACGTTAAATTAAACCTAAAAATGCAATGAATAGATCTTTGAATATATAGGTAAGGCAAGTACCTATATGTTTAGATTATGAATTTAAACAGTAGAGAAACTAAATTACCTATATAAGACATTAGAGATCGTGAAGCTATGTGAGCATGTGTGTATTATGTTGAGTATAGGTGTGGTGTCACTTCAGCCCTACCACAGAGTCTTGGGTTCAATTTTGGGTAAATTATGTCGAATTAATGACGTAAGTTGAATCGTTATTGTATAAACTTTCAGAAACGATGAACACCGCAATCGTCGCCATCTGCTCCATGCTGATTTTCAGTTGTGTAGCGCAACGGTCTCCCTACGCTGGAAAAGACCCTATTGGATACCCTTCCTACATGCCCACTGAAGACACATTGGGAAATAGGTGAGGATTACATCCATATCCAGCTTAAAAAATGATAACACAATATTTATAACATTTCACACAACGCCATTCTAGCCTCAAACTAAGCAATCCTTGTATTATGGAAACAGAAACTGATAGAATACTTATTATTATTATTTATTATAATCAGCCTTAGCTATCCCATAGTAGGGCAAAGGCCTCCCCCATTTTCGCCAACGAGAATACCTATATGCCTTATAAATACTTATGCTCATAGATAGAATACATAGAAAACACCTAGATTTGAGTTTTGTGTCTTGAGACAGACACCGATTTTCATCACACCAAATGTTTTTTTCTGAAGCGGGCTCCGAACCTGCGATACCGGCGTGGCAGTTCAACATAATTGCCTCGCGATCAATCGTGTCGTCATAAAATCCATTCGAAGTACATCTTTCATATTTCAAGTCTCTACATCCACTGCCTAATAAGGCTGACTGTCAATCAGTCGGGACTAGGCATTTTATACAAATTGATAATGTTTTTTTTTAATTAATTAGTGTTAGTGGTATGCGACCGTTCTGATTAAAATAAATAAATACAAAATACAGCTGTAGAAAATATTGTAAAGTGTTTTTTTTTCTCAAATTGTTTGTTTGTTTTAAAATAAAGAAAAATATTTTTGAGTTTGGTTTGAGGCTGCTGTATAGGCGGGTTTTATCTTGAAATATGCGACCTTGACGGCATAAACTTCCAATTATTTTGAATATATCTAACTAATTGGACCAAAATACCAGAAAAAAAAACAATTTACAAACTCCCATCCAACACTTTCCTCGCAATAAGCCTCACAAATATTTGCCTGCACGAATTAAAAAAAATCCCAAAATAATGACGTTCATTTCCTTTACCATTTTCCTTATTGATGCAGTAAAAAATGCTGACGACATTAAGATTCGTTATGAACTCACACAAATGTCTGGTAACAAAACTCTATTCTTGACCTTATCAACGAATTTGCAAGAAGCAAATACTAGCACCGAGTACTAAGATATACAGTACTAGGTATAAAATGTAGATAGAGCCGGTCGTCTGTCACAAGATTACTTGTTGGTAACCACTCTTCTTGTAAATGTTCACACACTTATGATGTCTAACATCTTTCCTCTCGCTTTTGTTAGAAAATTGTCAATTTGTTGGAGATATTTCGTAAAAATTGGATATAATTGTTTACAAGGAAGTTGGTCGAATGGTAGGTACCATTCGACGACCAACTTCCTGGTACCTCAGAAAAATGAAGTAAATAGAATCTTTCCAAAATATGTTGCTTATTACCAAGGTTAGATGTCAGATGTCATCAGATTACACATATGCGACTTCTGTAAGGCTCGCCCGTTTTCTTAACGCTTTAAGAACCCTAATAGTTATAAATCGGATTCCATTGAATTAGATCTTTTTGACGACACGATTGGTCGATGACAAGTGTGTTGGATTGCCACGCCGGTGTCGTGGGTACGATTCCCGCTTCAGAACATTCAATTGTATTTAAGTATCCTATCAGTTATCTAGTTCTCATAGTATAAGCTCTGCTTAGTTTAGGGCTAAATGGCGTTGTGTAAAAGGTCCAAAAATATTTATTTTATTTATTTTTATTTTATTTTTTTACAGGTTTGGTGAAGTTGACGCAACTACAATAAGACTCCCCATTGAAGCGTTAGGAGACGCCGAACTTGTGAAACGACTTCTGAAACTTCCAGTGGACAAGCAACCATTCTGGCTTACCAACTGGCAAGCCCTTGAGGCCAATCGGGCCAAGCCACAAACCTTTGCTCAGAGAGAGAATAGCTTCATTGATAATAATGGGATTAAACAGGGTTAGATGGAGATCAATCTCACAAAACTGTTCCAAAGATTTTTAGCATAAGTAATTTGCCAAGATTCAAGATTTTTATTCGCCACAACTTAATTTACATAAAGTATATTGTTATATGGCAATTATATATGAAACGAATTTTGATCGTGAAAATTTCACCTCTCTTGTAAACCACTTTAGGTTAATTTGTATGTATAGGTACCTTATCTGTAAATTAGCTTATGCTATATGATTTAAAGATGTTTAATCTATTTATATTGACTGATTTTGAATATATATTTTATTTTTCTACAATAATTAATTCTTTTGATCTAACTTACAATTTAAATCGTGGTAATGAGGTAAATAATACCTTTCGTGGTTAAACAAAAACTTCATCCATTAGATCTAATATCAAAAGGGAAAGTTCGTGAAATTTCTAATTTGGCTAAACTTTAAGAGCACTTAAAAGTTGTGCTGAGCAATTAATTATTATTTCCACCTCTTTTTATAGATGTTTCGGTTTTTTGTTTTTTTTGTAAGGAAGAAATCTAAATATTTTTATAGGAAATACAATTTAAAACTTCGGAATAGAAACTTAGGGAATGAATGATCTTGTACAAAAAGAAGTAGGTTACCAAGTACCTAAAAAGGTGTTAAAATGGTTATTTGTACATCAAGGGCCTGAAGAAACCATTTTAAACGATACTTTTATCAGCCCGAGCCAAAAGCAGGGGTAAATATTTCAGTCGAGTATAATAAATTGGGCTGTAGGATCGATGTATACACTAGATTTTTTACTTTAGTTGCGAGGAAATTAAACACATTCATACTGAAATGAGCACCTATTTCGTAATTTATAAATGGAGACAGGCACCCAATGTTACAACGATATTCATAGTTCGAAAAAAAGTTATGTTTAGGTTCCTCATAATACCCTGATCTACGAGTATTATAAAAGACCACAGATCGAAATTTGAAAAAAGTTCATAGCTTTTGCCATGAAACATATTGCAAACTGAACCTCTTTGAACATATTTTATGATTATAATTTTATTTCCCTTAGGCCTAAAATGCAGTTTTACTCCCCCTGTTTAGGGACATCAAATTGAACTTTACAAGCATGAGAAGTGAAACATTATTATCAACCACTGAAGCCATTACCCTCAAGACTTTAATTTACCTTTAAATTAATTACGTTTCCAGAAACACCCATTAATTACATTCTCAATTCAATTAATTTGAATGAGCTCCTGGGTTCCTCGTATTTTCGTAAGTATTTTATTTTTTTTATTAACAGAAATGTAAAACACACATTAGTGATCATTAATCAAGTAAATATAATGAAAAGTAGACAAAAGTACAGGTTTGCGTATCCCATCATTTTAATTAGGTATTTCTTATTTCGTATTAGTACGAACGTTGATAGGTGAAAATGCTTACCTAAGTAAGTACTTATTGTATTAAGAACTAGATAAAATCACAACTTGAATTATTTTTTTCAGTCGTTTAACTATTGCATTGCCAGTCATTCAGTCAGACAGGCCAAATTATTTTATATACTTATTAAAAAATAAGCTGACGCTTACGAATTAAGTTACTAAGTTCATAAGCCGTTGGTCTTCCAATATATAAAATAAAACTTTATTTTATTTATATTTTGATTTGATAGGGTGAATATTTCGGCGTCAAATTTAATACGTTTACTGTGAAATATATCTCTAGGTAGGTTAGAAATCTACTTAGCATAATCACTGTAATGCGAGCATGCGTGTGCACTTTGCAAGCAATATGCACGTAACCGCAATTAAGTCGATTTATTCAGCGACACGACATGGCTTCCACCCTTTGCGGTAATGGGGCCAAGATGCGTACCTATTCAACGCTAGGGTTACTTACATTAAATTTTTCTCCATATTTCTGCATTTTCTGCTGCCAGAAATCTAGCAAAAGGAGACGTCAAACGTCAGAATCTGCAAACATAATCTGCCACTTTTTACGGGGGACGAGGTAAACACGCATTGCACGCACACGCGCCTGTCAAAATCTTATTCATGTAAACGCACACTATAATAATCTCGCGCCCCATCTAAAAAATATGCACACAGTTATCAAATACAGCGTATAGTTTATTTAACGTGAATAGCCAAGGTTATATGGCCAACAGAGGTACGCCTTGAGGGGTACGCCTTGCATTAACATCTTCTTTGACTTGATTCTCGAAGTCTAACGCAGGTAAAAAATCTGAAACAGGTTTATCCAAACTTAAAAGAGAAGAGCCTCCAAACCCTATAGATTGTTATCATTTAATACTCAAGTATTACATAACATGCCTAGTAAAGGTTTTTGTTTTTGAAAAAAAAAATGGTAATAAAAGGATTGAATATTGTTGAATAATTTATTTATTTTCCGCACTTGATTATTGTATACATAATACTAAATAAAAAATATACCATAGTTTATTTAGAGTATTCAATACAATTTAAACATTTAGTAGCATTAAAAATTTGCCATGAAAATATTCTAAAGTGCGTGTCCAAAGTTAAAAGCCCGTGCGAAATTCAAGATTTCAGCTGGAAAATTATGTAATTATATAGTTATTATTCTATTTACATTTAGTATATGCTATATGCTTTTATATACTTGCTTTAATGTTTCCACTTCTGTGTAGGTAGTTACTAATATAAGTAGGCTCTAAACTAATAAAAACAGATCCACGGCACATATATATAAATTTTTTCCCCACGCAATTGGGTATGAACGAATGTTTTCGAATCCAATGAAATTTTAAATGAATGTGAATTTACTTATAAAATTAAACATGCCGTTAGCATACATTTAGAATTTTCTTAAATTGATGAGTGGGGATGCAATCCTTCCTTTTTAATTAAGCTAGTCAGAAACTGACTTTTTTTAATGTAAGCATTCTAATGTAGGCAGTACAAACGACATTGACGTAGTCAAGAACAAAAAAAAAACCTTTTCCCATTAAACTACTATTTTTATTAGAAAGAGATGATACTTATTTTACATCAAAAGTCTAATCACCAAACTTTTTGACAAGCGAATTCATATCGTATCGAAGCCGATACAGTAAAGTCAACTGTTTGTAAGACGTTTTTAATAAAATCATAATAACTGATAACCTTTCTGTGCCAGCCTTTTTACAAAAACGCTTGTCTAAAAGTTTGGAAATGGCTACAGATCAAAAAATATTACTTATTACTGACCCTATCCCTAGTGTTTTCATTAAAACCACTAGGTCTTTGGTTAAACGTCTCCGGATTCTTCAATTGTTTATTATATTCGTCCCGATTGATCCACCAGAAGGGTTGCTGATCCAAAGGTAGCTTATTTAACTTGTTTGCGTATTCAACGTCGTCGTTAAGTTGGGGCGGAAGATTATTCAAAGCCGCATCATCTGTTGGCAAAGCTATAATATCAGGATATCCTATAGCATGGAGCCCAGCGTAAGGTGGACGCTGGCAGAGGCAGGGTACGATGAAGAGGAGTAGTAATGCTAGCTTCATGGTATCTGTGGAAATGGATTAGCATAAATCCGTGGCTGGCGTGAACACATTGACATGTCTAAAATGGCAATTTTTCAGGAGGCTATTTTAATGTTTCGATCATGTGTTAAATTGGTTAATTAGTTTAAGTTATATAAACAATAATAAGAAATAAATATTTTGGACCTTTCACAAAACGCCATCTAGTCCCAAACTAAGCAGTAAGCTTGTACTATGGGAACCAGATAACTGATGCATTAACTTAAATACATTTTTTTTTAAATACATACATAGAGTACATAGAAAACATCCAGAATCAGGACAAATACTGATGTTCATCACACATATGTTTGTCCTGAAGCGGGAATCGAACCCGAGACACCGGCGTGGTCGTCCAACACACTTGCCACTCGACCATCCGTTTCGTCATATGTTTCGGTTGTTTTGAAAGTATTTTGTGCCACGGAAATATCAGTCTATATTCTTCTCACAGCTTGGACTCAGAAGTTCTCACAGCTAGAGAGTGAAGTCAATGCTGATTGCTGGATGTAGCATGCCAAAGAACATATTTTGATGTGTAACATCTTTCCACTCGCTTTCTGTCAATCTGTAGGATTTATTTCGCGATAATGGGATGAAAGTTTGTAACCAACCTCAAAAAAAAATTGTAAGTACTCGTAAATGAAATCCTTTCATAAAATGAGATGTAAAATGTTACATATCATATGCGACTATATTATAAAGGTATTAGTAAAATAATCTGTTCGTAAAAATATTTTTTTTTTATACAAAAGAAAAGAATAAGTTATAATTGACTTACACCTAGCGATCCCTTAATCACAATTGAAATAATGGCAAGAAATATTTTTTATAGTTATATACGCCTATTATTATTATTTTTTTCACCTTATCTAAACTGCAAAGAAAATATCATTAGCAAAGGGCAGGTTTTGCAAACCTTTTCAAATATATTATGAATAGGTAGGTAGGTAGGATCTAGAATCTAATACGAGAAGTAGGCTTTACACGGTCTATGCTAACACGGGCCGCGCTGCTCCAAGATCATATGTACACGCCGCCGACGAGTCCAGATGATCACCCTTTCTCACGGCTTGTGTTAACACTGGTCTGTGTTAACCGACAATACGCCCGGGCTGCTCACTTCGCACGGCTTGTGGCGCGGCCCTTGCTAACACGGGTCATGAGAAGCCACCATAAGAAGGCACGCCTTTCTACTATCGGCGCTATACAAATGCCCATACTAAGACTAATCGCGGGAGAGCCGTGCATTTTTAGACTGAAAGATCTCTTCACCGTATCTAAGTTTAAAAATATAAAAATCTTGCTGTATTTATAATGAAACTGTCGAGTATTATGTACGCTTAACTCGTTACCTACCTCATGGTGTCATCTTTATCGACTACATTGTATTGTGCATTGTAGGTAGGTAGGTACAGACAGCGTCATAGATAAGTATCCCCCTTGCATTATAATACCCAGCTTCAAATCCTTTTAAAATCACCGTCACGGCGAATGCAGAAGTTTTGCCTTTAATCAATAGATTATATTTAAACCGTATGTAAGCCTAAAAATAATTTTAAGTATTACAATTTTTTGAAAGGATTTATAGCTGGGTGTCTTATGCAAGGGGGATACTTATCTCTGACGCTGTCGGTACTTAATAACTACATCGACAACATTTTATTGTGCATTGTAGGTACGTACATAATAACTAAATCACAGATACAAATTGTTTTTTACAAACAATATTGCATTATCAACCCGTATGTGGGCCAAATGTTTATCTTCCCTGACATTGAAGTTGAGTCAATAATTGATAAAGGTAAATACTTGATTTAACTGATGCATTTAAAAATGTAGAGCATCTACATAAACTTACTCTACACTTTATTAAAGTAGGTTATCATTTTAATCTGAAAATGTCTATAGATGAATGATTGCTTTTTATTAGTTATAGCTCAACTACTGATTTAATGCTGTTCAAAATTGCCATAGATGTAGATTTTCAAGGACTACTCTACCTAATTTCCGAAACCACGAATGCGAAATCACGGACCATATACAAAAAGTTTGTAATTTATATCAAATTATTTTGTGTGTATATTCACTAGTAAAAATAAAACCAATAATCAATGTAGATTACTCGCACAATAATTTAATCGATTAATTTTTAATTGTTAGTAAATTTGAGTAGGTAGTTACGGTAGTAGGTACTCGTCCATTCACTTCAAGGGTTATGTTACCATAACTTATTTTATAAAATAACTTTAAATCAAAAAAGCATGCTCCTTAAAAATCGCCGCCATATAATTTCCACATTGCTTAAATGAAACAGCGTGCATTTTATATTAAAAAATCTCTATCTGTCTCGTTAATGGTTCCTTTTTCGAGTATTATTTTCTGCCTCGATTTTCATTGAAAACGCTAGGTCTCTGGGGGTACGTTTGAGGGTTCTGCAAGAATTGCTCATTGTTTCTATTTGCGAACCAGATCGGCTGCTGTTCCACTGGAAGGTTATCCAGCCGATTTGCAGAGCCCCTATCTCCATTGAGCTGTGGGGGCAAGGTATCCTCTCCAAATTTGTTGGTTAGTTGTGGAAGATCGGCAGGATAGCCGACTGGTCGGATCCCGGCGTAGAATGGACGCTGGCAGAAGCAAGGCACAGCTGCTGCTATGATCAGAAGGAGCACTGTATTTGAAGTCATTTTTCTGTAGAAATAATCAAGGTTTTACAAAAAACATAGGTACAATTAAATGACTTTAATTGGACTTTTAGTGACTGTTGACACAAAATATGTAATTTTGTTTACGTCAATGACGACTTTTTTCAGTTAGGTATGTTGATTTAAAAATTTAGAAACTGAACCTGTTTTAGTTTTTCGTAGACTTTCGCGATTATCACACATAGTTATTTGATATAATGACCCGTAATAGGGTATTTATCGCGCTTACCTCGTATGTTTTTGTGTCCCGACGTTTCGACTGTATTGGAACAGCCGTGGTCACGGGTTGACTGGCGTATTGGAGCTACCGTCGCAGTGAAATGAGGGAACTACCCTCATTTCGGTCGTTAAACATACGAGGTGAGCGCGATAAATACCCGTTATAATCAAATAACTATGAACCTGCTTTGATATTATTTCATTTAGACCAATCTGAGAGCATATCCTCTCAAACAAAATATTTTTTTAAATTGGTTCATAAACCACGTAACAAAGTTCTGAGGTAACTTATATAAAAAAACTAATCTCTCAAACGATATCACCTCCTTTTTTTTAAATTGAGTTTGCGGAAAAAACACACTGTGATAAGATTATAAGTACCATAAATTATGTCACAAGGTACAACATTTAAATAACTTTGTGGTAAAAATAAAAAACCGGTTTAAAGGGGGTCAATTGTTAAGTTCTGGATCAACCTAAACTTGTTTTCCAAATGCATTTTTTATCGGATAAATGTTTTTCCTTGAATGAAACTAATCGTTATTACATATAGGTAAGTAACATTTGTTTTTGATAACATAATTACCAACTTAGTGCCCAGAATCCCGTGCTCCGTTTTCAATTGGACTGCTTTGAATAGAGTTCAGTTAGATTTTGTGCAGGAAATTTTTCAGGAATGTAAATACATTATTATTATTATCACTAAAGAATGTATGCATGTTACCTACACTACACCATTGGTTGGATTCGATCACCACTTAATTTATACTACGATATTATAAATTGTCCTTTCTTCGCCCAACAATGGGACACATACACATACACAACATAGACTAATAAAAAGTTATAAATTGAACAATCTTATTAAACTCAAAATAAACTAGGTAGGTACTCTTCCAATTTCTAAAAAGGAAACACTTGATACACTTCTGTACTTTGAGTTACTAGCACACTATCTATACTGCTGCTTAGTGAGTAAGCTCTATCTACAAAACTATTAATAAAACTTACAATGAAGTTGATGTGCAAAAAATTGCAATGATAATTGTAACTTCACAAGACACGGGTGTGCAATGCAGTGATGGGTTGACGAATATATTGCGGTGTAAAAATGCAGGTGTTTTATAGTATTTTCGTTCTGTACCGCGTTATACAAGTAGCAAAATATAGGATAAAACTTCATGAGATCGTCATAGAGTTACTAAAATGTAGTTAGATACAACATTAAAGTATGTATTAAATTCAAGTATGAAAACTAGACGTGCCTATCTTTATTAACATAATGGTAGGACATCACGTCGAAAAGTAGTAAATAATAATGTTTGAAAACCTCTTACAGAGGCGTAATCTAGCGTCCGGACTTTAGCATTATTAAGAACCAGATAACAAAATAAATGGTTTGTTTTTGTTTAATACAGAAAGTAAAGAAAGCTTTTTTGGTAAGAGTAAAAGGTCGTACTAAAACATTTAATGCTAATTAGTAGGCAAAGGTGAAAATTAGAACTGCAATCAATGAACCGATCAGGAAAAAGTCAAATACATGAATTTCAGCAGAAGTGAATACCAGAGCTGCTAAGCCGATCATCATCATCATGTCTCCTTTTGGACGTCTATTTCACAGGTCTATTAGCTAAGCCGATTAGTTATCTACCACAATCGGTCAAATAGATCTTCGAATTTCATAAACCGTTTTTTTTTGTCATGTCTGTTAGTGTTTAGGTCTATAAAGCTCTTCCTCACGACTTGCAGGGTTTCCTCGCAATCTGCAGACGTCACCACAGTCATGCATCTCCATTATTTGCATGGCTGACTCATGCACCATGCATCCTCGTCCAAACCGATACATGCAGAAACTCAATGCATTTTGGAAAAACCAACCTTGGATACTTTTGCAATTTGGTAAAGTGTAAACAGTAACTAGACCAGGAAAAATATTGGTGTAATTTTAAAGGTCAAAATAAAGACAGAAGAATAAAGTCTCTTCTGTTGTCTCTAGAAAAATAACTTTAATTTACCTATAAACAAAGCCCTTGTCTTCCTACCAGTGATACTATGGATTCTGGTTACGGACCTAAGTGAAAAGGGTCGAGCATAGAATGACTTTTTGGCTATACCTACATATAAAGTGGCATAATTATATGTTTCAGTGGATGAATGGATAAATGGATTTTTGCTCCACAATCACACCATACTAAATCTTCAGTATCAGATAATAATGTGGCAAAAAAAATCAAAGCCATTAAAAAATTACAAATGCTGAAATTTGGTTTATTTAAAAGAAAATTTGAGTTGCAAAAAGACATTGGCTACTTTTTATCTCGATACCAACCAGGCAAAGCTGCGTACAACAGGTAGTAATGTATGATTCTTATAACCTACATTATACAAGTAAGTGTGCTTATTGTCAAATTGAAACAAAGGGCCTAACCGCGAGTGTATATTGACCTTGAGACAACACGAAATTTAGACGGATAATATCGACTAATGGATTCATAATGTCATCTTCAGCTTCGTTTTTTTACGCTACGTTGCTGAAACCTTTAGTTTTCAAATCTATCTCTCGATTCGATGTAATTAAAAACTAATGCTTATTTTCCAAAGACCTATTATTATTCAGTTCACGACATTGCATTTCCTGCGGTTAGGATGAATAATACTTTAGAGTGATACACACATTGACCGTCTAAATGCCACAATAAAGAAAAAAATAACGAGTTTTTTAAGACAGATTTACTTATTTAACTAACACAATAATGATAGGATGCTTAGAAATAGGGTTTCGTTTATACCTGTTGGGTACGGAGTTCTAAAAGCAAGCAAAACATATCAACATACATACTTATCTATCACATTTACAACATCACATAAATTATCATCATCACAGACAGTCATTACAATGCGAATATATGTGAGGATGGACATATATACGAATAGATGGATATTGATCGCTAACTACGTTGAACCCATTTAATGTGGGTTAAGAATCTGGAAAGGCTACAGGCTGCCTGGCTTTTGCAATAAAGTTGTTCTAAAACACAAAAGCAACGTAGAGAGGCAAATCAGTTTCACGCACAGACTAGGTTGGTGTTACCAGTATTATTATAATAACTGTAGTATGTATATTATGGCACTTATGTACAGTCAGCTGCACAGACATGTGTATACTCCCAAGCTTTTAGATTTATATTATACCTACTCTTAATTTTGCCAAGACATCTTCTTCTGACAAATAATTCTGACAAGTAAGATGTACATTAATTTGAAAATAAATTAATAGTAATATAAATGTGAAAGCTTGGGAGTGTATACATGTTTATGCAGCTGACTGTACTAAGAAGAAAACTTGGTTATATCCTATCCTATCCTATCCTACTTCCTACTAATATTATAAACGCGAAAGTTTGTAAGGATGGATGGATGGAAGGATGGATGGATGGATGATTTTTACTCTTTCACGTCAAAACTACTGAATGGATTATAATGACACTTAACAATAATATAGCTTATACATCAGAATAACACATAGGCTACAATTTATAACGATACCTGCGCAGACGAAGTCGCGGGCACCAGCTAGTACAAAATAAGAGCTTGTGAATGTTGAATAGAGATACTTATCACGAGTACCAACCAACGTTTTATGTGTGAGAAAGTTGTTATGGTTGAAGATGAAAAGTGTGTAGAAGTTTGCCTCTGATTTACCAAATGACACGCGTAAGTTCTTTGGATTTTCCGCTTTTCCCGTCAACTTTATTTTCCACATGCTATAGGGAAAACTAAATTAACTGCGTGTGAAAATGTTACGTAGCCATGACTCTGCGTTTTTATTGACATAATGAGAGTATGCGGGTGTTATCTTCTTTTTCCTTATAAGTAGGTAAGTAAATCTTTGCAGAAAATATTTGACGTCTAATATTTTCTGAAAATCCGAAAAAGGTGTCTCATATCATCAGAAATGTTTATTCATATTCATATCTACACGTAAAAATCATAATTTAGTGAAAAATCATAAACATCGAATATTGTTATTTAAGCTTCGTTCGACACAAGTTTGGTTCAAACATGTGTTGGAAAATTGTCATCACTTATATTTGGAAGAATTTGGATGAACCACACAACGGATCGATTGTCGATTATATTTTTTTTTCTTGACATCGAAGTAGGACTGGACTGGCCTTATGTAGAAGGTACCTTACATACCTCACGGTGCACCCTATCATTAAAACATTCGCTCAGAGTTAAGAAGTTCACTAAATAACGGTAGAGCTTGTTTAGCGAGGTATGGAATTAAATAATGCTGAGATTAACTTTGTAGCGATTACTTTTGAGAGATACGAAATATTATTGGTAGGATTTGGTGGTGTTGAGTCACAATTAACAAACAAAAAAAACTTTAAACATTGCATTATTACAAAATACATACCTATAAACCTTGATAAAAAAATTACACAAAATTACAAAACTCATAACAAAATAATCTCTCCAATTACTTGACACTGGCTATATACCTTTGATGTGAAGCCAAAACCGAAGAACTTAGGTTCTTCAAAAGAAAAAAAAAAAAAAAAATGTGTTGGCTGATTTTTCTTTACTGTCATTTGATACGGGTCTTTTATTGACACTTCACGCGACAAATATTATGGGCCATACAAAAGAATAAATCATATCTATACAGTGTAGGAACAGAATTGCCAACCTAAATATACTTACAGTTATTTTGATTGAGTAAGTTCAATTCAAACTGGAATTGTTTCCTTTTGACAGAGTCGCATAGAATTTTCGTTGACGGCACCCATTCACATTTTTAATATAAAAACAAAATTAAACAAGACTTATATAACTTGGGACCTTGAAACAATAAAAAACCTTTTACCTATAACTATTCTATTCTATTCAATCAATTTTTAATTACCGTCTCTAAGCAATTTCCTGAGAGAGAGCAAAAGGCCTCGACGGACCGACCTTATCTACAAACTTAATAAAACGAAAGTTGAATTCTTTGTAATTCGGTACTTAATACAGAATTCATTTCGAAAGTAGTTTTTCTGAAGAAAGTCAATGAAAGTGGGATTTCTTAGAATCCCTATACGGTCGTGATTAGATTTCCACTGAAAGCAATCGTTATAAAGTTGTTGCGTATCTCGCATATCTCGGACTTGCTTATTTGCCTTGCCCTCTATCAACTCGCTCTAGTTGAAACCATAGATATTATACGAGTAGGAACAGACAGCGTCATAGATAAGTTATCCCCATTACACTAGACAAACAGCTTCAAATCCTTTGAAAACGTCGCCTCTGCTAGGTTTATACTATTTTTAAGGGATTTAAAGCTAAAAGTCTTGTGCATAGGCGATACTTATCTATGACGCTCCTTGTGCATATTATTATATCTGTGGTTGAAAGCGTTTTCGATCGCATGTATCTACTATCAACTCTGTCCATATCGCTGTGACCTCGCTATACAGGCTCTCCTAGTGCGAGGAACAGAGACTAAACTCTGGTACTAAGAGCATTGTTATGTGACTGTTACATGTATTCTATCGCCAAATTTCTTATGCAAAATAAACAATTTATTATTTATTACTAGATATTATATCATAAAGTAGCTAATAAAATAATGAACGCTCACATACTCTACTCATACATGAACTAGAATGTCTTAAGTCGCAGGTGGCAATGAGACATCCACGAAACTTCAATAATAATACTGGTGCACAAATTGCGGGCCATCAAAAAATCCGTGCTGGCTGTGATAGCCGCAAGGGTGGACTGTCCCTACATAAGGCACTGCTGCGAGCGTCACCTGTCCAGCAACTTTATTAGTTCTTAAGTTTCTAATGCTTACTTGCACTAAACTGTTAAAGACCCTGAGCAAATACATTTTCGCTTGGAAGATCTTCATAGTTTAGATTTTAGACTGTTATATTTCTAGTGCATAAAAGGAGCCTCTTCGAGGCGCACTTGAAATCCTTTCACCACACTGGTACGAAAGAACTAGTGACACAATAAGAAGATGAAGAAGAGCGCGTTGAGTAATTGCTTAGGTTCTTTAACAGTTTGTTGCAAGTGGGCAAAATATGCCTTCAAACATAAGTTTATTGTTGACTGATATATATTATTTCATTTTCAACTTTATGCTCAGCAAACGATTCATAATATTGTTCGGTGGTTCAAATAGAGGTAGAAGTTTAGTGCTTTATAGGCCCGATCTTCGGTTTTTCTCGTCCATTTTTTGTTAACTATACCTGCGCAGATCATTTCTCCATCTAGCCGGAGGTCATCTTATACTTCCCTAGAGTCTTTGACATTATCCTTTACGATTATTTTGTGAGCGTTAGGCGTTTTAAAAGCCTGAAAGGTAAAGAGACGATTGGTTGCCAGAAAACCCATTCCCCAAAAAACCCAAGAACTTTAGAATAAAACGATCACGTCTTGAACATGGTACAAACACGAGCGTTAGCAATACGTATTTCTTTTTTGAAAACTGAATCTAATCTAATGTTGTAATATTTATTTAACTACAGTAAATAGGTACATATTGAAAAAACTTACCTACTTAAGGGGAATCCTCAAGGCAATTTTCCATACAAAATGTTTCGGACAAATACTCAAAAAGTACGCCGTATTATATAGTAACTTCTTCACACTATACGTTTCGTCCATGTTTTTTGATTTCGTCAACAAAAAAAGTGAAAGGTTGAAACCTTAACCCCTACTTTCATTTATTATCTATGTTTTAAAATTATCCCTACTAACTTAAAAACACGTATAAAATCTAAATTAAAATATGAAACCATTCACTTTTTGTTGACGAAATCAAAAAACATGGACGAAACGAATAGTGTGAAGAAATTACTATAATACGGCGTACTTTTTGAGTATTTGTCCGAAACATTTTGTATGGAATTGGATTTGAGGATTAGCCTTAAATAAAACTTTTATATATGCAATAAATAAAAATCGAAACTAATTGATTTTTATAAAATAAAATAATCCATTGGGAGAGCACCTGGCTTATCACATCTCTTGTTTAGAAAAAATCAAAGACTTATTATCCAGGAAAATTATAATGAATGACCAAAACATTAATTCAAAATAACTGGCGCGAACAAACAATCAATCATGTAACAGATTCAGTGAACGAGTTCGGCGGAATTTATTATTGAGAAATAATAATGGATAATATATTTTGTCATACAAAGGTATTCCGAATATTATTAATATTATGTTATATGTATATTCTAGTAATATGCCTGCGTCATAACAAAAACCGCCCTTAGTTTTAAGTTGCCTTCTCTTGTGTTTAATTTTCCTCATACTTCTTATCGTGCCACTAGTTCTTTCCAACCAGTGTGGTGAAAGGATTTCAAGTGCGCCTCAAAAGGCTCCTTTCGTGCACTATTTGTTATGTAAAATACTGTTTCAAGCCCAGAATTCAATCGCATATGATGAGTTACGCATAGTAGGTAGTAAGTATTATCGTATTCTGTTCGAAGTGTTTGTCATTTTCTCGAACTTTTTGATCAATCATCTGAGACTTTACGTGACGTTTTACGTTTCAAGATTTTCTTTGTATGTATGTTTTATTTGAAAAAAAAAATATATATTTAGTTATAAACTTAGATTTATGGAATATTATGTTCTAAGAAAAAAACAACAATCAGTAAACAATAAAATCTGGACTAAACTTTTCATAAAATTAATAAATATTCCTAAAATAATTATAAAACTAAATTCGTAGAGATTCTTGGAGTAATTATATACGGGCGTTATCCAGCAAAGCGTTTGTTGTGCGGATCTTCTGACTAACTACCTAGATTTGCATCTTAAGACGCGAATAATAACGTCGCTAAGCTGCACCTGAGCACTACCATCCATTTTTTTCTATTATTTTCTTTACAAAGGAGGGACGGGGTAACTGAGTGGATGAGACTTGCTTTGATGCTATCTGATGGTTTGAATACCAGAGTCAGTCATAGGCTAAAAATTTTGTGTATAAAAGTTTATTTAATACTTTAGGGAACAACTTTTACGTAAATACGCTGAAAATTGTATAAACTCGTCAAATGGAAGTTGTTATTGGCTTCTTTTCGATAACTTTTGAGGTTATAACGAGTGCGTACTTTAGTTCCACAACTAGTTATAAACTGCGCAATAATAAAACAAAATCCTTAGGGAAAATAACACGCCAAATGGAACAAGTTTCGTAATGAAAAGGTAACACTTTATGAACGAACAACATTTTAAAACTTTTCCCAACATTTTAAAACAACAACGAACTTTAGATGATATTTGAGGCCTATTTGACTTCGAGACTTTGTAGGGCTTAGATCTTAGATTCTAGTTAGGTTAAGTTAAATTTCTAACTACTAGGTTAAGTTAGGTGTAAGTAACACGTATTACCACAGAGTACTAAGATAGAGGTATACTATTCACTAGGAAGTTCGGTTGGGTCACGGTTGTTAAACTCGATAGAATTGTGTAGTGGATAAATACTGGCGAGATGTGATAGTCGAAATCATTATCGAAAACTATTACTAGGTAGGTACTAGTGGCTCTACTCGCGAGTTCCAACATTTTGAAAACATTCCAAAGATGGAATGAACTAAAAGTTTCATTTATTATTATCGTACCTGCTTACCAAATTTCACGAGAATCAGTTGAGAAATGCGACATGTAGAGGAGAACAGCCAGACATTCGGACATCCGACAGACATACGAAAGCATTTTTTAGGAATTACCCATCTAAGCCCAACGCAATTATTTATACCTAATAATCAGTAATCATTTTCCAGTAGGATAAGTTATATTATTGCGGATTCTTTTACCTAATCCATTAAATTCTTTGTGAAGGCTGAAAACTAAATAAGAAAATATTTACTTCCTGCAGAAAATTTCAAACCCAATTTCCTCAATGTTTATTAAAAAGGTCCATCAGTGCGTGGGGTTAGACTCATTTACTAGAAATGTTGGAAAAATCTGTGAACCTTATTTCGTTCGAACAAACGCTATTTCTGCAGTATAATTTATCCGGATAAACGAAGAAAGTCAGACTTACTTACACAGCTACCCCATGTTTTTGTCTGTAATACAACATCTTTCAGCAAAAATGTCAGACGGAAAACAAGTTTCTTTACAAAATAAATTTTATGAAAATCTATTCATTCTCTGATGTTAAAAGACTAAAAAGAACATTTTGCTTTGTTAGCAATTTTTGTTAATGCCATGTCGGAGAAGCCTGGCTAATATGAAAAATATGGTTTTTTAAGTATAATGCTTCCTAGCTTGTTAGAATTTTCTAGAAGCTTATGTATACAGGGCGTTCCACGGATATGCCACACGGAGGGAAAGTACCTTGAATATTGTAGATGTAACATTTTACTGAAAGAAGACAATATTTGAATTTAAAAAACAATTTAAACTGCTTTCATAGATATTCAAATAATTGTGTGGTTGAACCGGGAATCGAACCTGTTACACGAGAAAAATAATCATTCTGTAGCTTTATCATACCGATCGAAAGGCTTCATCATAAGGATTATTTTTTGCTAAATACGAGTAACATAGTGTCACATCCATGTGACATATCCGTGGGACGCCCTGTATATTGTGAAAAGTTCAAACATTTACATGACTTTATTGTTTGAAGAGCAATATCCTGTTTAAGATAAAAAAAAACGAGCGGCGGAAGGTTCGTTGTACAAAATATACTTGGAATTAACTGATTTTATAATATTGAGAACATTTCGCATAAGTACATTTGGATTTAGGGGTAACCTAATACTTATTCATATCGTTATTTTAAATTGAGATGTTACAAGAAATCACCTACTTTACGAAAGAGCCCCATTTATATATTATCGATATCGATAACAGCTTTTCTTTCGAATGATACCGAGCAGGAATACGTACTTGTATTAAGGTATTAAAATAGCTAGTTTTTACTGTAGGTATGGAAGTCTCAATGGTATCATTTGTTGTTACAATTTTTCCAATATAGTTTGCGTAAATATGGTTTGATTTTCAATTCGATACATTAAAACTTTTTTATATGTTATTATACATTTGCCATGACCTTGTATTTAAATACCTACCTCAATTAATCCTTACCTAGATTTTCTACCTCACGTCATCAAAAGTTCGGAAACTATCCTGCTCTCCTAGGTTTCAGTTTGCATAGTAAGTAAATGAAGTAACTTTAATAACTTTCGTATAGGTATTATACACGAACTATAAATAAAAATAAATAATAAAATAAGCCTTTATTCGCTGACTCACATTGTACAGAGATTTTATATTTATGATATGGTTTATATAATGTTTGTTCTAGTTTGAGTCAGGTTGTCCTTCGACATAGGCCTCCTCCAGATTATGCCAGGTCCTTCGGTCCAAACAGGTTCTGCGCCAACCCTTGGGCAGGTCATCTTCCCATCTTTTCGGTTGTCTACCTCTCCTACGTTTACCGTCTCTAGGGTACCAGACTGTGTGGTCGTAAGACCATTTGTTCCTTTTTGATCTCATGGTGTGTCCAGTCCAGCGCCACTTTAATCTTCGGATTGAGGTCGTTACGTCTCTCACCTTAGATTTCTTCCTGATGTCAGACAGTCTCACCTTGTCCCGCAGTTTAATATTGAGCATGCTCCTTTCCATGCCATGCTGACAGACTTTTAGTCTTTGATTGTTTGCTTTGGTAAGGCCCCATGTCTGACATCCGTAGGTGAGAACCGGGAGTATGCATGAATTGAAGATTTTGCTTTTTTCAGATATTGGGATAGAGTCATTTTTCATAATTTCTTTGAGAGACCAGTATCGTGACCAGCTGTTTGCTATTCTTCTTTCAATTTCCTTTGACATCAGATTTTTAGGAGAGATGATTTGGCCTAGGTAAACATATTCTTCTACATACTCAATCTCTTGGTCATTTATAATAATATTCGTGTATAATTATTTTATACACGAACTACTGAGGAACTAAACAAAAAATAATCAAATTTTCACAAAACATACGACAACCGACTTCAATCGGACTGTTCTGGTGACTGTAAACACCACTGAATAGTCACAGGGAAGTAAAATACGCAATTTCGTTTGCTAGGATCATGTCATTTTTACAGTTATTTTAGATTTCAAAACTAAAGTACTGAACTGATTTTCATGAAATTTCTATGGGACCAATCTGAAAGTACATACTTTAGCGTTTCAAATAAAAAAATAAAAAATTAATCGGTTTGTAAACAACAAATTTCTGAGGTAAAAAATAAAAAAAAACTCCTCCTTTTTAAAGTCGGTTGAAAACAGGCACTCATTTTTGTATGTAGGTAAATTATACCTCAAAACGAAAATAACATGTTATTTTAATTTGAGTAAAAATCATAAACAATGCCTACTTAAATTTTCCCCCTATGAGTACGAATCCCTCGTCTAATTATATTTAGGTACGTAATTACTTTCCTAGTTTAAATAGAAGCGACTAGGTGTTTCTGAACTTATAATTAAACATATTTATAAGCTAAAAGGGTTGGTATGTTTGCAATGGTCTATATTAAACTAGCTGGTTGACAAAGTTTAGATGAAATAGGTCTTTATAGTTTCGACAAGCGAAGTATAGACCTTTAATAGTTAGAAACAAACTATTATAGTATGCGTAGCGAATGAGTGTTTCCGAAGATAACTGAGGAAGCTTTTTTCGAGCTACGATTGTTCAGTGCGCGTACTGTAATGTTATGTTTCTCGATAATATGTATAAAGTAGCTTACATGGGTAAGAAATGCCAAGGATCTATTAATAATTATGGTAGAGACCAGCATATCTATTACACACACAAAACTACATTACTTTATATTATTTTGACATTAATAAAATGAATTATTGATACGGTAAACTAAAGTCATGTACATCACTGTTCTGGTTATTGGCAGGGCAGGCGTGATCTCCTACCATCAGGAGAAAGCCTGGCTTATTTCGTCACTTTTTTAAGAAATAAATAGAGAAAAATGAAAACAACTTACGTAAAGTCAGCTGTACAGATACGTATACATTTTTACATTTACATTACACTCTTCATTTTACAAATATGTTCTTCTGACTACATTAAATTGAAAATGCTTGCGAGCAGTTTTCGTTGCAAAATTAATTGTGTTTATTGCTTGGGAGTGCATACATATCTGTGCAGCTGACTGTACCCGGGGACTCGAATTACTCCAACGAGAGCACGTGGGTTTGTGCATTTGGAATGCTTTGTACAGACTCGTTTGGCTATATCGTATCACCTTACCTTGTACCACTATGAAACAGTTGTCCTTTTAGGATAAATCACTGTGCCAACACAGTGAACACAATACCTCCTGCTCCTACTATGGATGTTTTTTCATTGATGTAATGCCTAGATCACACGTACCAAGTACTCGGCTGAGCGAGTGACATAAGATTTCACTGTCTCGGCCGAGTAACATTTTACTGTCTCGGCCGAGTATTCGGTTCGTGTGATCTAGGCATTAAGATGCTTCCCCTGCAAGATTCCGTCAAAATGTTTACCAAAGCACACACTTCATAACACAGATGGTTGCAAGTGCGTTGGACTGCTACGCCAAGTGTCGCGGGTTCGATTCCCGCTTCTGAATAAACATTTCAGAATGAATATCCTGTTGTGATGTGTTTGTCTTGAGTCTGGGTGTTTTCTTAGTGTCCTATGTATATATTTACAAAAAAAAGTATATAAATAAGTATTCTTTACGTTATCTGTTTCCCATAGCTTGCTTAGTTTGGGGCTAGATGGCGTTGTGTGAATCTTCCAAACATTATTATTAGGTACATATATTAATAAAACTGCCAAATATTTAGCCGTCAAGCAGTTCGGTTTAAGAGCAGTAGGTACTCATAGCGCAAGTTAAGGCTGATTTGCATTGATCCAGTAGCTGGATCCAGCGTCACTGGGTTCCCTCGCTAGATCGCCTCTGTATCAATGTAAACACGTTTATATTCAGTAAAGCGTGTGAACAGTCGCTAGTTCTTTCGAACCAGTGTAGTGAAATGATTTCAAGTGCTCCTTTCGTGCACTACGTACCTACACTAAGTACTTACACTAAGTACTTACTTATAATGTATAAGTTCGCTTCTTTGTTACAAAAGTAACACAAAGTCGAGTCGAGTCGAGTGCACATCAGATGTGAGATATTTTCGACAACCGCTAGTAGAGGCAATGGTTTGTAATTTCATTTCCCCCTTGTTTTGAAGCGAATCCGACAAACAAAAGAGATTGGTTTCAAGCTTGGATACGATCCAGAAATTGAACCTTTTGTAATTGTAATAGGCGTTGCAATTACTAATTGCTAAGACACAAACATATTGTAGAAGAAAACAATGGAGTTCAATTTAGTTAATTGTATAACTCTAGACTAGAATTGATAAAAACACTAAAAACATTTAAAACTAAATTACCAATTTCTCTCTCTCACTCAGTTAGGTAGGTGCTTTTAGAATTTTATCATAAAAATGTGTTTGCTGCTTCTAAAGTTTACAGCCATATCATAAAAGTCTATGACATTGAAACATAGCACATTTTAACCCTTTCGCAATAAAAATATTTTATCTCCAAGCATAATAATATAGGTTTGCTATAATATGCTAGTTATTGTTCGCCTGAAGGCATTACTTTAAATAAAACATTAGGTGCAAAAATGCAATAGGTATACGAGTAATTTGAATAAAAAAAATCATCTAGGATATTTTTTCTTAGAAAAAACCTAACCTGAAATGTTTTAAAGTAAAGTGGTCATAAATTAACCGTGTACTTAGAGATCACCCAGATTTTCATTATCAAAGCAACATGGAGGCGATAAATAGGACCAAAAAAAAGATAGCCAGTCACAATATCTCCAATTATGCATTGTAGTATTTAGTTTCGAGTATGTTTTAGTCAGAGATTGCTTGAAATTGACAATAACTTCATAACAATAGGTGATTTATTATCTACATTTACAGAATATCGAGTTCAAATATACATATTATAGTCTTTATTCATTGGTTCGGCTGATAACTTGAATTAATAAGATTTTTTTTTCACACTTTTATGTAGCTTCTGTGATCATATCAGAAATGGCTCGATTATTATTTATGAAGTCAATTTTCAGTGCTACGCCAAATATTTTATTTATTACTCTTCAGCCGAAAGGCGAAAGTTTTTTACGTTTTCATCTTGTTAGTGTCGCCGCACACGGGCCACCGGCCACAACAACAAAATGCTGCCACCGGCATATTTCCTGTAGATTTCATATATTTTATATGGACTCGCCGCACACGGTAGACGCCGGTAGCCACAACACGGTACAAACTGCCGCTACTCGCTTCTTGTGGCAGCCACCGACCACTAAACGCCGACACAAAACGTCACTACACGCCATTTGCGCCCTTCTCTCCCTTCTTTCTTCGTCCGAGTCCATTATGATACTGCATGCATGGATTAAAAAAAGTAGTGACGACCACCTGCCACAAGTGGCTGTCGCGCGCTTCAACTAATCTTGTAGCTGCGTCTAGCTTCTCGTGGCGGCGTTTGTGGTTGTGGCCAGTGGCCCGTGTGCGGTGACCCTTAGCTCAACAAAACATTGTGCTAATATGCGGTCAACAGTCGTGCGGTCTGCCGCCTCCGCTCCGCTCGGTGAAAAACACACTGAACTGAATTAATGCCATTAACTTTACAGGGTTTGAGAGTTGTGTGAAAAATATTATGTGGGTACAAATTTTAATAGCACACTTTTTATGATAACTTTATTACTTTTCGTAGTAACAGATGTAATGTATTAAAATTTAAATACCTACCGTCATAGCCTAAATGTCTGATAAAATTAAGTTTTTGCAGAGGATGTAGGAAGTAGGTAAATCCAAAAAGATAATGACAATACCGAAAACTTTTAATATTCTTCATAATCCCGCAGATTTGAGACCACAACTTGTTCCCGGTAAATATTTTTCATTGCGTGGTCTTGGCAGTACTCCAAAGGGACCTCGACGTAGCCTTGGAAAAACACATTTAAATGAAGGAAAACCAACTTTTATAACTCTATTAGGTACTACATAATAATCCGTGTTGGCCGAGTGGGAGGTGCCTCGACTTTTGATCCAAAGTTCGTGGGTTCGAACTCAGTCGTACACCAATGGATTTTTCTGTTAAAAAAATCTATGTGATCATTAAAAACACGTGCTTAACGGTGGAGGAAAACATCGTGCAGAAACCGGTATGTTATAGAACCTACTCGTAAACAGTTCGAAAAACATGTGTCAAGTGCACGAAAGGATTTGTTCGAGGCGAAATGCGCCTGTGGTGAAATCCTTTCACCACACTGGTTCGAAAGAACTAGTTAACATGACACGGTAAGTAAAAGACTACATAATTTTAACGACTGGGATGGCCTAAAATGTATCTAAGTCGCACATTTCTAACCCAGTTTTGACGTTATTGAGTATTGAACATACATAGTAGGTATTAGGAGTGTAAATCTTAATTAACTTGTAACGTTCTCACTGCCAGGGCACAGGTCAACTCTCGGCCGAGAGAGGAAATGGTTTATTCCACTACGCAAAACTAACACGGATCGTTGGATGCACTTTAAGAAAGTTTAAATTTATAAATAATACCTACTAACTTACACTACTAATGTGAAAACCTGGCCTTCAGTCTGTCTATTGTGTACATGGATATTTCAAGGAGCATTATTTTGTTGCCTAATTAATAGAGCTGTAATATAATGAAAGCTAGAGCTACTATCCTAAACAGCATGTTTTCGTTTGCCTTTCATCAACATCATCATCATGTCAGCCTCAGGACATCTATTACTTATACTGTCAAGTATAGGCTTCTCTTTTATGACGCCCCGACAAGCGGTTTCAATACTTCTCTATCCACTGACTTTTCACGACCGCAACAATGTCGTCGGTCCGTCGTATCGTCGGCTGTCGTACACTGTGTCGTCCAAATCGTGATCGCCATTCAAAAACCTTTATTCTGTAATGGATCGTCTAGCTATATAGCGCCTTTTTTGCTTGTTCTGAAAGGTGACTTTGGTTTTTCTACGGATATTTTCATTGCGAATATTCTAAACTAGAGAAGCTCCAAGTCTTTGCCGTAAGCCGTTTGCCGTTCAATCTACAAGAACGTTTACCTCAACTGACCTGAATATTCATCATCGCCTCTGCAGTTCAGCATATCTAAATAGCATCCATTAGTGAAGCTCCGGTAAACATAAGACCGCATTTTGGAAGCTCCACAGACAGGCCGGTAGTGGTGCGGGCAGAACACTGGGCATGACTCTCCGTACATCCTTCTCATGTTTTGGCTATGACTCTTGATGCAGTATTTTAGCGGGGTTTGAACGAATTCTGAATCAGAAAAACTTATTGGTGTTATCAAAAATGTCACATAAGATTTATTAGAATGGAAAATGTATCAGCTAATACAATAATAGTAAAATGTAGAGTTCCGGTGGATTTTTCAGTTATATATACAACCCAATTTTATTTTTTACGAATCTTTCTTGTGCGAAAAATCTGGCAATGGTAATCTATGTATACTCAGATCAAAAACAATATCAGTTCAGTTTAGAAACAATTTTATATGAATTACTTTTTTTTCTCGAAGAACCTGTTCTTCTATTTTGGCTTCACATCAAAGGCTTCACATAAAGCCAGTGTCAAGTAATTGGAGAGATTATTTTGTCATAAGTCAGAGTCGATATTGTAACTCTATTATGATCGAACGAACTTTCAAAAAGTAGACATGTTCTTCTCAAAATCATCTCAGTTTGCAATTTAATTTACCTTGACAAGTAGTAAATTTGCTAAATTGATTTACATATGTACTTTTATTTAACTAATTAAAACATTGCCTTTTAGTCTGCACCTACCTACACACAACTATGTATGCGCTTTCTCTTGAAGCTTTTAGCATATGAAGTCAATTATACACGGTCAAATTATAATTACCATAAAAAAAATACGCAGAGTCAGTTGCCGTTACTGAACACATATACGGCAAAAACTTAAGCAAAAACTTGAAAAAATTAAGTCGAATTTATGTCAAAATAAATTTGATTAAAATTGGATAACTGTTACCGTTAGTCGTTTTCCTATGGATTTGCGTCAGGCGGTACCTTTAATTGATAATAATTTATGTTTTATTCATCGTTTGGCAAACCCGGGCACCTAGCTCGAGCCAGCTCGCAAAACCTCGGCTCGGGCGCCGCACTCGCTCTGCTGTCACTCTGCCATTTTGAAGAAATCCAAAATTCTGACTGCACAGATGCAACGTAGTACCCCGTCTGCATTGCCCATTGAATTTTTTTTGGTGATTAAAAATTGATGGTGTATTTAATAAACTTTTCTCTTGTCCAATAAATTATGTTTGTATGTATCAAAAATACGGTAAATAAATCTAACAAATCAGTCAGTAGTGTCATATAGGTTGTCTTTGATAAAGCTTTCGTCCAAAAACTGCAAGAGAACTGTAACACTAATGCACCGGGAACATTCACAGTCGTTCATAATCTAGCACGAGACCCTTGAGCCCTGGATCCCTTGCTCGGAATGAAACCTACATAGAGGTAAACGTTGCATCTGGGGTGGAAACTGCCCAAGTGATGAAAAAAAGTTCTCATGTTTCAGTAGTTTTTACTAGACTTTCACAATTATCACACGTTTTTAGATTATTTCGGGTCTTTATCGCGTTCACCTTATTTATTTTATTCTCATGTTTCTATTAGGTAGCTAGTTAAAAAGTGTGTAAACCCGATGTGTATTTGTTATTGTGTTCGTTCAACCTTAAAGATTAAAGGCTAGTTGAAGGTTAAACTGTTCTAATATACGAAATTCACAATAATTGTAGGTACATATGTGTGTTTCTCAATCAACTTGAAAATAAAATTAACTGATGTTGGTGAGTTGGAATTTGGTATGAGCATAGTTAGATTAAATTAGATTAATTAAATAAAATTACATATCGTTGCTTTGTTCTCTTCGTTTGTGTTAGGAATTTACAAATTTCCTTTCTTAGTACGCGCCTACATTTTGACGAACATACCCTCAAAATTTTAAGTCTCTACGTCCAGTTGTTGGCCTGTGCGTTGTCTGTCAGACAGTCAGGACTAAGCCTTTTATACACAACTCATTTTTAATTACCAAAAAGCGTAAGCATTCCTTCTTACGCTTGTTAAACACGCGCACTGTCAAAGTGCACTTAGTGTTATAGTACCAATTTCTTAAAATTATTTCAGATTTAATAAGTTTAAATATACATAAATTATTATTTTGAATAGAGACTCTAAGAGGTGCCACAGCCTATCGAGTCACCAGGTCTCCGTTCTGTGCCTTATATTTTTCAGAACCAAGTCAAACTGACTACTTTTGACAAATTAATATTGATTTTGGTTTTGTGGTGTAGGCCACTGAATGGATTCCAACTTTAGTTTTAAGTGGGCTGAACAGTGTTTTGTATCATCTTATTGTATTGTTATTATGTTGAATAAAGAACTTTTAAAAACAAAAAAAACAATTACCAAAAAACTTCAATGGGCAATGCAGAAGGGGTAGGTACTACGTTGTATCGTGTAGTCAAAATGTTGGATTTCTTCAAAATGACAGAGAGACAGCGGGGCGAGTGCGGCGCCCGAGCCGAGCTTTTGCGAGCTGGCTCGAGCTAGGTACCCGGGTTGCCAAACAATGAATAAAACTAAAATTATTATCATTGTTGGGTACCACTTGACGCAAAGCCATAGAATAACGAATAACAGTTACAGTTATAAAATTTTTATCGAATTTATTTTGTCAAAATTTACTTAATTTTTCAAGTTTTTTGGCATATTTTACTAATGGCAAATGATTGTGCGTTTTTTTTCTGGTGATTAAAAATTTGCGGTGTATACTATTGATTGATAATGCATCATATTTATTTACCAACATTATAGCACTTGGAATAAGCAGCCATCGCGCACTTGCTCGGAAACATAGCGTAGGTCTTCGTCGTCAAATCTAGTCCACATTCCATATCTGCATCTCCTGATGAACATACCATATTGCATTCTAGTGTATTTGCTTTGCATAATGCTGGAAAATAATGCCGCAATTTTTTAACTTTTATCTTCTGACTTCAAAAAAGGAGGAAGTTCTCAATTCGTTTGTTCGGTTTTTCTTTTGTTTTTTGTTTTCAATGTTTGTTACCTAAGAACTTTGTTGTTACTAAACCGATTTGAAAAGTTATCTTTTGTGCTTTCATGAAAATCGGTTCTGTACTTTGGTTTTGAAATCAAATAACTGAAAATGATATCATCCAAGTAAATGAAATTGCGTATTTTGCTTCCTTGCGACTATTCAGTAGTTTTTACAGTCACTAAAACAGTCCATTTGAAGTATTGTAGTGGTTTTTTAAAACCTTCATTTATCGTAGAAAAATAATATGTCGTATTTCTGATCGTCGTTTGCTATCTAAGTTTAAAAAAAAGTTAATATACACCATCAAATAAATGAATTTACCAGCATTTGTGCGTTCAGCAATCTCTCGTGACCTTACAACATCAACATCACGAAAATACCAGTAACTTTGTTTTAGATTTATTTTCGTTATTTATGTTTATTTAAAACGTATGTTTTTTTTTGTTTTCGAAAACCTGTGGCGCGACTAGCTAGGCGCTCTCCTGATGCTAACAGATCACGCCTGCCCATAACCATAACATAATAATGTTACACACGCCTTTGATTCACATAGGCCAGTGCAACACGACATTTTGATAGCCAGTCTCGAAAGGCCAGTAATTTCACTAGCTACAGTGCCCTTAAAAAAAACATAAAAAAGCGTGTTTCCTTGCTAATAAAAGCGCAAATTCGTTGTTACTTCGTATTTAAAAAATAGTACTTACAAATCAAGAATACAACAACGGACAAGTAATACATTTCCTGATCGTTGACTGAACGCAATCCAATCAGTACGCCTGAAGTATCTTGATAGCACTGTAGTAGGAAGACCACAATATTTTTAAAACAGTAAAATTAACTTTCTATTATAGTGAAATTGTCCACAGCAACCACATTTTATATGAATGAACGATTATAGTAGTTTATACACTAAGGGGATAAAGCAGTGTCTTATGTCGCGGGTGGCATATTGAACCCTGAGCTAACGAGGGACTCAGTTAACACCTGAGCGAAGCGAAGGAGTTTTGTAGTGTCCTTTGTGACGCGAGGGGTTCAAGCTACCCAAGACGAAAACAGGCTTTATCCCAGGAGCATACTCTACTTTTCACACCTTCTGCGAGGCAATTAAAAGCCAGGGCTCCAGCAGCGAACAAACACCGTCTTTTGTTTCACAATTTTTTAAGTCGCGCCTTTTTTTTATGAGTTCTGTTTATGGTGGCCAGTTCGATTTTCGAACAAACCTTTTTACAATGCCATATGGGTGTTCTTTTACTTAGAGTTCTCCACGAGTTTCCACACGAATTTGACGTTCCAAATTGAAATCACTTAACTACCCTTGGGAGATTCATACAACTTTAATTAGTAATTTATTTATTGCAGATAAATATGTACACTTACACCTTAGGGCTATGGTACTATATTCACCCTGTTGGGCACAGCAACTTAACTAATAGGAACTTAGTTTATTTCCTTACATTTAATAGGTAGTATCACAAATTTACAATGTAATTAAATATAAATTTAGTTTTTAAGATGGCACATTAAATACCTACATACATTTAAATCTAAGTAGGATTACATACATTTAAATCTAAGTATTTAAATGAATAGTTTATTTAAGTAAGTACCTATATTATAATCTTGTATAAAATATTTTATACTATAATAAATTGACTTGAGTTTATATTGAATTTTAAGTTATACTAAGCCATACATATTTTAAACTTACATTAATATGTTTCTACATAATATATAAACTGTTTATTTATTTTTTTGTTACCTTACATTTAACATAATAGTAGTATCACAATGTACTTAATTAATAAATTTAGTCTCTTAAGAAGGCACATTAAGTAAGTACTTAGATATTTTATTTGAGTTAATCGTTTATTTAAGTATATTATCATCCTCTATAAATTCTTTTACACTGTAATAAGATTTTGTTATAAGAATTGACTTGAGTTTATTTTTGAAAATGCTGTCTTTTGTTTCTTGTTTTAAACTATCAGGGATTTTATTGAAAAGTTGGATACAACGATACTCAGGACTTTTTCTAAACATTTCTATCCTAGGTGTAGGCAAGGCTAGCATATTCTTACGACGTGAATTTCTTTGGTATGTAAAGAGGTCTATGTTTTTTCTGACAAACATTAATGTTTCTAAAATATATATAGAAGGAAGAGTCAGAATATTTTCTTGCCTAAAATGTGATCTACAGCTTTCTCTTTGTCGTATGTTCACAACTATACGGATGCATTTCTTTTGTGAAATAAATAAATCTTTCGCGTCAGTACTATGTCCCCACATGATAATTCCATATCGGAACTTTACCTCCGTATTGCTTTGCTTAACCTTGAGATAGCATGATAATTATGTAATTGGACATTGTCGAGCAGGTAGTGTGAAAAAACTCTTTATTGTTCCAAATAAGTTACAGATATTAGTATATTTACATAATTTATGGAGCAAGTGCGGCCTTATTGCTAAATAGTGTTAAAAATCAAAAGGTGCGATTTGCGATACTTAGGTTATTATTAGCATGTATTAGTTATTATGCATCGACTACTTGTACTGAACCAGGCTTATTGTGTCGATGGTATTTATTAAGCCGACTTCAATTATGATAAGCCGTGAGATTTCATTGATTCGAGCAGGAATTCAATGGCTGATATAACATGAATATTGGCTGAAAAACCGAGTTTTTGTTCCACACTCCTCGCATAATTCAGTGGTTGGCTTTCCCAACAAAAGCTACCCAAAGCCAAGGTTTTAGTTGAAAATACATTTGATTTTTCTTGACTTTTATTGTATTTTATCGAAGTTGTTTTTGTACCTTGTGGTGGGTGTTTTCTTCTTTTTTATGCTCAAGAAGATCATAACGGATCTTCCAAGAACCTTTGACAGTTTAGTGCAAGTAGGCATAACAATCGATTTATTTTTATTATAATGCCCATGCCAAATACAAAAAATAATTTTATCGAAATCGCGAAAAATTACGTCAAATTGAATTCGCCCTACGCTTCTGCAGCATTAATATTCGTCTTATACATGAATCTTTAATCTTCATCTCTAATCGACCATTTTTCCATTTAAATGTTTGACTTATTTATAAGCTTGATCAAAAATGATCTCTAAACTATGGGGTAAGATATAAATTGATTTTAATAAAAAATATGGAAATACCAGCTGGTGCCCGCGACTTCGTCTGCACAGGTATTTTTATAAATTGCAGCCTATGTGTTATTCTGATGTATAAGCTATATTATTGTAAAGTTTCATTAAAATCCATTCAGTAGTTTTTACGTGAAAGAGTAACAAACATCCATCCATCCATCTATCCTTACAAACTTTCGCGTTTATAATATTAGGATAGGATAGGATAATTATACCTACATATTTTATACAAAAGCAAAGTGATAGTCGCTAAATAAATTATAAAACTTTTATACACTATCAATTTTATAACAATCATAAAAGTTAAAAAGGTTTTCTTGCTGCACTCAGCTTAACTCAAACTTAGATAAAACTTGTCACAAACTAATGCGATGAAGAAGTTTCTTCCTTTTCAGTAGCAGTGTATAATCTCTGGATGGAATGGCTGTATTCTTCATGATATAACCCTAGTGTAAGAATGAATGAATATCACCACACCAATCTTAGTTTAGAAAGCATAAATAGTTCTATGGGTGTTCTGGATATCAGTGCCAATTGGTTACATATTGTTTGTGTGTGCAAATTGTACCTACTACCAGCGGATAAGACCAGTCACCTACGACACAGGTGCCTATTAGCACCAAACTGTCAAAGTCCCTAAGTAATAACTTTACTCGCTTGGCAGTTCTTAACGGTCAGAATCTGTTCTGTTAAGAACTATCAAGCGAGTAAAGTAATTGCTTAGGGGCTCTGACAGTTTGGTGCAAGTAGGAAAGGGAATTCTAGTGTGGGGGCTTGTGTTTTTATATGTTAAAATACTTTGTTGATGGTTGGTAAACTTAATTAATACCTGTCTGTACTCCAGCAGGTGCTTACCTACATTCAGTAGGTAAATGTACCTATATTAAAAAAAGCAATATATTAGAATAGCATTTAGAAAAGTATTATAACCTAAATACTCTTCCAAATCGTGGCCGCAGGAATGTTGAATTTTTTTAAGTGGAGGCGAGCTATTGGAAGACAGCAGGAATAGCCCTGTCTGTGCCTTTCTAACCGAAACACAATAATTCTTGGTGGCATCCTTGAACTGTGTTGTATTCATCAAAACGGAATCTTACTATTTATCAAATAATATTGTGATAAGATTTCACACAATTCTGAAATTATTATTTTCTCTAGAAAAATAATATTGATACACTCGTATAACCTTCCACATAAGCATAAAATTTAATTTCAGAGTAACCTCAGATCCAATCATAAATCCATAAATCTTGTCGGTTACATATTTCACACAGAATATCGAATAAAGTATCAAATTGAGTCAGATATTCAGGTAGAGATTTGTAGGTGATAGATTTTCTACTGAAATAACTGTAATTCAGGTTCTGAATAAAATGTATGCTTCAGGTTTCATGAGTAACTAGACTTATTCCCGCAACTTTGTTTGCGAGACGTGCGTATACTCATAGCTTTTCGAATAAACATAAGTTCCTGAACCCCTTTTTGAAGAGTCTACCTACATACACACGATTGGTCGAGTGGCAAGGGTGTTGGACTGCTACGCTGTAGCGGGTTCAATTCCCGCTTCAGGACAAACATTTGTGTTGTGAACATTCAAAGTTCAAAGTTAATTTATTGCATGAAATATATGTTTTTACAGCTCCTAAATATTTACATTGGTATCAATATATTCTGCCGTCTTGGGCGTGCAATGTTGTTTTTAGAAACAAAAAGTATACCTATTATATATGTACAAAAACACTTTATACTATTAATCATAAAATACAAAATCGAAAAAAATACCAAATTAAATAAAAATTAATAATATACCTATCATGAGTTTAAATTAAAATTATAGTGTATATATGAAGTTTTTGTCAATTTTAAATTCATTTAACGTGTAGTAACATTTGGTGAATAATACCTCTCTCAGCTTTCTGTGGAACAGCGAACAAGGCAGCTCTCTCATTGACTTTGGCAATTGATTGTATATAGACGAAGCTGTGCAGAATATGCTTTTATGCATTAATGCTGTGTTAGCTTTCTGGGTTATGACTTTGTGCTGGTCTCGTCTATTGCGAACTACGACATCCGAAAGTCGGCTAAATAAATCTGGATTGTTCTTAACAAACATAGCCGTTTCGAAGATATACAGTGAAGGAATCGTCATGAGGTTGTATTTAGAAAAATAAGGTTAACAAGAGTCAGTTACTTTAAGATTAAACATGGCTCTTATACATTGCTTTTGGTATTTGAAAATTTTGATTATATCGGTAGAGTTGCCCCAAAATAATATGCCGTAACGGATGGTAGAGGCGATTAAGCCATGATAAGCTATTAGTAGAGTATCTAAGTTAACGATCGGAGAAATTTTATATAAAACGTAGACTAAACTGTTTATTTTTTTGCAGAGATTTTCCAAATGAGATTTCCAATTTAGCCTTTTATCAATAGTGAGTTCCAAAAATTTTATTGTGTCAACTTCTTCAATTGTATTATTATTGTATTTTATGTCAAGAAATTGTAGAGCAGCAGTATCGCGTTGTCGAAAGTTAATTAATTTAGTTTTAGTCAGATTTATTTTTAAGTTTGGTGTTTATCCTGAGTCTGAATGTATTCTATAAATGTATTTACAAAAAAAGTATATAAGAAAATATTTTATCAGTTATCTGGTTTCCATAGTACAAGCTCTGCGTCATATGCCCTAAATATTAATTATTATTATTAATTTATTATTGTACAGTTTTGGCGCCCATACCTTCTAGAAAAAACACGCGCTGAACGTAGTCTTTAAATTTCGAGACTCTACGTTCTGCGGTTTTTACCAGAACCATCTAATGGCTGTCACGAGAGGAGAGAGTAAATCCAAATAATGAACCATTTATATTTAGCCAATCCAATATTTATTAACCAATAGTGTCTAGGATTATTCAGTGATCTGTCTCTCATTAACTGGAACATTGTTTGAACTAAGCAGCCGATTTTCTCTTAACTAATGGCAATATTAATAAAGACACGATCTGTAGGGAATTCTAATCAAAGACCAATTTGGTCTACTCATGGCGCTACTATGAAATTTTATTTACATATAATACAACATCAATCAATTTGAATAAATAAGGCTTAGTTTGACTGACTGATTAACAGTTAGTTAACAGACAGACCTGCATACAGGCTTAACTTGTGGACGTAGAAAATTAAATTTGTAAGTTGTATTCGTCAAAATCCCTGTGTGCTCCATCCTCGACCATCACTTTTCATCAGGTGAGGTGGTGGTCAAAGGCTTGATTATTATTATTGAAAAAAAAAATTGGTTGTCTGTAAAGTTGGTTTACGGACGATAGTTTAACGTGACAATGTCATAACAAAACATTGACAGCGTCATAACAAAACTCATAACGGATGAGCGTGACCGGACAATGACGTCAACGTTTTCGTGCATGCAGCCAGCGTTCATCGATTTATTAGCTACGTCTAATAAATCGATGAACGCCGGCTCACGTCACGTCAAAAAAAACTGAAAGTGCGTACTAAGAAATTCGCAACCCAAAATAAGTTTTCAGCTAGTTATATTCTAAAGTAACAAGGTAGAGGTATTGTCTAATTCACAGAACACTTTTGTTGATGATGATAATAGTGTAGTTAACTTTTAGAAAAGAAAAAAAAGAAAAGAAAAGAAATAATTTCATTGATGAAAACAACATGAAACATAAATTAACAAAAAAAGGTCAGAGGAGTCCTCCATCAATGGGGGCCTAGCTCAGCTTTCATGCTGCAGCGTACTGGCAGCACGCTGCAACGCTGGTGTTCTGCTAGACCCCAGTGGCAACGACACGGAACGTATAAATAACCAAAAACTAAAACTAAAACTACTAAAATAAGACAAGAAAACATTATTTAACATTTTCAATTTGCAACATTACCTATTTATGCAAGATCTCCCAATTGGGACATTTAAATTTTTAGCCATAGACAAGGCTAGAGTGATTTTTCTTTTACATTGAATTGGATAGGTACGGTGTCTATAAGATACCTACATGAAATGCTAGACTGCTAGAGCCTAAGATTAGATTGAAAATTGTAATTAATAAGTAGTAGTATGTATATTTGGTTGCATTCTCTCTAAGAATATGGATAACGACATTTGTAAATTACGATTGTTATTCTTGTTAACTTTTTGGGTTCTAATTTTCCTGAATGAAAAACAGAAAGAGAACGAAGACCTCAAAAATGAGGTATCTTTACTCTAGGAGGGATTCTTTGTAGGCATGTAGGTGATGACTGGGTTGTGTAGGTACTATGAGTCTTTGTTTCTACTTTTTTATGGCACATTTTAAGGTCCAAGTGTCTTCCAATATGTATTATGTAGGCGAGCAGGTATTTAAACTTGTTTATTTAATTTTACTTATATTTATCACTGGTTTTTTAGTATTAGGAAAATATTGTTTTAAAATATTTATACCTACACACATTTTATGAGCTTAATATGTAAATATCATATATGTATCTATACTACTACTACTACCTGTGAAACACTATACAAAATTTCATACTAATATACACACCTATCAATTCCCTACACATGCAGCTGACGTCCGTGAGATCTTTTCTTTGGTTCCAACGGAAGACCAGCGCTGGGATGCCACGCTTCCCAGCAAATGCTGAGTTGGACGCCAGTTTGTGCCAACTTAGACTAAGTTCTAAGATAATTAAATAAATGTTTTATATTTTTTGTAAATTTGTATTTAGTTGTAAGATTAGCATAGTGCATAATATTTTTAATTATTTGTCTAGTTGTCACAAATAAATGATCTTTTACTTTACTTTACTTTACTTTACTATGACATACCGATTTTCTCAAGATGTTTTCCTTCACCGTTTAGCAGGTACTATTGTTTCAACACTGATAGAAGCTGCTCACTTTTATAGATAATACCTACCGACCCTCTAGTGGTCTTCTTATGTAAATTATTATCTTACAACTCTGTGGATAACGCAGTGGGCTGTAATATTATTAATCTACTTAAGATGTTATATATCTTAAGTAGTCTTCGTAAACATTAGTTAGTGTAATATTAGGTGTGTTGTTCATTAATATTAAGTACATATCAATTTTAGGTATTATTTGTATATATCTTAGTACTTTGTGATATTATCTTGCCTTTTTCTTTTTCTTAAATAGTTTTATTTTATTTTATTTTTATAAAATATGTATTTATCTATGTATTTGTGTATATATTTGTATGTATATATCGTATATTTAGAATATGACTCACCCGACCAGACGCCGAATTCATATTACTCATCTCCATCCTAAGGTTGCCTGGAAGAAATCGCTTTTAGCGATAAGGCCGCCCATTGTAACCTCTTTTATTTTTGGTTGTTTAGCATAAGTTTTTGTTTCAATGTGTATGTTTCTCCGGGGTTTACAATAAAGAGTTATCTATCTATCTATCTATATGTTAAGTAAAATGTATATTGCAGCTGTTTGTTGTCCCCAATAAATAAAATTAAAATTAAATTGAAAACTTTTATAAATATTTATTTTAATTATGTCCCTATTTGAAGTGTTGGATGGGTGGTACCTGATCCAATAAAATAAAATGATTGCGTACGAAAAAGTAATCAAGAGAATTAAATATTCAGACTTGGGCTCAGGTATGCCCATTTAAATGTTTAACCCTCTCTCGCCAACGGGTCATTAGTGATCATCATTTAAAGGAACGGTGTGCGGTGAACGGTATGTGTTTATTTAAAAAGCTATTACATCAAATAAGTACTATAATTTTGGAGCTAAAAGTCTTCAAATCTTAGTCTAGTCTAGTCTAGTCTAACTGTACTAGAACTCTTCGGATGCAATTTGGGAATAAAAATATTATTAATTTTTTAGTACTTAAAAATTTTGCAGCCGATGAGAATCAATATATGATTTTTTTTTCGAGAACAATGGATCAGATGCAGCTGAGTATGACCCTGATAGCCAATGCACAGACCAAATCATTGACCGTAGATACTTGACATTACTAGGGTTTGTTTGTCAAGCAGTTTAAAGACGGACAAAAGGAGTATTGTTAATTCGCTAGGTACGTAAATAAGGTAGGTAATATAAATAAATGAAAGTTTGGGTTGTGTTTAGTATAACACACCCAGAGATCTAGGCGCAAAACAAATGTATTAAGTCTCGAATTCGCGATACCACTGTATTTGCTGTGAAAGGTCTCTCTAAACTAGTATTTAGTCAGAGGATTCATGTTAATAAATTGAAACTCAGTGGAAAAGCCTCCTTTTACTTGCACATTAACATGCGGTAATAGTACATTATGATATAAGTGCGGTAAGTTGAGAATTACAGCCTCTGCTTTCTTTTTTTTTCTTTTTTCTTTGTTTCACGTATGTCATACGACGTTTTATAACACATTTGCGAGGAAATAAATAAATAAATTCATCATTACTTGACGACATTTTCAAATAAAACAATACAGCGAAAAGAAACAGCGCGCAGAATATGTTTAAAATGTTGACCACTTTTCTGACATAAAAATTCTTTGCTAAGATTTAAAAAAAGTATCGTTCGTTTTAAACGGAGAAAATTGATAAACCTTCCTTTTTTAATTACATTACCGCACTCGTGCGTTTTACATTACATTACCGCACTAGTGCGTAATGAGATACAATACGATATTGAAATTGGTGCAATAATAGACCCTTTACGAGCAAATGTGTTATAAAAGGTTATATAAAGTCGAGTTGTATAAAACAAGAACAAAAGCGGTCAAAATTCCAAACTTAAGATGACAATGGATTAAAGTACCAATTTTTGCACTTTCGTAACAGGGTTATACTTATATAATACTTTTAAAATCTAATGACTCTTATTCAGTTTTTAATCGACGAGAATAAAAATGTGGCAAGTTTTCTCAGTTTGACCTGGACTTATTTATTTTTCTTCTATTTTAATAATTTCAAATTATGAAAGCTCTATGTGATGCCCGGGGTTTCAACCGCGCAATAAGTATCCGGATAGAAAGTTACCTTTCCAGTCCCTAAACATTTTTAAAATACTCAATACAATTTTTTTTATTCGCATAAATATGGGATTCACATAAAAAATCATTGTTGGTATAATAATCGCACGGTCCATATTCTGCTTTGTCAGCATACGGATTTACGGATTTTTAAGTACAAACTATGAAAATAATATAAATAATTAAAACGATAAAAACAATACAACACTTGCATACCAACCTAATCCCACTACTTATTTAAATAACTAGCTGTACCCGCGTGAGACTTCGTCACCCGTGGAAGAATTGTTTATTGTCAATGTTGTTTGTTCCACCCGCGAAAGATAAATGTCGTAGAATAGCAAAGTGTCAGTACTAAGCAAGTCAATCAATATTTGCACATTTTCGATCCCGCTTTTTACCCACTCAAACATTGAATTTAGTAGATAACTGAAAAACTTGGCGGTACTTGTCTTCGGAAATCATAAAAATGCAACTTTCAATGAGATATTGTGTATACTTGAGGAGACAGACAGATCATTCCGTACTTTCACATCTTTTAACTTTAAATTTGAAAATCGATGAAACCCGTATCTTATTATTTGTTTTGAAGAAAATAATTCCAAAGTTTGAGATAGATACACTTATAAAAAAAACTGTTTCCATACAAACTTTAAACTTCTATATCTACCCTCTGAAGAAATTTAGCGTAATATTATATAGCCTATAACCATTTCAAGCTTTGTAGCTATGATATCGTAAAGTTTCAGTTAAATCCGTTCGGTAGTTTTTACGTGATGGACGAACAAACAAACAAAGTCTTCTAATTAAAAAAAAAATTGGGGCATATTTATTAATATCGTCTGAACGCGTTTCCGTCAAAAAAAACATATGTATAGAAATTCGGGGTCTTCTGATTTATGTATAGATTTATTATTACTTAATAACGCGTCATAATTATACCATAATGTTAGAGGAAATAAAATGTCTGTGTCTAAAGTTAAAACTTTAATAAAATTAATACTCATTGCTTTTGGCAATTATTAATAGTGTTATTATTACCAAGTAAGTAAGTCAGTGATGTGATTATTGTGCCTTACTTGTGGTGCGCAAATCCTCATCCTCATCCAATCTCTGTCAGACACAGACTCGCATTATTCACAGGCGAATGAGCTAAATGAGTAAGTAACTACTCTAGTCTCGACTGACACAAACAGATGTGAGCTGCATAGTGATGAAGGGAATATTAACGAGGTAATCCCAACTCTAATAACCTCATTAGTGCACCGACATTTACTGCTTTAATTTTACTTAATAACTAGCTGAAACTCACAACCTTTGCGTTTCGCATTAACTCAATTCATTTCATAGTTAGGTACGCACTTTTAGAACATTACATACCTAAGTGTTATCTGTCATTCGGGTCTAAACCTATGTATATTATACATTTTATTAAGAATTTAGTACGTACTGTGTAGGACTAATTTAGGTCATGGGCAGGCATAATATATTATCACCAGAAAGCGACTAGTTTTTCTTTTGGTGCATAGACATTTTTATTATGTTTTTATTACTAATGCCTACTTGCACCAAACTTTCAAAGTCCCTAAGCAATTACTTTACTCGCTTGGTAGTTCTTAACAGTCCAAATTCAGACCAATAAGATCTATCTTTGAAACTCTTTGAATCTTTTGGGACTTTGAAAGTTTGGTGCAAGTAGGCATAAGTTTTAATTTTAATTTTAAAATTACTTAAGATGACCAATTAAATAGTTATTTATTTATTAAACCGATGAAAATAAATGCTAAGTTACCGAAATGGATATTCTCAGAAATGAAAGGATACAATATATAGTCATTCAATTAACTTGATAATTAGCATGGATTCCAATTTGTGGTTTTACCAAGTACCAGTATTTATATTGTACCTACAAGTCTATTGGACTTTTTGAAAATTATAGTATTATTAAAATAATTGGCAAATCAATTTCGTTACGTGTTCCTGGGTTATAGCAGTTTTTGCATTGTTAACAATTCAAAGCCTAAGATATTTATAGATGATTTTATTAAAACCCTAGCCAATAATTTATGCCAAACAATTCATCTAAAAGTCTTGCTCAAAAAAATCATATTAATTCGTATGGTGTATTGTAAATTTCATCACCAAAACTAGGCTTTTTCCCCTGTGTTTTCTCCCTGTATCGGGATCTTTGTTTATTTTTTAAGAATAGTATAGGTACCTCTAAAGTTAATAAGATATTATGTAATTTTTTTTTACGTTAAGGAGTGGCGAGGCTAGCTAGGCGCTCTCCTGATGATAAGAGATCACGACTATGATGGCCGGTGCAACACTGCTATAGCGCTCGTCCACCTTGAGACATTTTGATGGTCAGACTGGAAAGCCCAGTAATTTCACTAGCTATAGTGCTTTTCCAACCGGAACACAGTAATGCTTACACATGAATTGTTTTGTTTGTACTCACTAGTCTTATGTTGAAACAAATGTTTATCTTTCCTTTTTATTCAATTATTTTCCCATAGAAATAAAAAAGGTAATAAATAAAATAACCAAGCCTTCGTACGTAAGCAAGTGGCAATTAAAATCAAAGTAAAATTTGATTAATGTAGCCAACATTTTTGGTCCACAGAAATGAGTAGTAATTTTATCAATTTTACCTTATATTTTTCAACGAACTCTGATTCTGTTCATTTTCGAGTATAGGTGTGATTTGGTTAGATGATCGTTATAATTATGTCATGATCAAATAATACGTACAAATATTTGTATTTTTCCTTATCTTGTGCATGCGAAGTTACATGTAGATTGTGTAATTATACAAGAAGTTGGGGCCTAGGAAGGTCGGACACGACTCTACCTTAAACCAGAAAAGTATGGTAAAGGTAGAACATACTTAGGACACTAATTTATTTAAGACCATATATTGTACTTGTGTTTTGGCAAATAAATTATCTTTATCTTTATCTTTATGTTAGCTTATTATTATTCATTTTTTTACTTTTTAATTTAGATACCAACTAGTGTTAGTTCTAATGTTCTAATATTGTAATATCATTCCTTCACATGACCCAATATTTGATTCTAGAAAGCACCTAATAGCGGTTTAATTTAATATAGCAGTCGAAAAAAACAAATTATTTTTAAAATGATTATCTAACTAGATTCTAAAGTAAAAAAATTGCTCAATCGGGACATGACTTGGGTATATTTTAAAATCGCTTAAACAATCATCTTATAGGTAAGCGTGCCCAAATAGTCCACGACATCGCTTGCCGGCAGTCGTGATCAAAAAAAGTCGAAAAAAAAAACGTAACAATACATAACACCGATTTTTCTTTTACCTCTTACAAAAAAAACAGAATGCTTGCAATAAAATCAATTTACTTGTTCAAATGTAAAACAATTAAGGGTTTCTCTTTTGTACTATTCCATCAATCATTATTTCAACACGTCAAGCCTTTGGATGACCTATAAATACATAATACATTGATGTTGCATTTTTTCTAAATGAATTATATTCTATTCTATTGGCCGCCTCCATCTTACTTCTTTCTTTTATAGAATAAAAACTTGGGTATTAATACTGAGTACCTATTACCTACCTATAAATATAAAAGGTCAATAAATAAAACAGTTCGAAAATGTGAACTACGCGGTTCGTAATGGTGTCCCTCATTATCTATCAAATTGAATGAAATTCCAGTCATATTTCTCTTTTTTTATTTTTACGAACAAAAGGATCACAAATGAAGGCCGCTTATGAGATTAATTTCTTGTAATAAAGTCGTTTTAAGGATGTGAAATTAATAAAAATATACGTTTTGGTAGTAACAGTACCTACCTCTGGAATCATTATCAATCACACTACGGAAAACACTACTTTTTTAAAAATACGGTTTGAGAGATTATAATACAAATTATAAATGTACATCTAAATAAAGCTGAAGTGCTAGCTTAATTCCCAAAAAAAAAAACAAAATAAAACGTTCACATTTTTTATTGATTTATAAAAAATATAATCACACATGTCATCTGGGTACTTAGCTCAGTAACATTACAGTTAGGTACAACGCTCGATAAACTTTCGGCTAAGTAAGTATCTATGTATATCAATTGAATCAGTTTTTGCTTTACTCTACTTTTTTAGCTCTCTGTTCCGTTGAACGTGAAAAAAAGGTGTGAACTATTTTATATCAAACGGTTACAATATCTTTTTTTTCTATCACAGAATCATGTAGTTTCTAAATCTTTGCTTTACTTTTCTTAATTCGAACCTATTTTACGTACAAGTTTATTAATCTTTGGTTTAATAAACAATTCAGACATATAATTCCATTTTCAAATTCGATCCCGCAACACTGGCACAATTTATTTTCTGAATCTGTCGATGAAAGAGTTTGGTCTCTGTGGATAGGTCTGAGGCTGTTGCCTAAGAGCGTTATACTGCCTCCAGTTGAGGTACCAAAAAGGTCGTTTATCAACCGGCATGGAGTCAAATCTGTTGATCAAGTTTCCATCACCACGGGCCTCGATCGGTGCAGGCTGGTCTTCTCCAAATCTATTTGAAAGCAGGTCGTTTTCGTAGGCCGGAAATCCGATTGGACTCAGTCCAGCGTAAAATGGCCTTTGAGCTTCTACGACGCAAATTATTGCAAGAGCGACGGCTAACTTGATCCTGTAGTCTGCCATATCTGCAAAGAGGATAAGGTGTAAACTACTTGATTCTTTTTGTTCTTTGATATAGTAGGTACCTATAATCAGCTGGTTTATGGTTTTGCTTTTATTTTATGACGTTCAACCGGTTTTATAATGATTTTCCTGTTTACTCGTAGTGTAGCAAATGCATATCTTAAAGGGCAAGATAAAGCAGGAAAGTAGATAATTAAGTATATAGTAAGTAATTTATAGCCAATCTTTTAAATCAATAAATATAAAAGGTTCAACCTGACTGACTGACTGACAGACAGACAACGTACATGCCGAACCGCTGAACTTGAAACTTAGATGATGTATTCGTAACGAGCTGAAACTGCGAACTGAGAAATTACTTAGAAAGGAATTTTGTTGATTCGCAACGCAATCGAAGTAGCCAGCGTCAGCTTGTGTTAACATAAACCTACATTACTAAAGTCTCGTATTTATTGCGTTCATTTATTTTGTTTTTTTAAATGTTGTTGCGTTGCCTCTCTTCCCATTATTACCTTGTCTATATTATTTTATTTGGGTTTTCTACCTTATTATTATTGTGACCTTAAAATAACAATTGATTTAAGTTAGTCAACGCGAAAAAAAATTCATTATTTTACGATTAGACCATTTATCAAAATCAAACAGGGTAAGGCAGGGCAATAACATTTCCCAGTCCGGTATTGCTTTTAGTTTCATCTATATTTATTAGTCAAAACAACCCGTGCAATATTTATCATGAATTTCAATATTTTTATTTCAACTTGTACCTAGTTGAATTTAATAAACTTCAATAAACGAAATTGCTTTTTCGTGAACATGACAATAAAAGTTTTTTTTGTAAATAAAATTAATACATAATATCAAAAGGTATTTTTGTTATATTGAAATATTTTATATATGTTACTAGAAAAATGTAATACCTAGCGTATAATGCAACGGCACGACATGCTGACTTTTAATAATATTTTTATTAATAAAATACAAATATAAATTTATATATAATAATTTAATCTATTACATGGCTCTTACCTGATTACAATAGAAAACTCGATGAAAACTAAAATAGGGTAGATGCGCCACGTGTTGTCACAGTGTGCACTGAACACGGTGCAATGTTGACTGTGCCGTGATGAGAACAAACTCAGTTTAAATATGGAATCCCTCGAGTCTGTAAGATTCGTGCTGTACAATGTAGAGCATAGTTCTCGTAGAATTGGCAATGCGAAAACGGTACTCAGCTGTGATAAACTTAATGAAAAAATATATTTATTCCAGTGTTTATCTACTTAAAGAAGTATCTTTATTTGAAACGTGTCAAGAATATAGGGTTATAAATTGATGATAATTATGTAGTCGTTACAATGTGTTGTTATCAGGATATTTAAATGTTAGTACTTACGTATTATACTGAGAAAAGAATAATGTATTTTATTATGATTTTATACCTACGTTTCTATAGTTTTTTTGACTTGACCCGTTTTGCCTAATATTCGGTATGATGTATATCTAAGAGCTTTTTTTCTTGTAATTTGGCCGGTGAGATCGCAGAAAACTACTTCTAACCATAAATTCAGAGACCTCTACAAAAATAAACTAAATAAAGTTCCAGCTCTACAACTTTCTTAACTCAACGTAAAAACCCATTCATTAACACCGCAGTTTACTTAATAGTTACTTCGATACGAAACTACCGCTTCTCTCAATAGCATGACGTCACGATTAGTCTCGTCGAAGGAATGGAGTACCAATTTGCCAAGACCTCAAGGTTTACAACTAAATGTGGGGGATATTGAGGTCTAAATATGCTGGTGTTTTGGCTTTTGTGATCGTAGTTGGGAATGAGTAACGTGTGACGTTTTGCACTGGGTTTTTGCAAGTCAGCAGTTATCACACACCCCCAACTTGATGCATCATTGGTATTTTTACCCGACATTAAAAAAGGCTTATTATTTCGGGTGTATGTTTCTAGTTATTTCATTTCAGTCTCTCTTGTTGCGCGATACCGTATCTCCATAAGCGATTATTTAAATTTTTGTTTATAAATCTAGAAGTTTTTATTGTAATTGGAATACTGTGCATAAAAAATAGGTATCTAGTATCTCTAGCTTTTAATTTGGTAGGCATGTTTGATATTCGTAATAAATGTATTATAAATTATAATTCAGTTTTTCAAATTTGACTATATTTAAAGGTTATATTGCCTTAGAATATCCTGTACGCTTATAAATATCTAAACGTGACTACCAGTGTAACGGGACAATGAGCGTTACCGGACAATGAGCGTTACCGGAAAATAACGTCAACGTTTTCGTGCATGTAGCCGGCAAGCGGCGTTCATCGATTTATTAGACGTAGTCACGTCAAAAACCGCATATAAACATTTATATAATTTTCACACCACCTGCTCGACAATGTCCAATTACATATCATGCTATCATCAAGGTAAAGCAAAGCATTACCTCTCTAGGGAGGTAATGTTGTATGAAACTCCCAAGGGTTGTAATGTGATTTGAAATTGGAATGTCAAATTCGTGTGGTAACTCGTGGAAAACTCTATGTAAAAGAATGCCCATATGGCATTGTAAAAAGTTTTGTTCGAAAATCAAACTGGCCACTCATAAAAAAAAGAAAAAAGGCGCGACTTTAAAGATTGTGAAACAAAAGACGGTGCATGTTCGCTGCTGGAGCCCTGGCTTTTTATTGCCTCGCAGAAGGTGTGAAAAGTGGAGTATGCTCCTCTGGGATAAAGCCTGTCTTCGTCTTGGGTAGCTTGAACCCCTCGCGTCACTCAGGACTCTACATAACTCTACGTAACTGAATCCCTCGTTAGCTCAGGGTTCAATATGCCACCCGCGACATAAGACACTGCTTTATCTTCTTAGTGCATAATCTACTATTACTTAGCAAGACGCATTGAGTCAATACCTAATATTAACTGGCTGCGTAGGTTATCATATTGAAGTACTTACCTAAGTATTTGTGATGAATAACATGAGTTCAACTGCGGTTATCCTCAGTTCTGAGTAATTGTGACAGTAAATTAATTTTGTAGCGATATTTCCCCATTTCTTCGTAAAAGTTTAATTATAATATATAATAATTATTACTATTTGAATACCTAAACGAATTTTGTATAATTGAGAATATGAACGAGTAGTTAAGAAGTACAGACAGCGTCATAAGTATCCCCTTACACTAGATACCCAGCTTCAAATTCCTTCAAAAAAACTGCCGCGTCGAACGAAAAAACTAAACTCTCATTTTGCGGTATTTCTCAGTATTTTGCGTATTTCTGGCCCTTATTCTCCATTACTATTTAAAAAACATTTTTTAAATTCAAATATTGTCTTCTTTCAGTAAAATGTTCCAACTACAATTCAAGGTACTTTCCCTCCATGTGGCATATTCGTGGGACGCTCTGTATAATAAATACGATTATACAGACAAAGTGATGAACGGTGCTCATTCAACTAGCCATGGCATTAGGAGTTAATTGCTGTGCTAATTAGATACTTCGTCATTCAGTAAGAAAATTGTTACGAGGTACGATAGTTCAGTATTACATAATTAGCATTATATTTCTATTTCTTAGTAGGTATTTTTCTCATAAACGTGTTTACTGACTCATAAGTAACGTTGTCTTATGGTTGCTGGAACCTTTTAATGACCACCTATCACTTAACTAAGTAGCATAAATTGTTTTTAGCGCTGATCTCCTAATATACACCACCAATTTTAAATTACCAAAAAAAATTAAATGGGCAATGCAGACGGGTACTACGTTGCATCTGTGCAGTCAGAATTTTAGATTTCTACAAAATGGCAGAGTGACAGCGGCGCGAGTGCGGCGCCCGAGCCGAGCTTTTGCGAGCTGGCTCGAGCTAGGTACCCGGGTTTGCCAAACGATGAATAAAACTTAAATTATTATTAATTAAAGGTACCGCCTGACGCAAATCCATAGGAAAACGACTAAGGGTAACAGTTATCCGATTTTAATCAAATTTATTTTGACAAGAAATCGACTTAATTTTTTAAAGTTTTTTTGCCGTATATGTGTTCAGTAACGGCAACTGATTATGCATTTTTTTTTTATGATGAATAAAATTTGACCGTGTATATAAATAAAATAAAATAAAATATGTTACTACAGATAGAGGTATAATACCTAATGATGATAAATTATAACAATAACTAGTTTAGATTCCTATATGCTAAGCCTTAATTTTGTTAAAAGCTTACGGTTTTAACAAAATTATGGCGACATTACGAGTATTCATATAGCAAAACCATCCGCCGTAGGAAAGGTGATTAAGTTATATAAGCCTAGGTATTATAACTCGAACGATCAAAATTAGAAGCATGTTAAATATTAGTCAGAAAATGTGGTTTACGTAATGAGAACAGCTACGTGAATTTTCCCTGGTTTTCAATCAACAACTCACTGTTTCAAAGGGCGCTACAGCTAGTGAAATGACTAGGCTGGCTACACATAGCTCAAAGCTGTAACCGCTAACAGTTATGCTCCGCCGAATTCGCACAATTTTCGTCATAGGCAGGTATACTTTTACCTATCCAACGCGGTTTATGTACAGTGTTGTTTTTTAACATGAAATTTCAAATCTTTCGAAAAGTTTAAGAAATCCAATTAAGTTTCTTTGTGTAGTATATTTTTTCACATTTGGCTTTTGCCAACCTCACTACTTTGTAAAATCATAGTAAGTACCTGTTTGAATCCAGAAAAGAATACAGGTAATACACATGAATACAAAAACAGCTAAATAATATCCTACTTATACAAACGGAAATATTTATTTTGTCCTGGATGTTTGCTCCTTTATCACGCCATTTCAAATAAAAAGTTTTCCACATGCCACTTTTACGTAGGTATATAACGAGGGTTACGAAATGAAACGTTGACCAAATGGGATATAGCCTTCTTCGTCTAGATATCACGCGGGCAAAGCCGTGAGCAACATCAACAAGTAACATATTTCAGTAGGTAATATTTTCTGCTGTGGATATAACTTAATTAAAATAGGTTTGTTCTAGAACCGGATTCTTCCCTAATGGTGTCCGTGGGGAAATCCATGCTTATAGGAAAATGTAGATGTTTATTTTTCTGTAAGTACATACAAGGAAGTTGGTATAGTTGAAGTCTAGAGGCTACGATATTTTCAGTAAGAACCAATTTAACTAGGAAATATTTTAATTTTACTTATTCGAATAAAAATATTTAACTTAAATAAATTATAATATTCATAGTCCTGTTCTGGTCATGAGCAGGCGTGATCTCTGTACTTGTTTACATAAAAAAATATCACTAGCAGCCGAGAGTAGACCTGAGTCCCAGGTGTAGGAACAATATACATAATTATGATACTTAATTATTTTTTATACCTATGCTGTGCTAGTAGTTTCTCATTACTTGTATAAAAAATTACATAAGTTGACTAAAAACTGTTGTCTGCTTGTTTCGTATATCATTGTACAAGCTGTGCTTTTTAGTCCGGCTTCAGTTTGGCGGATTACACGGGTGGATACGCCGCCGCTGGTGTTTCGCGAATACCAATCCGCCTGTATATTCTCGACAAAAATACGCTAGTCTGAAACCGCACTTAATCTATTTCGTGACAAGAGTTACTCGCAATTCTCACAACAACTTGCAGCATCCAGCTTGTCGAACTAAGTGCTAAATCCAGCTAAAGCTTCGTTCCAAGCGATAGATCATGCTGAACGATCCTGCGTTGTCTGTTATTGCCACTTTGGCAGTTGGAAACCGCAATAAGACGGATATTGCATGCGGACCGCGAACTGTCGATATTACTTATTGGTGCCCACAAACCTTCGACATGCATGCACATGCACATGAATTAACCAGAAACTTACTAGCTTAGTATAATAGCAAATAAAATATGCAGGATCTGTCAAAAAAATTGTGACGAAATAAATGAAAATAAAGAAAACATTTCGTGAAGTAATCAAAATGAATGCAATTTAGTTTACTTGCATTACATAATTATTTCCAGTTATTTTTATTAAAAGCTATGTATGCTTTTATGTAAGCTATGTATGAAACCAATTTTGATGAAACTTTTGTGACATCAATCTGAAAGTCTATCTAGAATTTTCGAAATCGTTTGATAAATGACGAAGTTCTGAGGTAACAAATGTTAAAAACTAAATCAAGAACCTCCTCTTTTTTTAAATTAGATGAAAAAACAACAAAAACTGAAGCGTAAAAGGGCAAAAAGAGAGCGTAAAAATATGTACCTATCTAGTAACCGAACCATGAAAATTCCTTTCACTAACTAGAGACAAACTATCCCAAAACTCCACAGTTTGTTAGGTCGTAAACGCAAATTCCTACAAAAAGGCTTTTGTCTACGTAGTGTGACCCAGTTGAGGTGTGCGTGGGCTACTAAATATGGTTACTGAAACAAGCAGACTAAAAGATCGTTAAAGCAATAAACAAAAAAAATATAGTTCTGCTAGAAATTTATAAACCTGTTTCTTCAACCGACTTCAGAAAGGAGGAGGTTATCAATTCAGTTGATTGTTTTTTTTTCCTTTTTTTTTATGTTTGTTACCTCAGAACTTTGTTGTTTATGAACCGATTTAAAAAAATATTTATTTGTTTGAGAGGATATACTTCTGATTGGTATTTTATATAAATTAAGATATAAATTTCATTAAAATAGACTTCGTAGTTTAGTTTTGTAACCAAATAAATTAAAGAAATATGTCGTCGAAGTAAATGAAATTGCGTATTTTGCTTCCCAGTGACTTTTCAGTGGTGTTCAAAACAGTTCAATTGAAGTCGGTTGTCTATGTTTTTGTAAAACCTTAATTATTTTATATTTAGCACTACTGTAGTCACTACGAAGCCTCTAAGAACTCCTACCAAATCCCTACGAAACATCTATACAGCCACTACGCGAAAGCTGTACGTGTTTTTTTTCCATTTCTCAATCTCACGGCGTAGGTAATTAAAAACGCCAATATAAAACCTATTTACTGTTTGCTAATTGACAATTATTTTAACCCTTTTTAATCATCCTATATTTTCGTTTTTCATTATTTCAACAGCTCTTCTTGCTGGATATCTACCCTTCCTGAAACGCTTTGAACTAGAAAATTATGTTGAAGCCACATCAAGTTACCATTTCATACACATTAGGTAAGCCGGGGAACCTGAATTCTGCATAATCACAGAGCAGAAGCTGGTGACGCGAAAATTTACGTTAATAGGAAAATTTAGGTCTACCGCCGCCGTATAAAAAGTAGGTACGTAGGTTTTGATGTATGACATTTTAGACGATGTTATTAAGATTAAGTACTCAAATAATATTTAAAAAAGTATTAAATTATTTTTTTTATATTGCGAAGCATTATTTTAAAATGTTTAAAACACACTTTCAGCTTTTGACTAACATATCCTCGAAATTTTCAAGTCCCTATCAAAATATCTCCAAATTTAGCATAAAAAAAAATCAAATCAAATTATTTTTGCAATAATATTAAAGCACCTACTTAATATAATAAATTAATATATGTAGAACTAAAATGTACTAGAAGTAACCTTATTAAGATCCCTTTATCAATGTGCATAAATTTCAGTATTCAATTGTAACGAATGAGTGAATTAACTAGCACTTAGAATGTCCTGAGTGCTGGCACAGTTTTACTATATAATATCGAAGTGCGAGAACATTGCTCACAAATATCTTTTTGCGCTCCATATGCACTGATTTAAAATTGGGTTCGTGTCGTACACTTATCTCAGCAATTTATTAATTGTATACCCTAGGTTTCTAATTCTAATTCTAATTCTAAGTAGGGGGTACAGCGGTCTGCACTGGCGTCCCGTTGAAGGGTGCATTGTGCATTGCCCCCCGATAAAAATGTGTTAACCCTGTCCCAGCCATCCCAGCTCCTTAAAGTAACGGAGCAGGATGCTGGGTTGTTGACAGCACCGTTCCAGTAAAGTGCTGGCCGACACATTTGATGGAGAGGAGTCTAGCAGCCTACGTAAGCCTGTCCTAACCCTACTCTCCTCTGTAGCCTGACAGTGGATGATCACATGCTCCACGGTCTCTTGATTTTGTAAGCAGCCTCTACAGATGTCGATGTCTGTAGCTCCTGTCTTAACTAGATGGTGGTTGAGATCACAGTGACCTGTGATGACTCCCACCATCAAACGAAGGTCTTCGCGTTTTAATTTTAGTAATTTATTTGTTAGATTTTTGTCTAATTGAGGAAACATTAGTTTTGTATGCGCACAGTCAGTGCCGCGCTCCCATAATTTTTGGTGTTCTTTTTCCGCATGTGATTTGAATCTACTCCTAATCTCTGCAGTCGGCGGATTTGAGAGGCTAGCGTCTGTGGTGGTGGGTGTAGTTTTTGCCCCTTTTTTGGCTAATGAGTCAGCCTTGTCATTTCCTACGTCTTTTGCATGACTCTTAGTCCATCTGATGCTGACCTCTACCCTCTCAGCCAGTTTTTGTAGTGCGTTGTGACATTCGGCGATTGATCTGGACCTTGTGTCCGGTCTACGCAGAGCGTTCATCAGGGCTGCACTGTCAGTAGTGAATACCATTTGCATGGGTGCAGTCGTGTTCCTTTCGGATTTTATTAGCCAGGTCAGCATAGCTTCCGTCGCGCACTGAAGCCCTACCGTTTCGGCCTGAAATGCTGTTGCTGTGCTATTGAGCGGCTGTGCTATGGTTAGTCCAGTCTCTGGGCAGTACACACCGCATCCAGCTCTCATTTTCTGTTTGGCTCCCTACCCTAGGTTTATTTTATATTTTATCCTACGTCCACGGGGAATGGGATACTTCTACGTTATAAAAAATAAATATAGCGTCTGGTCGAAGCAAAGTCTTGCTATACTACAAAGAGGCAATGCAGCCAGTATCCTCGGCACGCTGCCATCGGGTATCGAGTTAGAGCAGATGAGCTACCTATAGATCGTTTGCAACGGTCTTTAGGTGACCTAGTTGCTTCCTATTGTAATATGGATTGTAACAGTTAATTATTTATTGAATAAGGTTTTTTTCATAATACATATTTATTGCAATACATGTATTATTGTGTATAACTTGTATTCACCGATTTCACAAAATTATCAAATGAGGAGTTCAAAATTCATCACGATAATGATTCTAACAGCTCTACGGTCGGAGTCCTCTCTTATTTCTAAGCTCAGCTGCAATCTTCTAAATATATAAAAGAAAGTCGTGTTAGTTACACCACTTATAACTCAAGAACGGCAAAACAGATTTGGGTGAAAATTGGTATGGAGTTAGCTTAGAGCCAGGAGACGGACATAAGATACTTTTTATCCCGTTCGACAGCGTTCCCGTGTGACTTGACATGAAACGTCAGTCACTATAAAACGTGGTATAACAAAAAAGAATCAGACTTGGAATAACAAAACGCAAATGATAGCTATGTAATTGACGTATAATGACAGCTATGTAATGACGTATAATGACAGCTATGTAATGACGTATAGATGACAATTTGATATTTGTAAGAAATCAATTAAAAAAAAAAAAAAAATATTTATTGCCATTAAGGCGGAACAAAGTTCGCCGGGTCAGCTAGTATACTATAAAAATGAAAAGTAGTGGTACAGAAGTAGCTGTAAAAATGCGTCACCATGATAATAAACGTACTCATTCCCACTCAAAAATATATAAATAAAACAATTGAACAACGCTGACGTAATAGCGCGCCACCCGGAATAAAAGTGTGATACCACAATAGTTATGTGTCATGAATCTATCGTAGCACCTCGATTAAACCGGGATTCATCCCGGTTCCAATTGTAAAACAAAATCTCGTCTGCAAAAATATAATATCTTCAACACAGTTATATTATCAAAATTGGAGTCTTAAAATGAGCGCTCCTACAATATCTTACTCATACAAATATTGTTACTTTGACTTGTCGCGCGTTTGAAGGTCCCGAGTGCATTTTTAAAATGAAAGATCTCTACCAATAGTTGCCCGTTACATCCATAGCCAGGTTACATTACATGATTATTACTATTCATTTATTTTTAATTTCCTTTTTCCTTTTTGATTTATTTTGATACCCTACTCGATAAGTTTGGTAAACAAAACTTATTTTTTACCGCCAAAAATCCGCCATATAAATACATTTTCTTAAAAACCCATCTAAAACTCATTATTGAGACGGTTATTGAGACGAATCCGAAATCCATCCAGCAGCCGTTTGGAAGGTCATGAGGTAACAAAGAAATTTACATACATACAAGATACTCGCGAAAAATATAACCCTCCCTTGGCAGTCGGGTAAAAAGTACCGGCATGTATTTCAATTTTTTACTTTTGATGTTTATATGTGGAAAAAGAGGGTCTGAAAATGTGCAAGTATGGATTGATTTGCTTAGTACTGACACTTTGCTAACAATTAATGTCATCAACAAAAAACATTTCTTACACGGGTGACGAAGTCGCACGCAGCTAGTGTTAAATAAAGAGTTTAGTGCGAAAATAAAAAAAAAATACTAAAATCTACCCACTATAGTTTTTTTCAAATACTTCAAGATCTTAAGGCTACAGCATGCAACAAAAGTAGCAAACCTATGTAAATGAGCTGACTCATATAACAACGGAAACACATTACTCTCCTACACTTTGGTAAAAAGGGCTTTTGTAAGCTTTGTAAACAATTTGTAAACAAAGCCATTAACTTCAGGCTAACGCGTGGCGTGTCAAGTTTAATTAGATTAATTATGATTCTGCATACGTTAGTGAAGGGACATTAATTACATTTGGGCCTATTTTACACAGCTTTGCTCCCTGTTATGAGAAAAGCGTTCGTGTGTGTTATTGCGGTTAAATCCGGTGACCTCCAGGCTTTTTATTGAATAATTATAATATGTATTCTAAAAACCTGGAGTTGACACACGTACGGTAACCAAAGGAAGGAACTATATAATACCTATTTTATACCTGCCGTTAATAATTTTAGTCTGCATTTTAGTTTAAGGCTTTGCATAAAGTAGGTACCTACAAAAAATAAGTCCTTTCCTTTGGTTACTATTTGTGTGCCAAAAAAAAATTCATGTTTAAAAAATAATTAGTAAACGTATACCTAATAAAAAAAAATTAGAACCTGGATTAATAATATAACTAAATTTGGCGTTTTGGGCACTTTTGGCTTTATGAAACAATAATTAAACCACTAAATGAAACAATTTAGATCTATGTCTTGTTTATGGATATATGTATGTTTTGCTCGACCAAGCCAAAACTACTGAACTGTATATTTTAACATGGGTAGGTAGGTATAGTTCAGCAGTTAGAAAACGGCCTACGCTACGCTAGCGTAGACGCGGACAGCAGGTAATAAGGCTTTGCCGGCCAAAATGTAAATTTAAATACTACCTCGTTATTCTCTTGTACCTTATTATAGGCTAGTTAAAATCCAAAAAAGATAGGACATAATTCGTACATTTGTAGAATGTTGCGGGATCGATAGAGGATACCACCAGGAGTCACCACCTAATTTGCACCGATTCTAGCACCTACGGAACCCTGTTAAATACTCAGTTGAAACTTTGAAAACGGTATAAAATGTGAACGGGTAAAGTCTATCTCATGAAATTTGTACCACACATTATGACTATCCTAATGTACCTCTACAATAAATTTCAAAGTTTTAGAAGTAGAATGACCAGGTAAATTGATTTTTTGTAGTTATATATGCAGTTATTAGCTCGGAAAACATTGGCACAGTCGGTGCAAATAAATACAAGGTTTCTACAGCTATGATAAATCTTTCGGTGCATTTGCACCATCCTTCCTCATACGGAACATGGTTTTTTTCACCAACTTATGAATCGATGAACTGTGCTTCGGAGAAAAGGAATTTATTCGTGATTTTTTTTCTGTGATAACAACTAGTAGTTAGTTACAATCACCACTCTTAAAATATACAAGTTTCTCTCAGAAAAATCCAGAAACTTGAGGTTATTTATCACCAATATTACAGATTAATTAATAGTAGACCCACATAAAACTGCAGTGGTGTGCGTAAATTGAGTTATTCTCTCAATAGCAACATGAGCACCGGCTATATAGTCGGTGCTCATTTTGAGCACCAAGCCAACACCTTTCAATCAGACCTATGGTGGAAAACTGTGGGGGGGGGGGAGTTTGGGGTTTCAACCCTCCCCCCCCCCTGAAATGTCTAAGTCTAAGAATTTCATACATTAAACGCACAAGTTCTACAAAAAGTAGAATTTTAACTTGCTCGATAATTGCTCTACATAAAGGTCTTTGTCTATTTTTATTTGAGACTTACAATCTAGATAATTTTTATATTAATTAATCATACATTCAACTCTGCTTTCGTCCATGGGTGGCCCAATTGTTGGGCAGCTGCTCGTGTTTTCTCATCCCACGACGTAAAAAGTAAAGCTTTGGTTATTTTGGATTTCGGTTCATATTGGAGAATTCTGAATCTAACAATCTAATCCAGAGTTATCTTTTCAATCGTGCAATATTATTATCTTCTTTTGATTGTGATTTTCTAGTAAACGTCTAATCTACAAAAGGCTTTGGTTATTTCGGATTTCATCACAACAGCCCAATGAATAAATGTCAATTGAGTTACTGAAATATATCCGACAGAGGACCAAGGTTACCGACATAGCTCAGAGAATTAGCACGCTAAAGTGGCAGTGGGCTGGTCATATCTGCCGAAGAACCGATAACCACTGGGGTAAACGAGTTCTTGACCGGAGACCTGGAATCGGCAAACGTAGTGTAGGACGCCCTCCGGTCAGGTAGGGTGACGATCTGCGGAAGGTTGCAGGCAGAAGATGGATGCGGCAAGCCGAAGACAGGGTGCGATGGCGCTCATTGGGAGAGGCCTATGTCCAGCAGTGGACTGCGATAGGCTGATGATGAATGTATTGAAGATAATCTTCATTATAATAGTTCAAATTCAAGTATAACTTGTCATTTGCGCCGTCTAAAGGAATAAACTAACAAAATTATAGTCAGTCGCTTAGTTCCTTAGCAAAATAATAGGTGTCGTGATCACAAGTACGGTACGGTAGTGTGAAGCATAAGCTTTTGATACCAACCGAACAATATCATTAAATATTTTTAAGATTATTACTTTAAAGTATTTTGGGAATACTAATTTGACAAAACAGATCATTTAAATAATATTCATGATTATACAGAATGTGTTTTTTAAGTATAAGTTAGCGGTTTCATATTGAGATTTCAGTGATTGAAATATCTTTTGATATTGACAAAACGAAGAGAATAACATTGGAACTTTTAGCGTTATATTTCTGAATTAATGTTTTAAAATTATTTTACTTGAAGTAATCAACATTATCTGCAGTGTATAAAAATATTAAGCAACTTAATTGTGATTGGTCATAAACCATTCACCATTTAAAGAAAATAATAAAATAATGAGTCTGAACACAGGTGTAGTCGGAGACATTAGCAAAATTAATTGCTACCAAGCTAAACTCATTGGCACTGAATCAATAAAAAAACATATTGGAAAGAAAGTTTATGAAGTCAAATATCAGAGAAAAAACAGAGTCTTGTCACTTTCAGCAAACAATGCTACTTTGAAAAATAAAAATAATGAAATCATGATAGAACCTTTTGGTTGGTGCTATTGATAAATCGTCTTGCTGTTAGGTGCAGTAGCATGAAATTCAAGAATTGAATGGCATTCGAGTGGCATTTTGACAACTGCTTGAGGTTCTATTTTCGTTTTAAAGTTTGAACGATCTACATGTTTAGTAGACATTTGTCACGTCAAACAGCATTTTCCTTATTATAAATAAATGACGTATTTTTGCGCTTTTAATTAATAGACATAAGTCGTTTGGTGTCAAAATCGAACCTGTAAAACTTGCAAACGATGACGCGTTCAATTTTTCATAGATGGAAAAGCTTGTGGAAGAGACTTATTTTGTTTATTTGACGTGAAATGCAACTGTCGCTTCTGTTGGCTAAGTTCCTATGTTATTTACCTATAATGCCCAATAAATACTTGTTCCGTATTAGAATCCGAAAGTTTTTTAACTGGCATACGTTACATTTACCTCGTTAATATATTTGAGATAAGTTTTGAAACTGTGTCGATTTTGCTTGTAGAATTGTGGTTTAAAACCTCTCAAAAAATGCGTAAATCTAAGGATATACTCCTTTTTAGAAGACGTAGGCAGTTGAAAATTTGGGAGAGCATTGTGGCAAAGACCTTGACTATTACATCAAAATGTACAACAACAGGAGTTGACCCAGAATAGATTTATCTGCTACCAAAGTATTGTAATTGCTATCACAATTCAAAGGTGTTCCCGGTTTCGGATTTAGCTGAAACTTGGTGGGAACGTGGAGCATGGTGTCGTACAAAATATATCACACTGCACCAACTGTATGCAAACGCCTCATCAAGCCATGGCCTTATGAAGGTATCTCCGGATCCAGCCATCTCCGGAGGTTGAAATTTATATATGGTAGGGGCAAATTCATTTGAAATCGATTTATGTAAAAATTAAAGCTTTAAACAAATGTGTTCAATTATGTCCTATCTTTGCTCAAAACACGCCTAATTTGACTGCACTATTAATAGTAATTAATAGTACAGAACAATGTACAGAAACATTACTTGGGCTCAAAATCTGACATTGGATGGAATCAGTTCAAGAAAATTACACACATTACGAATGAAATTAGTTCAACGCACACGAGATCGTAGTCAAGACGTTGATAAACTCCGTCGAGAGTTTATGAATAAAATTAGGTACATCAGTGGGCTTTCGTTCTGTAATGAAAATATTAGATCAGGAGCTAAAAGCCGTTAAAATTTATTACCTTATTTTAAATATTCTTTATGAAAATAGAGTCAGAAAATAGTTATAAAATATTAAGATGATCCTTACAGAGAAAAGAACTTACAAATGTATTTTTTTAAGTATCTTGGGGGAAGACGAAAACACAGACGTACTGAAAACAACACAAAATACAAAATTGTAGTAGGTATGGATCTAAAACAAATTAGTTTTAGGAATATTAGATTGCTGTACAGGGTCTTTATACTTTATGCACTTAGTAATTACTTTTCAACTGTATCTAGCCTTATGTATAAGGTGCAATAAACAATTTGAATTTGAATATATCTAAGCCCTTTAGTTTACGCGACAAAGACAGAAGGAAAATAGAAATGTTAAATTATAAAGAATCTAATCATCAGTAGATAGATATGTATCAAGTATCACACTCTATGGTCAAGACGGACTTTTTGCCTGACTGCGTAGAAGGAGGGTAATGTATTTTAGCCTACTTATCTTAGGTAGCGCGCCACGATCCCTTTTCAGCAGACATTACACTATTTACTTACTACATTTACGAACTGTAACTAGTTAAAAATGTGCTAATGTCTCCTGGACTATCTGGTAAGGAGGTGTAATTATATATATGCGATTCTTGTTTTAATGAGTTCCCTTATATTACTTATATTATAAGCCAATAAGGGTTTCTGAGTGCCAAACTGTTATTTCAGCCGCGATATAATGGTGCCGGCTTGGTACATTTCTAGTGAAAAAAAATTGGTTGTCTGTAAAGTTGGTTTACGGACGATAATTTAACGTGACAAAGTAATAACAAAAGATTGAAATTGAAATGCCCAAAAACCCAATTGGGTGATCTTGCGTATGTAGGTAATGTTGCCAGTAAAACAAAACTTGTACAGTATAATTAAGTCTCTTAAAAAAATGTTTTTTGTCTTATTTTAGTAGTTTTTTATTTTTTCTTAGTATTCGTTTTTTGTATAGATTTATATGTTCCGTGTCGTCGCCACTGGGGTCTAGCAGAACACCAGCGCTGCAGCGTGCTGCCAGTACGCTGCAGCATTAAAGCTGAGCTAGGCCCTCATTGTGTGGAAGACTCTTTTTTGCTGTAATTCAACCTTTTTTTGTTCATTATTTTTTTTTCCATGACAATAAAATTATTTCTTTTCTTTTCTTTTCTAAATGGTTGCATACTTTTATGAATAAAAATGACAGCGTAACGGGACAATGACGTCAACATTTTCGTGCATGCAGCCGCAGTTCATTGATTTATTAGACGTAGTCACGTCAAAAAATAAATACAAAACAAATTAAGCTTGGAGATCTATTTATTCTTAAAAGATTTTTTCACATCAAGAAGACATTTTTTTGAACATTGACCTAATTGTAGTATCAAATGAGAGTAGGATATAGAGCATAGATTCATTAAAACATAATAAATAACATAACAGAAATATTTTGCCTTAAACTACGTATAGTATAATATATAATAACTAAGTACAAATTTTCCAATATACAGTTTACACTTTAATAATAATAAATAGGGTTGTAAGACTAGAATAATATGTACAGCAATAATAATTACATAAATTGTGAATATATTAATACTTTCTTAAAAAAATCTCTGCGGATTATTTATTAATGTTTTGGTCTTTAGAACGACGAGAATCAAAAATCATTAAAATATATTTATTTTTTACAACTTATTAACATTTATCACATTCCTTACACTTATGTTAATCAATAGGTAATTATTCACATTTCGTTTTAAGAAAACGACATACATTTCATTTTAAACCAAAATTACTCGTATGTACAGACAACGTCAGAGATAAGTATCCCCCTTGCACAAGACACCCAGCTATATAATCCTTTCAAAAAATTGTAATTCTAAAAAATATTTTTAGGCTTACATACAGTTTTACAAATATAATCTATTTTTTAAAGGAAAAGCTTCTCCATTCATCGCTACGGTGATTTAAAGTGATTTGAAGCTGGGTATTATAATGCAAGGGGGATACTTTTCTATGACGCTGTCTGTACATTCAATAGTAGTACCTATATAATAAGTACGTACACGTACATTGTCCTTTTACCGCCTCGGTATTTATTGACGTCATACGATACCATTAGCAATACTAGCGATATGGATAGCGAGCTGCCAGGCTCGATTTACCATTACCCACGAATCCCTCCATGTTATTTTCATTTTCATTTTCACTTATGATCTATTTTTTATGCATTTTCAATGTAAGTCACTCACGTATTATTCCGTTTGCATCTACAAAGGTTCAGTCCTTCTTATTTGCACTGCAATTCGCTTACAATTTACACGGTTCTTTCACGCATTTTCGATCTTTGTCTCTTGCGAATGTATTTTTTTTTCAATTAGGAAGCTTTGTTCATCTCTATCACAGAATTTACACACTTCTCATTAAAACATATCCAGTGTTTTTAAACGCACTTCGTTTATCTTTCTATGCACTTTTAATTTACACCATGATCTTTCCACGCACGTTTTATTTACACGATGATCTATCCACGCACTTATTATTTACACGATGATCTATGCACGCACGTTTTATTTACACGATGATCTACCCACGCACTTTTCATATACGCGATGATTTATCCACGCACTTTTCATTTACGCGATGATCTATCCATGCACTTTTCATTTACACGATGATCTATCCACGCACGTTTTATATACACGATGATCTTTCCACGCACGTTTTATATACACGATGATCTATCCACGCACGTTTTATATACACGATGATCTTTCCACGCACGTTTTATATACACGATGATCTTTCCACGCACGTTTTATATACACGATGATCTATCCACGCACGTTTTATTTACACGATGATCTATACACGTTATTTTTATCTACGGGATGATCTATCCACGCACTCTTTATCTATCCACACTCTTTTCATCTACACCCCGCGTGATGAAGTCATTGGTGTCTCGTATCGTCATGATAGTGACTCCTCCGTCCGCGCTATTCCTTGATATAATATTGCCCTTCTTTTTAGTGCTTCCGTAGTCGTAGTTTGATATCACCACACTTTCTGTTGGGTTCCTGTAACAGTTCAAAGGATTATTGTTGAAATGATTTGCAAATTTATAAAGCAGGATGACATCGACAATGGATACAAATAAGTACATGTTCTAACGTTTCAGTTTACCAGTTTACTCCGACCACAGGTCTCGGAATCTATCGACTGTCACCCCCAATCATCTATTCTATACGTCATCCTAACATACTCCGATGTCCCTTTATGGCTTGTCTCTTATATTTGCAAGAACTCTATATATCTTCTTCAATAACCAGCTAATTACCAGCTTGAAGATTAGCAATAGCTAAGTGTCGTTGAAAAAAAGTTAGATTCTTCTTCTTATCGTGTCACTAGTTCTTTCGAACCAGGGTGGTAAAACGGATTTCAAGTGCGCCTCAAAGAGGCTCATTTCGTGCACTTGACATATGTTTTCGAACTTTTTTTAGGTTCTATGATATGCCGGTTTCCTTACGATGTTTTCCTTCTCCGTTAAGCACGTATTTTAATGCAGACATAGATTTTTTTAACAGAAAAATCAATTGCTTTACGACTGAGTACGAACCCACGACCTTCGGATCTCAAGTCGAGTCGAGTCAAGTCCTCCCATTCCACCAACACGGCTTTTAGATAGAATTGAATTAGTAACTAAGCCCTAGTAGAGTTCTAAATTATCTATGAAGAGAAACATGCAAGTTCTTTTATTCGTTGCATCACAACACGTACAGCCTTAAATCCTCCAGCCGGAGACCCGTAGTACTCGTTAAAAATTAAAACTACGCTGAATTTGCTGCTGTGAAAGATTACAATAGGAGCGTGGGGATTCTCTTGTGATTAATGTAGTGGATCTAAGTCTTAAGTGTTGTCCCTAGAGTTTATGTTTTAGTAGTTATTACTTATTCAGGATGTACCAAAGTAAGTTTTCCAATGCCTATTGTGGTACAAAGCTCATCAAACTATTCACTGGTATACTTACTGTATAATGTATGTGACGTTATACCAAAGGTTATACTCCTAAACAAAGTTTAACAAATAGCATTCCTTGAGAGTCAAAAGCTGCAAGTTGGGTGAAGGGCGTTTGAAGCACAGGTATCGGTCGAAATGCTGTAGGCTACCATGATGACAAAGTTATCAAACTTTTGACATAGTTTGTAATATATATATATATATTTTAATATTGTTAAGATTAAAAAAACTTATTATTTTTAAATTATTATTTTTTTGTTTGTTATATTGTTAAGATTAAAAAAAACTTTGTTGGAGTAAGTATTTAATTTGCTTACATAACAAAAACATTTCCATATTACCAAACGATATCAGAAAATAACAGGCCATAACCTGACCCGTTTGAAAACATGAACAACATAACAATAAAGGCCAAAGAAAACATTTTAAGCACCTTTTTAAAAGGTTTTCTTCGGGTTTCCTCTTTAAATAATATTTTTTTATTAAGGTTTCGTGAAATAGAAAATATAAACTGGCAAGATTTTTAAAACGCCCTCTGTTTAAATTGAATATAATGCTGGATTACAAAAACTAGGAAATTGGACTGAATGAATTTTTTACACCTTTAATGATCAAAAGGAAAATGTTGCTTTCTTTCACCACGTTTTTGGCTTATTGTGAGGAGCAAAAATCCGATCAATTACTAAATTTATAAAATGAGATTAAATATACATTACATCTTTAAAGTAAGTATATTATACAGCCCTAATTTAGAGTTAGATCAATGAATGAAAAAATGAAAGTGAATGAATGAAAACACAGTTTTATTTATAAAACAAGTTTGCTGAAAAAAATTATCATTATTTGGCGAGGATCTTTCACTTAATGATGCTCTATAATAGGTTCCTAATATGTGCCGTCATACCTGGTTGTAATTTCGTAAACCGACGCCTATGCTAGCTCCTGAACGAAGTCTCACGGATAACACAAGTCGAGAGTCGGGTGGAGAGCGCTGCGTTTGCAGCAATTATACTAATAAAAATGCTGTAAACTTTCATATTGTACTGTAGGTACTGTGTAGGTGACGTCATACTCCTGAACTTAGTCTCAAAAATATCAATCCTTGAGAGTTTTTTGATGATGATTGAGATTGCAGCACAGGTACCGGTCAAAAGTCATGATGCGCTAAATTGTGACGTCATACCTGGTTGTACGTACGTACGTAACGATGTCTATGCGTGCTCTAAAAGGAAGTCTCGTTGATAGCAGTCCTTGAGAGTCGAGTCCCGCAAGAAGGGTAGAGGGCGCTGCGTTTGCTGCACAGGTGCACGTTGAAATGCTGTAGACTATATCTCATGCTACACCTGTGACGTCATACCTGATCGTACACCGATGCCTGTGTGTGCTCCTGAACGATGTTTCACAAATAGCAGTCCTTGAGAGTCGGGAGCTGCAAGTTGGGTGAAGGGCGCTGCGTTTGCAGCAAAGGTAGCGGTTGAAATGCTGCCTGAAGACTCCGCTGACGCAATACAGAGCCACTGGGTTCACGCAGGAGTTTAGAAAGCTATCAACAATGGATAGAAGATTAGCTGACTACCTGGTAGTAAAAAAGTTCAATAAAACGAAAATTTCTTGAGCAAGAGTTTGATCAATAATGGATTTTCAAAGTGGGAAGACAGCAGTATTTTATTTATTGAATAAAGTTACACATACAAAAAGGAAACAATGTATGGTGTTTTGCCTTTACTAATTCAGTAGGCGCGCTGAACATTATAATTTTGTATGTAACTAAAATCAACTTCTTGATTAATTTATTGTTATCGCCACATTGGATATTTCATAAATTTAATTATGAATATATTTCAATAAATCTAAGGCCACTACAATTCTATTCAATGTTGTCAAGTGATACCAGAGTTTTAGGCTCCCTCCCATACATAAAATATTGTATGACAAATAATTACCTAGTAGTCCCAATTAGTACATACCTCAGACAAAAACCGATTATCCTCAAAGCATGTGTCCAATCGTTGTAATCTTGTTGTGATGTAGGAGACAGGTGGAACCACATTTCAAACGCGTGGTACGGAAGAAAGCAGATGAAAAATACTGAAACAAACAATTTTCAACCGACTTTAATAAAAGGAGGAGGTTTTCAATACCGTTGATTTTTTTTCAGTTCGATTCTCATTCGAAATCAAAATAAAATAATAGTAGTATGTTTTTGTAAAACCTTGATTAGTCTATTTTAATAATGAAAACTTTTTATTTTATGAAAACACATTTTTAGGTGCTTCTTTTTGTACAAACAAATCTTAATTGAATTTATAAATAAACATTTTGATGTAACATAAAATTTCAATTATATTATATATGTCATAGTCGTCAATTCCTTACAAAAAGGTTTGGTTCTTTTGAAGCAAGATCAAATTATAATTCAGCTTAAAATAAGTTCGAGCAATTTCTATTCAAAATATGATAAACAAATTAATTAAACGAAATTGACTTACTTCTAACGAAAAAAGCTATTATTTCAGACAAACCACTTACTTATCTCTTAAGATGTTTTTGGTCTGAAAATTGGACTTTCATTATAAAGAAAATACATCCCTTTCACAGAAAACAATGGCTTTACAAGAACTACACTAGAAAAATAGGAGCTTTGTTTGATAGAGATTTTATTTGTTATTTCAATTATTTTTGGAGATCATTTTCATTGAGAGAAAAATAAGTTTCGTGATCTTTCAAATACACAAAACAAGTTTCTATAAGGAAATATCAAACAAGAGTAGTAAATATAGTATATAGGTTTTATAAAAAAACTATAAAATAAAAAGTTTCTTATTAAAATTATATGGTATTTATTTATAAGAACATATAACTACCACGAGCGCAGTTCTACTATGAGATTGTTTTTTTTTTTCTATAATGCTACATCATAGATTGAGGATTACTGAAAAGTCTAAATTTCAACGGATGTAGCAAAAGACAATTTCTAGAATTTTTAATTTCACCAGAGTACCTATAGGTATTGTTGTTTTTTACTCAATCGCAACTTCTAAACCGATTGTGCCGAAAAAGGATATGCATTATTATGCATACTTTATTAAAAAGCTGAAAAAGTACTCATAATACTTTTGCTCGCGATGTTTTTTTAATCAATCACCAAGATATGTTATTATTCTTATTAGATTATACTAGGCTTATTAGTCCTGATTAACTGACTGAGAAATAACGCACAGCCACGGAACGTAGAGACTTACAATTTTAATTTAATTTAAAATTTACAAGTATGTATGATAACATGTGTAGCACGTAAACAAGTTTTCAACTGGTGAAACATCAGAGTCAATTGCAAGACTAATTGGAATTGGTTCCCATAGTACCTACAAGCTTGCTTAAATTGGGGCTAGATGACGTTGTGTAAAATGTCCAAACTATTATTTCTACTATGTAGTTCCTCATCATTCTCAAAATCATTTATCAATATCATAATCAACTTACCACTGACAAATACTAGGACCATACAAGCGACCGACTTCCTCGCCTTAGCCTGAGCTTCCCCCTGACCTCCATGCAAGGCTCCTGGCATTTCCCTCGTACTTGCCAGCAGACGCGCCGCCATCAGCGTGTAGAAAACGGATATCACTAGCAGTGGCAGGCCGTAGTATATAACCGCCTTTATTATAGTCATCCATCTGGAAAATTGCTGGATTAGAATTCAGAGGAGAGAATGATTCCTATAAAATTTATTTACTGCATAAGCTAACTACTACAATGTGTATAACAAAATTTACAAAAGAAAACTGCTCCAACTTATACCCGATGGCAGCAGGCCGAGGATACTGGTTGCATTGCCTCTTTGTATTACAATAAAGTATACCAATAAATAAATAAATATTTTTAGACATTTCACAAAACACCATCTAGCGGCTAGATGGTGTTTATAGAAAGTTTATAGAAATAAAAGACCATTTTTTTTATTCATTAATACGTACACCGATTTTCGATGGTCGATGGTCGGACGACATCATTGAAATAGCCGGAGGCCAGTGGATCAGGCTAGCCCAGGACAACAAAAAAGTGGCGTACTGAAGAGGAGGCCTATATCCAACAGTGGGTGCAAGAGGCTTGGTAGATAGATACAATAGCCACACTGTTAGTTAGGTGACTTCACTTATTCTATCAATAAACACGTATAGCAAGCATGGTAACATAGAGACTAATTTACAGAACAACCCTGAACATGCCACAAAGCTGATGAATGTGCCCGAATCAATCAGTCCACATCTGGCTATCAATCACTAGGGCTATCACCTAACAAAAATAGGTTATAACTTGGATCGTTATAATGATAAAGCATACTTCCGAATGTTTTTATTAAATGATTGATGTAAACATTATTGGAAATAGTGTTGATTTTTGGTTGGACTGTCTGTAATTATTTTGTTCCGTATCTTTGTGAAAATATCTCAAAAGGCCATTTAAAAAAAAAAAAACAGTAGTACACACGTATAATAACTAGGAGCTGCTACAGCTATGTATGAGATATGAAGAGCGTAAAATCGAAAAAGCTTGAGTCGATAGATTATAAAGAGATAGCGCACGTTTTACATAAACTACAACATTTTGACAACCCTATCGCATTTGAACAATCCCGTAGACAAGGCGCATAAAATGGCTCAAACACTCGTAGCATCCACGTACGAATCCTTTCCAATGAACTGTCTTTATGAACCTTCTGCTTCCTGAAATACGGGTGAAAATTCTCCAACCTTGTTACAAACAAATAAATGTACAGAGGATAATAAACCTTGAGCAGGGAGAAATAAAGTTTGTATTCGTACTTTGGGTATTCTATCCAGTCTGGCGGATAAGGCGTGCAGTACACGAAAGTGACATTGTTCTTGAGATGCATCGTCACTGTGCTGGAAAATAAGGCTGCTGGTGTAGCAAAGATCAGCGCAGCTCCCCATATGAGCATTGCGCATGCCAGCGGTAGCTTGCGTAGCTGGAACAAAAGTAGGCCTGATAATACTTTTTTTATGGTTTTATTTACAACGTTTTCTTATTAAGGGTAATCCTCAAGGCAAATTTCCATACAAAGTGTTTCGAACAAATACTCAACAAGTACGAAGTATTATAGTAATTTCTTCACACTATTCGTTTCGTCTATGATTTCCGATTGTGTGAACAAAAATTAGTAAGGTTTCATATATTAATTAAGATTTTATACGTGTTTTTAAATTCGAAGTGTTAATTTTATGGAAATTTGCCTTGAGGATTACCCTTAATTAAGTCACATTCTTGGTTGTCTGTCTGTATGGTGGAATCTTGCAACACAAATTTCGAACACTTCCCGATTAGCTATCTGGCTGGAACTTTCAGGGTAGCTCACGCTATATCACGTAAAGGAAGCGAAATAGAGCATGTTTGTCTGTCGTTCCGAGTGGAATCTTGCAACTCAAAATTCAATGTTTTTGTTATTTTTAGGTAGAGACATAATTATAATTATATACACGGTCAATTTTTAATCACCCCAAAAATAATACAGCATACAAATAGCGTGGTGTAAAAAGGTCTCCGACATATATTATGTTGGTTGGTGGTATATAACAATAATGTGGTATATAACAAAACATAACAAATAATGTAGTAAATATTTCAGGTCGTTCTAAGCCACTATTACTAATAAAGATTGATGAGATTCTATACACGGTCAAATTTTAATCACCATAAAAAAAATACGCATAGTCTGTTGCCGTTACTGAACACAGATATGTCAAAAAAAAACTTGAAAAAATGAAGTAAATTTTTTTTTTTCATTAAAAACGGATAAGTGTTACCGTTACTCGTTTTCCTATGAATTTGCATTACGCGGTAACCTTTATTGATAATACTTAAAGTTTTATTCATCGTTTGGCAAACCCGGGTACCTAGCTCGAGCCAGCTCGCAAAAGCTCGGCTCAGGCGCCGCACTCGCGCCGCTCTCAGTCTGTCATTTTGTATAAATTCAAAATTCTGACCGCACAGATACAACGTAGTACCCCGTCTGCATCGCTCATTTTTTTTTGGTAATTAAAAGTTGGTGGTGTATAGTTAGGACCAATATTTTTTTCAGTCACGTCCATACCTATATTATGATATGAGAATTATAGCGCCGAAAGAAATACTGTCGGAACTTGAACGACCGTCAAGAACTAGACAGGCTCACAAAATAATCTTCACTACAGATAGCGCCGCACTGCTAAATGCACTCAGGCGACCTGACACAAGATCGAAGGCGGTGGCAGAATGCCATACAGCACTACAGAACCTAGCAACCGCACACAAGGTCAGTTTAAAGTGGACCAAAAACGATGGATCCTGCCCAGGGAATGTCAAAGCCGACTCCTTGGCAAAACAGGGGGCGAAACTAGTCCCTAGTTCATCGGACAAAATCTTGACAAAAGTTTTGGAACAAAAGAACGGACAGCAAGCACACTAAGATGCTTCTACCGAATATTGATAAGAAACTGACGAACACACTCATGAAGATGAGAAGAGAAGAACTACGTACAATGGTAGGAATTATAACCGGCCACTGCGACCTGAATCACCATCTGTTCAAGATGGGTGCGACAGACAGCGTGATCTGCCGCGGTTGCTTCGCAGAGGAGGAAACCGTAGAACACGTGGTTGTGCACTGCACAGCTACAGAAGAGGCCAGAAAGAAGACTGGGCTGAGGAAAATCCTGGAGACGGGTCCAGATGACCCTACCGGGAAACTGGAACACACCATCCATCAACCCAGGGTCCTGCTCCGCTATTTTGGGGAGCTGGGCTGGCTGGGGTAGAGTTAGTACAAAAAAGGGGTCAATGCACAATACACCCCACAGCGGGACGTCAGTGCAGACCATATGTAACCCCTTACCCAAATTAGAAATTAGAATTAGAATTATAGCGCCGATCTTAAAATATATTTACCATGTTTTGTATTGCATTTGAAAGAATAGAGCTCAGCATTTATAAATCATCGTGTACGTTCAGAAAACGTGAAGAAAAAAAAGCACTACATTGACAAATCAAGGATTATTTTACAATAGGCAACGATACTATAATTTTTCTGATAGTACCTATCGATTTATTATATAGCTTCACAATAGTTCATTCTATTGCTTTACTATCAGTTAACTAACTAAGCGCTCAAAGATTCGTTAGGTCTTTTGTAGGCGCATCAAGGTAAACGTGAAAATATGAGCAAAATTTTTATACAAGCATGGCTAAGGTTAATCAAAAAATTAAACCCACACTTTATTAAAGCTGCCGAATTTATGTAATAAACTCGTTCTGATAGAGAACTTCATCAATTAATTTGAACGCGAACGTGTTCGCCCCATTTATGTCAAATTCATTACACTCTCGCGAACTCTGAATATACTTGATAAACCGAATATTTTATGATCTTCTTTGAGTAATGTATTTGTAGCAGATATTTTTTTAATGTAAACAAGTGATGAGAGAACGACGAGACGCTTTCCTGATAGTAAGGGATTACGCCTGCTAATGACTTTGATTCTCATAGACCGGTGTAACACTGCACTGCACTGATATTTTGATGATCTCGAAAGCCCAATAATTTCACCGGAGCACCAGTAATGCTTACACATAACTGTCTGGTTGTGTAAAATTTGGCACTGCGATGGTTACCTATACCTAAATTATTAGTAGTAAGCTGTATGGATTATGTCTTGAAAAGCATGATTGTCTCTAACGGACTGGAAGATTTATTTGTCGCACTGTGGCTGAAAGGGCCAGAGCTCGGGCTTAGCAGCGCGCCTTGAGGAAGACTTACGTTGCAGCAGTTGACGACTAACTTATTATTTACGTGCTGCAAAAGACATACCTATTTCAACTTTAAGGGTAATTCTCAAGGAAACATTCCAAATGAAAAAAAAATATATAAATATAATAAAAATATATATAAAATTAGTAGTGTTAATTTTAAAACACATATAAAATCTAAATTAAAGTATGAAACCTTACTAATTTTAGTTCACACAATCGGAGAACATAGACGAAACGTATAGTGTAAGAAATTACTCTAATACGGCGTACTTTTTGAGTATTTGTTCGAAACACTTTGTATGGAAATTTGCCTTGAGGATTACCTTTAGAAGAATTATTAGGTCAATGAAGTGTCATTGACCTAGTTTATTATTATTATTATATTGAGTATTATTTTCCTGTGCAGTGTAGATGTAAGAATATAATAAGTGAATACTCCTAGGCATAGCCACCATTCTGTGGTATAAAGTTTCAAGAAGCTCCTTAGATAAGAAGTATTCCAGAATATTATAATATAACTTATTATAAGTATATCAGAATATTCCCCAGATACTATTAAATAATAATAAATTATGTACCATTATTAATTTTCCTAAGATACGTTCAGGAATAGATCCCAATTTTGGATAAAATTTTATTCTCATGTAAAAATGTTTTTTATCAATCACAAAAAATATAGTAATGACAAAAAATGAATATTAAATATGTATCTTCTTAATTAATTCCCTTCATTAAACTAACCTGTAGTTTTCTAAACGGGTTCACAATGGCGCAGTACCGCTCAGCAGAAAGCGCTGTAAGGGTGAACACGGACACTCCTATGCTGACGTCCTTCCCTGTCTCTGATATCCTGCAGATGAGGGAACCCCACGGCCACGACTCCAGCGTGTAGATTATGGAGACGAAGGGAACACAGATCAGGATGACCAGGAGATCAGCCAGTGCCAGGGAGAAGATGTACCTGTTGAAAGGTAAAAAATACATCACAAGTTTTTAACAAAAAAACTTTAATGGGCAATGCAGAAGGGGTACTACGTTGTATGTGTGCAGTTAGAACTTTTGGTTATTAAAAAATTAAAGAGTGACAGCGGGCCAAATGCGGCGCTCGAGCAGAGCTTTTGCGATCTGGCTCGAGCTAGGTACACGAGTTTGCCAAACAATGAATAAAACACAAATAATTTGATCATCAATGATGCGTACCGATTGACGTAAAGCCATAGAAAAACGCACTTTCAACGCTTGACAAACACATGCCTATTGCCTATAGATAGGCTGTCTGAAACCAGGAAAAAGCTACTCGAAATTTGTTAAAAAAGAGAAGTTGACAATAGAAATATTGCAATCTTTTTGTCCATTCCATGATTACAAAGCTTGGCTTTAACGAAGCAATGGAATAAAATACCAAATACCGTAAGCAACATTGTAGTAAATAAATTGTAGCAAATAAAAATACTTTTATATTTCGGTACACCATAAAATGTGTAACTTGTGTATAATTCATTTAATTATATCTAAGCACAACTTATGTACATAGAACAATAGATATTTTTTTTAAATACAACTCAATAAATATTTTGGCATAGTCAAGTCAGTGCAAAAATTTAACATGAGAGTTACGTATTCCCATTACGCACGATGCGCTACTCAAAATCTCATATAAAATTTACGAACTATCGTACTGTAAGTGCCAATTAATTAGTATAGTTTCACGAAAGGCCTTCCTGAGTTTCTGGTAGCGAATAGGAGAGCAGATATTTACATGAATTCCTCACTGTACAATTGTACATAGTGTACATACAGATACCTACATACGTTCAGCATTCAGAGAAGTAGGCAAACTATGCTCCACTGATATGTGATTTATGTAAACTGGCGAGCAAAATTAGTTACAGAGATTTTAGAATAATTAAATCTCTGAACTAAATATAAATTTGCAATAAATTTACATAACGAAATCATAGGTGTACAATATCTACTACGTACAAGTATTATTTAATTATTTTAAATTTAAAAGAATTATTATTTAGGCAAAAGTTTCTGAGAATGAATGGCCATCCATTAATTCCCAGGGATACATGAGTAGATGGATAGATAGATGGATTTTTGCTCCTCAAACACGCCTGAACTAATTAGTTAACAATTTCACTGAAATTCGAGGGATCGGTATAGTTAGTTTGTTTATGAGGTAATAAAAGGATTGATATTATTTTTATCCTGATACAACTTGAAAAAAGCCGCAGCAAGAAGCTAATGTTTTATATTCTTTCGCGTTTCTATTTATAGAGTACCAAAACACTTTGATGACCAATTAAAACTGGGACGGGGATCTGCTTAAAATTAAACGCCGTCGTTATCCTACATCCTCAAACAAACTTGATCTACTTATGCCAGTTTATTACACAAGTTACTCATTGTGTAAACCCAAATAGAACCCTTTATGGGATCGTCGTGTATTTTAAAATGAAAAGGAATAAGTGGTTTCTCAAACTAGTATCGTATATGCTATCATCACATCAATCAATTTAAATAAAATGCTGACTGACTGATGGTCAACACACAGGCCAAACCGCTGAACGTAGAGTTTTGAACTTTCGAGGGTATGTTCGTCAAGATGTGGGAGCACGTACTACTTTACTTGGACGGGTGGCCGAGTGGATGAGGCCCTTACCTTGCGATCTGATGGTCGCGGCTTCGAACCCCGGTGGCAGTCATGCGTAAATGGGTTTTTTGGTCGAAATAATCTATGTATGCATCCTACGTTCGCGCATCGGTGAAGGAAAACATCGTCAGGAAACCGGCATGTCGTAGAACCTAATGTTAGAAAACATGTGTCGAGTGCACGAAAGGAGCTTCTTCGAGGCGCACTTGAAATCCTTTCACCACGCTGGTTTGAAGGAACTAGTGATACGATAAGAAGAAGAAGCGCGTACTATAAAAAAGGAATTTTGTTAATTCGCATCGCAAACGAATTTGAGGGTGTCAGCTAGTTAGTTGGTTGGTTGGTTACCTCGGTCAAAGAATAAGCATCGCTATTCAACGAGGTAACGTCGCCAGCCTTTTGGGTACTTTGCCCATGGACAGTGACCTAAATTTTGTGTATTATTTATAATTCTAGGAAGTTGAAAAGTCTTACGTATTTGGAACATTCCTCATGCCCCTATGCCGCACATACACCACCACGAGTGTTCCATTGCCCAGAACACCGACTATAAAGATGATGGCAAAGAGAACTGGAACCAGGTATGTCTCCAGCCGCTCTTCATATGGAGTGTAATCTTCTGTACTGTTATCATCGGGCAGGGGCGTTGAGAGGTTGTGGTTGGCGTACATCGTTACCTGCAAAAAATACAATAGGCTAGTTAAAATCCGAAAAAGATATACATAATTTGTACATTTGTCTAATGTTGCGGGATCGATAGAGGACACCAGGAATCACCACCTACTTTGCACCGACTCTAGCACCTACGGAACCATGTTAATATTCAGTTGAAACTTTGAAAACGGTATAAAATGTAAACGGGTAGAGTCTATTTCATGAAATTTGTACCACACATTATGACTATCCTAATGTACCTCTACAATAAATTTCAAAGTATATAAGTACATTCAAAATATATCACATTGCACCAACTGTATACAAACGCCTCATCAAGCTATGGCCTTATGAAGGTATCTCTGGATCCAGCCATCTCCGGAGGTTGAAATTTTTATATGTTAGGGGCAAATTTATTTGAAATCGATCTATATAAAAATTAAAGCTTTAAACAAATGTGTTTAATTATGTCCAATCTTTGCTCAAAACACGCCTAATTTGACTGCACTACAAGTATTATATCGGTTTTCAAACACGTTAAATTACAAATTGTCTGCGAAAGTTTGCTTTGTATAGAGCCTATACTTCCCGCAAAGTGAGCACGAAGTGGAACTGAGAAGTGAAAATGAGATTTTAGTAATAGCACTATAAATAGATACCTGCCAAGCCTTCCGACGCAGCATCAAAGCTTTCAATGGCAGGGACAGGATGTGACCCGTTTAAGGGGTGACTAGTGGAAGTGAGTGACCTACGCCTACCCCTAGCGGAAGTGAGGTAAATGTAAAAGTTCAAAGTTCTTCGTAAGTCAAAATTATGTTTCAAACTTGGCACGTCCTATGGTCGCCTTCCCTTTCCTCGTTTTCTGTCTTCCTTACCCTAAAAGTCAGTATTAGATACCTTAAATGTATTTTGTAATGAGGTCATTAGTTCCATAAAAATGTAACCTTTCACAAGGCTTTTCTTGCCTTGTAGAGATAAGTAATCCTTTATTATTATTTTTTTACTTATTTATTTTTTATTACGTTTCCAGGTTCTGATAGAGGATACTATGTATATGTGGTCATCAACTTTTGATGTTGACCGTACCTACTTCTATATAAATACGAACACACGAGAATAAAATTATTCAAGTTGCACTTTAGGTAAGAGGATACTGCAGTTTTGTATTCGTGCATAATGTATTCGTGTTATTATAATTAGTTGCCAACTTTTTACATTTGCATGATAAACTGAAAGTTTCAGCACTCGTCTAACTTTCAATTGGAAGTGATGCAGGAAACTCAGCACTGAAAAGTATAGTATAGTATAGATCCATTGTCAGAAAAGATCACAATAACTTTACAAATTAGTTATTTAAAGGAGAATATAGCTAATGTTCTGATTTCGAAGTTTATTAATTAATTTTCAAAAAATAGTAACTTATTTTTGTAAACTTTATAAGTTAGTTTATGGGTAAGAATTGCCTTAGTCTTTATTTTTAGCTTAATTAAGGTAGGTACTATTTAATATTAACTTTATCCAGGCGGCATTATCGCATTAGCGACAAAGCCCTTTCAATTTGTTGATAAAAAAGTACCTATAGTTTAAACGTAGGTTCGTATCTATCCAGGATTCAACCACAATTAAAAAATAAAATAAAAAAATACTCTAAGGGTGCTAGGGATATTCAGGTCATATCTGACGACGCAGATGGTCGAATGGCAAGTACATTAAACTGTCACGCCGATGTCGTGGGTTCAATTCCCATCGATGAATATCGATTTTCTATTTTCTATCTAGTTCCCATCGTAAAAGCTATGCTTAGTTTGGGGCTAGATTAGATGGCGTTTCATAAAATATCCTAAATATAAAAAATCTAGTTAACTTGAATAAATGGAAAATATAATTTATTGAGGCAAAGTAAACGCTTCATCGTTACCATGGCTTCATCAGTTTAGAATTTCAGCGGAGAAAACACAGCATGATGTCACATTTTACAGATGGAATTTTCCGTCTCGTTGTTACGTCATCAGACGATATACCTTCCCACGCAAAATGGCTGTCAGGACTTCACAGGATGTTGTCGGTTTCAGATAATACAGTGATACAGGAGACAGTTTTCGTTTTTCGATTAAAGAACACTATGTGTTAGGTAAGTAATAAATAATAAAACTATATCCTTTGTTGTTCAAATCATATCCATTACACACTAACTTTTTTCAACCAACTTCAAAAAGGAGGTTCTTAATTCGGTTGTTTTACTTTTTTAATGTTCGTTGCCTCAAAACTTCGTTATATATAAACCGATATAAAAAAAATTGTTTCAAAGAAAATACTTTCAGTTTGATTCCATACAAATTTTATCAAAATCGGTACGGTAGTTTAGTATGTAAATCAAACTAACCGAAAAAAATATGTCGTCGAAGTAAAATTAATTACGTATTGTGCTTCCCTGTGACTTTGAAGTGGGTTTACGGTCACTAAAAAAATCCTATTGAAGTCGATTGTAGTAAGTTTTTGTAAAACTTATTAAGTAAGGAGACCATTGATGTATAAAGTTTAGATATGCCCTGGTACCGAAAATCTTTGCCATTTGTTTGAATGTGTGCATAAGCATAATGCCGACGCGCGCACACTAAAGAGTTGTTTAAAAAAGGTGTTCATGCTAATTAACTTAATTGCATCTAACACCAATTATTGTGCAATCATTTTGCATAAACTTTTGTGAAATAATGAGCGTCCTGTGTGCCCTGACAACAAAAATATCTTCCATCGAGTAATATGGTGCGTAAATTGCGTCATCAATACCGTGCATAGGTACGGTCAGCAAACTCAACAGATTAAAGTTTAATAACTAAATAGTAAAGTGATATGGGAACTAAAAATAAAATACGTTATTTACAAAGAATGTTTGTTTATTCGTTTTTAAAATACAAAACACACACTTATCCTGTACTATATTTTTAATAAGAATATATCCATAAAAAATGGCAAAATAGTCATTTTGCTTAAAATTTACTGAGCAAACTCTGCTAAATTGTATATGGCTATGTATCCATTCATCATCCCATTGGTCTTTTCGTATAATTTAAATTATTTTTTCCTTACAACGTGGGTCTTGTAGAAATCTAAAACAAAATAAAAATAATTTTATTAAAATACTATGCATAAAATAAACTTCAATTATTAAAACACGCATTTGTGAAGCAGGGAATTTTCATTTTGTATATGTAAATAGGGGAGTAATAATTTAGTTATTACAAAAAAAGATGGGATAAGTGACTATTTCAAAAATTAAAGGTACATTTACAAATCCAAAATTTGTTTTGAGAATTCGATAGTTTTATTTAATCAATCCCAATAAAAATATTATAATTTAAAATGTTTTTTTTTTTTCATTTTTTATTAAATAGAGTTCAATCTAATTAATTAACACAAAATATTGATTTTATTTAAGAAATGTTGAGAATTTCGTAACATCATTTTTGTAACTGTACAATAATTTTGAGAAAAAGTAATGTCGCCGTCCCCGGAGAACATAATGGTAATCGCCATTGCCATAGTTTTCGTGTTATGCCATATTTGAGTTCTATGGATCCTAATACATCTATACAATTTTTTTCATAACTGTTATTGCGTTATTTAAGAAGTTATAAAAAAATACAATAATATTCGTAGTTTTTATATTCTCAAAACATAATTGCAAACCAATGTTACCAAAATTTGTCAAGAATTACGAAAATGGTTATGAATATTACCATTTTATTCGCGTAAAAAATATTTGTTAGTTTGTTGATAATTTTGTTGAATTGACACAACGTTGCAACACTTTCGAGAGTGATAGCATCATCTAATATTGCGAGTGCTTCTCGGCACCGATAGTATGATTAGCTTACTTAAATCAGTGTGCTCAAAAGCACCTTTGTGAATCTAAAAACCTTATTTTAACGCGTTTTTACCTTCCAAATGTGTTTGTAAGAAGGATACGTTTTAAACCTATCTAGACATGTGAAAACCTAGGTTCTGAAGTACATTTCAGATGCTGAAATGGCCTGATCCTTCCATATTATTTTTTTTTTTATCATCAAGCTACTTTGGACCGAAAATTTTGTTTGTAACCGTTCGTACCCTACAGATTAATCTGTATTTGGTCAGATACATTCAAGATCTATCTATAAACGTAAAACACTAGGTTCGTAGGGACAATTTATATACTGAAATGGTCACATGCCTTTCATATTGATTTTTAACCGAAAACTTAATGTGACCTCTGAATGTTCGTTTTACCAGTTTGTACCCTTCAAATTCGTCTGTAATTATTCAGATAAGTTTGAGATCTGTCTAAAAATGTGAAAATGCTGTATTCTGTATGCTGAAATGGCGTGATGCCTTTCATATCAATTTTTTGAGCAAATACCTACTTTGACCCCATTGACTATGTTTTTACCCATTTGTACCCTTCAGATTCGTCAGATACATTTAATATCTGTCTCAAAACGTGATAACCTAGTATATTTTGTATACCAAAATGGCCTGGTGCATATCATATTAATTTTTTGACCAAATACCTACTTTGGCCCCCTGGATTTTGTTTGTACCTGTTTCTACCTTTCAGATTTATCTTTAGGTCGACAGATACATTCAAGACCTATCTAGAAATATGAAAACCTAGGTTCAGGGATTTATATTAGGTGCTGTCGAGGCCTGATCCTTTTAATTTTGATTTTTTGACCATCTAGCTACTTTAGACCCCTGGATTTTGTCTATACCCGTTTATTTAAGCCTGATTCTATTTAAGTTGGAATGTTACATTCAGGATTTATCTAAATTCCTTTATTTTTTTATGTTTTTGTAGCATTTTGGCTGTTAAATGGAAAAATACAGTTTTTTTTTCGACTTTTGTTCAAATTTTTTATTACTTCGTTTTTTTATCCCTATTGAGGTACATACAAAGAAAAATAATTATTTTGATATTACTTTAATTTGAATAAATAAAATTATGCGCAATTGATTACCATAAATTAGTTTCATTAAAAAAACCTGAATAAAAATCCAATGTTTCATTACCATACAAAACATATTTACTATTTCCCAGAATAAAATGATAAGTTACTATTAATTTCGTTAACTGAACCGTCAATAGGCATAGAATAAAATTGTAAGACAATAATGCAATATATATCCTCGCTTAGAAAAACCGGGAACAAAATGGTAATCGACAATACAAATTCTTAGCACTGATTCTATTTTACTAATATCTTATTTTGTTAATATCTCTTATACGATTAAGGCTATTAATTATACAATAAGACAACAAGAATACAAAAAAAAACAACTTTCATATGAGGTATCCCTTATAATGTCCATTGGTTTGCAAGATATTAACGAAATTCGGTTTATTATTTTTCCTGAATAGTTGTGTTTTTGCAATTACCATTTTATTCTCCGGAGACGGCGAATCATTTTTGTGAACAAAAAAAATATTCGTGCTTACGATTGTCTAGCTAGATAATCCATTATCAATAAAATGACCTAATGATGCTGCTGACGCTACCGATTGTGTAGTGCAATATTGTCCATGTTTTCGTGCAATAATGCCCATTGGTAGATGATCCCTTATTACCCGAGTTCTTGGTACACCCGCGTGTCTAAATATAATGGTCATAAGCATTAAGTCACAGCGCATGTACTGAACAAAGGGTCATCTCTTTTTCTCCCATATTTATTGAATATACTACTTTCTCTTTTGTACACTCGCCATTTTGACTGGAATATTGTTGAGAAGGGAAGGAAATAAATTGGATTTATAATGATATCTTAATACTTACGAGTGAAATGTTACACTCTTGCCTTTATTTGTATTCCGGGAATAGTTAGTGCACATCCTGAATACACACGACGGCATTTTGTTGCACTTTCAAACACTTTTTTGTCTTGCTGCCACACGTACGACTGTCACTGTGTTCAGATGAGCACTAAGTCTAGTAAAGTGAGCTGCACTCAATCCACGGTGGTAGCATTTTGGCGCGGTCACAGTATGGTACGGGCATATCTAAACTTTATACATCAATGAAGGAGACGAGTTCGACGTTCTCCATGTAGTAAAATATTACCCGTGACCAAAAACGTATTACACAAGACAAGAATGTTTGCACATAACTGCTTTGCGGTAGAATATCTAGAAGTGTGTTGGTACCCATTTCTATGTCTGTGGTACCCATCTATATGAAATCTTGCATGGGACGGACGCCTCCAAACGGTAACTATTAGAAGTGCAAACAAACCTAATGAATGATTTATAATACTAAATGTAGATTTAAAATTTAGGGAACACAGAATTATTTTAATAAATAATCTTAAACCAGCAGCAGGACTATTTTCCATGAGAGTCATTGAGCGGAATAACAAACATGTCGAAAACATTGACAATAGCCTGTCGCCGACTGATATGCAGCTTTTGTTCAAAAGTACTCATAATTTATAGTGTTATTTACATAATACAATGGTTTCATTCGTATTGTCCTGTATATGCACGTATTTACCCAGAAAACGCGGTGATACCGAGGTATTGCAGTTTTGTTGAAACTGAATTGTTATGAAACCAACTCTCTTCGAATTGCGTATTTGAACCCTCCTTTTCGTTGTCGAGTATAGATGCCTTTAGCACTCACTCATACTCGTTCTGTCAATATTCAGTGAAGTTTCAGACTAGCGTATTTTTGTCGCGCGTCTACGGGCGCGGTCTGGTAGGTACTCGCGAAACTTCAGAATACGAACGCGCTTTACCGACGGACGCGACGTTTACGCTCTGTTTTTTTTAGCGAATGTTAGTAGCATGAGGTGTCTCTCGTGGCTTTTCGCGCGTACACGGGTTTAAAAAAACAAAACACGAGCGGTTAATTCCCTCGGTTAATCAGCTAATCTGCAACCACACTTAGAGCTCTCTCGCTAAATAATGTGGTCCTGCTGCGGGAATCGATTTTCCAAGTCAAGCAACTATTTTTTTTAGTAGGTAATTCAGTTACATCTCCGGATACACACTCAGCTTGCGCACCTTAGTATAAATACAAATACCAAAATCAAAATAAAGATATCTTTTCTCTGTACGACCAGTGACTATCACGCGACCGTTCGGAGCCGTCCCCTACAGGATCCCGTGTTTATTTATATTAGTATGAATATAAAATATAAATATTATAGATGTAAATTCTGACCTCTAATTACTTAATTTTTTTTGTTTTCAAATTACTTGTTTAGCTTATTATTTATATTATTAATTTATTTATTTCAGACAAAACATCCATATTACACGTAAAATATGTCAAAAGATAACTTAAAAACTACAAATAAATGTCAAAATTGAATAAATTATGAATAAAATTATGAATAACAGTTTAAAAAATAAAAAAAAAATCTAATCTAAATAAAAATGAATTTAAAAATATTAATTTAATTAATTAAATAATTTATTCAATATTGGACTGCACCCAGCAATACTTGCATCCATCTGTTTTGGATGGGGCAGTCTGGACTCGACACAATCATCTGTAGGATGCTGTTGCAGCTGGCTCGCGCACGCTGGAGTAGGGATGCGACTTTCTTGCGCATAATATTATTTAGCTTATTATAATATTGTGCAAGCCTTTTGTAAATTATGTACAAAAATAAAAGTAATTGAAGATTAAACAATGCAAAGTGAAATATATAAGTATACTCAATCGTGAACGGGAAAGCATTTTTGTGTTAAACATTTATGTGATTCTCCTGTAAAATGTGAAAATAATGTTTCAGTTGACACATGATAACGTGCTGACTCGACAGTTTTGGCACATAGAAGCGTCAAAAAATTTTGGAAATACGATAGTGCAGTAACCTAACTTGATTATTATATTATATTTGAATAATTATCTTTTTTTAACTATTTATAGGCTTGCGTTTGCCCTCTATCTCACATGATGATAAGTGACGATGTGGTCGACGATGTAGCACGTATACTAAGAGAATAATCCTATTCACTCTCACCTTGAAGACACTCAAATTATAGTGATCGGGAAACACTGAAGACAAAATGTCAAAAATATTGATTTATTTATTTATTTATGAGGAGTGTCATTACTGATGTCCTATTACAGGGTAACACAATAGACGCCCCGTTTTGTATCCCTATCTTTTTTTTTCCTTCGCATTCAAAGCTTTTTTCATGATAACGATACTTCTCACAAGATGTTCACTTTTTAGAAACGTTGGTAAATTAGTTACTTACGTTACTAAATGAGGGTTAAGTACCTACTAAATAATTAATTTGAAAAATAAAACATAACCATATGTGACATTGGAAATGAAAAAAAAAGTTTTTATCCTTTTAGAAAATTATGTTTCCATTTTTATCACCTCAAATCGAGTCTAAAGTAGCATTTTTATTTTTAGTTGCTGTATCACATTAATTATATGGCTGAATACAAAAACACTCAGAATAATTGAACAATAAATAAACTATTTTGAGCCCATTTTTTTTAATTTTCCTGTTTAGTAAATGAATCAATACCTATGGAATATGACGTAAGGATAACTGTATTTTATATTAATAATATTATAAAAACTTGAAATCTCGATTTTCAATACTTTATTCAAATCAATGATATTATAACTTCATTTGAGCGAAATATAATATAGCGTAATGTTTATTAATTTATTATTATCTAGTGATAATGACATGACATTATTAAGTAATAATGTCATGTCATATTGTAGAGATGCGTAATAAGTATTAATTATGATTTGTAATGCTTTGTAAAAAGATATAAGTTCTTTTAACAAAGCATTACAAATCATAATGAATACTAATTTATGCACCTCTGCATATACATAAGTTACTCAAGTTACAGTTATAGGTCCAAGAGCACTCTTTAAATAACACTTAAAATACAGAAGCAATTTACAGCTAAAAATATGAACATAATTCATAAACGAAAGCCTCTTTAACTGATATTTGTTCAAAAAAAATATTACCATCGCGTCATACTACTGCTATCACAACTGACAAAAATATGCTTGTAAATGACCACTGCCAAAATTGAACAATCAATTTCAGACAAAAAATATGTCTGTTTATTACAGCATAAGCATAATATTAATAAAATATTAATATTATTATTCAATCAATATTTATATGCACACAATATTCGTTCAATCAAAAATTACGTTTTACTTATTATTGACTAGCTGGTGCTCGCGACTTCGTCTGCGTATCTTTATAAATTGTAGCCTATGTGTTATTCTGATGTATAAGCTATATTATTATAAAGTTTCATTAAAATCCATTCAGTAGTTTTTACGTGAAAGAGTAACAAACATCCATCCATCCATCCATCCTAACAAACTTTCGAGTTTATAATATTAGTAGGATTTATTGGGGTATATCAAGATTTGTCACAGATTTTGCGTTGGAATAGTACGGTTCGTTAATTAATTCCATAGAGTTCGATATAGGATAAAGGTATCCATGGGCATCATCATCATCGGACACTATGATATTCCGACATCTAGGTGGCGGCGGACAATCGTATATACTATCTTTACCAACACCTGTGGTCTCAGTAGCAACAGAATCCAATTCATCTGATTCCGTTATTTTTTTTAGAATATCTTTTAGCTCCACTTTTGTATTGTCATCTCCATTGCTACTTTCTTGCATGTTTTCTGTAATGAGTTTTTGTGCTATCTCAGGATTGATATCGTCTTGGCAGATATTTAATTTATCATTTGTTGAAGTTATTTCAGAGTTATTCTCATCAGGTTCTACTTCTTCAATAACTTGCGGAATAAATTCTGAAATACTGGCGGTAGATTTTAACTGACTTCGATTAAATTTTGCCATTATTTCTTCTTGGGCTTTGAAGTGGTTATCACCAAATATAGATTTTTTAACAGGTAAAGGAGATGGTAAAACATCATACGTATCTAATTCTGGTGTAGATGCACTGATATCGGAAGTTTGTGTAGGTTGTTCTCCGGTATCAGCTAATATTTTATCAAGGTCAGACATGCTTGTGGATTCTTTTATACGAGCTTTTTCGATCACACCCTGGCATATTCTTTTCATTTGTTCCTTATCTAAGCCTGAGTCAGGAAATTTCAGCGGTTTGATATTGACTTTTGGTTTAGTTTCATTTTCGATGCTCACAACATTGGCGCTATCTTTGACGGATTTTTCTTCTTGTACCGTTTTATTATGAACTATAGCGCAGTTATCGTTCGGTGTTAATTGAACCGTATCTTCATTATAGCTCAGTCTCATACTCGTTCGTTCAGAGTTCCCTGAAAGCTGGCGTTCATATTTGCTTATAGAGACTTGCTTATCACGTATTTTAAATATGAAACTGTCACTGCCTTTTTCTTTTTTCTTATGCTTGCAAATGATCACTGTTAATGCGACTATTGCACAAAACATTGCAAATATTGTTATTCCAGTAAGGTAGACTATTTCGGTAGGTAACGTGATGCCATCGCCACAGGAGCAATCTGCAAGGACCGAGTGTCATTCATTTTAATGATCAGTAACTTGAACTAAAAAAGCGCTTCTTTAGAGGATTAACGAGATTCTCGTGAAGAAAATAAAAATAACTTACCCCATATTTGTAGCACAAAAATTAATATTATAAAGAAATACATTTTAAAATCAAATCACATCACAGAAGTGTAATTTGCAAAACCGTCAATAAGGGACTGTTATTATTATATTTTTGTGTCATTGTCATGTCGTTATATCCATAGTTATAATTAAAGGAAAAAACCTTCACTGTTGTACTTTGAGCTTTATTGCAGTAGTAATAAGTTTAATTTCAGGTAGGTTGCATGGAGTCAACGAGGATACAGTTTACTTCAAAATACTGGCATACTTAATTGTAGTTTATCCTTGTTAGCTATCAAAATAAAATTGATATTGCATCATTTTATTTGCTGGTTACAAAATGGAAGGATTTGAAAATAAAACCCACATAATAAAAAGCATTTTTTTAATTACCGGAAAAAATAATACGCATAATCAGTTGCCGTAACTGAACACAAATTACAGTTAGGGGGCGTCCATAAATTACGTGAGTTGTTTAAGGGGGGGAGGGGGTTGAGTCAAATCTCATCTAATCTTACGTTGGACAGAGGGGGGGTCTCGGCAAATATCACGCAATTTTTTTTCTGATTGAAACAAAAAAAGATTATTCTATTTTAGTCCATTTAATCCAGATTGTACATGCTTAAGATTTAATCTTAAGCGTTATCGTAATACGCTAGATCAGAACAAAGTTGAAGGAGCAGATGATTTTACTGAAAATCATATGGACATGTTGGTTCCAGTAGACTCTCTTGAGACCGCGCATGATTCTCCATGGACTGAATTTTAAAACAGAAAATTAAAAAAAACACCTCACGTAATTTATGGACGCCGCCTTACCGTTAGTCGTTTTTATTAATTTGCGTCAGGCAGTACCCATCATTGATAATTATTTAAGTTTTATTCATCGTTTGGCAAACCCGGGTACCTAAAACCAGCTCTAAAAAAGCTCAAACCAGCTCGCAAAAGCTCAGCTCGGGCGCCGCACTCGCGTCGCTGTCACTCTGATAATATATTATATGAAATTCTGACTGCACAGATATAACATAGTAACATAGTGGTAGATAACTATTTAACTTTATAATTTAATATAAATTGTTCACCGTGTGTGTCTGTATAATATTTGGTATTCAATTTATTATTATTGCAAATATACCTGTGTAGTACCTACCCCTTCTGAATTGTCCATTTAAGTTTTTTTGGTAACAAAAAATTTGTGATGTGGTTACATATTTTTTTTAGAATTATATTTAAAACCGTTTAACCTACATTAGGACTGTCTCACAGTACCATTTCACAGTTACAGTCTCAACTACAGGTACATTTGTTGTTCAAAAACACAAACCTAAATTGCATTTGGGACACAAATACAAGTGTAGAAACAGTTGCTATTTGAGTTGTTTCCATTATTAAAGCCGTCTCTCTGTAGATGTTTACAGGGTGTCCTAAAAGTAATCAGACTAAAGGTATGCTAGTTTTGACTTTTGACGTAAAGCTAGTTATTTTACAAAATATTTTGATCGCCTGCGTATTTTTAGTTTTTTCGGAATGGAAAATGATTACTAAAATTATTATTTCATAAATGTCTACCAATAATAATATAAACTCATTCCTTACGTATAAAATCATTATTCCCACCCGAAATGACAGACAGATAGACAAACATGAGAGTGACTTCATTAAAACATGGTTATAAAAAATGCTTTAAAGTGATTCGTACTAGCCGCTGCCCGCGGCTTTGCCCATCTGTTACCGAGATAAATGCCTATATAAGCCTATGTCTATTTCCAGCTCATAAAATATACCTTTATCAAAAGTGAGCTAATTCGGTTTAGCAATTTAGGTTTGATTGGAGATCAGCCATCCATTTTTCACAACTCGGCTTTATAATCATCTCCACCATCATCAACAACTTATAGCAGTCCACTGCTGGATGTAGGTCTCTCCCAAAGCACGCCACTGAGCCCGATCTTCATTATAGTGCAAATCATCGCTCCATCTAGCCAAAAATCTACCAACCGGTCTTCAATCAAGATCACGTTCAAGCTTCATGATAATAATAGATAAGGAAATGGTTATTTATTGTTTGATCTTACTAAATAGACTTTTACCCTTACACATTTTAAAAAGAAAAGCTTTTTTTAAAACTGATGTAGTTTTATATTTCTTCAATAAAGTTTCACAAAGGAACCCAAAGCTGTGTGTTGATGAATTTCAGATAAGATAAAGGAATTTCCTATTGCTATCCAACGCAAAAGGCATCAAAGTTATTTTCAAAAGGTATTTGATGTGCTTCATGAACAATAAAGATTGGTAATTCCCTTTGCGCCGTACTTAGGTATTATATTAGGTATTGAATCACTTGACTACAATGGTAAATTCAATCTAAATAATTATCATATAAATGTGACGTTTGAAAATACATTACAAGTATAATAAAAATGAAAATGAAACAGTTTATTTGCACACGATACTGCATACACAGTCAAATAAATACTGATAAATAAATAAATGTAAACACAGCATACAAATAGCGTGGTGTAAAAAGGTCTCCGACATATATTATGTTGGTTGGTGGTATATAACAATAATGTGGTATATAACAAAACATAACAAATGATGTAGTAAATATTTCAGGTCGTTCTAAGCCACTATTACTAATAAAGATTGATGAGATTCTATAAACGGTCAAATTTTAATCACCATCAATAAAAATACGCATAGTCAGCTGCCGTTACTGAACATATATACGGCAAAAAAACTTGAAGAAATTAAGTCGAATTTTTGTCAAAATAAATTTGATCAAAATTGGATAACTGTTACCGTTAGTCGTTTTCCTATGGGTTTGCGTCAGGTGATACCTTTAATTGATAATAATTTAAGTTTTATTCACCGTTTGGCAAACCCGGGTACCTAGCTCGAGCCAGCTCGCAAAATCTCGGTTCGGGGGCCGCACTCGCGCCGATGTCACTCTGCCATTTTGTAGAAATCCAAAATTCTGACTGCACAGATACAACACAGTTCCCCGTCTGCATTGCCCATTTAATTTTTTTTTAATAACTTAAAAACACGTATAAAATCTAAATTAAAGTATGAAACCTTCCACTTTTTTTGTTGACGAAATCAAAAAACATGGACGAAACGAATAGTGTGAAGAAATTACTATAATACGGCGCACTTTTTGAGTATTTGTCCGAAACATTTTGTATGGAATTCGGATTTGAGGATTAGCCTTAAGTGTCTTACTTTTTGTAGCACATAATACAGTTTAAACTCATTTATTTCTCGTCTTAAGAATAAACTAGAAAACAATACTTACAATTCAATGAATTAATGTACGTAATCATATACCTAATAGATTTTGGTCACATTACAATATCTTTTTGCATGGTAATTTGAATTAATATTTGGTAAGGAGAAAGTAAGTATTCTAACAAGGTTCTAGTATCATGTTAGATTATCGACAATCGGTACTTTTTATTCATGAGGAGTTCAACTGAAAAGCTTCTACCAATAGAAAACGCTCGAATCAATGAGTTAGGTTATTGGCAGGCATTCAAACGAATTCGATTTGCCTCCAGAAAATTCATAATTCCACTTCAGATTCTGTCGTCTCAAAAAAGAAAATACTGGTTCATTGTAGAGTTCCGTATACTTTTTGTTCGCGCGCTAACTAGGGCTAACTAAATTTGTTGCATATTTTTTCACCAGACTGCAAAAGAGAATAATATTGTTACGGTTCTTTACATATAAACGAATTGGTCACAATTCGCGTACACGATGTTAATTAAACGCTAGGTTGCTCATAAAACCTCTTGGAGCACAAAAGCAGAGGAATAATAGGTTTCAATGAAATGGAACGAATCGACGAGCTCGTCTAGTCTCACAATTAAAGACTGAGATCTATTTACTTTTAACCATAGACCTTTGAACTAATGAACGACCTTCGAGAATAGGGTAGCTTAATCAGCCAATAATGTTCCCATTGATTCTTCTTATCGTGTCACGAGTTCTTTCGAACCAGTGTGGTGAAAGGATTTCAGTGCGCCTCGAAGAGGCTCCTTTCATGCACTCGACACATGTTTTCGAACTTTAGGTTCTACGACATGCCGGTTTCTTCACGATGTTTTCCTTCACCGTTGTTAGAACGTGGGATGCATACATAGATTTTTTCGAGCGAAAAAACCCATTTACGCGTTACTGCCACCAGGATTCGAACCCGCGACCATCAGACCACAAGGCAAGAGCCTCATCCACTCGGCCACCACGTCCTCGTTTCTTTTTTTCCCATGGCTGAACTCAGGCCTCCTCTCGGCTAGGAGATAGAATAGGTAGATGAACAAAATTGTACACCTAAAAACTCTTTAAACACCTAGTGAACCGCAAACGGGTCCCTGACGCTGGCCTCAGCGACCAGTGGCCAGCGTCCATCAGTTTTCATACTTTTTTTTGCTTGTAGCCGTAACTGGCGACACATGTAGAGGCCGCGCGCGACAGCTACATAATATGTGAATACTGACGGATGCTGGCCACCGGAAGCTGTAGTCGGCGTCCCGTTTGCGGGTTGCACTAAGTAACAAAATAGGGACATAAGCATGACAGGTAATTTTGTTTATACAATCTATCTAAAATTAGGAATGAACTTGAAATTGATATCAACAAATTGTATTTGAGTATACTCTCTGGAAACGAAGAGATCACTGAGTGGGTATAGGTACCGGTAGGGTTGAGGAAACATCAACATCAAAACAAGTCCCATTCTGTAGGAACAGGATCGCTCTCGCCTCCTAATATTGACTAAGCCCCTTTTCATTAATAAAGCGAGGATAGGGGATGTCATATCTGGCATCATACTTGCTATACGGATATTATTAGGTGTAATTTTGTTTTTCTTTGATGATAAAGGATTTCTGATATTGGAATAGTTCATTTAATGAGACGCGGATAAGTGAAATATAGACAAGCGGACTAAGTCTTCGATCTCAAATGATTTCTTGTTCATTCCCTCTTATCAGGTTATATTTACGATACTTACGAATCAAAGCCCTGTGTGTTCTGGTTATGGGCAGGTGTGATCTCTTGCCACTAGCAGAGCGCCTAGCTAGTCTTGCTTTTCGACTGAGTGCTTTATACGTAAGCTTTAAATTTAGAGTACCTATTTTACCATTGATACACAAAATGGTTAAAGTAATTTCTAATTTTATTTTAGCACCTAACCATTATTGGCTAGTTATGGTACCTACCTACTGATATGCGTTTTCAGTAGTTATTGTTAAATAATTGCGGTATTCATTTTCATGTAGTAAATTAGTTGTTATAGTAAAGTTACCTATATTATATACCTATAGATAGATAGATAGATAGAATATACTTTATTGCTCACCATCTTAGTACTAACACATTATAATGGAAAAATAAAGCTAGGTAGTAACAGTGGACAATGGGCGGTCTTATCGCTAAAGAGCGATCTCTTCCAGACAACCTTTGTATGGACTGGATACTGTTGGACAAATGTTGTTGGAAAAACCTATATAATTTATTTACTACACCGATGTGATGACGTTTGGCGGTTGATATTGACGATGAGTTACTAATGATTCCGTTGTAACGATACCCGTGCCTACATTCAGACAGAACCTACGCGTATATTGCTGCTGCTACGAACGAACGCAACGATTTTTAGTCGAATCACGCATTGGTCTGTATCAACCAGACGTAGCATGGAAACATGCATGGCTTGATGCTAAAGCCTTTGATGGCTTCTGATAAAATACAATGTTTTCAGTAAAAAAAAAAATGTTTCGGATTCGGAATACACAATTACTTACATTACTTTCGTTTTCTTGCGTTATTGAGCATTTGCTCAATAACATCATAACACTTGAAACACCAACCATGTCCAATAAAAAGGCCGGCATTGAAACTCGTAAAAAAATACATTAATCTACCTAGGAATGGTTCGTTCCTATGTTAAAACGATAATTTTATCACTCAAACAACTCTGACCAAGGAATAAAAACAAATTCCTACCTGTTTGATACAAGATAGCCCCTGTTCTAACTTTTCTAAGACAGATTATCACCAACTAGCTGTTTGCTTACAGCTTTGCCCCTTATCGTATCAAATATCTATAATTAATAAATAGCCAGTGTCCTTTTCCAGCTCATAAACTATATTCATGTCTTTATTATTAGTGTTATAGTGTGATTGATACTATTCGTTTGTCTGTGACTTTTACATTAGCAAACAGTCCGTACGTCAGTAAAAAGCGTGTAGAATTTTATTGAAACATTTCATTTGTGATGGCTCTATAATAAAACGGCAGAAGGTATTTCGATTGAGACCACTGACGGATTGGTATGTTTCAAACACGGAGGAAATCGTTCAGAAGATGTATTGTTCCAATCTAAATATTATTGATTTCTGCAATAAACGAACTATAAATTTCACAATGTGAAGAACAAACGGTTGAGTTGGTTTGTAAATGCTAATGGGATTTGAAAAACGGGTGGTAACGTTATTTCAAATCTTATAGAGAACTTGAAAATTTGATAGTGGCTTTTTATAAAAAGATGAGCAACGAGGAATGAGGTATTTTAATTCGTCACTAAGCTTTTTATTTTATAACTTTTTATCGGTTTCCGAAAGCCAAAAGTATGTCAGTGGTTGAAACAACTCTTTTGTAAATGACAGAACGCGCGGGGTGAGTGCGGCGCCCGAGCTGAGCTACAGCGAGCTGGCTCGAGCTAGGTGCCCGGGTTTGCCAAACGATGAATGAATCTTGAATAATTATCAATATAGGTACCTATTGACGCAAGGCCATAGGAAAACGAGTAACAGTAACAGTTGTCCAATTTTTATCAATATTTATTAAACAATCGACTTTATTTTTCCAAGTTATTGTCATATCTGTGTTCAGTAACGACAATTGATTATGCGTATTTTTTTGATCTGATGAATAAAATTTGCGGTTTACAGACTCGAGAGAGTCTTGCTTCGGCTACTTTGGTAGAGCTAGTTTCAATGAGTTGGTATTACGAAAAAAAACATAATTATGATGCTTTTACGGAAGAAAAGATGTATAGACGCGTCACTCTGTAACATTATTGCCGCAGAAGACAAATGTTGCGCACGCCAGTTGGGATGCGTATCTAATAGATAGGTAATAAAACAAGTCTTGGCAGTTTCTTTCTATTGGCATGCAGACTATGTTTCACGTCCGGGTGTGAAGCTATTAACAACTAGTATCAAAATAGTCATATTGTTCCATAAGTTTAACTAATAGAATAATGAACTTGACTGACTTGATTTGACTGACTTTGATTCACAAATGTCAGTGCAACACTGGTATAGTGTTCGTCCACAATGAGATATTTCCCCTTCTTTGATGGTCAGTCTCGAAAGACTAGTAATTTCACCAGCTACCAGTGCTCTTCTAACTGGAACACAGTACTGTTTTAGTACACAGTCTTAACGGCATCCTGCCACCGTTGGGAGGTATACCCTACCTCCCAACGGTGGGATGCATCAAAAAAATTGGATTTTTTTTCAACCAAGTTTTCTTCGCAAACACTGCAACTACACCTTATTGACTACCGTAAACGCCATCGACACGGCCAAGAGCTCAACAGAACATAATTTAAATCGAATAGATACGAAGATGAAATAATGAAAGCTTAGTTTGTGGCTCCTAAACTAAACTTTCTGTTTTTTCCATAAAAAATAACTATGTTCTAACAAAAAAATATGAGACGATTTCTCGCCATTCAAAGCTAAGACAGACTCTATAAAACTTTATCAGAGCACAGCTGTCTAAAATCTGGCCCACATAAATCCTTACTTCTTTCCGACAGACCTCTATTCCAAGGGTGGGTCAATTTTTAGTGACAAAATGGAAGTAAGTAACTTTTTCAGTGACAAATTAACCGTTGCGAGAGTCAAAGCTTTTTGCAAATATATTATTATATTATTATTGCTCTACTATTTTCTTGTAATTTTTTTTCGTTATATGAATTGATGATTCCGTTTCGATTTCGTATGCTTTATTGTCCCACTTTATGATGTAAAACAAAAAGTCTAAGTACTAAAATGCACGACTTTTAAAAGAAAAAAAATCAGACTAAATTAAGACTAAATGGAAAGAATTAACATTTCAGATCTTATTATTTTCACTTAGCTCCAAAAACTTTGTTTTATTGTTTTTGTTGAACAGACTTCATAAAACTTGCACCAAGTATTTATCCGAGTTGTATTTATGTTTGGCTCTGATTTCTAGTCTTTGAAAACAATTTTAATACAGTAAGGTGTCTTTATAACTTTTAAATAACATAGTAACCAATTGTTGATATTTGTTTTTATTTTCTCAATTATTAAAAACATTTTTTTATGTAAAAAAAAGTGAATAGACAATAACGTTCAGAGGTTACGTTGAAAAAAGATAAACAATGCTATATGTATCTAAATTTTTAAGAATTATTTTTAACTAGCTGGTGCCCGTGACTTCGTCTGCGCAGGTATCTTTATAAATTGTATAGCCTATGTGTTATTCTGATGTATAAGCTATATTATTGTAAAGATTCATTAAGGGGAATCCTCAAATCCGAATTCCATACAAAATGTTTCGGACAAATACTCAAAAAGTACGCCGTATATCTTTACACTATTCGTTTCGTCCATGTTTTTTGATTTCGTCAACAAAAAAAGTGAAAGGTTATATACTTTAATTTAGATTTTATACGTGTTTTAAAATTAACCCTACTAACTTAAAAACAAATTTAAAATCTAAATTATAGTATGCAACCTTTCACTTTTTTTGTTGACGAAATCAAAAAACATGGACAAAACGAATAGTGTGAAGTAATTACTATAATACGGCGTACTTTTTGAGTATTTGTCCGAAACATTTTGTATGGAATTCGGATTTGAGGATTAGCCTTAAAATCCATTCAGTAGTTTTTACGTGAAAGAGGAACAAACATCCATCCATCCATCCTTACAAACTTTCGCGTTTATAATATTAGTATAGGATAGTAGGATTCCTCTTATGGTAATTCTGCTGTCAAAACACGAAGTCAATAGGAAATGAAGCGAGGTTGTGAATCACGATACGAGTACCATCTATTGTCTTGTCTGTGCAATGCTCGAGTCTCAATGTTATAATAGATACACGGGTAGCCTAGCGTTATTTTGAATAAGCAATTACAACTAAAGTAAAAAAAGGGAAAAACACCTTGTTTTCCATGATTTTTATAAATAAAATATATTATACACCACCAATTTTAAATTACCAAAAAAATGGGCAATGCAAACGGGGTACTACGTTGTATCTGTGCAGTCAGAATTTTGGATTTCTACAAAATGTGAGTGACAGCGAAGCGAGTGCGGCGCCCGAGCCGAGCTTTTGCGAGCTGACTCTAGCTAGTTACCTACCCAGGTTTGCCAAAAGATGAATAAAACTTAAATTATTATCAATAAAGAGTACCGCCTGACGCAAATCCATAGGAAAACGACTAACGCTAACAGTTATCTAATTATAATCAAATTTATTTTGACAAAAATTCGATTTAATTTTTTCAAGTTTTATTGCCATATCTGTGTTCAGTAACGGCAACTGACTATGTGTATTTTTTGGGTTGGTGATTAAAAATTGACGGTGTATATAAGAATATAATATATTACCAACATGATATTTAAACTATAAAAAAGGCTTGTTAATCGGCTCATTATTTATATTTTAAATGATTTCGCAATCCTTCTTTGCACCTCCTTTAAGACATTTTTTTCAGATTCATAACATTTTATTTTTTACGATACAATTTTGGTTCAAACATCCTGGCGCAAAATTAATAAATATCCCGTTATACGGGCTTTCGGAATTTCAGTGATGATCCTGATTAATGCCGTGATTATGTTTCTCTTTATAAGAATTCCTTCTTTGAATTATTTTATTAAAATACATTTATTCTTCTATATTTTATCCCGATAGTACAAGGCATATTATCCTATTCCTACTTATATTTTATATTATGAATAATTTCTAAGAATGGATGGAGCTTTCATGATATTAATCAACAGGTTATATATAGAAATCTGGAGAAACTTTTTATCTATACATAATATAAATTAAAAATGCAAGCAGCAACATCGCCTTACTGATTAAACACAATTTTTGCCAAATATTTATTGTATTTTAGTAAAAAAATATCGTTTTGTTCCTTAGCTAAAGTAACGTTCCGTTTCTCACTTTTCTCAGCAATTAAATAAAAGGCAGTGAATCTAAGGAATTATTTAATGAAACTTTTCCTATTTTCAGTGACGATAGGTACAACATTGCTGCCGTTTCATTAGATGAATGGGATCCTGGAACTTCAGCTCCTTGTCTGTAATTGTGATGGTTTGTGGAACTTCCACGGTACAACAAATCGAGAAATTGCCAATTTGTGGGAATTTATTTTCTCCTTTCAGCAATTTATAAATCGAAACACTTACCCAGTTTATTATATTTATTTTATTTATAATTCTTGTAAAAATAATTATTTTATAAACCTTAATTATTGGTAAACTAATAAGGTTTTCGGAAAAACACTTTTCTTCTACTTTATTCAATATTTCACGATCGTCTAGGTACATTTCTTGGCAGATTGGATAAGACTCATATTTTTTCTATAGAAATTAAGTTAGTAAAGTAAAAATTAAAACAGTCTCTATTATCTATTTTAAATTAGTCAGTAATTCAATATCAATATTTTTGAGTCAATATATTTTTGACATCGCAGTTGCGCTGTCTTCAGTAAAACCCACAGGCGAAAGTAAGAGAATCTTACTTAGCCGTTCTGAACTCAATATAAACCCACATCACTGACATTATAATAAAGTTCCCAAATAATACAACGATTGCAAAGCAAACAAACTGTCCAATTGCTTCCGTTCATCCTGAACGCGTTTACTTAACCCTGTCTTCAAGACGCTGATTAATGCCCCAATCGGCCAATGACTCAGATGCTATAAATCAACAGGAAATACGATTGATGCGGATGGTTGATTACATTACGGTTTATAGAGCAGTGCAGATGTGCAAGGGTTAATCAGATCGATTGGGTATTGACGTGTAGTGTATTTGGGCTATAGGAAGCTACATAGGTGGATGTAAGTTGCCTTAGTACAAAATGGAGTTAATATGAACATACTTGACTTTTACATAGGCCAATGCTTTTGCTGAGGACGTGGTGGCCGAGTGGATGAGGCCCTTGCCTTGCGATCTGATGGTCGCGGGTTCGAATCCCGGTGGCAGTCATGCGTAAATGGATTTTTTCGGTCGTAAAAATCTATGTATGCATCCCATGTTCTCGCAAAGGTGAAGGAAAACATCGTGAGGAAACCGGCATGTCAAAGGACAGCAAAAAAAATGTTCTATGGCATGTGATATCTACCAATTCGCACTGGGTCCGCGTGGATTAAGACCCATTAACTTTCCTGCTGAGAATAGGCCTGAGTCTCGGCAGTGGGAACATTATAGGCTGATTATGCTAATGCTATTGCACTAAATCTTATTACACTAATGAGTGGGTAGAGACCACGACATGGCAAACGCCCTCTGACCCCGTGAGTCTGAAAAAGATCTGAAAAAGGTTGCATACATAAGACGAATGCGGTAAGCCGAAGACAGGGTGATATGGCGCACATTGGGAGAGGCCTGAGTCCAGCAGTGGACTGATAATAACGATAAATGATTTACAGCGGCTTACTGACTAGTCCACGGAATAACCTTAAAGCAGGGTTTAGACGAAGCCAATGAGACTGGCAGCCAGCGCTGGCTGGTTATTGGCCTTGCATAAACAGTTTTGCAAGACAAGCCAGCGCTGGCTGCCAGTCTCATTGGCTTCGTCTAAACCCTGCTTTAAGGCCTCTCCCAATGTGCGCCATATCACCCTGTCTTCGGCTTACCGCATTCGTCTTATGTATGCAACCTTTTTCAGATCTTTTTCAGACTCACGGGGTCAGAGGGCGTTTGCCAAGTCGTGGTCTCTACCCACTCATTAGTGTAATAAGATTTAGTGCAATAGCATTAGCATAATCAGCCTATAATGTTCCCACTGCCGAGACTCAGGCCTATTCTCAGCAGGAAAGTTAATGGGTCTTAATCCACGCGGAACGCGCGCACTGGCGGGAATAAAGCGCCGCCGGCCTATTTTCCATTTTGTTCTTCTGTTCGATGAGAATCGATGAGAATCGTTGTTTAGATGAGGCCACTCATCTAAACAACGCGGGACAGGCCAGCGCTGGCTTGTCTGAGGACTGGCGCCAGCGTTACTGGCTTCGTCTAAACCCTGCTTGAGACGTAGAGTTGACTGCATGAACGAACATGGCAAAGATGACCTTGCCCCGTCTATTTTTTAATTTATTACTCGTCTTAAAACATCAAATATGTTATAATTTATTGCTCATAAATAAATAACGATGAGTCTTTGATGTTTTTTTTACATGTAATAAATAGTACCAGTTTATTTACACGGCAACTTTAGCGATGGCAATATTTTGTCAATCAAGTATCTACTTAACGAGATAGTAAAAAATATTAGTGCGAATCAAATGGACGTTTACTTTTTATTTGTGCTATGAAAATTCTTTGTAGGTATCATTTATGTACGATAGAATATCCTAATCAATTTTTCGTACTTACGTTCATCACTATCGTACTGAGCGTCAAATAATGCGTAGGTATCTAGATATGCCTAACGTTACCGATCTACGATACTACCTACGTACGTGCTACCTACATTGTACAATTTACATACGACCTACCCTGCTGCTAGCAAAGCTTTGTTTATACTGAGAATGGCTCATGAATCCTCGCACTTTGATAAGCTCACTATCCCATCCTACCTATGTAAATATAGTAGAGTATGTAGGTTTTTATCATAAAAGCTTCTGCATGTAGACGCACTTGACATGACAATATTTATTCGAAATGAGAATTGATTTACATGTTTAACTCAGCTACAAAAAAGGAGGGTTTATAACCATATGAACTACAAAGTTAGAGCACGCAAGATGTGCCTAGCATATTTAAAACTACTTGCGGCCTGTGGAGAAGTTGCAGAGAAATGAGAAATCATATAAAATAGTCATTAGCTATGTGCATGTTTTCACTCAAAGAAATCTATATGAAAATACGATAAAAACCTGTTTTGAAAAATGCCGCAATGCTTGGTTTGATTTATCCATTTGGCACATAAAGCTGATATAAGTAATACAATATCAACAAAATATTTATGGACTGCGTACATTTCTAAATTGGTATCATGGCAATTTCAACACAAGAGCTGTCCAGCGGTCAGTCTTACTGGATTTGGTCCAAACGTTTTGTATTCATCGACACAAAAGCCCATTGGGAACAGAAAATATTATACTCACAAAAATATGAAGCACACATACATATTCTTTTTCATATTCCTAGGCTGTGTGCAGTACAATTGTCACTCGACCATCCGTGTCGTCCAAAATTATAAAATAATTTATAAAAAATATTTATATCTCTCAAGCATAATAAATAATATAATTAATGTAATATATATTATTAATAATACATTTAAGTTTAAGTCACCAAACTAAGTTTGAAAATCTTGTACTATGGTAAATAGTGCTTCCACTTATATTATTATTTAACTAGTACAGACTTTAATTATTAAACAAACTAATAAGAACTTCTGGACACATTAAAAAATGAATACCTACCGACATAATAAAGTTTTAATTTATATATTATACCTATTTAATTTAACAACAATAGATTTAATTTAATTAATAAATTAAGAGTGTTGCACATGGTAATTACAGTGTTTTTTAAGTAGGTATATTATAACATTTTAGAATTTGATCGGTATTTCATAATTAATCATATCAAATTGTCCAAACGTATTAAAATAACAATTAACTGATTTAAGGTAATTCATTGACCATTATTTGATTTTTTATTGGTCATTATTTGATCTGATTCGTGTGAAACCTATTTCTACGTAAATAAAAAAACATCAAAAAGTACTCAGTAGGGAGGTCTTCGATGACTCACAAAACCAGTAAGCATTACTTTCAAATTGGCATTCATTGGCTCCCAGACTTCATTTACACTGGTATCCAATTTCAACGTTCATAAATAGGGATCAAAAAGAAAATTGGTGCAGAATCAATGTGACCGACCATTCTGGCCCATTTTGGGTATCCCTGGATAAAAAATTAATGAGTTTTGACGAAAAACTTAACAACGTTTTTATTTTATCGTGTAAAAATTGTAATTGATTCGTTTATTGGATTATAAAAAAAACCGTGTTGGCTGAGTGGGAGGTGCCTCGACTTTCGATCCAAAGGTCGTGAGTTCGAACCAGGTTGTACACCGATTATTCTGTTCAAAAAATGTATGTGTGCATTAAAAACACGTGCTTAACGGTGAAGGAAAACATCGTGAGGAAACCGGCATGTCATCAAACCTAAAAATTCGTGTCAAGTGCACGAAAAACAAAGTGTCAAGTGCACGAAAAGAGTCTCTTCGAGGCGCACTTGAAATTCTTTCACCACACTGATTCGAAAGAACTAGTAACACGATAAGAACAAGATTTGATTATAAATACTTTTGCACAAGATTGCACAAGAAGTAATTTTGGGGCTTACTGTTTTCATGAAAGGTATTCTAGTTATTTTCAGACATTGATCGCTAGTCCAGCTTCTAAAATAATTAAGTAAGGTATCTATCTACCTATAATAAATTTCAAATTCCACGTATAGGCAGTAATGTTTTAAATTATCAATATATATAAAAGGATTAGTGCTTACTAACTGACTGACTGACTGGAACTTCGCAAGGAAAAAGAAGTTGCGGATGTGTTAGCTACTGCTACATAAAATCTTCTGGGATGTTCATTGTACAATTTGTACAGGCATTTTTAATGTACCAAGTTTTGTTGATATAAGCATTGTAGGTACTCTACTAACGATGATCACAAGTGATTATCAGTTGGTAAGGTAGAAATTTGCATGGGATGAGAGCTTTTTCAACTCAGCCGAAGAACATTGCTGATGCGGACATTATTAAGATGAGTGGGTTTGACAAAGAGAAAAGTAAGGGTCCTGGTTGTGTGGAAAGTCAATCGTTCACATAATTTCATTGCTATGAATTAATTATTACAAATTCAAATTCAAATAATTTATTTCAGACAATGTCCATAAAAACTTAGAAATATTACGAATACTAAGAATACGAATAGTTTGTTTTAAATTAATGATACCTACTTACCGAGGATAATTTGAAGATTACATATCTTCAAAATATTTTTAATTATTATAATTATTTTTTTCATTGCATGTATGTATTGTAATATAATTTAATATTCTTAATTATAGTAATTTACATTATTTATAATTACTCTGTTAAACTCCTCCGATTATGGTATAATGTTATCCAGAAGGTTAAGCAGTGTCTACAAAACAAGTATCATTAACTGTAAGGATGGGCTTGGGCACTGGGAAACGTAACACAGTATTTAATACTATAACATTTTCCAGTGTGCACTCAGTATTATGTTCAAACTATCTTGTGACCAAATAGGTAAATAAATATGAAAAAAAATTAAAAATATTCTTACTTAGTGTAGGCTCTCACACCAATATCAAGCCAATGCATTTAATTATTATAATAATGTTTTATTGTATATTTTCAAGAATGTTTTTTGATAAATAAAAAATTGAATTGAATTGAAATTCAATTCGGATTCAAAGCACGGAAGTGCTCGAAAGAAAAGTGCCAGAGTCTCTCATTCAAATAGTGATCCCGCTTAGCGGCTGCGTAAACGTGCAAGCAGTTAATGTGTAATGGCATGGCATTACTGTGTTCCAGAACAAGGAATCATAAATGTGTTCCAGAATCATTCTTAGTTTATATACATAATAACAGAACAAGATAAAATATTGAAAAAATGGTACTTTATAAAATAGATATGACATTATTATAAAGTAATTCATAATTTATTTATTAATTTGTAATTGAAAAAAGTGCAGTTATTTTAAATTTGTTTTTGTAACTATTACGATACAGATCGTAATATTTTCAACCGACTTCAAAAAAGGAGGATATTCTATTATATTAGGTACTTAAAAACGCTATTTTTTTGCAATCTTGACTAATACCTATAAATGTTTCTTAGCTATACCTACCCTTTATTATTCATTAATTTGATATAATAGTTACCAACAATGCAATAATTAGCTGGAAACTACTTGGTTTCTTGCTGCATCTAGAATTTACTTTAACAATGCAGTCTTCTTCTTATCGTGTCAATAGTTCTATTATAGATTTTATTTGCGCCTCAAAGAGGCTCCATTTGTGCACTATAAGAAGCAGTGAGATATAGAATATTCTACTTGGGCGAATGAACATGACACCTGGCTGACACGTGGCTCGGAACTTGATGCTTTCCCCGCTACCCCCCGCGTGGCGCTCTCCGTGTTTCTTCTTCCTCTAATTGCGAAGCCTTATCATTACCAAATATTACAGGACCTCTCCTATATCAAGATTATCCAATTCCACGCTGTACTTTGCACAAACGTCATTCGAGCCAGGTGTCATGTTCATTCGCCCGAGTTGTAGTGTACCACGACCCAACTGGTACGTTAATGCATACAACAATGGCAAACAGTGGCCTAAGTTACTCAATTTACCTTGAGCAATTTCTGTGATGGGGTGTACGATCGCCATTATGATTTAATGGTTATATAGATTCCTTTTATAGACGAACTTATGCAATAAAATTCATTCCTTTTGTCGGTAAACTAACTGCTTCCCGCAGTTTTATCAGGTAAACATATGAAATAAAAATATCATAGTTTTCGCAGCTGCAATAATAGATATTATACTGAAAAAGAAATTGGTTGCATGTAAAGTTGGTTTACGGACGATAGTTTAACGTGACAACGTTATAACAAAACATTGACAGCGTAATGAGCGCGATGAGCGTTACCGGACAATGACGTCTAAGTTTTTGTGCATGCAGCCGGCGTTCATCGATTTATTGGACGTAGTTACGTCAAAAAGATCAGCATTATGCTTCAGTAGTGTAGCCGTGATTCGGTAACAACACCCTTCTTAACGATCATTTGTATTTATTTATTGTCCTGATAACTTTCTTAATCATTTCAAATATTTCGAAACATATTAAACCTTACCGCCGTCAATTACTGCATACTCAAACTTTCCACACCACTTTGTCAACAATCATAAATCATCCTAAAACCAATAAACTTTCAGCACTGAAACTAAAATTAGCATTTCAAAACATTTGTCCAATAAAAGTTTTATTTTATCACAACAAAACTTTTTCTTCAAACTCGCACATATCTCGCACTATTTATAACAGCTGTTCATCAGGGACTATTCGAAGTTCAAAAAGTATCGAATCTCGAACGAGTTCGATCCTTGCTCAAAGTTCCGCTGAGCTGCTGCTATGAGACGACCACGCAACGCAGTCTCGCAATATAGACTGGAATGTACTAAAACTCTGGACGAAATGGGAGTAATGCGCATGGTTCGGCATTAAAATCTGAAGTAAAGCATGGTGTTCTCAATGGGAAGGCATCTATTGTGGAGGAAATGCAAGCGGATGATTACTTGCGAGCCCGGTGGGGCAAAAACACGAGAGTTCATAGCACAGGCACGATATTATACATACACAATAATCAAGGTTTTACAAAAACAAACCACAACTATGGTACATAATATTTCTGATTCTTTGCTACAACCTAAGATTTATATAAATATACATAAATCTTAGGTTGTAGCTACAACCGACTGACACAACCGACCGACGTCTGTGGCTACAACGGACTTCAATGAACAATAGTTAAATCGAGGCAAAACTGAAGACGAGCTTTATCGTTACGAGCAAAATAGTAATCCACTCAAGAACTAAGAGCTAAAATGACGTGACCGTAAACACCATTGAAAAGTCACAGGGAAGTAAAATACGCAATTTCTTAAACTTCGACGACATATTTTTTTCAGTTATTTTGATTTAAAAACTAAACTACTGATCAAATTTAGGCCAAACAGATTCTTCCAAAAAATAATAATTTTCAATTAAAAAAAAATTAAATCGTTTGATAATATTATGACGGAGTTCTCAGATAACAAACATTAAAAAAAACCACCTCCTAGAACTTCCTCCTTTTTTAAAGTCTTTTGAAAAATACGAATTGGCACTAGTTATTAACAACAGGTCTGTATTTTTGAGAGGAATATTTTTATAACAAACTCTTACATTTGAATCCAATGAACATTTGAAGTAGGCATAATTTTGGAAAAATAGTAAAGTAGGTACATTATGTTAGTCGGAAATTACCTTTTATTTATTTTTACTATCGCAACAAATGTTTACTTACAGCTGATACACAGTATAAAAGAGCTTATTATATATTATTATTATATAAGCCGACAATATTTTATGGAAGAATACATAGATATATGTATAGATAGAACCGACATAGCTGTTCTGTTCGGGTCTGCTTATTACGGTATTTAGATAAGAATTAGGCAACTTTATAGCTCAAAGCGCGTAAAATATCAAACTTTTAAAACTCATGAAGAAACTTTGAATAAATCGTAAAGTTTTCTCATAAGCCAAAACTTTTTCCGATAAAACTCTTCAGTTTATTACTTTTTCTCAGAGCCTCAAACGCCCAGCCTCCATCAATAGGGGAATTCTTTTTGATCCATGCAATATCGTAACCTATAACTAACCCACTTCCAAAATGGCATGAACCAGCGAACAGGAGTAATATATCAACGATATTATGGTAAACTCCCTAGAAAATAGAAGATACTTTCATATGTTTGATTTATACAATACCTGAATTTCAATGAAATGAAATATGGTATCGTAGAATTCGTAGAGCACGATCTATCTAGAAGTAGTTTTTTTTTTATTCTGTAAGGTAGTCTTTGATCTTTTCCAGCTCATAAAATATAACTATTTTTATTCAAGAAACATAAAAACACCAACATTTATTCGGGTCTCCATTTAAAATTTTAATTACCAACATGCTCACACGTTCTTCGTCGTTTAGTCCGTGGGTGGAAAGGCATTTTGGAAGGGTCAAATCGGTTTAAATTTTAGTAAAGGTCATATCATGTACGTACCGAGAAAATTGAGTTTTGATAACGCAATAAAAGCAATAGTTCGCTGCACATTGCCATTTGGATCCAATTCTTTACGAAGAGCTTATAGAATGTCTAAAAAACATCTTGCCAAATTCTAAAAGTATATTTTAGAAAATAAAGGTAACTGAAAATCTGAAATTATTATTTACTAGCTGACCCGCGTGCGACTTCGTCAGCCGAAATATGGAATATTTATGTCAATTTTGTTAATTTATAGTATTGTAATTATTTATTTAATAGAAATAGTTTGAATATTGATTTCTTACAAATATCAAATTGTCATCTATACGTCATTACATAGCTATCATTATACGTCAATTACATAGCTATCATTTGCGTTTTGTTATTCCAAGTCTGATTCTTTCGACGTTTTATAGTGACGAAATAAAAATAAAAATATAATAAAATATAAATCGAACGGGATAAAAAGTATCTTATGTCCGTCTCCTGGTTCTAAGCTACCTTCATACCAATTTTCACCCAAATCTGTTCTGCCGTTCTTGAGTTATAAGTGGTGTAACTAACACGACTTTCTTTTATATATTTATTAGATTAGATTAGATATTAGATTAGATTAGATATATATATATATATATATATAATATATATATAGAAGTTTTGATCGAGCTAGTAGGACTGAGATATAGAGACAATTTTTTTTAAAATGCTGAATTAAGAACTCTTCCAAATAATGTCGATGATATTTTCAACTTCTTATTCAGAAAAATACTCAAATATTTTTATCAATAATACATTCAACATACATGTTTTTGTATTTGTCCTGTATGCAGTCTATTATGATTCGCAAGTATATTTTTTTCTTTCTTTTCTAAAAATGTTTTTAAGTGGGTAGCAATTGTATCTTTTCAAAGCGAAATCCTTCAGTCGTAAGATTTCTGCTGACTTTAGACAAAGACTTATAGTACTCGCTTGACTTGGCTCCCCAGAGGAAGTAGGGAGACGATCAAATGAAATGCTTGTCTCCGAAACACCGTAGAGACGAGGACCATTGATTAAACTACGGGCTTTGCGAAACGGCCCAGAATCCCAGGGGCCGCTACAAAATTGTATCATATGTTTGCACAATAAATGAAATATTAATAAATTCAACTGAATATATACTGTGGGAATATAATAATCTATGGTGGATTGTTGCGTAATATTTAATGCTCTTATCAGGCAAATACTACCCCATTACGGGGAATCAAGGGAACTCGTGTTTACTCTATTTATGGGGATTTGGGGATTAGCAGTGTTTGAACTAAGTGGACGAATGAAATGTATGAGATTGCGATTTGGACGGAGCTCAGGCGTTATTTGCATGGTGAAACTGGGTTTGTCTTGGCTTGATGTAAAGAGACCACGTCTGCTCTTGACCAGAACAGTGCTACGTTACTTAAAATTACATTGGCTAATGTAAGAGAAGGCCCAGAAGGAAATGGCGAGACGAGTTGGACGCATACTGACCAGAACAATGCTACGCTGAACTTAAAATTACATTGGCTAATGTAAGAAAAGGCCCAGAAGGAGATGGCGAGATGAGTTGGACGCATACCTGCCAACATGGATCAATGACGCCCTTGGCCATAATAAGTGGAAGGAGAAGAAGGGAGGCCTTTGACCTGCAGTGGAACACTAATGGCTAAATAATAATAATAATGATGTAAGAGATCACGCCTGGCCATGACCAGAACAGTGCTACATGGGCCAAACCAACAGTGCTATATCAGCGATCTTCCATTGTAAAAAACCTGTGTTGGATGATACCGAAAACGCAGCATATTCTAGCTAGACCATAGATTTTCTTTCTTCTTTGTCGAACATTCTTCGCATTTTCAGTCGGGTTTCAATTAATGGCCCTGTTTGAGGCATAGTGGGAACAATTCAGTCATGGTTGAATTTCTACGAGTTCTGATGAGGTAGAAAATGGATGCGGCAAGCCGAAGACAGGGCGCGATGGCGCACATTGGGAGAAGCCTGTGTCCAGCAGTGGCCTGCAATAGGCTGATTTTGATTGATGAAGCTTAACCATATAGTGGCATGTAGTAGGTATACGCATGAGTTATTTTAAATTGAAATCCTTATGATGTAATTATAAACTGGGTAGGTAACCAAAAATCCAAAGCTGCCGACGAAGTCAGAACGCATTATTTACACCCTCCTTAATTACGATCTACCCTTTTAAGTCCTCCCAATAATCGCTTTGCATTTAGGTCGGCGAACTTTGCATATTTCTTACTAGAGCTACACCTGACTTTTTTTGCCTGCGTAGTGTTAGCATACACCCTTAACAATAAACTGTGTCAATAAAATATCTCACGCTTGGCCATATTATTTTGTCTATAATACAATTCGTTGGTACAAAAATATTTTAAAACTGAATATAACCATTTTAATAATCAAGGTTTTACAAAAACATACCACAATTTTCATGAAATTTCTATAGTACCAATCTGGAAATGTAAAGAATGCTTATAAGCAACAAAGTTCTGAGGTAACAAGTATTAAAAAAAAAACACCGAATTGATAACGTCCTCTTTTTTTAAGTCGGTTGAAAAAAACTACTGAGTCAAGTCTTTGTTTGTACTACAAGCTCTTAAAACACTTGTCCCATGTACACTACACCTCTTTAGACTTCTCCAAATTCATTTACATAAAACTTCAGTAATTTACCACACAGTGTCTCTCATTTGGTAAGCAGCTAAAATACTTGACTGTTTACTATACCAGACATCTCTCGGTAAAGTACTTGTCAAGCTTCTCAGCCATACTTGACTGAAAATTAACGAGTCCCCAAATCTTAGGAGTTTCTTGCTAAAGTCAGCACTTTACGAGCAGAATGGTTCGGTCATATTATGATGGACATTTTATTTTGTAGCTGAAACCCACATCTACAATTTCGTTTGCGTTGCTATCTCGCAAAATTCTTTCGTAGTGCGCGTACATGTCTTTGTTCACGAAAGCTTCTTCGAGGCAATATGAAGAATGACATGTCTTGAAGTACACACCAACACCCTTTGGCCTGTAGGTACGTTGTCTGTCAGTCAGTCAGCACAAAGCCTTTTGAATATATTGATAACGCTGTACTGACAAAACTTGCTAAGAGTTAAGTCATTAACTCTTAGCAAGTTCAGTCAGGTTTGAGCGAATCTGGCGGAAATAGTATTAATGTTGCGATTCAGTGATATGTTCAGTTGGACGAAATAACTGCGTGGGAATCACTGAAGGAATCGATTTTTTGACTTACTAACCAATAACTAACCAGAATTAATTCAAGAAGTAATTTATTAGCTACTGTCTGTTCTTCTTATCGTGTCACTAGTTCCTTCGAACCAGTGTGGTGAAAGGATTGCAAGTGCGCCTCGAAGAGGCTCCTTTCGTGCACTTGACACATGTTTTTCGAACTTTATAGGTTCTATGACATGCCAGTTTCCTCACGATGTTTTCCTTCACCGTTAAGCACGTGTTCTAAATGCACACATAGATTTTTAGAACAGTAAAATTCATTGGTGTACGACCGGGTTCGAGCCCACGACCTTTGTATCGAAAGTCGAGGCACCTCCCACTCGGCCAACACGGCTTTTACTGGCTTTTACTGTCCGTTAATTTGCCTGTATTTTGTCAGGATTAAAAGAACCTTGACTTCGTATTCTGAAATACCTCAATCTTTATCTATAAGTACCTACCAAGCATCAGCTCAATTTGTGCAATAGTTTTGTTTCAAGATTGAGTAACGACCAAAGATCTATGTATGTATCCTTCCATTTCAAATCTTGCGATAGAATTCTGCCGATTAAAAAAATCGCTTACATCATCAAAATTCGATAGACATCTTCACAAAAAGGTTTAAGAAAATAATTTTCATTATACTTTTAAACGATAAATAGTGCACTCGCGTAGAATAAATCACATTCGTTTACGAAGCTTACGTTATTTTTGCTTCGAAAAGGTTTTTTCAAATGTTAATTTATTTTGGAGTTAATGGAAAGGGATTTGGACTCTGTTCTTTGTAGAAATAGTTTACCGTTTGAACGTGCAGTTTTGCGTACTAATAAGTTGACTATATTCAGGGACGTATTAAGGTTTCATATTAATTTTTTAATACGTTAACATTACAGACAAAGAAAAGTAACACAACAGACATGATTGCTATTACAAAAACAAATATTCGATGTAGAAACGATTTTACTAACTTACTGTTACCTACCTAAGAAAATATCTGTTTTATAATGAATATCTTACAAAAGCTTGGGTCCTAGATTTTTTTCTATCAAAGCTCTTTGAAAAGTTATATTTTCGCATATCCCTCATGTCATTTCTTCGTTTTTCATTTGACAAAGGTACTGTTCTGTATAATTTCCTTTTACGTCCAATTTGCACTGCCTGGCTCCACATCCAGCTCTGTAGGTTCTTTGCTGGAAATTCACACAAAAAGTCCTACGGTAGAACTTGGTGAGGTCCTTGATCCTAGCTCAAACCCAATTTGTTTAGGTCTACTGCTCTAATAGAAGTAACTATCACTAAAAGACTGTCAGAAATTCGAAAGATTGTCAGGCACAAAAGTGGTAAAATAACCAAATATCTTCTCAATAGGTGCTACTACAAAATATTTGGCACACTGATAGTATGTAGGTATCATCTAGACGGATTCTCATAGGACTTCTAAAACATACTATGCAAATAAAACATCGAGTATTGAGGACATTCTAAGTCCGATAGATATTTTTATACCGGGCCTGCTATGAATACTCCCGAAAACGAAACCACGCATTAAAAATCATGATTTTAAAAATTAGACCAAAAAAAATAATTAAAAAATATATATTATTTCATTAGCAATCGGTACAATAGTTTTAATACAAATAATATAAGCCAATTATTTTACAAAATCACTTGAAATAAAAATAAATAAAAACAAATGAACTTGCACACTTTCGCTCTGCCGGCCGTTTTATTTGGGTTTTTTTTCGGCCTTACCGGTACCCTGAGTTTTTGAAAACAGTCGTCACATTTCTTTTTACACCCTGTATACCTACCGATATAGATTAACCAGATTAATCAACTTCGATCCTAGCGTGACAAAATTCTCGTGAATTTAGAATAAATTAGTTGTTTTTTTGTTGACTGTACAACTAGCCGGGGTAAATTAGATACTTTCAGCATTTGATGAAGGTAAATTGCTTGTATTGTTGAATTTGTTTAGGTGCCGGACCTACCTATGTTCATTTCGAAGTGGCGAATAACAAAAATTCTAAAGATAAATATTAATTCCATCCGCTTTCAGTGTCCGATAAAAACTCAAATATTTTTTATTGGCTTGCGAAAATATACATATTTTTACACTTATTAAAATTAGTATTAACAAACATGTTAAAATTGGTCTTAAAAATTATGTATGTTATATATAATTATGATGGTGAGAGTGTCCACTCACATAATGATTTAAAAATATTTTGAAAAGGTTCTTGTTTGACTTTGTAAATTCAGAACTTACCATAAGAAGAGCGCTTAGATCGTCTCTTCACATCAATATCTATAAAATAAGAAAGTTGTAAGAATTAATCTCTCTGTTAATCGATTTAGGACCCCGCGATACAGGCTTGCCCTAGTGCGGGTGAACCATTGTGCAATATCTGTGTTTTTGGAAAATAAATTGATTTTTGAATAAAATAAAATGAAATATTGTTTATTATCTAGACCATTTTGTGTCCATTTTATGTCCTAAAAGGCTGACACGATAAGAAGAAGTTCTTATCGTGTTACTAGTTATTTCGAACCAGGGTGGTGAAAGGATTTCAAGTGCGCCTCGAAGAGGCTCCTTTCGAGGCTGACTGACTTATTGACAGACAACGCACAGGCCATAAGGACGTAGAGGCCGTTCTACTATCAAAGGTGTTTGTTGCATAATATAACGTGCTATTTTACCCATTTAACCTACAACAGAAATCTTGTAGGTAATCAAAACTGCCTGACAATCTGTTGTGTTGTGTAATAAGTTCCATCGCTTACAACAATAAGGGTTATTACAACAATACCACCAGCCTTACAAGACCTGTATCTCTCTCTAAAGTAATAAAAAGTAGAGCTTTTATGAAACTGGATGAATAATTATCCACACCATTTTTTAAAGACCTGGCTGATGCCGAAGAGACTGATGTGGTTGATGAAGGAAAGATGTCTAAAGAAAATGGTCGTGTTATCAGCAATAAAGTTTACAACGTGCCGTTAAGGCGTAAGACAGTGAATAGATAACAAACTGAAGGATAAGAAATGGGAAATCCCGTGCTCGGAGTGGATAATTATTAGCTGGTAGAAAAGTATGGATTTTTAACTTTCTTGTAGGTATCTAATTTTACTAAATACTTCTTCCAATTGTTTTCAAGATAAATTAAAAGTACGTTAAGTAACCAAGTACTAACCTTAACTCCAAAAAACACAGGTAAACTGAAAGGGAATGCTAGTTATAATTTATGCCCGAGATACACCAGGCTAGAATTTCAAGTGAGGATAGCAAGAAAGTGATAGTCAGCTTGCAAGCTGGTAGTGAACAGAACTACATAGCTACATTTGTAGGCTAGTACAAAAGTAAACTAGTTCTGTTTACACGAAGCCAGAGCTTGCTAGTTTACTATCTATCTTGCTATCTTGGCTTGAAAACATAGCCTTGTATATCTGAGGCATAAGTTCAACTGAGTACTTTTTTCTCTGCAATATTTAAGTGTCAACCCTTCAAAATACCTACGCTTCACAAAAAGCGTAGTTAGTTGGGAGTAGTTGAAAAACGTACCTACTGCTTATTCCTATAGTAATTGCATGTTCACCATGACGATAATGGAAAGTTTAGGTACTTTTCCTCTCAATGTCCAATCAAATCAAATCAAATCAAAATATTTATTTCAGACAACAATGTAGATCCATACAAAAACATTACAAAAAAACTAAACTTTTCATCATGAGCACCTCCAATCGACCTTTAATCCAATAAAATGCTCTTATATGTATACAAAAGAGAATAATAAACGTGGATCTCATAAACAGCATCTCATCAATATCCCATTATCAAACCAACAATAAGTTCTTAACAATAATGACACAATAATTTCGCAACGATAATTATTCTCAAGCTCAATGTTACTCGTAAGACAAATAGAGAAAGGGCTTTTGTTATGCTAATTTTATTTTATGGTCCTACCGCTCGACAGTACTGATAATGAGAAAAGTGTTACGAGAAAAAAAAATTGGTTGTCTGTAAAGTTGGTTTACGGACGATAGTTTAACGTGACTACCAGCGTAACGGGACAATGACGTCAACGTTTTGGTGCATGCAGCCGGCGCGGCGGCGTTCATCGATTTATTAGACGTACTCATAGTCACGTCAAAAATGTTATGTTATAGTATCGCATACATAAAAATATTCTTATGACATGATAAGGTACCTAATGCTCATTCTTAATAACATGAAAAACAATTTACGTTGTTCTTGGTGACAACATTCGTTAGACAATAACGGACGGGAGATTTGTTACACTAAATTGAACTATTTTGGCACAATAATTTCACTAATTAAAGTTTCGTTTAACTTAAACAAGAACTGAAAGTAATTAAAGTTCAATTTCCTTCGTCGCATAAAACTTAGTGATTATTATTATTGAACGCTATGCTAACTAGTCCGTATTTTATTTAACTAGTAATAACTAGTTAAATAAAATACGGAGTTTTGTTTGGATACGAATAAAAATAGTACGTTTCGTAACATGTAGTACGTTTGATTATTATGTACAGTAACACAAAAAAAGATTTTAGTTTCCTTTTTTTTTTTAAACGAATACTCCTTTAAGAATTTCTTTAAGACTAGTACTTTGGTTACTTGGTCTACAAAAACAAGTAAAATATTTTCTTATCCATAATAACATAGCATTGAATTCGAAGCGTATTGTAAAGCAGTGTTAATCTTTTTTTGTCATTACGGACTCTACATTCACCACTTGCAGCCATGGCGCAGTTTTTCAACTTTTCTTGCGGTTTTATGCTGTGTTCAATTCTATTTTCTGCTTCGCATTGTCTACCTACTTCATGCATTGAAAATCAAGGTTTGGATTTTTATTTGTTATACATCGACTTTGAACGCCATGTCAGTAATTTTACATGTAAATCTTTATTCAATTATTTATTTTTCTCAAGGGTAACGCAACATATTCTTGTTGTTTTGTTGGTTCGTTATAACGAGTACAGGTTTAACTGTGTTCTTTTGTCTATCAATGTAACTGTTGAGAAATGACGTTTATTTATTGAAAAATCATATGAAATTGTTTTTATCTTGATTTTTGTTTGTTCAATAGCAATATTAAATTAGTTCGCCTCGAGCAACACTTACAAAATAAAGTAAAAGTAAAATAAAGTAAAGCTTTTCTGATATAAAACAATCAAACAATATTTTCCAAGGTTGTCTGTGATAAAACAATGAGTTTATTTTCAGGATTCCCCGTACCGACCCAAAAGCATGGATTTTCTATTCTCGAATTTTGCATGAACGCTCGTCATCAGGCCACAAGTAGGAGGGTGAGCAAAATAATCATAAAAATAATTACTTCTTAGAAATTTAAATTCCATTGTGATAATATTTTACGTGAAAGAAAATTCGACGTAGACCAAAATTTTCGGTAAACATCGTGTTTTATCTCTTACATAAAATAGCGCATTGCCAGCCTCGACACATAAGTAAGAATAAAAAAACTCTGACACTTAAGTTAAAAGAAAAAAGCTCTTTTTGTTTTTGAAAATTTTCTCGAAAAGCACATTTAAGTAGTGATAACGTTAAACAACTTTAACATTTCAAACTACGTCATCCAGTTTAAAACAGTTAAAAAGTGGACTGAGTTCAAAATGTAACTTAGTACCTACCCATAAAGAGTACTTATCTTAAATGAAAACCCTGCCAACGACAGAGATTAAGAACAAGTACTTAACATAATACTATGTCACCCAAAATAGCGTAGCAATACTTAAAACTAAGCTTAGCTAACTTACTATGGCTTTTTTCGGATGAACGTTCTTCTTCTTACCGTGTCACTAGTTCTTTTGAACCAGTGTGGTGAAAGGATTTCAAGTGCTCCTCGAAAAGGCTCCTTTCATGAACTTGACGCATGTTTTTCCAACTTTTTAGGTTTCTACACAATGTTTTCCTTCACCGTTAGCGTGTTTTAATGCACACATAGACACTGTTCGAATGGTGTCTTATGTATGGAACAATATTATTTTTCACTGATGCTGTACGGTACGGAACATGTCGGCACCGTTATGTGCGTATAGGTCTTTATGCAGTTCGCGCAGATGGCTATTACTGCGACACCGAACTCTAACATATTGTGAATAATGAAATGTTCATTTAATTTCACTGGCCTTGTTCACTTTATAATTTTATACGATTAAAATTTCTATATTCTTGATATTTTCGTTGCTTGGTTTCAGTATTACTACATTTTTTTCATAAGAATATACCAAATCTGGCGTGATACCAACTAACTCCGCAAGTTTCTCAAGACAGGCAGTTTTATTTGTAAAATGTCCAGTCAATGTAAGAAATCTGTTTTGCATAACCTACATAATAAAATAAACATAGGAATTCAATATGAAAGTTCACTAAATAAAATATTATTAAACAAATTGTTGAACAAAATATGCAATAAAATTTAATTGTTTAAGTCTTAGGTTAGGTAGGCTAAACAATAGATTTGTGCCTACTTGCACCAAACTGTCCAAGTCTCAAAGCAATTGCTTTATTCGCTTGGTAGTTCTTAACAGTACAGATTCTGACCGTTAAGAACTGACAAGCAAGTAAAGTAACTGCTTAGGAACTTTGAAAGTTTGGTGCAAGTTGGCATTAGTGACTGAAATTCTGTGGCAGAAATGCGTAAAAGCGTAAAACTTTATTTTATAAATAAAAAAACCTATAGGTATACCTAACCTAGCCTTTAACTACCACTTAAGACCAATTTTTGTTGACGAAATCAAAAAACATGGACGAAACGAATAGTGTGAAGAAATTACTATAATACGGCGTACGTTTTGAGTATTTTTCCGAAACATTTTGTATGGAAATTTGCCTTGAGGATTCCCCTTAAATACTTACCTGTATGTACAGACAGCGTCATAGATAAGTATCCCCCTTGCGTTATAACAACCAGCTTCAAATCCCTTTAAATGACCGTCGCGGCGAATGGAGAAGTTTTGCCTTTCAAAAATAGATTATATTTGTATAACCGTATGTAAGCCTAAAAATAATTTTAAGTATTATAATTTTTTGAAAGGATTTATAGCTGGGTGTCTTGTGCAAGGGGGATACTTATCTCTGACGCTGTCTGTACATGGAAGCAATAAATAAGTACAAAAACAAATACAAAATACAAGTGCTTTAAGACCGATGTTCAAGATATTATAATATTAAAAAAAACGACACGGGTATTTAAAAGAAATTGAACTTCTTTATTTCATTTCAGTTGGCTTGTATAATCTGTAAGGGCTTCGACCACTCGTGTTTCTACACCACCACAACATCTTCAACTACGCCGCTCGCCACCACTACAACTTCTGCGTCTACAACTAGCACTACCACTGCTACTACCACTTCAAGAACAACTAGTACTTCACCAACTACTACTTCTTCTACTACTACTGTAGCTCCAGAAAGAAGGAACCTAGAAGCGTAGTTCTTCATATTTATCAACACCTTTTAACTATGTGTAATCAATGAATGATTTGTCGTCGCGTTTTGACTATTAATAACCTGCAAGACTATTGATATGTGTACGAAGTCACTTACCTAGTAATTTTTCTAATGTATTTTTTATGGAAATAAATATTTTATACGTGTGATAAATGAAATAAAATAAGCCTTTATTTGCTAAATGTATAGAGATTGTACATTTATGTTAGGTTGTGTAATTTTAGACTGGTAGTTAAGGCACAGAATCAGGGTCGCCGCTATCTCGCTTGCACATTTGTAAATTTTTATACCTTCAAAAATTTAAAATTAATATTATAATATATTAAAAAAAGTGGATCGGTCATTTTGTTACTACAACCTCATAAAATGTTAAAGTGTATTTTTTGTTTTGATATATTTAACCTAAGTGAAAGAAATAAGGAAAAAACAAATATATTTATATATTTTTTTTGATGTGAACTGACTACGTCTAATAAATCAATGAACGCCGGTCGCATGCACGAAAACGTTGACGATGACGTCCAATGATGGTAACGCTGTCATTGTCCGGTAACGCTCATTGTCCGGTAACGCTCATTATCCAGTAAACTATCGTCCGTAAACCAACTTTACAGACAACCAATTTTTTATTAGTGTATTGAAACGCAAAATATAGAAGAGACAAGGTGAGGTCGTGATACGATTATGAAAATGTTAGTTACCACTTGCACTGATTTAATTCGTGCCCAGACCACGCCCTTGTCTTATCTCATAAGTGTACATATTTTCCACCTTGTCTCACAATCGACGGAATGGAAACTAATACAAAGCAAATAAGCGACAGAAAATTGAAGCTCTGTTTATGCGGGCAAATTTTCTAGACGGTATTCTTCGGAAATCTGAGAAAGTTGAAGAAAACTGAATAAGTTAGGAATGTACAATAGATAAGAACTGTCTGGGTGAATGATGAATTGTGTGGAGTCGAGTGAATAATTTCTCGCCTGCACTCGACTTTACTTAGAGTTAATTTTAAATAAATCTTCATTTATGTTTGTAGGACTTTTTCTTATCGTGTCACAAGTTCTTTCGAACCAGTGTAGTTAAAGGATTTCAAGTGCGCCTCGAAGAAGCTCCTTTCGTAAACTTGACATGTTTTCAACTTTTTAGGTTCTATGGCATGCCGGTTTCCTCATTATGTTTTCCTTCACCGTTAAGTACGTGTTTTATTAACCACATAGATTTTTTGAATAGAAATATATGTGTACGACCGGGTTCGAACCCACTACCTTCGGATCGAAGTCGAAGAACCTCCCACTCGCCCAACACGGTATACAGTACCTACTCAAGTTGGGTGTACCCACTTGTCGGCCTAAAAATAAAATTGTTAATATCAACAAATTAAATAAATATATTTAGTAATAAATCCGCTTAATTTCTAAACAAAGGTTTTAATTCAATTAGCTTTAGTTTATATATATTTTCAACTAAACCAAAGAGTCAACGAACAGAAAACCAAAGTTTAAAGATACGACACGTGTTTCGCCTCTACACGAGACATCATCAGGAGGTGTGGACTCGCCGAAGTCTGAAACGAGATTGAATAAACAACGTTGCCTAGCCCGTATTTATACCCGTTGTGGCGATGAGTCAGAAGCAGATTTCAAAGAAGAACTTAACATAATTTATTACACAGCACAAAATAACGGGTACAATAAAAACATGGTTGATAATTTGATCAAAAATATACGTCGAAACATTGTTCGTTCATTATTGTATGCATTGCCACCGGATAGGTCTGAGAAATATTTAGGTAGTCTTACTTATATGGGAACAATTACTGAAAAGATTTCAAAAACATTTTCTAAAAATAAGGTGAAGGTAGCTTTTAAAACAAACAATACATTGCGTTCAATTTGTAACGGGAAAGATAAATTAGAGAATCATAAAAAAACTGGTGTCTATAAATTAACTTGTGATGATTGTAATGCTGTTTATGTAGGTCAAACGGGTCGTAGTTTTCAGACAAGATACAAAGAACATGTTTCAGCGTATAGAAATAACTGTCCAGAAAAATCACATTTTGCAAAGCACTTAATAGACACTGGTCATTCTTTAAACGATAACAATACTTTTAATATATTACATACATGTGAAAAAGGTTTTAGGTTAAATATTTTGGAGTGTTTAAAAAATTTTAAAACACAATACAAAAAATATTACACTGTTGAATGAATTAAATACGAGTATTCCAAGGTCTCCTTTGTTGAGGATTTTTATACGATACGACGTCACACATACGACAAGCGACTCATCGCCACAACGGGTATAAATACGGGCTGGGCAACGTTGTTTATTCAAAAAAAATAAAAAAATGTTTATTCACTCTCGTTTCAGACTTCAGCGAGTCCACACCTCCTGATGATGCCTCGTGTAGAGGCGAAACACGTGTCATATCTTCAACTTTGGTTTTCTGTTCGTTGACTCTTTGGTTTAGTTGAAAATATGTATAAACTAAAGCTAAGTTAATTAAAACCTTTGTTTAGAAATTAAGCGGATTTATTACTAAATATATTTATATAATTTGTTGATATTTATGGATTTCCGCAAAGTAACGCCTGAATCAATCAATTATCTTAAAATTGTTAAGTCCTTCCAAATCTTTCTCGAAACCTTATTGCTCTCAATATAATAATTATTCCTCTCTAAAACTATGTAGGTTACACAGATACTAGAGTGAGGCATTCCGTAGCGTTGAATCGAATTCATTCTTTTCATTTTTGCTCATTAGTGCACGGTCTCAGTGGCTGTCGCCAGTTTTCATTTTACTTTGTCTTCATTGAACAAACATTGGTGTTTTTACTTTGTTTACGTCTATTCCTAGTCAACCAAGTAATCAACTCTAGCATCGGAGTTATCTTAGGTAGAGCAACCGTATTTGCCTCCAAGGAGGTTCTATTAAATTTTATGAGACTACAAACAATTCAAATAAGGTTCTTATTTCTAGGAGGAACTTGCAAAACAAATACATTTCATAGGAACTGTTTATTTTAATCTAAAAATAGAGATATTTCAATGTGAATGCGACTTGTGGTTTGATTTTCCATGATGTTTTCCACCCGAGGGTGAAGTAGTCTGCAAATAAAATTTCTCGTTAGATTGAAATTTAGAATAGATGTTTATACAAAAGTAGAAATATGATTTTGTTTCACTTTCAAAACTTAGTGATTCTTTCCAAAACCTGAGTCTTTCTATTCTTGCTCAATTGTTAGCTTTTACAAATGAATTTTTTGTAAGTTTTTAAAATGGTTGAGTTATTTGTAATTTGGGACCGTTAGCTGTCGACCCGAAAGCTCGAATTCGCGAACTCAAAAGTAAATTTTATTTATTTCTATTTGCCACATTTATATGTAACTGTCAATCAAAAGAAGTCTGGCTAGACTGTGGATGATAAGGATATTTTTAAAACCGTTGCTTCGCTCAGGCTCAATTCACACCGAGATGGCAGTAGTGGTGATCACTTTCTTTGTTTCATTTCATTGTGATCACTGTCAGTCTGTCAGCCAACAACGCTATCCTAGATGACAAATAACTCGAACATTACAAAAAAATCCAACAATACCCACGAATTTTTTGCTGGAAAAAGAAACACTTCTCCAGCAGTTGTGCCATTCATTAAAGAATTCATTTCTTTATGACACGGATAGTCGAATGGCAAGTGTATTGGACTGCCACGCCGGTGTCGCGGGTTTGATTCCCGCTTCAGGACTAACATTTGTGTAATAAACACCAGTGTTTGTCCTGAGTCTGGGTATTATCTATGTATTCCATGTATATTTACAAAAAAAAAGTATGTAAGTACATTTATTGTATCAGTTATCTGGTTCCCATATTACAAGCTCTCCTTATTTTGGGGCTAGATGACGTTGTGTGAAATGTCCAAAAAATATTTATATATATTTATTTAATTAACATTGTAATAATACGAACTTTCACTTAATGATTTCACCCCTGCAATATCGTTTATTTCCCACTTAGGTAGAAGGAAATTTTGATAATTTTATCATTCTCTGAATAATTTATCAACATACACTATGAGAAACGCTCTGATGTTTGCCATACGAAAATTTTGCCCACTTATCCCGCGGGGTCGCATGAAATTTCTCTGTAAACGGTTCTGTCGCTCCTCGATTCTATGATTGATGGTTCACGTTTGCGTGACTGATTGATATCACAAATATCGGTGGATTGCGACGTGACGATATCTAGTATGCAGGAGATACTCGGAGACTCAAGCTTGTTAGCATATGAATGACAAATAGTATGCTGCAGTTGCATTGATATAATGTAATCTTAGCTGCATTGCATAAGTAGACATTTTAAAAGGTTTTTTATCTCAAAATATCGTGTTCAACACGGTAAAGAAAAATCTAAGAACATCTCTTTGGTTATATGGAGTGGTAATTGCTGAAGCGCAAGTAATACAGTGAAAATAATCACTTAGGCTCAGTGATGTTTACTATTATCATAAAGGCGAAAGTTTGTCAGGATGGATATTTGTTCCTAAATCACGAAATCACTCAATCATCAATTGATTTTGCTAAAATTCAGTTGAGTATATATTTCATGCTGGAGAAGGAGATTAGCAAGAGCAATCGGTAGGAGCCAATGTCTTTCTCTAGCATAAAACTTACTCAACCAAACCTGCCAAGGTCGTCCTCTGGCATTAAATACACTCATCCGAATTTTAGCATAACAAACTGATGCACGCGGCTTCGACCGCGATGTATCGAGATGAATAGAAATTCATCTCGATATCATCATCATCACTCAGATCTCGAATCGAAAACATAAACTAGTAGCCTAAAGTTCTCCAGCTCTGGAGCTAACGCTTTCAGGCAGAATACGGTCTGCCACAAAGCCTTATAAATACGTAGAAACTCTTATTAACTTAGAACGTGCTACTTTTCGTGGAAATGTTTACCTCATCGTTATCGCCACCGGGAAGCGTCGGAGTGAAATTAGATGGGTTCTCTGTGAACTCTGATGGAACTTCAAAGTCTCGAATGATGTCTGGTTGAGGCCATTCGGAGTTGCCCTCCGCTGCTTTGGAACTCTTCACCGCATTATGCTTTCTGCTGTAGCTGGCTGTGGAAATTATAAATTAATCTAACATTTATTGTGCCTATTTATCGTATGAGTTAGAAGTGGTAATTGTTCTGTCAAGTTAGAAGCCAGCTTCTGGGTTATTATACGGTTTTCAGCATGCTCAAAGTTTCCTGTTTCATTTATTATCTAATTCATTATTACACTATTACAATTATATTTTTATACTAGCTGGTGCCCGCGACTTCGTCTGCGCAGGATTATTAGGTATTTCGAGAAGCGGACAATTCACACAATATCTTTATAAATTGTAGCCTATGTATTATTCTGATGTATAAGCTATATTATTGAAGTTTCATTAAAATCCATTCAGTAGTTTTTACGTGAAACAATCATCCATCCATCCATACTTACAAACTTTCGCGTTTATAATTTACTAGCTGGTACCGCGACTTCGTCTGCGCAGGTATCTTTATATTGTTATTCAGATGTGTAAGCTATATTATTGTAAAGTTTCATTAAAATCATTCAGTAGTTTTTACGTGAAAGAGGAACAAACATCCATCCATCCATCCATCCATCCATCCTTACAAACTTTTGCGTTTATAATATACGTAGGATAGTAGGATATAATTAATATTATTTTATAAAGCTTTACGAAACAATTTGTTTATTACTAGTTAAAAAAAACAGGACTAACTTCTGCTATATTGGCCTTTTGTGGAGTTTAAAATTAACTTAGTGGGTACAAGGGTTTATAAAGTGAGAATGGGATGGAAAGTTAATAACTTCAGAAAAAATAAAATCCACCTTACAAATAGCCTCTTTAATTAGTTTTAAGCTCACTGTTTCAAAGGTATTAAAATTAATAACAAAATTTTTAATCTAAACTACATTATAAGCTACCTTCTTGTACTTAGCAAATTAAAATTATTTTTGGTGGGTATATTTTTTTTCATGAATGTATCGTCGCGAACAATATGCAACAAACAACATGCCTGCAATAGTAAAACATGCAAAAAAAACATTCAATTTCCGGCAGTGTGTCAACCGAAGCGTGATGTTTATCAGTAGGTAAACGTCAACTCACAAAAATCCTTTTTCTCCCTCCGTAAATATTTACTAGAATTTCCAGAAAAACGATGTAATACGCGTATAATGCTTGATGTTTATAAGTATTTATTTATTTATAAGCTTTAATTTGTGGATGGATGGATGTTTGTTACTCTTTCACGTAAAAACTACTGAATGGATTTTAATGAAACTTTACTATAATATTGGTTATAAATTCATCAGAATAGCACATAGGCTGCAATTTATAAAGATACCTGCGCATTCGAAGTCGCGGGCACCAGCTAGTTGAGTATAAAGTATTGTTTATTGGATGATACGTATGGTTGAAAAGCGAGTTTGTTTATTTGCCTCAGTGTCGCAGGTTAGATTCTCGCATTTGATTAATTGAAACTTATATCGCAGTCTGGGTTTTTTTAAGTATTCCATGTTAGTATTTACAGAAAAAAGTTTATATCAGTTATTGCATTTAGGGCATGATGTGATATAAAATATTCAAACATTTATTTATTTTCTAAGTACAGTAAGATAAGGAGGGCAAGATTTTCAACACTTGACTTCTAAACCGCTGAAATAAGAGAATTCCTCTGCCTTATACAATCGTTTACTTTCTCGTTACGTAAGTATACTCGAGAGACAGGATCTACGCATACACTGCAAATTACGAAAGTTATTTTGTGACTCACTTTGACTCTTGTGGGAGAAGTAGTAAAATGAGTTTTGAATGCGAAAGTAAATGAGAAAAACCTATTATTTTAGCCACGTGTTGTGTGTGAACCCTAGGAATGCTGTGTCGGAAAATATTTTACTCTACACAGAATTTATAATAGTTATTTTTACAAGTGAAATTATTATTATAATTTATGGTATATTTTACCTACTCGTTCAATAGTTCAATAGCATTTATTGGTAATAAGAAGTAATTACAGTTCAAGAAACATAGAACATTGCTATATATCTACATATACACGTCTAAAATAATGAAATTAATTATATAGGTAATAATTATTATAAAAATAAATTCATAAAAAAAGAAGATGAAATTCGTTGAAGTCAAGCAGTCTTTATGAACATTATTGTTTATATATACATATAAACAATAATGTTCATAAAGACTGCTTACGTACACTGCTTGAACATTATATCTATTTAATCTATTTCGATATTACTGACCAACCAACCTTCAATAACAACCACCAACCTGAACCAAAACCCGCTGAAAGAACCAACTTTCCACTAATTAAAATTTCTCAGTATGTTGGTGGATACTGAACGATTCGAATTTGTGTAGGTAGTAGAAAGTACTACATACTGAATATATAATTTTGTAGGTAATTCAAGCTTATTGGTTTTCAAAGGGTTGCCCACCTTCTTTCAGAAACACAATAGCACATAAATTGTCGTAAAATATAAGTGAATTTATTCATAAGGCGTTAGGTAGCTTTATAAAAATAGGTAGGCAATGTGATTCAAATTCAATAATTCTAAAGAGTTTATAAGTAATGAATGGTCCTTTATCGAAATTATGTCAGTGTTCCAGCATAATAAGTATCATTACAGGATCGTTTCCCAAAAACGATGAGTTGGCATTGAATTAATTATACGAGACCCTAGCCCATAATTTAAGTGTCCTTATCAATAAAATGAAGGGCGAATCAAGCTTTTAGTCAGAGCAACGGCAAGTTAAATGTATGTATAATTATTACATCTTCTTATTTGATTACGAGAAGATAATTATTCATCATCATCATATCAGCCCTTGGACGTCAACTGCTGGACATAGGCCTCCCCCATGATTCACCACGACGAGCGGTCTCGAGCCTTCTCCATCCACCAACTGCCAGCGACCGCAACTATGTCGTCAGTCCATCGCGTGGGAGGCCGTCCTACACAGCGTCGTCCAGTTCGTGGTCGCCATTCGAGAACCTTTCTTCCCCAACGGTTATCAGTTCGTCGAGCTATACCTATGGCCTGCCCACTGCCACTTCTGATTATTACATACTAAGAAATTTACTAACTTACGTTTGAAGTTGATCTCAAGGATGTTAAATGTATGAGTTTCTGAACAAAAGTTATTACCTCTTAGTAAAGGTGTTGTTCTTCCTCTTAGTAAAACCTTATGTTTTATTTGAATTATGTGGGATGCAACCGAGAGTTTTAGAGAAAGGCCTGTCTTGCGACCAATAAGCTAAAACATAGAGCTTGACGACAAACCATATTATTATCCCATTACCTGTGTTTCACAATAATTGAATTTGTATTTGTATTCCTGTTAAACTTATATTCAAGATTTTTACTCTTAAGCCTCTGTTCAAAAAATCGCAACAGTAGGCGATGTTTATTATGAAGCTTTTTATTCCAAAGACAAATTGAAAAATAATATTTCATTCCCACAATCGTGATTGTTATCACTCAAATCGGAGAATTCAAAGGAAAAACCGATAACTCCACTTACCGGAGTCCACAGAGGCAGCTAAAAAAACGGCAAAAATTACGATGGCTGACTTCATTGTGAATACTGCCGCTTGTGATCGTCCAATTTACTTTATACTTTTTCACTGCCGGATGCTTTGGCGATAACGAAGCCTATAATTTGCAGCCAATTTTCCACAATCAGTTTCGAAGAGTACTGGAAAAGCGATTTATAAATGCCTAGTGCAGATAACAGTCCAGTTAAGAATCATCAGAAAGGATAATTTAATGTTATCTCTGTCTACCTTACCTAGCAGTAATTTGGAATGTATGTTAGCTGTTAACATTGCCAAGGACACCAAATAAATAATTTTACACAACGCCATCTAGCCCCAAACTAAGCAGAGCTTGTACAATGGGAACCAGTTAACTGATACAATACTTAATTATATTTTTTTTAAATACATACATAGAAAACACCCAGACTCAGGACAAGCATTTGTGTGATGAACGTCGGTGTCGTAGCGGGAATCGAACCCGCGACACCAGCTTGGCAGTCCAACACATTAGCCACTCGACCATCCGTGTCAAAATTAGAGGTCTACATTGTAAACGCCAGTGTAAGCCCGCGCGTGTGCCGAAACACACGTAGATATACGCGTATAAAAAACGCTATTCTGAAACCGCTCTAAGCGGTCTTCCTGTTTATTAGACTTTAAGCTTGTTAGATCTTTTCTTTTTCGTTTACTCACGCGTCCTTCTCCACAAAGCAAGATGCTTAAGCTTTGTTCCATATTCCATGCTTAAGCTAGTATTAAAATAGAGCTTAAGAAAATTAATAATGAGCTTGGCACAAGATTATTTTTTATAACTACTGCAAGAACTGCAAAAGCGTTATATTTTACCACGGTAATGTCACGACATATGAACGTTCTAAAACTAAAATTTAACCAATTTACCAAAGGCTTTCAATACCGCAACAACTATTTTCCCAATATTTACTCAACAACCCCCAAAACGCCTGGCTGTGTTTGATGTCCACTTGAACCTGGGTTTTTCCCTTAATCCGCGAACTAACGACCCGCAAACACTCGTCATGGAAACCAACGATGGCTTTGATGGATTAGATAGATGTTGACCATCGAGGACCGTCTGATTATTATTTTTGTTTTGAACTCATTATAAACTTGACTTGTCGAGATGGCCAAGTTTATGTGGTCACAGCCTTTAGATCTTAAACTTATCTTAGACGATGAACGAACAAAAAAAGTGTAAAACAATAATAAAATACTACTCGGGCGAATCAACATGACACCTGGCTCAAAAGACGTTTGTTCAAAGTACAGGATGGAGTTGGATAATCTTGATAGAGAAGAGGTCCTCTAATACTTGGTAATGACAAGTAATGATAAGGCTACGCAATTAAAGGAAGAAGAAACACGGAAGGCGCCGCGCGGGGCAGCGGGGGAAGCATCAATTTCCGAGCCACGTGTCAGCCAGGTGTCATGTTCATTCGCCCGAGTAGTACGCACATTGGCATGTAGCCCCTACAAATCTTCATTAGGTGCGTGCGTGTGGTAGACTCTCGGTATTCGAGCACCTGTTTTATGGGCAGTGGGAAATTATGTGCATAAACAGTGCAGGTTATACCGTTGGGAGGCATCCCCTGCAGGATAACGTCTAGATAGATACCACCACAGCGCCATATATTCTTTCGCAAAGCAGTAATGTGCAAGCATTACTGTGTTCCGGTTAGAAGGACGCTGTAGGAAGTTAAATTACTGGGCTTTCGAGACTGACCATCAAAATGTCTTTGGTTGGTCGAGCACTATAGCAGTGTTGCACCGGCCTATGGGAATCACAGTCCTGTGTAGCTCTGTTATAGTTATGGGCATGTGTGATCTCTTACCATTAGGAGAGCCACATCACCACATGTTAACATAAAAAAAAAAAAGTTTTCTAACTACTTCAAAGAGCTCATGACTTTGGCACTCTACATGCATGAAAAATTACCCAAACAGGTATCAATGTTCAAAAGGGAACCGCAATTTTCGTCAACCTGTTGGACAGAAGCGTTGGAAGATGGGAAAACATTCGTGTATACTACACATAACACTCACAGGAAACCGGTGAAACTGTTTATCAGAACGACCGACAGTTAAGTGACTTAAGTATCAAACAGGTGACAATTGAGTCAAGTGGTTAATAAGTGGTTCTTCAGCTCGCGGCTTTTATCCAACTCTTTTATCAGATCGAATCAATCATTTATTTATTTTCAGATAACCTAAGATCCATAGATTAATTAATATTATTTTAAATTTGAATAAAATTTTACAGTGAAGTCAGATGAACTTTAGTATCAGTATGGTTGACTTAGAAAAAATGCTGAATCCATGATAACGTATCTTCTGGAATTTACTTTTGCGTAAAATGTGATGTATTTCGATTGATAAATGAAAATGTCTAAAATGGTTTTACAATGAGCTAAATTGCTTTCAATCAATCTTCATAAAACGTCTCTTTAGCACTTCAATGAACTACAAATGCGTTATTATCATCTTTGAAATCGTAGGATGATTTGTCAAATATATATATATATATATATATTAAGAAGCTGATGCCTCATTTGAGGTTTTGTATGAAGCACGAAACCAAATGAATGGCACTTCGTTAGGACGAAATAGTTCTATAACGTTAAGCCTCGACGACACAAGGCTAGTTTACAAGCTACTAGCCAGCGAGTTCACTTCGTTTGTTTGTAGCTTGTAAACTCGCCTTGTAACATCGGCTTTTTTACAATCTGCTAGTTGACAATCCTTCCGGACCGCTACTTGCTCACTCGCTAGCTTTAAAACTCTCCAACTAGCAAAAATCAAAAAATCAAAATCAAAATATATTTATTTCAATAGACACACATCTTAGGTCTAAAATTTTTTTTTTTTTACAATTTTGGTAGCTGATATCTATATATATTTAACCAAGCGGGGTCGGTTTTGTTATACACTCTGAACTAGTTTGGACAACTGCATCTCGGAGCGTATAACTAGCCGCCTCGCAAGGTGTGCTGTTTTACAGATTTGTGTACTTCAGTGTGTGTACTGTAGCAGGTATTAGTACTGTGCCTAAGTTATGAGTATGTGTGTTTGTTGTGCAGTGTTTATATTATTTTACAGAGTAGGTATAGGTATAGGTATGACCTTAAGTACATATATAAAAGAATATGTTCTTCTTCAGCCCTACGACATTCGTCTTGGGTTCAATTAGGTACTTAGTTTAAGTACCTAATTGCTGAAGGACATTTCTTGTAAGTAGGTATGTAGTAATACATGTACTTATATTATGTTAATCTAACCTAAATATAAAGTATAATTTAGCAACATTAAGGTGTACAATTATAAGATTTAGTACTTAAGTTAAAATAGTGTAGTAGTAATGTAAGATATACATAGAATGAGGATTATATATAGTTATATATAGTTGTATGTAAGCATATAAATGATTTCTCCCTCGATAAATAAAGCACCTTTAATATAGTTACTCAGCAGCTCGTAATCTAGCCCTATGTCATCGACGCTTTAGACAAATCATAAAAATGTTTGTCTATATATATTGCAATATACCTTTGTAGGTATAGAGACGTTCGATGATTCGATGATCACACCTTTGAATAACGCAAAGCTAGAAGATTTTTTTTGGGAGGCGGCTAGCGACCGCAATAAGTAGAAACAAATATTTGCCCAAAAGAGGGACCTCAAGAAAGTTTGTTCTAAAAATGTAAGGTGCAATTTATTTTAATTCTTATTTTATCCATAGGTGTACCTCTTCTGTAATATTACTCTTAGCTGCAAACTGGAACATAAAACTTTTCGAAAATAAATTATCTTCTACCAAATCATTCTACGTAGGCATACATAGATCTTTGATAAAGTGGAGGGTAATTTAATGCTTGTTCAGACGTGGTGATTGATGACTTTTGTTGTCGGGGCAGCATAATTACTCTGAAACGAAAATGCGGTAGTTTTTCCACGACTGTTTCAGTATTTTGAAAGAAAAGTCGTTTTCACTTCTAAGCGCGTAAGATTTGACTTCGTGCACGCTTTGTGAGATGTAAATATTCATTTCAGACCCTAGGGCGCCAAACTGATTCAATTTTAAACATACTTCATGCAGGAAGTTGAAAACATTTTTCGAAAAACAAATTTTCTATACTTTAATTCTTCTATAGGAGTAAAATAATTAACTTACATATACTTATAACGGTGACGTACATAATCATAACCATACATGTTACCTCTGCACCAACTTAATTTATTAATATCTAAATCGAAAAAATAGAATATTTTAACCCAATATTTATAAATACCAGTCTCATACCATTACAACATAAGGTTTATCAAACTTACCAGAAGAGTCTCCAAACCTTGTATAAAACTACATGTTAATTAATTTTGAATAAAATATTTTTGATTTGATTTGATTTGATTATATTAGCATAAGTTTCATTTATCAGCTGACTTTGAAAAAGGAGGACACGTACTCAATTCGGTTGAATTTTTATGTATAATTTTTTGGACAAATTGTAAAACAAAATATTTTGCTTCTTCCAGTGTTTCACTAACAGTAAATAGAGTTTATTTTCTCAGTGGGTATACGCACGTAATAAAATAACACGGTTCCATAGCAACGGACTGTAAAAACGGTCTGCGTCGTAAATAACCGGGTGTGCTGGGATTTGGGATTACGTAAGTCCCGTAATTTAACGAAATCCTGCCAAAATTACTATTAAACCTTTATTAGAGTGGTAAGGTTTCAGGTACATTATAAAGAAAAAAGGTATAATTGAGATATAGTTTTAAGCAAGCTTTTACCATTGGTAGACGTCCCCTGTTGATGTTTAGATGAGTACCAACGCAGTGCCAGCGTTATTCTGTAGTAAGCGTTACTGTGTTGCAGTATGATATGAAGGGCATTGAACTGTAGCTAGTAAAATTACTAGGCTTTCAATAGTGACCAATAAAATGTCTCAATTGGACGAGCGCTAATAGCAGAGTGGGACTATTCTAACCATAGATCACAGGCGTGATCTCTTAACATCAGGAGAGCTTCTATAGCTCGTCTTGTGACTTTTTTAACATAGAAAAATTCAAAAATATATTACAACTGACTTCAATTGGACTGTTCTAGTGACCGTAACCACCACTGAAAAGTCACAGAAAATCTAAATACGCAATATTGTTTACTTCGACGAGATATTTTTTTACAGTTATTTAACTACTGAACAGATTTTGATTAATTTTTTATGAGACCAAAGTTTATGAAACAAACCAAAACCAAATAAGTATTTTTTTTTTTCAAACAAAAAATAATTTTCCAAATAGGTTGATATATGACGAAGTTCTGAGGTAAGAAACATAAATTAAAAAGCGAATGAATATTCCTCCTTTTTTGAAGTCGGTTTAACAAACTGAAAATACAGCTTTTTTCATTTGCACATTATTTGTCCAGCTGATTGCCTAGTTAGTCTTAGCTTAAATTGCATTGTATCAAACAGTTTTGTAATTCAGTCGCTCTTCGCCCACATCTGTAAAAGTAGGGAAAACATCCAGCTGTTGACTGGGTATCAAGTTGGTTGACCATCATAGCTGCACTTGCATTGCTTTCTCACTGTTGCAAAATAAATTAAAAATATTTAAATTAAATATCAGGTTAAAAAGTCCTTTCAAAGCATGCGAGCTGAAACTACTACCTTTTATCTACAATAGTTATTTGTACACCAAGGGCCTGAAACAATATACATTTATTTTTACCTAGGGCCTATAATTAAGTTTTACTCCCTTCCTAAAGCGTGAACGAAGTTGAACTTTACGAGCATGATAAGTGAAGCCTTTATCACCATCATCATTGTAGCCATCCATCACACAAAATAAAGCAGGCCAGTCTTAAATGTATATTGTTCAGCAGTTTCCTACTTTTTCGAAGTCTTATCGTGCATTTGAACGTCCCAAATTCCTTCCGTTCGATCAGCTAGGTGTTAGCAAAGAATAAGTAATATTCTGTGGTGTTAGTCCCTATCCTCAAACTCACCTTACGTAAGAAATAAAATGGCCGCCGCTTTACGTTTTTTTACATGCTGCTTGTTGGCGAGTTTAAAAGCTAGCGTGTGAACAATTTAGCTTTCGGGAAGGATTGTCAACAAGTGGATTGTAAAAAAGCCGATGATACTGGCGAGTTTACACGCTACAAGCGTAAACGCTGGCTTGAAGCGTGTAAAAAAGCTGTGTGTCATCGATGCTTTAGGGTTTCATCTGTCACCTGTCTAATTTAAATGTATTCCTTGAGTGTAAAAACTTCTTAGAATACGGGTGTAATACCTACTTGCACCAAACTGTCAAAGTCTCTAAGCAATTACTTTACTCGCTTGGTAGTTATTAACAGTACAGATTTTGACCGTTAAGAACTGTCAAGCGAGTTAAGTAATTGCTTAAGAATTTTTTTTTTTAGTTTGGTGCAAGTCGGCATTAGTCTCTATTTGTCTCCATTATGCTTGGTGGTTAACAAATCGGTGATTTACCCTACTGGCACCCACTCGTATTGCAAGCACGTCATGGATGCATTATTCAGTCTTCTTCATTGGAAAACCTTGTATGGGTACTCAACTTACGTCACCCAAGACGTTAGACTAGACTTAGACAAAGGTCTAGATTCAGGAATATTATCTGAAAACTTAGTGCTTAGATATGGTTACATTGAATAATAATTCATTCAAGATAACTATTGAAACAAGACATAGACTAAACGTAGATGATGAAAAATGTTACCTAATAAAGAATTTTCTATTTTAGGAAATGTAGCATGCAGGTAGATGTTTTTCTCGTTACCTAAGTACCTACAGTTACCCAAACTAGTTCGCAGTGTATAGCGCAACCGACCCCGCTAGGTATAGGATTATTTACTATTATTTTGAGAAATGGTTACCTGCTTGTTATCTAAAATTATGTACGGCTATTCAAAGTTGCCCTTATATTTTTGATTTTTTAATGAAACTATCCGATACATTCTGGATGAAGTATGTTCGAATGATGAAGAATAAATAGACTAGTAATAGCCGTGTTGGCCGAGTGGTTGGTTCTTCGGTTGGTCTTTCGTGGGTTCTAACCTGGTCGTACACCAATGATTTTTTCTTGTTTTAAAATCTATGGGTACATTAATAAACCGTACGTTTTCCTTCACCGGTTTTGCATAGCATGTCATAGAACCTAAAAAGTTCAAAAAAACAAGTGTCAAGTGCACGGAAAGAGCCTTTCCGAGGCCTTGAAAGCCCAGTAATTTTACAGGCTACAGTACCCTTCCAACCGGAACACAGTAATGCTTTGCGACAAAATATAGCACTGTGTTGGTACCTACCTAGACGGCATCCTGCAGGGAAGGCCTCCCAACGGTGTAATGTATAGTTGGTAGGTACTCGTAAAGTATTTTTTAATATAGGAAGTAGTACTTTACTACCCACTCGATGCCTCGTTAAATGATTACCTAATAATTACATTAATCTGAGACCAGACTAACAAGTGTCGCAGGTTTACCCACTTTGTATAAAAAGTGAGAGTTGTATATTATCATATCTTGATCCTTTAATGACCCACACTTAGAACACTTAGAAGTTACGAAAACTTACTAGTAAGGTATACCTCGAAGCATAGGCAGAACATCGTTGCAATCATTTTATTGTGATACCATTTATAATTACTACTTTACCAAAATGTTATAAAAGACTTGGACTTAACTGACTGACTGACTGGCAGACAACGTACAGACCAAACCGCTGAACAGTGAGACTTGATACTTGAGGATGTTTTCGTCAACAAGTGCAGGCTCGTACTAGGAACGGGATTTTATTAATTTACATTGTAAATGAAGTTACGGGCGTCAACTAGTTATTAAAATACATAAATTCAATAAAAAGCAATGATAGTTAATGAAGGGAGATACTTATTTCCCTTGATTAAAGGGCCAATAAAGTTCTATAGAAGGCAATGATCCTATAAGAAGCGAGAGACCATTTTTTTAAAGTACTGAAGACCGAACTCATTCCATTGCGCGTCTGTTTTTTGTTTTGTTTTTAAAAGTTCTTTATTCAACATAATAACAATACAATAAGATGATACAAAATAGACTCCAACTTTAGTTTTAAGTGAGCTGAACAGTGTTTTAGTGACCTTCACCACAAAACCAAAATCAATATTAATTTGTCAAAAGTAGTCAGTTTGACTTGGTTCTGAAAAATATAAGGTATACAGAACGGAGACCTGGTGACTCGATAGGCTGTGGCACCTCTTAGAGTCTCTAGTCATTGCGCGTCTAGCAGTAAACTAAATGATGATGATGATGCACAATATATTTTCCCTTTTCCTCATATATCAGAGATAACAAATTATATTTATTTCGCAGAGTGTTGGAGAAACTTGTACAACGAAAATGACCTCCGTATATTTACGATTCATTGTCTACTATTGTGTAACGTGGAAAGTGAAAACCTGAAACATGAAAGTGTAATAAATCAATCACTAAAGTATCTTTTATATTTAACTGTAGGACGGATGTTCAGTTTAATTATTTTAAAGCCCTGTTTCTTGGCAGAGTACAAAGAGCAGATTTCGGTTTTATATCGTAAAGTTATTAGACTGTAGTTTAGCCTATTAATTTGCCTATACACTGAAAATGTTTAATCACCAGAAAAAAATACGCATATACGTTACTAATCCCAGATATGGCAAAAAACTTTAAAAAATTAAGTCGATTTTTTATTAAACGAAATAAATTCGTTAAACTAAATTGAATAACGGTTACCGTTAGTCGTATTCCTATGGATTTATGTTAGGCGGTAGGTACCTATAATTAATAATAATTTAAGTCTCATTCATAGTTAGTAATAGTAGAGTTAATGTATTTTACAAAAAAATAATTACTGTCTTCGTTTTCTTTATTAATAACACATGCGAGACAAAAAAGCGCACTCCTGACAACATAGCAAGATTTGCCAAGATAATAAATATCACCAAATAATAAGCAAACCAGTGGCGACAGAGGCGACAGACCCCAAAACGGATGCACAGATGTGACACGCTCAGATTACAAGATGATTCACAGCTTCATTCGCCTAAATAAATCTGATATAATGTTAGAGATCTTATACCTTATGATGACGTATGTAATACGGAGCTTCAACAAACTTAGGGCGACCGTCCTCTGACCTGTATGTAGCGCAAAGATGTTACGAACACGAAATTAATGTAAAAAGCTGAAGACCAGGGTCATTGACAGATATAAAAAGTGGCTTACTGGATGATTTTAGAGCAATTCAAGAATGAAGATGGCTTGCATATCTCTGACTTGATTGGCGGCGGTGAAGTCAGCTTATGATTAGCTAGTGGCAGAGGTTTTATCTTCAGGCAGGAAATCTCTACCATTTATAACTATGTATTTAAATTGGCAGACTTATTCTTATAGTAGGTACCTAGACTACTGATATCATCAAATCGTAACATAAAAAAAAATATGAGCAGAAAAACCAGCAGTTATAGACATTATTTATTGTTCACTACCTTTACTCAAATAAAAAAGTTGTGTTCGACAGAAGTGAAAACTTCTCCAAAAGCGAGATTAATAATACGAAATAGTTGTATCATTTTTCACAGATTGACATCGACATGACAGTAGAAAGGATGCTAATTCAAAAATACATTTTGTTCACGGTCACAACAATTCAGGCACTTTAGTTTGTTACGCTAACATTATTTGACGTCGTCGTTCAGGTAAAACAAAAGACAGTAGACACATTATCATCTTCACTTAGTAATATTGTACCAGCCGACTTTAACCGAAGTAGTGTTACATCCGAGCGTTAGAAGAACAGTTAGCCCAGTCCAATTCACTTCCCACGAAATATTTTGCTGAGAGCGTCTTAAGAAGTTTTCAATTAAAAAAAATACTATTTATTATATACAAAAATAAATATCCACTCAAACATTAGGCCTTATCTTAGAAAGCTACACTTTTTGGCACAAAGCATGCAGATCCCGCTTGGCTCTTCTGTAGTTGGAGCTGGTGTGGTGGTAGTGGGTTTCTCCGTGGTGGTTTTTGGCTTGCAATAAACGAAACGTGGCTGTGACAGGTGGTATGTGTCGTGATCGATGTATGGGGGCTGGTGATATGGGATGAAATCATCATCATCCCAGTAGTATGATGCATCTGAAAAGTTTTCAATAGGTAGTATATATCACAAGTTTTTAATTACTAAGTAACCTAAATGGACAATGCAGAAGAGGTACTACGCTACGTTGTATCTGTGCATTCAGATTTTTTGGTTACTACAAAATGACTGAGTGACAGCGGGGCGAGTGCGGCTCCCGAGCCGAGCTTTTGCGAGCTGTCTCGAGCTATGTTCCCGAAGTTGCTAAACGATGAATGCAACTCAATGATGAGTACCGATCGACGCAAGGCCAAGGAAAAACGACTAACGGAACAGTTCTCCAATTTTCATCATATATATTTTGAAAAACATTGATGATCTGTAGGAATTTGATTGAGAAAAGTGGATTCGATCAGTAGTATCGTCATTAGATTCAGGTCGATGATTATGATGATTTCGTTGGTTAGCCATGGTAGCCAAGTTAGTAGGTGTAAAATTTTACCACCTACTCTTTAGGTTAAACTTTACTTTTAACATACCTTCGAGAATCCAGCAAAAGGAGGGGTTAACGCAAGGCGAACCCCTCTGCCGGCCATATAACCTTCTTGGCTTGTCACGTTAAATAAAACTATACGCTGAATTTGATAACTGTGTGAATATTTTAAGATGGTTGCGAGATTATTATAGTGTGCGTTTGCATGAATAAGTTTTGTTACGCGCGTGTGCAATGCGTGTTTACCTCGTCCTCCGTCAAAAATGGCAAAAAAATATGTTTTGATTCTGACGTATAATCCCTCCTTTTGCTGAATTCTCGAAGATAATATACCTATGAATAAAACCTACAATATTCTTCACAATAGTCTTCAACTTTTTTTGCTCATGGACTCCCGTGGGAGCATTTGCTGATATTGTCCTTTCAATCTAAAATTGTATATATATTTTAGATATCCAAACATTATCCAGCACTTTTAGGATATCACCAAAATGTAAACGCAATAAATTCTCACCCGCATCACGTTTTCCTCGCTTCGAACAATACAAAGGGCAGACCTTTAGGCAGAAAAATATGGACTCCTTTTCTGTAAGCAGAAAAAAACCTCTTACTTTGTTTAATAAAATAAAATAAATAAATAAAATAAACTAAACCTAAAATAAACTAAGTGAAATCAATATAAAAGGCTTGGACCTTGACTGACAGACAACGCACAGGCCAAACCCCTGAAGCTAGACACTTGAAATTCTGATGGTGTGTTCGTCAAAAGCTGAAAGTAGGTACGTACTAACATAAGCATAGGTACTTGCCTACTTAGAAAGGAATTATGAAATATAGTCGCAGCACAGTTAGCTTATAGTTAATTTAGGTCAAACCTACACTTGTTCAACTTTAATTAAGAAATTATTCACTTACCAAGTAAAAAGAAAGTGCCGCTAACTTCGTACCAAAACGGGATCAAATAAAGTAAAAAAAATAACTTCATATTCCGCAGTGCTAAAACGGAGTAGCAAGCCTTTCACCGCTATGTAAAGACAACTTTTCTTGAAAATCTTCCGCGATCTTTATAACTTAGGTACATACGGGTCGGGTGATTACGTGTTATAGGAATTGTAGGAGATGGAAATGGAAATCATTTTGACCACGGGCCACCGCTGCACGACTGTATTATTTATTTTTCACACCACCTGCTCGACAATATCCATTTACATATCATGCTATCACCAAGGTAAAGCAAAGCATTACCTACCTAGGGAGGTAATGTTGTATGAAACTCCCAAGGGTAGTAATGTGATTTGAATTTGGAACGTCAAATTCATGTGGAAACTCGTGGAAAACTCTAAGTAAAAGAAGAAGAAAGAAGAAAGCCCATATGGCATTGTAAAAAGGTTTGTTCTAAAATCGAACTGGCCACTCACAAAAAAAAGAAAAAACTGGCGACCTCAAAGATTGTAAAACAAAAGACGGTGTTGGCTGCTTAGCTCGGAGCCCTGGATTTTTATTGCCTCGCATAAGGTGTGAAAAGTAGAGTATGCTCCTCTGGGATAAAGCCTGTCTTCGTCTTGGGCAGCTTGAACCCCTCGCGTCACTCAGGACTCTACATAACTCCCTCGCTTCGCTCAGGAGTTAACTGAGTCCCTCGTTAGCTCAGGGTTCAATATGCCACCCGCGATATAAGACACTGCTTTATCCCCTTAGTGCATAATCTACTATTAGGGTTTGAAAACCAGGACCTAGAGATTATGTAGAATATAGCTGTCTAGTTTTTAAAAGATTTAGGATGGGAGTTAGCGTTCTTGCAAAAATTTAAGCTCATTAATTTATTGATATTTTTTTTACTAATCTTATTAACCTACCTAGTCTATGAAACAGATTAATCTTTGGCAACATGTTTTTTTTGTATGTTATAAGGTAAGTGTACTTTACTCACTCAAAAACCTTTGCTATTAATAGTGTCATTGTAACGTAATAAAAAATCTTTATCTCTGTCTGAAGTATTTGATCATAATAAGAGCCACATTACTAAAAATTACGTATTATGAGCCCATAAATTTATTTTTGTAGACGCTCTTTATCGCACGTTCATTCTGATTTTCTAGACTTTTTGATTCCTATAAAGCAATTTTCCATATTAATAATAAAATATAACCGAATAATAAAATTTAAATCGAGACACTATTTTTAAAAAATATAAGAAAACAAGTACGCCAACTGAGTTATGAGTAAGTTCATTAATTAACTTACTTAGTTATAAATAACTCATTCAATAAAGCTCTGCAGTTGCTTTTGAAACTCCTAAAATCTGTCCTGTAATGCAAATATGTCAAGTGCAGACGACAAGAAAAGCGTAAACTTGGAAGTTTGAAAACGCTATACGTATGATGGAAAAAGTTAAACTAAACTATTTTCGACATGGAATGTCTCACAAGGTAAGTATCTCAGTCAGTTTTGTCCGTTCAATGCATAAAGTTAGAATGTAAAGAGGGGTAATGACATTTCAAATGCGATACAAGAAATGATAATAAGCATGTGCGAGTGATTGTCTATGTGTTGCTCAAAAATAGTGATGGACATTCAATAAGATGTTCTATCGACATCGATAACTGTGGTACCTACCCATTTTGCGTCACAAGTCTTAATAGAGAAAAAAATAGTGCCTACTACACAATCATGTTGTTAATAGAGGGTTAATGAGTGGATAATCCTTCAGCTGCGTGTGGGGGTCATCAGAAAATGAAAATATGTTCCCAGCAGAAATCCCACGGATTTAGAATTTTTAATGAGTACATAATATTTTCATTTTCTGATTAGTCCTGAAGTCCCCCACCCGCAGCTGAAAGATTATTCACTGATTACGTCACCACCTTATGAAGATTTTAACCAAAAGAATGAGATGGGTTTGGTTATTATTTATTAGATACTAAAGACTATATAGCCAAGTTTTGGCGTTATTCAGGAACTAAAACTTATCCATCCTCACAAACTTACATTCATAATACATAGTAGCAGGACTTACCAATATTTACCTACAACTTACTCACCAATCCAAATAGGCGGTAGTCTTCGAAATAAATTGTAATAGCTAGAAAGTCGATTGTGTATAATATATATATCTGTTCTTTTTTTAAAGTTGGTTGATTATAATAAACAATAATGAAGCCCATGCAAATGTTTTATTCAATGACTGAAAAATACTTTATTTAAGAATATTAATTCTGAGTTTTGTCATTATATGTAGGCACGATATGTAGGTATATCTCTCTGTCATAATATATGTAGCCTATTAGTTTCAGGTAGGTAAGGTAGGTACTATAAAATAGGGATCCAATTGCTTCTACAAATGAAACTGCAACTTTGATACTATTTCCTTAAGTATATAATTAAATTAAACATTACAGTACTAAAACAAAAATGGGATATTCCCTTCACCCAAAAAAAAAAGCACACATTATAAAACAACATTCTTCTTCATTAACGTTTGACAACGACGTTTGACGGCACAATTGACAATATGTTTTTTTTATTATACGATCATCATTAGATGGCGGTTTGGAGGTCGAAAAATTGTGAATTCAGTTCTATGATCAACAGATTAATTACCTGATTGGTAGGTTAGCTTCAACTTATTTTTGGCCTCAGTGCGCATCTTCAATAAGAAGCGCGCTAAAGCAAAAAAAAAGTTAAGTTATGAAAGATAAATTGTAAACTTTCGGTTTTTACAAAATAACGGTGACATGTTACATAATTAAAGAAATAATATTTTTTTATAAGTCTAGCTTAGCACTGTTTTGGTCATGGATAATTTTTAATAATTTTTAAATCTCTGTAGACATATGAAGTTGGATCTCGCTTTTTCTTGAGTTGAATCTGTAAAAGAGGTTGATTTATGATTTAAGTACCTATCTAATAATTACTTAACTAATGCCTACTTGCACCAAACTTCCAAAGTTCTACACAATTACTTCACTCGCTTGACAGATCTTGATCGGTCTGAATCTGAACCGTTAAAAACTGCCAAGCGAGATTGCTTAAGAGCTTTGACAACTTTGTACAAGTCGGCATAAGGTCACAAAATACATTTTTTACGCCTGAATTGAAACATTGTTCAACATGGTACTTACTGGAACATGTAACGTAGGCAGCGAACCTTTCTTCAAAATACGTTTATGTATTCTGAATAAAAAACAATCGTTTTTAAAATGATTGCTGCAAACTTTTATATTGTTTTGATGATCGCTCTGTTTCTGAAGAATTTGTAACCTTTTTTTTCTGTTTTGCGGATCCTTTGGTAAGCTGAAATTAAATAAGTAAAAACGATTAGTTATAATAATACTCGTATTTTAAGAATAAAATAAAAATGACACAAGTGGTAAATTTATTTTAACTAGGTAAAAATACCCTAACGATAGAAAAGAAAAGAGTTTTGTACCACTTTGCATAACTACCTACTCATTAGGTACTATCGATATTTCATGACGTCATCATTTTATCAAGCCCTAGCGTAACGAAGCAATATTTGTTTTTACATGAAAAATCTATTATTTCTCCATATATGTAAGAACCATTTGTACACACGGCAAGAGCAATCAAAACTCCACAAGGCACAACGATTTTATAACTAATTGTAGAAGAAAATTGTCCATAATTTTTTCTACGAAAATAAACCAAATATTTTCTTTACTCACCTGTGAAATGAATGATTATCTGGGTTATTTCTATGCGTTGTGCCACACGTGTTGATTGAGCAACTAACCATGTTCTTTAAAATTAATAAAATGGTTTCATTTTGTAGATTATTGTAAAAAGATAAAATAATTTACAAACAATAACTGACGGGGTCTCCGGTGCTTCAAAATGTTTTGAGTGACGTGACTTAGTTCTATACTGCTCTTAATCATAAAAAGCTATACTTGCATCTCTTTCATTAACCGATCTTTTGGGGGCGACAGCCGAAAGTATCCGAGATCTGTGGTTCAATGGGCTTATAGCAAATAGGCTTATTGCGATGTCCCCCATTCTGGCGTAGAAATAGGAGGTGGGAGACGACACACATAATACGATGTACTTACAATTTGTAGAAACTGGAGCACACACGCTTTGAACTAACGTTTCAATCGACAAATCGTTTGAAATTCACGTCAAACAGATTGGTTTATTGTTTTAACACTCAGGGATTGTGGGATGGATTGTATAGGTTCTACTGTTTGGTATCAAAATTGATTACTTTAAAAGCCCACGTTTCACCAAATTAGCTAAGAGTTTGTGTTTTTATTATTAGCTAGATTTTTTATTTATTTCTTACACTTCCATTGTCAGAATGATCTTAAAAAATCAACTGAAAAAAAGGAAGAGGTTCTCAATTCGGTTATATTTTTAATGCGTTTTACCTTTGAACTTTGTCATTTATCCACCGATTCGGAAAATTATTTTTTGTTTGAAAATATTTTAAAATTGGTCTTATAAAAAATAATCAGAATCGTTTCAGTAGATTAGTTTTAAATCAAATAGTTATATTATACTAATCTAATAAAAAAAATGTGGTCGAACTAAACGGAATAGCGTATTTTGCTTTCCTGTGTATTTTTGTTGGTGTGTATGGTCACTAAAAACTTTAATTATTTTAATATAAACTAAAAATATATTTCATCTCTACTTCGCTTTGGAAGACGCACAGACCTGTTTCTCGTTGGCTCACGTGGGTACGTCATAACCTACAAACATAAAATATTATAGTTACACTTCGCTGCTGATATCGACATGAATAAAATTATGTTCATGTTATTTCTACGGCTCCACCCTACTGGAAGTTATGATGAGCACTTCGAACCTCTAAGTAGTTTTTTCGCGTTTCGACGAGTTTCCGAGGATTTCTTACGGCCACTTTGTACCGTTTCAATAACGAAAGTTATGATTAGTATTCATCCTCATCCCAACTTGACTGGTTTACTTAGATCATTGAACTTACCTACTACTAGTGATATAGTGCACGAAAGGAGCCGCTTCGAGGCGCACTTGAAATCCTTTCACCACACTGGTTCGATAGAACTAGTGACACGACAAGAAAAAGAATTTTAGTGATTTTTTTTCTGAAGAGGGGCGCTTGGATACAAAGTCCTTGATGCCATACTTTGATAAAAGTTTAAGAATCACTGATCTAGAAATAGACAAAATCCTTGTAACGCATAGTACCTATTCTATAAATAAACATGCCCATTTCCTATCCTACTTTTATTTTATGACCTACTATAAACTTTTCTCGCACTATAAACTTTTTGTGTCGGTTCTCTGCAAAACACTTGTATTTAGGTACACCAGTGTAGCCACAATAGCAAAGTTTGCAGTTTGCGACCATTTACCACAAGATACAAAATGTTAAAGCAACAAAATTAACAGGTAAACATTGTCATAATAAAATCACTCCACCAGGTTCAAATCGATCAAAATTTCAAATTATTTTTAACAGATTAATGTATAAGGATAATCTGTGATAAGTGCACGAAAGGAGCCTCTTCGAGGCGCACTTGAAATCTTTTCACCACACTGTTTATGACTGTGTATTAACTCTTAATTTTGCACACAAGCATTTTCAAATTAATATATATGTAGTTCTCTTACTTGTAAGAAGAAGAATGTCTTTGCAAAATTAAGAGTTTTATATAAATGTGAATTGACTGTTCAAAAATACTGACTAATCGTAGATTTCTGTTCGCTATTTATTATCAAAACATAGTACAAGTTAAATACTTTGCTCTCCTAGCCCAGAGTAGGCCCTACTGAGTCCCAGACTCCCAGTAGTGGGAACATTATGTATGCTATGTATGTATTTTGCTTATGCTCAACACAGGTTTATTTATCTTTTTCCGTATTACAGATTTAGCGTTGAAAGATCATCCCAGATTCCGCGAGCGAGAACGTCTATTCAAACTTCGAGCATCTATAAAAAGGGTTTGCTAGGGTTTGACAAAGGTTGGTTATCACAATAATGTGTCCTGCCCGCAGCCTCACAACCAAAGAATATTATACTCTACTTAGAGTGTAATGCTCTTCTCATGGCATCTCATACAATAGCAGTAAAGATACTGCGATAAATCAACATGATTTTTCGTTTTATGTTGTTCATCTTTATCTCCACCGAAAAACTTGCAATTCAATTCAATTCAATTCATTTATTTGGGTCATTAACAAAATTTACATGGTGTCGTGCATTTCTTATTTAACTCTATAGTAACTAAGTTGCATGCAATTTCAATTATAAATGACCACATCGTGCATAAAACTTATAGTTCACAAACTATACCTAGTCAAAACAGTAGGACCTAATAATTTAAAAACGTTACTTTTAAAAAAAAAAATGAATCTGCCTAAATCTTAAATTTATCATGCACATAAAATATGTTATTAAAAAATAAAATACATCACACAAAATTAAAATGAAAATACCTACCTACCTATAAAAAAAGAAAGGAAATATAAACAAAATAATACAATCTATTTAATACAGTAAGATGGGTCTAAGACCCTGAAAATTTTAGTTCTGAACACATTTGGCTTATCGTTATTTGGCTTGCGATGTTCATCAATCAAAACAAAGAATATCAGGCTAGTTGTAGTGACTTTTTAAGAGGGGTCAACATCTTTGCCTCGGCCTTTTTAGTTTCAAAAAGAAATAACAAAATAGGTGGCAAATATGTTAAGCCAATTGATAACTATAGTTTTAAAAGATTTCGGGAAATTCAAAACTCTTTGTTCTGTTTCATTATATTTTGTGCATGAGATCCATCTGAAGAAAGCCGGTCGAGTGTAATCAAGGGAATAATGCTGCTTACGATACGCTGAGAGAGAATGGGTCTCTTTGAAGAAAGAGTTTAGGCATCCTGAATTGAATGACACACATTCATTTTAGGCATCGACTTTCTGTTCCTTTGAGTGTGATCTTTACCAACAAAAACTTTTTTTTATTTCTTATTCAGTCATATTCATATAATTATATGTTTTCTGTTTATATAACAACGGTTTCAGTATGCTGTTGAGGCTTCCACAATATTGTACCGCCTCAGGGATGTTCGCAGACGCGCGCACTAACGATTTCCATGCAATAATGCGAAATAGAACTGCGTCCCTGGTAAGCCGCATCCGAGGAAGCACCAAGAGCCTTCTAAAAGATTTTGCCACCAACCTACAGTCTGCCATCTTGAGGCACTGGATGGCTATAATTAAACCTATTACTAAAACTTAGTAGGACAATAAAATAAAATTCAATAGAAATTAAAATTCCTGATTTCATTTTACCACAGACATTTTACACAGTAGGGTACATGATCTGCTTCATCATGATAATGTCACGTTTCAGGACAAGACAAAACGAGAAAAAGTGGAACACATGTTCGTAGAAGGAATTTTATTTTATTTTGGAAATCGGTATGGTAAATAATACAATATTGTTATTGAAAATGAAAGATCAATTGAAAACACTATTCTAGAGTCAATAACGTTTCATGAGCCGGCAGCTTTGACATACTAGTTTCAGTGTTTTAGCTCGATTAAGTTTTTAAGTTTTAGCTCGAAAGGAGCCTCTTAGAGGCGCACTTGAAATCCTTTCACAACGCTGGTTCGAAAGAACTAGTAACACGACTTATCGTTATCACACCAAATGTATGAATGTATGAAACTTATGACGCAAGAAGAAGCTCGATTAAGTTTCATACATTCCTACATTTGGTGTGAAGTTATTGTCCAGGAAGGAAACAAAATTAAAATATAATTAGAAATTATGAAGAATTTTTTTATATACGTACTTCACGTTTCTAATAGAAGTGCTAAAAACTAAGGCCAAAGGCAACTGTTGCCACTTTCGCGGCAGAAAGGCTTTCCAGGAAGAAGGTGCCTTATTAGTAGGCTTAGTACGAACTGCTGTGAATTTTTATTTTCGCTTTGATCTTCGCCGCTATGTTAGCCCATAAACATAAAAACTAATTTAAAAGAATTTTGTTTAACATCTATACAGTACGGTAGTAAAGTAAAACTTACTTTAATTTGTGTGTATCCGCTTTTGTAAATAAAACAGTATCTTCACCTAAAACACAATCAGACAATTTGATAGAACTTTGAATTCAAGATAGAGTATATCTTCTTGCAGCTGAATTTCATTGCCACTTTAGAAACTATTTTCACTAACACTTTATTTTCTTTCGATAGATTGAGTTCAAAGCTCACTTATTCTCCAGTTTACGCTTAGGTAGGTATATAGTACAAAATAGATTGAACATTTTCTCAGCTTACATGCTACAAACAAAACCAATCTCTCGTTTTCTTGCAACGAAATATAAGGAAACTTTCTGAGAGAGATGAGGGGAAAATAATTGGTAGCGTTGGAAGTGACGAAAATTGAACAATATTCAGTAAATGCTCTTCAATCGATGCTCTGTGACAACCAGAAGAAGTTTTTCACAGTTTTATAGTGAGTACTAGAACGGATGCTAATTCAAAAATAAATTATATTTACGGTACTAGAATCAACAATACATGCATATTATTTTGTAGTATTAAAATGTAAGGGTATAATAAGCGTCAAACTAGTTGTCCTCTGGCGAACCACCCACGTGACAAAGATGCGCAGAACGCAATTCTTAGGTCAAATTGGTTCTGCGCATCTTTATACCATTATTTGATGTCGTTCAGGTATGATATAAGTATTAAAAAGGCTGTAGACACATTACCATCTTCCCAAACTGTCAAATGTTACATTCGAGCGTTGTGAGACCAGTAGCCCAGTCCAATTCACTCCCCACGAAATATTTTGCTCATTACGCCAAAAAAGTTTTCACTTCAAAAAGATAAACTTTTACTAATTTTAAAACAGAGGAAAACTGCATTAGGGCAGTGCGAATTCCGGGCACCAAAAACTACCATGACGATAGTTAAACACAACGTTTTTCGTATTATAAGTCACAATGGGTCTCTTCTCTAGTAAGTGGTATCACAAGGTTTCGCCCACAGATCTATGTTTGTGGTTTCGCCTCTTTGCGAACTCTTTATAGACTTGTTGACGATAGCAATAGCATAAAACGAGAGCAGGACAAATAACATTTTGCACAACTTTAAAGTGCCTATAAAGAAATGGACGAGTTTCCAAGATATAGAGGAAGTTCTTGAAAATACAGTTAATTTTAGTGCACGAACTTAGGACAATAAAGAGGGGCTTGTAACGTTTTTTATATTAAGGATCTCTTAAATATTTTTATAAATACAGAGTAATGTATATTATTTTAGACAGATATATCAGATGTTTTATAATGTAACAAAATACTCATCAAAAGAGGGAATCGAGGAAGCCAGAAGAGCATTGTTATTTCGCCCATTAAACTTGTAATTGGTTAATTATTTTCAAATGTGCCCCTTATAATCCTGAGTAGGGCCCAGCTGTTCCACCATTTCAGCTCATTAGGGTTGAACCGAAAATGGTCGTAATTGCATTTTGGATGAGCATTAATGAAACGGGCAGTTTAACTTTAAAATTAGCATTCATGTAAGATTCATTAAGTAGAAGGTTTTTAATCTTTGCTTTTTATACTAGTAGCTTCCCACGGGTCTATGTGAATGGTTTCAGGATACGAGTAAGTAGGTTAATTAAATTATGTTAATAAGTTTCTACTATACACCACCAATTTTTATTTACCAAAAAAAATGGGCTATGCAGACGGGGTACTACGTTGCATCTGTGCAGTCAGAATTTTGGATTTCTACAAAATGGCAGATTGACAGCGGAGCGAGTGCGGCGCCCGAGCCGAGGTTTTGCGAGCTGGCTTGAGCTAGGTACCCGGGTTTGCCAAACGATGAAAAAAACTTAAATTATTATCAATTAAAGGTACCGCCTGACGCAAGTCCATAGGAAAACGACTAACGGTAACAGTTATCCAATTTTAATTAAATATATTTTGACAAAAAATCGACTTAATTTATTCAAGTTTTTTTTTGTATATGTGTTCAGTAACGGCAGCTGAGTATGCGTATTTTTTTTTATGGTGATTAAAATTTGACCGTTTATAATATAGGCGTCATCACTCACTGTTTGCGATACCTGTCACTAATAACAATGTTTCACACAACAACCCGTTGCATGGTATGTGTTATTATTATAATAAAATTTGCATTCATATCGACATAAACTTAAAAATTTACTTATTCAAAGATGCTACTATTCTGTTAACGAATTTCTAGTTGATAAAATTGACCTCGAACAGTAATTCGTGAATTTAAATTCTTTATGACATTCAAAACAAATTTACTAATATTATTATGCTAAAACTATTATACCAATTTTATTTAAAATGCCATTAAGAATTTGTATGTAATCTAAAATATTTAAAATCATTTAATAGGACAGAATGTTTGCAGTGCCCTGACAGGGTCATGTACACCGCTAGCTAATATATTAGAACCTAAGCTAATAAGACGATTTTACATGTAAGCAAATGAAATAAACAATAAACAATAAACATATTTCGAATATCAATTGGTTCATTTAAAATATCATTGCTCAGACTAGCATCAACTTCAAATTAAACCAATTTTTTTTTTCTTTAGTTTAGATTTACATTTTTATAGTTATTACATCTCTTATCTTATTCGTCTGACTCGTCAACTGACAAACAATGCATAGGCCAAACCATTGGATGTAGAGACACTTATTCTTTGGTACAGACTTGAAATTGAAAGGAAATATACGTGAAGACAAGAAGTGTAGACGCGTACCTACTAAGATATATAATTCATAATTCACAATGCGAACGAAGTTATGGGCGTCAGCTAGTACAGTCAGCTGCAAGGACATGTATATACTCCCAAGCTTTCACATTTATATTATACCTACTCTTAATTTTGCAAAGACATTTTTCTGAGATGAATTCTGGCAAGTAAGAAGACTACATTAATTTAAAAATACTTGCGTGTACTGTTCTTCGCAAAATTAAAAGTAATAAAAATGTGAAAGCTAGGACTCCCATGACATGTATACACTCGTATACATCGTATTTAAAATGTGTCTGTGAAATTAATATCCACATGTAGCTCTAAATATAGAACTCTTTTCTCTTCTAATTACAAAAAATTACTCATTATTTACACGAGAAAAACATGAATAATTATCCCTTTTGATGATTTAGACACAAGCTATACCTAGTCACAGTTCATAGGCAAATAGCTATATCACTACAATATAAATCAAATTCAAAAATCTATTCCTGCAGGCACCTTTATGGAGCAACTTTGTAAATGTTTGGCTCCAAGAAAACAGCATTTCATCTTTTCCGCTGGTAAAATAACACTAAAATGATTCGTAGTTTCGTGAAACTGAAAATATGGTTTCAAAAGTATTTCAAAAAGTCAGGATTAATGATAGAGCCCATTTTTGGCTTTGACCAACAGGAAGAATGGAATATGGATGAAAGATCCCAAAAAAACATATCTCTCTGTAGGTACATAGAAACTACAAAGAAACATTAAATGTTGTAGGTAATGAGATCTATAAAGGTATATAAGTTACGGTAAAATGCTTTATAACCTTTTAAGAGAGCATAATAAGAAACTTTACAATCATTGAAGTTTTGGTTTTGGATATCTATGACTAAAAATGGAATCTTTTAAGAGAGATAAGGTAAAATGCTGGTAGCTGTAATTAAAAATCGGGTTTCCGCCTCAATATTTTTTTTAGTTCTTGATTAAGACGCACATTAAAGGTAAGTCTTTTGTAGGACGTTTGGTCTAGTAAATATCTTGATATTTTCTTGCCAATATTAGTGAGTTTTACAGTTTCAATGAGGACAGTGTCGATAATAGATTGATAGTGAAAAATGCTCTGCGCTGCGCTCCGCCCTATGTGCGTCGGCCGTAAGGCTGTCAAGGTATGGGCGTTTTGCCCTTGTTTGATATTTCGCTCATACCTTGTAATATTTACGCATTATGAAATGGAAATTGGAATAGAATCTCGTTAGGGTTTCGAGGAACTTTTTCTATGAAACAATGTTATTTTCAGTGTAATCTTTATTTTTTTTAAACTACCCATGTGGAAGGACCAGCGGGAATAATGATATAGGTGAAGGCGTAATGTGAAAATGATAGTGATGAGAATCCAATACCTGTTTGTAGGTGTTGAAAATATTTCCACACACGTAATATATATTGAATAGCGTCTATCTATCAAATGTTATGTATTCTGGTGCTGTTTTGAGACCCTTATGGTAAATATTCAGCCTATAATGTTTCCACTAGTAGGACTCAGGCCTATTCTTGGCTAAGAGAGAAAAAGTCTTAATCCACCACGGGAACCCATCGTGATGTGACTTTTATAAATGAATGAATGAAAATACAGGAAAATTGTAGGAAAAAAAAAATAACATAACGAACGAAACATTACAAAAATCTAGTAAGTACCTATTTATTGTTACTTAGACAAAATTCTGAGTGAGCTGGATAATGTCATAAGCCACATTTAATCCCGAAACAACAAGAGCGAAGCCGCGGGTATCAGCAATTAAAGCAAATTGCCTGCTTCGATCATATTCAAAACTTACTAGTTTTTATTTATTATTATTATTAATTCATTTATTCTCAGACAATACATCCATATTATAGCACACGTAAAATAATTTAAAAAGAAATGTCATACAAAAAAGATCTTAAGAACTAAAAATAAATTTTAAAATGAAATAAATTATGAATAAATAAGAATTGAATAATAATATTTGAATTTAAAAATAATTATTGTATGTCATTAATTTAATTTAATTTAATTTAATTTGATGAATTATAATAAATACCTACTTATTTGTTCAAAATTGGACTGCACCAAGCAAAACTTGCATCCATCTATTTTGGATGGGGCAGTCTAGGCGCGACATAATCATCTCTAGGATGCTGTTGGTGCTGGCTCGCGCACGACGGAGTAGGGATGCGGCTCTCTTGCGCATAATCGCTTGAAAGCCGTCCGTGCGCGCCTCTGCGAACATTCCCGATTCGCTGCAAAAGCGAGGCAGCCGCATCAGCATCCTAAAGATGTTGTTATATTGGACGCGCAGTGCGCTGGCCGCCCGGCGGGTGTGGTTGAGCCAGAGGCTACTCGAGTAGAAGGACTGGCAGTAAGCCCTAAACAGAGTGATTTTCACTTCTCTCGAGCAGCGAGCGAACCTTTGACAGATCATATTTCCTCGGACCGCCAGCGCCCTGCGCTCCCTCTCAATACGACGAATACTTTATTAACTGCTCTGTTGCTCATCAGAATCAATCGAAGCATTTTCGCCCAACCTAAATCTTAGCTTAGATGGCGGATAATTAAAGTTCTCATTTAAACTTCATTTGATTTGAAGTGAAGAAGTTCCAATTAAGACCGGAGCCAAGATTTGGATGTTGTAGTACAACACTAACCCAAAACAGGGTTGGTAACCGATTATTATTAGAGGCGAACGCACGCCGTCCGTCGAACGCCACTGAACCGGGGCTAATAGCAGACGAACCGCTGTCAAATGAGGTAATCGGTCCATTACTTTTGTAGCGAGAGAAAAGTGCGTATTTTCATTATCGCCTCCTATTGACTCTGTGTGAGTTGGCATAGTACAGGTAGCCATCAGTATTATGATTAATCGGTCATTTGAACTCTCGCATTGGAGCTTTCAACTCATTGGAAGCTGAACTAAGTACTTATATTCCAACCAACAGATTCCAACATCAACAACTACAACCAGACTACTAACTACCAACAGATCTATGCATTTTATCATTCGAACTCAATATTTTGTTGTAGATATTTTGTGATGTGGTACAGTCAGCTGCACAGACATGTATACATTCCAAAGCTTTCACATTTATATAACTCTTAATTTTGCAAGGAAAAGTGCACGCAAGCATTTGCAAATTAATGTAGTCTTTTTACTTGTCAGAATTAATATCAGCAAAAGAACGTCTTTAAAAAATTAAGAGTATAATACAAATGTGAAATCTTGAGAGTGTATACATGTCTGTGCAGCTGACTGTACCTATAGCGTATGTAATGTACCGTATCAACAGTCATACATATTAATAAAATAGGATTTATTTCTGAACTTCCCTTTTAAGTACTTAGATTCGCAGCATTTTACAATAATCAAAATTAAACGTGATCTAAATGCGTAATTCCAACTCTACCAAAGGGGTTAAATACCAATTCCTGTCAGCTTTTTGTACTTAGAAATTTTCAGGAAACACAAACAAAAGCTGCAAAGTGCCGATAACTTTTGTCAGATAATTAATACTTTGGAATTGCTCTCTCATTTTCAGAATTAATGAAAATGGCTGTCATATAAAACTAATTTCACGAAACAAAACAAGTTGTTTACGAAATAGGCAAATTCAAAATTCAGAAGTCGGAAAATGGTCACAAATTAATTCAACCCATTTGGAAATCAAAGTTTGAATACTGAGAAATGAATTCTCAATTATGGTTATAACAGAGACATAGACAACAGCTGGGTTGTTGAGTTTGGTACAAAAAAGGCTGGCAATAACATCCCAGTACTAAAAAAATCTAGTCTAGTCCCTTTTCTCGTTTTATCAATATATATAGGTACGTCTACGATTTCATTGTTACTTTTTCCAGTGATTTTCTTTTCAGGCATAATTCTGAAAATATTGCTTCGAATTATTTGTTTTTTTTTTTTAACGTCTAGACATATAAAATGTTGCCTCTGCTATTGGGCCTTAGCAAACCAGCAAGAGACCGCTACCTAGAGTTTAATTAGTGTTTGAGTTGTTAAACAACCTCTTTGTTAAGTCGAAGTCGTATTCACGTGGGTATACCTCCTAATTAGTGGTGCGTGCTCTTTGTCACATCATTAAAAATAAAATGAAAATTTTATGAGAATGCATTAATAAATAAATAAATATTTTTGGTACATTTCACACAACACCATCTAGCCCCAAACTAAGCAGAGCTTGTACTATGAGAAACAAGATAGCTGATGGAATACTTAAATACTTTTTTTTGTAAATACATACATAGAAACACCCAGACTCAGGACAAACACCGATGTTCATCACACAAATATTTGTTCTGAAGCGAGAATTGAACCCGCGACACCGGGCGTGGCAGTCCAATATACTTGCCATACGACCATACGTGTCGTCAAACATGAATAGATAGATACATATTTTATTGAAAAACGTTTTTCGGTGTTAGTTGAACATAGTGCCCGTTCCTTTGAGTCCAGAATCCACTCCTAACCTAAGGTTTAGCAAAGTTTACTTGTCAAATATCTTATTTACAATATCAGCGAGCAATAGACAGGTATAATATACCAAAATTGGATCTTTCTCTAAGTTTCTGGCATAAATAGGGTTAAAGTTAACGTCCATTTTCATTTAAAATTTAGCGCGAAGTTTAAAGCAATATAATCAGTGGAAATGTCATTCAATCTCCTGAGTTATCACGAGAGTCGAAAACAGTACGTGTTTTGAATATAAAATCTTGTTTAACTACAATTTGATTGGAGTCAAAATAAATATTCGTTCAGCCCTCTGTGTGACACGTGAATAACGTGAGGACTGTTACTATGGAGTAACACCTTATTAATGCACCACAAATTTTTAATCACCAGAAAAAAATACTCATAATCAGTTGCCGTTACTGAACACAGATATGGCAAAAAATCTTGAAAATATAATTCTAATTTTTGTTAAAATAAACTTGATAAGAATTGGATAACTGTTACCGTTAGTCGTTTTCCTATGGATTTGATGTCAGAAGGGACCCATCATTGATAAAAAATTAAGTTTTATTCAGCGTTTGGCAAACACGGGTACCCAGCTCGAGCCAGCTCGCAAAAGCTCGTGTCGGGCGCAGCGGTCGCCCCGCTGTCACTCTGTTATTTTGCAGAAATCCAAAATTCTGACTGCACAGATACAACGTTGTACCCCTTCTGCGTTGTCCATCGAAGTTTTTTTGGTATTTAAAAATTTATGGTGAACTGTTTTTTTTTTAATTCAATAATTTGATTCAGTCACAGGTTACAGGTAACGCCATCTGTGCTCCTTTATTTAAATCTGCAGTTGATTCACCCTGTTCCAGATGTCGTTCCTCAGCGACATCTAGGAATGCTTTTACAAACACTCTTGCTAGAGTTCAGAGGAGCTACGAAGCTGCATAAGCACGTTTTGTTTTCTGTTATTATTTCAGTAGAAAACCGCTAGATCTGCGTTGTTGTAAAGAGATTAAATAAAATCAGATCCTTTGTGTGAGGAAAATTAAGCTCTAGGTGGCTCTAGGTAGAGTAAAGGTAAGGTATCCTACTCTCCATTGAATAAACAGTTTTTTTCTGTAACAGTTTTGTTACCTCATTACGTTTATTATCCGCTTAATTGACTTACCTTAGTTATGTTTGCAAGTATTCACTATTAATTTATTTGTACATGATAAAATGTTTTTATTAAATATGGCAGTATGTCAAAATGTTGTAAACAAAGGTCAATACGATACTGAAAACTTTTCTGCCATCTTTTATTTTTCAGTTGGATTTAGGGTATTTTATTAACTTTTTAGAAAGTGGTACCAGTTATACCTAACATTCATCTCGCCAGATCCCCGAACCAACTGACAGTGCCAGCAAGCAAATTAATAAAATAAAAGCTCATCCCCATACACGTTTTAAGAAGACAAAAACAAAAAGAGACATAATACATAAAAAATACTAAAACACAAGTATTTTAACTGAACAACAAACAGTTACTTTATAAAATGAAGGTCTAAATGTGTATGATTTAGTTAACTTTTAAAAAGATCGCCTATCCCAAGTACCTGTACTTAGAAAAGCAAGCTTGCTGTATGGGATTGGAAATGTCAATATGTAGAGCTACAGAGCCGGTTAGTTACATCCGCTACAAAGCAGCTCGTCTCCATGAGCCTCGAAAGCAAAGAACTAAAAATATTGGAACCGCTAAAATACGTTACAATAATACACAAAGATAAACAAAAAATGGTAGAAATAAATAGAAATTACCTATGATTCAATTTTGTTGACACTACAGTGTGATAGAGATTTTTTCAGTTTGAAAATGCACGCCCCTCCACTCGCGCAATAAGTCTAAGTAAGAGCATTTGCATTGCAGCGATATCGGAGAGGCTTAAAGACTATTTAAACTTAAAGATCTCTAGCTCTAGCAGAAAAAACTAGGTTATAATTATCACCACTGCGACTAATATTCTAGAAGCGACACAAAGTGTCAAACAACATTAAGTGTAGACACATCCAGCTTTCGTCCTATATCAGGGTTGTAAACTAAGCTCGACTGCGCTTTAATCTTGAACGGAAGCGGCTTGATTACAGTTCGATCTAGCATCGTACTTCATCGTAGGGATAAGGATATAACTGGACAGTGGACAGTGGGCAGCGTTGACGGTGGTTATACGTATCAAAGAAGTTTATAATTTTCTAGATATATCTAAGGGTAGAATATTTTAGACACATCCAGTTTTTATCCTATATCAGGGTTGTGGGGTAAGCTAGACTTAGCTTAAATCTTGTACAGAAGTGGCTTGATTACAGTTCTATCTAGAAACGTAGAAATTAGGATATAACTGGGCAGTGGGCCACTTTGACTTCAATGATGTTTTGACTCAAAGGGTTTCCTAGACATAAGGGTAGATTATTTTAGACTCTTCCAGCTCTCGTCCTATATCAGGGTTGTAAATTAAGCCCGGCTGAGCTTCAATCTTGAACGGAAGCGGCTTGATTACAGTTCGATCTAGCATCGTATGGATAAGGATGTAACTGCGGGCAGTGGGCCGCTTTGACGTCAGTATATTTCGTCTCAAAGGAGTTGCACGTTATCAGTGAATTTTGAAATTCCTGTAACTAATGCCTAGATCACACGTACTGAGTACTCGGTAAGTATAAAAATAGCGCTGAGTTCTCGGCTGTGCAGGTGATGTAAGCTTTCACTGTCTCGGCCGAGTAACATGTTACTGTCTCGGCCGAGTAGTCGGTACGTGTAATCTAGGCATAAGTTCTAATTTGGCGTGAAAAGGAAAGTAATAATTACACAACTTATTAACAGTTTCCTTCGCAAAGTTTCATCGGATATTTGAAAAGTATCGAAATGTTACCACACCTCTGAACACCACACTTTTAAAAAAAGTTTCTTATGAAAGTATTGTTTTTCAGGGAAAATTGCGATAAGGATGAAGCCCCGCAAATAAACTTTATTTGGAAAACTTCCATGGTCAAAAACACAGGCACAGCTCTATTCGTTGGTAATAACGTTCATTTTAGTTTATTAGCGCAGGGTGTGCCTGAAAAATATCTTCCAAGATGTCTGCGAGGATGAAATATCAGTTGAATATGCAAACATCGCTGGCATACCACATACAAGTGTACTTAGTAGCTGGCATATCTTGCGTTTGTCGTAGGAGGGAGTGACGTATATAGTATACATACACTCCCAAGCTTTCACATTATGTACACACATAGAACATTACACACATAGCATACAAGTATGTGTATACTGTTTACATACATGTCTGTGCAGCTGACTGTACCAACATGCTCTTCTAACAAAGAGATCAGGCCTACCCGGGATCAGAACAGTGCTTCACAGGAGTTTGTATCTATTAGGCCGGTACAACACTACTATACCTAATAGTGCTGTCTGTGTTTTATGAAATTTTGATGTTCAGTTTTGAAAGTCCTATAAATCTCACTAGTGCGCCTTGAACCAAACCAAAGATTCCTACATATTACTGTTTGCCTAATAACCGACATTTTGGTGATACCCATCAAACGGAATACTGCAGGGGACGGTAAACTTTGGTATTCTTTGGTTACGAACTATTAACCTGACACGAGTAAATAGGTTGCCGACAGCTCAGTCCCCGGGAGTACATAGACCAGCTGTATTGATTTTTCCATTTTACATAGCGCTATGTAATACATGGCTGCACGAACTGTCCGCAAAACGAGCTCGGAACTTCATTTTTCGCTGCAATTAGCTCAGTCCGGGATTGTTTCCGAATGTGATCTATCTGTTTCACTTCCCATTATTGATGTTTGGATGCAACTTGGTTATCGGAAGTCATATCTACAATTCATCTCTAATGATAATTTTGTCTGTGAACTAGGTACTAAACAAAATCTTTGTCAGATCTCTAAATATTTCATGCGTTAGGAAGAGACTGATTTAGGAGCTCAGACAGGGTTCGTCACTTTGTCAGATCAGATGTTTCATTTTTCTCAATCTAAATATTGCAACAGCCACTTGTTTCGCCGAGACACCTTGAGACGAAGCATGTGATCAACCTGAGCGGCAGATGCAAGCCAGCTGCCGCCGCGACCGCTCGCCCCGCGCCCCGCCATCCCTCAATAACAAACTTTTATTTCCCCGAATAAACTTTATCAAACAAAGCGTCCCGCGCCCTGCATCTGTCCACCCAACTGTTCCCGCAGCCGACTCGTTCGTCTCGCTCCCACGCCTGACACGCCTCCGCCCGCACGCGCGATAGAGAACCGGCGTAATCGCGGGTCCCTTCAATTCCCTGAGCACAAACCATTCGCAGTTTATCCTCCGATTGGAACACTCATCGCTATGAGTACTAAACGCAAAGCCGACGGTGATGCCCCGCAAGAGGACGGCAGTGCGAAGAAGCAGCGTCGTCGGCGCTCCCGCAGCGAGCCGCGCAACACAGGCTCCAAAACCGGTCAGCAGCAGCTCGGCGCGTTGCGAGGACTCTTCGAATGGTGCACCAAACATGTTAACAACCCGTTGAGCGACGATGAATATTCCGAACTAGAGGAAGAACTACTCGGCTACTGCGAAGATCCTTTGCTTCTGGACTCTGTGCCCGAGTCGATGGATCCGGAACAACTCGGTTTTCTTCTGTGTGCTCAGGAGTCGCTGCGGTATCTGCGCGAGAACGGAATGTTCAGGCACACCGTGTACCTCGAGTTGCGGAGTCGTTTCGTGCAGGCGATGAAAGACATTGGGATTGCCTGAAATTTTCTGGGGCCGGAGCTGGTCCGTCCCCAAAACTTCGAATGAATGTGTGAGGCAGTGTATGCCTTGCGGCCGTTTCCTTTTCCTGAACTGTGAATCGATGTGACCGTACTATCTGTCTTTACTTTAAAATCGGCTGTATATGTGCAAAGATTCTTCGTAAATGTGAGACCATATCTAGTACCTAATCCTTGTCTTGTTGGACGTTCCTGCTAGTCACTATCTAGTCAAATTAATTATTTAAATGTTATTTAAAAATAAGCTATTGATGTCGATTTATTGATGTAATAAAAATGTAAAAAACGTTATGAATATTTATTTTATCCCATATACACTGCACTAAGTTAATTATGTATCGGCAACCTTATATCAATCTTACTGTAAAGTTTAGCTTGCGAACTTTTTAGCATAGTAGTTATCTGCTAAAGCGAAAATGCATTACGTATTTCATCCATCAATCATGCTCTGAAATAGCAGTTTTCACCCACTTAGAAGGCAATTTCATCATAGAAAGAATAGTTAATAGTTAAAAAAAAATATCAGCACCTCATCATTCCAAGCCTGGCGAAAACAGTTGCTGGACTTTTGAACTTACATTTAAATTCCTTGAATAAATTATAAGTCTAACTTATGGTAAACTCGGAAACAATCTTTTTTTACACCAATTTTTTTGCTCTTTGCTCGTGACAAAATAATAATAAAAGATAACGTTTTTAACCCTGGTTAATATTGTTTTAAATACTATTTTTACACATGAGCCTGCCGATTAAATATTTAATAATTGTATTACACATTATACATATCTACCGAATTTACTAGCATTATCGTCTTGTTTATGAAATTAAATAACAGACAAATTAATAAATAAACTAGGTTGTGTGAAACAACCACTTGAAAAAGAAAAAAATAAGATGAAGAAAGCATTATAGTGACGACACCGTGGCTCAGCTGGTAGTGACCCTGCCTACGAAGCTTGGTGTTCCAGGTTCGATCCCCGGCCGGGGCAAATATTTGTGTGATGAACACAAATGTTTGTTCTCGGGTCTTGGATGTTGTGATGTGTTGTATGTGTCCATGCCACCTGCGGGACACACAGGGAATCCTGGGATTCCCTGTGTGGTGTGAATGTGAGTGTGTGAATAAAGTAAGATTTATTTCTAAACAGAATAAAGTTTATTTAGCAACTACTATCTATCTATAGCAATAATAATTACCTATAATATAATTTTAGGCGCGTTGAAATCTTTTTTTTGTCTTTTCTCTGTTTGTTTTGTTTAACAATAATTTAGTTAAACCGAATTACTTATTCGGTAATAAACACATTGGTAATAAAGTTTTCAAACTTTAGGTACCTATTCTTTTTAATCTGAAAGTTTTAGTCTTTACATAAGAAGAAATCTGTCTTTATAATTAAGTATCACGATATCATTAGTGCACAAAAGGAGTCTCTTCGAGGCGCAATTAAAATTCTTCACCACCCTGGTTCGAAAGAACTAGTGACACGATAAGAAGAAAAATAAGTATCACGATAGTTTATAAGCTGTTCAAATCAATATAGCCCCTTATAGCCCCCATAAAATGTCTGTTCACAGATTAAATAGCAGTAACTACTCGTATTGTTAACGTATGAAGCCAAGGCAACGGCCACATGTTGGGGTAAATCAGCGATTGGGGCCAGACGCCAGATGCACCCCTCGAAGAATCGCCTCCATTCAAAACTCTACTCTATATCTTGAGTAATGTAGCACAAATTGAAACGGCAGCAATAACCTCTGTTTAAATTAAACGTTGTACTCAATGAATCGGCCGTTCTTTGCTGGCATTTGGTGTTCGGGAACGACTGAACGCGTTGTGCTTTTTTCTCCAAAATTAAAGGTGTAATCGTAGTGTGCAAGATATAGGCCAAGGGGCGCCTGAGGCAAGGTGATACCTGTTTTTTGCTCCAGTTCTTTGTGTGTGACCTTAGTGGAATTTCATTTCAAGTGAGTCATTGATGGTTTTCTTTGAATGACGCGACACGTTATCGAGTCGCTCTACTAGGATACTCTACAAAGAGATTTGAAATACTATTTCAGTGAATACAGTTCTCAAAGTCATTACATCGTTCAATTTTGTTATTAACGCTTATTTAAAGAGCAAAAATGAACCTTTTGGCATTATTAGCTTTTTTTTTGTTTCGTTTGCTTATCAGCTGTTACATGTTGTGAGACACGAAATGACCATGCATCACTAAAAATCGTGAATTTTACTGTTCTTAAGTAAATATTTATTAAAGTATATATCAACGATACCATTCGTAGATAGAAATTACGTTAATTTTAATATATTTTTTCATAAAATTCACTAATTTTTTTATTGTCAAAAAAAATTGTTGTTTGGTAAGTCATTCTAATTTTTACAATATAAATTCGACTTCAGCTGGTTGTGTAGGACAAACGTAATCGCTGAACCATGTTTTTTTTAGATTTTCTAATACCTACTGATGTAGGTATAGTGTATCATCCATCCATCACTGAACACTGAACACTGTGCTGAGACCAACGGCAAAGTCCTTACTTTTAGTTTTTAAGTTAAAGGTTTTCTGGAAGAAATCGTAATTAACGATTAGTCCACCTTTTGTACCCTAGCTGTACATTGTTGTTACATGTTTTACTAAAACTTTAATTTATTTATTATTTTTCTCCACAATCTTTTGCATTGATATAACGAGTAAGTGTGTTAAGATTTTGTATTTTGCATCTTTCAGATCATCTTTTCATTCTTCAGAATGGTCCCAGAAAGTACGTCGCTACCGAAAGAAGCTATCCCTAGACGCATCTCAAATGTCAAATCAGCGCACGATGTGTACAAAGCCCTGCTTCGCATGATCCTGGACCAAGACTCCAGCCTCTCATCAGCAGACATCGACCGACTCCTCAAGGAGTACGCCTATAGAGGCTCCGATATACGATACGGGCGATGTAATGAGAAGCAAGATTTTTGTCAGTCTTAACTCTATGTGACGAAAATGGTCAGTTTCTAGAACAATATTCGAGGATTTTTACAAATATTCATGACTCTCATAATTATTGATATTCAGGAATATGACGAAAGTTTTTTATAGTTTATGTAAAAAAACTGTGGATTTTGATATTATATCAACAAATCAGTATGAATGTCCAAAAATCGCTACCCTAAGTAAGTGCACTTTGATAGTTAAATTTAGACCTCACTCTACTCTGCGACATAAGTTCACGTTATTATTATAAATTACCTATTTGACGTAGTGACTCTGAGCAAGATCTTCCACTCTTCTCAACCAAGCTTTTTTTCGGATGGACGTAGAATGCAGTTGGCCGCAGATGGCCGTTACTGCGACACCGGACTCACTCAACCAAGTTGTGCCACTAACAATGCGCAATTCACAGATTTATATTTTAACCCTGACATGAACCAAATCCTTGAAATTATTTTTATTAAGTATAGGATAAGCCAAAGAAGTATTGATATTAAATTGAGATTAAGTATTTATAATTTAGCAATAATAACCTAGTCTTAAATTTTATGCTAGTAAATGCCAACACGTGTCGTTCTTGTCGTATATTTTATTTATTAAATTAAAAGTTTTAGTTTTAATTATAGTAGGTACAAATATGGCAAATAAAATATATTTATAATCTCTTATTTATTGTCACTATTTTCCTTCTCCGTTTTCATTCTCTCGATTTTTCTAAAGATTTCGTCACACAGCAGCAAACCAAATGTTTGCTATCGATTAATGCCACCGACCCTCTATGCTACCTCAACATTGTAAAGGGTTAGAAAGAGTCCTATTGTTGTTAATGCTTCTCTATGCCAATCCATATTATGGGGCTTTGTATCCTGTGTTTTGGACATTTTACACAACGCCATCTAGCCCCAAACTAAGCAGAGCTTGTATTATAGGTACCCGATAACTAATAGAATACCTACTTACATACGATTTTTTGTAAATATATGCATAGATTACATACAAAACAGAGTCAGACAAACACCGCTGTTCATCACACAAATATTGGTCCTAAAGCGGGACTCAAACCCGCAACACCGGCGACGTCACACACCACTCGACCAATCGTGTCGTTGAATTCTATGTCCTAAAAACAAGATAATTGATTGATTCAGGCGTTACTTTGCGGAAATCCATAAATATCAACAAATTAAATTATTTTATTTATTTTATTGTTCTTTGACTCTTTCGTTTAGTTGAAAATATATATATATATAATATAAAATAGTATATATGTGTATATATATATATATATATATAATATTGTATATAACATAAATAGTATAAGTATATAAGTATATAATATAAAATAATATGTATATATGAAGTTATTGTATATAACATATAAGTATATAATAAAAAATAGTGTATATAATAATTATATTTATATTTATTTATATTTTATATAATATAATTGTATATGCTATATAAGTATATAATAACACAAATACACATAACTTATTGTATATTACATATAAGTATATAATAAAAAAAAAGTGTATATAATAATTATTTATATTTATTTATATTTTATATAATATTATTGAATATACTATATAATATAGTAATATAATACTAAAGTTCTAAACTAAAGTTAAGTTAATTAAAACCTTTGTTTAGAAATTAAGCGGATTTATTACTAAATATATTTATATAATTTGTTGATACTAAAAACAATATTTCTCTCGTATGCCACCAAACTTCTAGCACAGATAAAATAAACTTGTACTATATATAGTACAAGTTTATTTCACGGCCACAATACGAAACTATGCACGTCCGACAGCTTCAGCTTTCCGCTCCTGCAAAATTACGTACAGAGTTTGAATCTGCAAACGTAGACGAAAAGTTCTGAATGTACGTTGTATTTGCTCAACTACATCAGTCGGTCCCATTATCGTAGTGGCTATTTGGATATCCAACGCCCGCGGGTCTATGTGTTGGTTTTTCCAGACTCTACCTACCTACGACTACGGCGGTACATAATATTAATTATTCTTTGCTACGGCTACGAAGCAGAAATATTTAGCTAATTAGTTTGGTTGCAGCTTTATGGGTAAGATTGCGAAGCAGTTTTATTGAATAAGTGGCTCGAAGCTATGTTCTTTGACTGGTAAATTATGGTAAAAGGGTAACTTTAATATAGGAATCTTAGACTGGCTTGACCACGCCGTGATCGTGTGTTTGATTTCCACGCCTAAACCTAAAGTTATTTAGCTTCCTATATAATAATTCTCACAATAGGAAAATTCAAATACAAAATATAATAGCAAAGTTTCCTGGTACAAAAAGTTTTCATTCATTCATTCAAAATTCAATAAATAACGAACATTGATTTGCCTTATCCTATCAGTTAGTAGTTATAACAAGATTGAGAAGCAAACATCCATACATTTATCCATGCTCACAAACTTACACACTTATGTAGTTTAATAAACATTAATAAGGACTCCATAATGGAATACGTGTAAAAAGAGGTACCAACAACCCGTATTGAATTGAAAACGGTGTAGCAGAAATCCAGAGATTACAACTGGAGTAGTCGAGAAAATGGAGGATTCCTGGAAATATAACAACATACTCTGTGATCCGCTTATCTGCGAGTGGAAACTCAATAAACTCGAGCCCGCCTCGTCCGGTGTCCGGGAAAATTATTCTCTTTCAATTAACCAACAAATACCTAAGCAATTTTTTAACACTTGATGGCTAACCTGCGGCTCGCCTGCTCAGTAAAGAGATAAAAAGTAGCCTATGATACCTAATCTCAGTTCATAAACTATACCCGTACAAAATTTTATTTTAAAATAATGAATTGGTTTGACTGCGCAACAAACACTCATCAATATATTCATCGATTCTCAATTACTTTCGCATTTTTAATAAAATTATATAAATAATTGCTGAGTAATCTTACAAAAATATTCCAAAAGGCAAGTTGTGATATTGCCATTTTAGAACTCTTCGATTAACTCTAATCGCCGACAAAATCAAAGCGAACGAACTCTATACAGCAATGTTGCACCAACTAATGTCAAGTTTCAAAGTGGTACTGTTTTGGTCAGGGCAGGCGTAATCTTACCACCAGGAGAGCACTTATCTCGTCATGTCACTTGCGAACATTGAAAATAACGGGAAGTGTAAGAATCAACGAGAAGCCAGTGCAGACCGCTTGCTGTACTGCGAATAATAATAAGATTAAGAATAATCTTTAAATTACAGAATCTATTCAACCTATTCCTATTTCTACCTATACTAAATTGTCCATTACGCCTTCGTAATGGACCCGAAAGCGATGTCACATGAACCTGTCGTAAATAGCTGTAGAAAATAGCCCATTTCTCGCAAGTTAGCAAGATGTCTCCCAAGAGACTAATCGATAAACGATATTAGAGCGAGAGAGATCACGACGTCCTAGATATGTCCTCAATGCTATAAATAGATCCTATTTTGCTTTTCATATGTTGGCTTAGGTTGGGTAAACAGAATTTTACAAAAAATAATACTTAGATTTTTTTAAAAGGGGCATCCATTCGTATGTACTTTTAGACGCAGATAATGAGAAGTTAGCAATGTGTATGAAAAAAAGTTTATGACAAACGGATGGATAGACACGAAATGCGTTTCAATGTTCTATTTTTATTACAAAGTGTAGGTATAGTTAGAAACACTAACCATTTTAATAAAGCACTTACAAAAAAGTTGCTTCCTTGAATTTTTGTTTCAATCTGAAACTCAAAAATGTTCATAAACAATGTTTGTTTGTTTCATATAAGGAGCGAAACCAAAATTCCAACTTTATCAATTTCCGCTTCACTCCCGAAATTACATGAGTCAAATCGAATCAGATACATTTTCGCTACGGATATTTCAACACCGAATTTCCAAAATTACACAAGCAGTTTTTTCCTGAACCTGCCTGGATCGATAATCCAACTAACTAGCAACGAGTGGACGATGCATCATGTTCTCGTTAACGTAAACTCAAAATGTAACATTTTACGGGAAAACTTCATTACTGGCCGTTACTCGATTTTCCCGTAAATCCCGGTCAGGCGACCCTTGGCGCAGATATCATAGTAGCAGAGTAAGTATACTACATAGTCAGTCATTTTGTAGTTAACTTCTCTTTAGAGTTCCGTAACGAAAAGATTTAAATCAAATTATTTATAGTGAATCGCGTTCCGCCCGCCAGACTGGACTGAATTGGCCAAAAAATTTAGTCCTTACGGTACTCCTACCTGCTGCACGGAGAAAAAAAAATGGGATAAATATGGGGTAAGCAGGAACTATTATTATTGTAATCGTTACTAAATTATTCTCGCTGTTACAAATTCAACTAGAATTTTAGTAACCAGATTTTTTTCTCCGTGTGATGAGTCTGTGGTGTATTTTGGCAACTGACATGCCCGTACAAACTGCCCGCGGGCATGTCCGTCTAGTGAATTCGCTTAGGGAAATAGAGGGTATTGGAAGGCCTTTGCCCAGCTGTGGGACAGTGAGGGCTCAAAAACAATAATATTTATAGTATAGTCTTGAAATTGAACAAAATATTTTGCTAATAAATGGCATAGAGTTGATAATTATTATGAAACTCTAAGCATAATTTTTGCTCTCTCTCTTTTATGACAAAGAGGTATAATTTGACTACTACATAATTTGTTTCTATGTAAAATTGTATTTAATTATATTCTATTTATAATTTAAATTAAATTAATAGCTATTTTTTTATCAGGGAGATTTATTTGTGAGGGTTTTACGAAATGTTGTAGATCAAAGTGAACCGACTAGGTACAAAGTACAAAAAAGCAATGCAGCCAGTATCCTCGGCACACTGCAGTTGGGTATCGAGTTGCGAGCAGTTGAGCTACCTATAGAACGTTTGTAACGGTCTATGGATAGCCCAATTGTTTCATTCTGTATATTTTGTAATATAGATTTAATTAGTTAATTTATGTTGTAATAAAAATTAATTACCGACAAAGACCTGTTGATTGATATTAAAAGTACTTTGACATTGTGCAAATTTATTATTATATTTTTCGTCGTTGATAAAGTCTGTTGCGTTCTAATCTTATCTCACAAAGCTATTAAACAATTTAAATGCTTATAAGCATTATCTAACGCTAAGCGTAGATCAAACAAAGCTATCAGTGGCCCATCAACAATTCAATACTAACTGTTGATTTGACTTATATGTAATATACGCCAGTGTTTCAATTTTCCGATGTAAATAATACTAAAATTACTTGGCTACACTATATGTACTATATAATGTATGCGTATATCCTTAAGTGTGCGCAGCCAAGTAGCTCCAGGATGTAGGTTTATAAGATACAAACTATTGTAGAATAAAAAGTAATTTACCTTTACCGACATCAAAAAGCTCAGTTCAATTAGTAGATTCGACGTGTTTAAGCAACAAATAACAAAAAACCAGCAGCCAGCCCTCTACGCAAATTTTGCAAATATCTAAATATAATTCCTATTAATGTACTTGTATATGATGCTATTGCCGATTGCTACAGTCTATTTGGGTAAAGGATATCACCAGCCCAATAACAAAAGAACAATGCTCGACACTTCACGCAAAAAATATCTCTATTATATAAGGTTAAAACTGACAATATTGTGTCCTTCTAGCGTTTCATTCAACTTTTACCGGCACGCTATCACAGACTGTGTCTGTAGTAGGCATGGAAAGTATACCGAATAACATGACATTGATCATTTGTGACCAAGTCTGTTACAAAATCACAGTTGATATCCGCCCGGCGCGCTCCGGCAGGCGATTTTGTACGCCGCCCTGTGATGTCATGATACTTGTCACCATTAACAATTTCATTCGTATCGTAAATAACAATAACAGACAGTCAGTAATGTACTGACTGTGAGTGGGAGTGATTGCGGGACGTCGCGTCATGTGTGAATTATTTTAACAAAATATCACATTAGGCCGCTGATGAAAAATCACCGGTGACAAAATCACGCGTTATTTCACTGTTACAAAATGAAATCATATCACCATTTAACAATGAAATAGAAGTAGCAATCATTTCTATGCCTAGTCGGTAGAGTAGGTTCAAACGTTTACAAGCTAAAACAGAAGGTGGTCGTATGCGCCCGCGCAGACGTTAATTGAATATTAACTACGCGGAAAACTCGTGACAATAAATGTGATCTAAAGTGATCTTGTTGGAGACACGAGAATCAGCATCGTTGATAAGATGTGGTTCGTGATGATTTTGTGATCAAACGGTGAAACCAAAGGATTGTGTTGTTCTGATGGAATGAATGTAAGAACCAGAATTTTATTGCCGGTTTTACGACTAGTTTCGATCTTACAAAGTGTTTTCCTGTAGCATGAATTTTATTCATAAAATTTATCAACCGTTCTGAGAGTGCACGCTCTTTATTTTGATTATTTTTTATCAAAAGCCTATTTCCAGTGATAATTTATATATTAATCAATATAAAATATTAAAAGGCTTATCTTAAAGCCTTAGCTGACTGACTGACAGACAATGCACAGGCCAAATAACTAAACGCAGACTTGAAATTTGGAGGGCCAGATCGTCAAAAAATTTAGGCGCGTAAGGAATTTGTCGATTCGCGATGTTATTTATTTATTTTTAGATCTAAAACAAAACCTACCAAACTGTATACTTTTAGATAGATAGAAATAAAGATAGATAGATGGCATCTTTATTGCACACCTTAAAATAAAGATACATGAAGAAAAAACAATAGGTACTGAAGAAAAAGTGGTACAATGGGCGGCCTATCGCTAAGAGCGATCTCTTCCAAGCAAACTTGGTTTAGGTTTTGATTTAGGTGATTCACATTTGGTGTGAGTAGGAAATAGGAGTAACGCATTTTGTCTCTTAGATAAAAAAGTAAATACAGGTCATGTCATGAACCTATTGATTTCAATAAAAACAATAAAGTCAATAAACTTTTACATAAACAATTCAAAGATAACGATTGTTCTATAAATTATTAACCTACATATAACAGCTTCCATATACTGATTTATTTATAAACAATACGGGGAACAATGTGATTTCATAATAATTATATTGATGCAATCTGATTTTAAGGCAACAAAATACAAAATTTGGTCATAAAAATTGGTTGTCTGTTAAGTTGTTTTACGGACGATAGTTTAACGTGACTACCAGCGTTACCGGACAATAGCGTTACCGGACAATGACAGCGTTACCGGACTATAAGCGATACCGGACAACGACAGTGTTACCGGACAATGACAGCGTTACCAATGACGTCAACGTTTTTGTGCATGCATTGCGTTTTATATTTCATCGATTTATTAGACGTAGTCACGTCAAAAAAACGCGACTTGAAATATAATGTCAACTGTACGCGTATCGCGAAATAAGTTTTGTCCTGGCATTTGCGTCGCAGCGCTAGATTTGGATGCATTCAATGCCAAATGCCAGTATAAAACTGAACGGAACAGAACAAGACGATGTGAACTGTAGCGTAAGGGTTTTCATGTTTTTCGTGCGTATCTTGTATGTATGTAAATTTCTTTGTGACGTATCTTCCAAACGACTAGATGGATTTTGACAGTTTAGGTATCGTTAGATTCGTCTCAATAACCTGAGTGTCCTTAGATGGGTTTTTAAAAATAATCAAAATGGCGGATTTTTGGCACTCAATAGTAGGTTGTTGAAAAAAATATGTTGTTTACCAAAACTATCGAGTAGGGTATCTAAATGAAGGAAATTAAAAGAGGATTATAAAATAAAATATAAATTTAAATTTAATTTGGAATAATGAATTGGCAATTAATGTAAATATAATATTATCGCAGTCGGGTTTTCAGTTTTTATTAACTACAAGTTTGTTTGTGTTTATCGCATATCTTCGCTTACGAAGGAGATTGGGAAAAAACGGTTTTACCCAATCTCCTTCGCTTATGTGCGGCGCGCGGAATTGCGTCTGAAATAGTAGGTATTCGTGGAATATTCCATTACTTATTGTTAAAGTTCTACCAAGGTCTCATAACTATTTCCTTAATAGAGGTGGGTTTATTAAGAGAAGTTTTTTGAAAGTTTTGTACATAACTTCGTAAATTTTATTAAATTTAATTTACTATTCAGTATTACCGTAGTTGACTAGAACTGATAAGAAAGTCTACTAAGATTAGGTGATTAATTAATGTCATATTGTTCTTTTTGATTAACAACCTATTGTGTAGTAAGTAGTAGCAGTAGTTATAAGTAAATATATGATCTATACCTGATCGTGGTATCTCAAAGTTCTGGTCATGGGCAGGTGTATTCTTACCATTCAGAAACTCTATCAAATTACTGCCTTTGCAGATGTTTAAAAAGGAAATTTTCATTTATCAACCTATCACTGATATAAGTTGAAACTATTTCTAAGACCTTAGCAAACGTGCCACTGAACACAGCGACCGGTAGCTGGGGAACATCAATTTTCATACATTTTTTCGCTGTAGCGCGCCGCCACTGGCGACACGTATGGCTCGCTACTGTGACGCGCAACAAAATATATGTAAGCTGACAGTCGCCGGCCACCAGTGGCTGTGGTCGGTGGTGCGTTTGCGGTCGGCGTTATTGTCCAACGGGTAATTTTATATTCTAGAATATGCTAGATCCTAAGAATTCATGCTAACCAGCTTTTGTTTTACAGGTCATAGAAGGCCCGGAAAATGTGGACCTATTCAAGCATAGATATCCCTGAACCCACCTCCCTGACCAGAACAGACCGGGTCAAGATATATCTCTCCGAGTGCGTCGTGTGCTTCTGCATAGTTTTTTTCATAGTGTGTGTGGCACTCCTACTCTACCTATTCTACCACCTGTACTCTTCCGTCAATAACTCAAAAATACATGAAAAACTCGTGGAAAGCTAAACTTTACCTTACTTAGGATAAGTGAGTGCAAAACTACCGTATACATATATTCAGTGTACTGTAAACGGCTTTGTCTTGAAAACGCACAAGGCAAACTGAAGAAAGTAGAGACTTGAATTTTTAAAAGTATGTAAAGAAGTATATGCGTGTAAAAAAGGAACTTTCAACTGACTTAAAAAAAAAGAGGAGGTTATCAATTCGGTTATTTTTTTTTATGTTTGTTACCTCGGAACTTTGTTGGTTATGAAGCGATTAATTATTTTTTTTGTTTGAGAGAATATACGTTTAAATTGATTCCATAGAAATTTTATTAAAATCGGTTTCGTAGTTTAGGTTTTAAATCAAAATAACTAAAAAAAGTCGTTCAAGTGAACAAAATTACGTATTTTACTTCCCTGTGACTTGTCAGTGGTGCCTACGGACACTATACCTGTCCCATCGAAGACGGTTGTTGTATGTTTTTGTAAAACATTGTATTACTTCGCAACGCAAACGAAATAGTTGGTATCAGCTAGTATCCTACATAAGTTTCTACATAGGTACCAACAACTCAATTCCGGAGAACACATTTACAAGGCATGTTCCAGTCTCCAAGAGACGTTTTGTACGAACCAAGACCTGCTGGATCTGAACAAACTCGTATTGATAAAATTAAGACATGCATCATAGAAATAGCGGTATTTTTGTGCATAACGTTTTTCATCTGCTGTCTTGGTCTGCTCCTATATTTGTTCTTCCATCTTTATGTTACTGTTACCACAGGCCAGGAACATGGTTTAGCTGAGAGCTGAAGGGCTGAGCTGTTATTTTGTCCCATTCATTTAACTATTTCTGTATAGCACTGTGTATTGTTGATAATGATAGGATCATTATTAATTACAAAAAAAAAAAAATTTTTTTTTCTGTTGGCGAGCTAGATGTGGTAGGGAAGGAGTATCTAGGCCAAGGAGATCTTTTAAAGTTTTTTTTTTTTCTGTTGGCGAGCTAGATGTGGTAGGAAAGGAGTATGTAGGCCAAGGAGTTGGGACTTTAGTGGGAGTTCCAGCTGACGGGCACCGCGATAATAACTATCATTAAAGCTGTGGCACTTAACTCTATTACTGATTACCATGCTGATTGATTACCATACCGCCGTGGCAGATCACCTTGAATTAATTGTTACTAAGTCGATTTTTTTTTTTTCTACTTTGTGATCGATGATCAAACTCAAAAGCCCGCTAATTTTACTAACGACAGTGCTCGTCAAACGGGAATAGATACAGTAATACATACAACTTATACAACAAACATATACCTAAGTACCTACTATGTTATAAAATAATATTTTTGCCAAAAATAGTTTAATAAATTATACGAAGTGCGAACTAGTCGTTGGTAAATAAACAGTTAAAGTAACGTAAGCTTTGTTATAAAGATAAGAAAATAATGACTGAAATGTTCTTGTTGTAATTGTTACATGTTTAAACAATAAAATGTACCTAATAAAATACATAATAGTTTATAATCTATTCAACTCCTCTTGTACAATGCACGTACATTGTACATGTAATAAAGCGATAAAGATTATGATTATGAATAAGTATAAAAATGATTTTATTTTTCATCGAAACTGTGTATAATAAATATTATAAGTTGTAAATAGTAAGTAATAGTTGTGTATTCTTAGTACTCTGTGGTAATAGTAAGGAATCCAATCCCGCTTTTTTGATATGGGATTGGATTCCCTTTATTCCCTGAGTGTGTGGAATAATTCCAATATTTTGTAATCAACCGTTGACATTGTCTTTCCACTGGTATTGAAGAATACTGGAAGACAAGGGTGTGAGTTGGGGCTTCATGCTTCAGGTTGGTTAAAAACTTAATACCATAGCCAGCCACTTGGATTACATGAAAAGAAGAAGTGAGCAATAAATTCTGTATAAAAATAGCATTAAAAACCTACGAAAAGACGCCCCTGAAACCAACACTTTACAGCTTCACTTCAATAGGTATTATGAATGCGCAAGTTTCTAATTAAAGAATGGATAGATAGATGGATGTTTGTTCCTCAATCACGCTGAAACTACTGAACCAATTGAACTGAAATAATTAAGTTATGTATGTATCTATAGTACATGCATATCCAAAGTTTATGAGCTGGAATATGTTTATTGGCTTCTCTTGTTCCGATACCAAGCTAGTTTTGCCAAATTCACAAAACCAAGTAAAATTAATTTCAATGTTATCTTGACACAAACTATAAAAGTAAACGTAAAATTGAACTTCGAAGGCACCTACTTGAAATAACAATGACACTTTGTTACCTAAAGAGGCGTTCCCACCGAGAATAAGTATGTACATAATCTATTACCTACTTGTAATGTAACCTTACTAGTCTTAAGTAAGACAATATTCTTAACCGACTTCAAAAGGAGAAGGTTTTTAATTCAGTTGTATTTTTTTTTTATGTTTGTAACCTCAGAACTTCTTTATTTATCAACCGATTTGGTTAATTATTTATTTGAAAGAATATATGTACTACCTACTTCTGTTAGCTAAGTTCCATAGGAATTTCATCAAAATCAGTTTAATATTTTGGTTTTTTAATACAATATTACACTTGTTTTTTTTTTTTTTAATTTAGCTATTATTTGTAATTTGCTATTAAAACCACTATAGGTATAGCAAAATGAATGGACCGCGCGGCTTGCCAAGCCGTCTCAACGTAGCCTACGGAGGCTTCCGTCGATTGGGACCACTAGGTTTTGGACCGCGGTCCCAAACGACGGAACTATTAAATTTAATTATTTTTCTTCCGGCGATTGGGACCACTCTCGAAAACAATGAAAAAATCTATTGTTCAAGACAAATACAGTACAGTCAAAGGTAAAAGTATTAAGGTAGATGTCCAGCAGCGGCCCTATAGAGGTTAAAATAATTATGAAAGCAAATGTTATTGATGAGAGTGCGCCTTAACTTTCTAAGATCACTTCACTTAATACCGCAGATTCCTGGAAGAGTGGGCTTGCTCTTTTAACGATAAGGTTGGCTATTGTTTCATCGTTCTCTTTGTAATTAGTTTTCTTTGGATTTAGTCGGTAAGGATCTAACAAAAAAATCTGTTGTAAATTTACTTATCCGTTATTTACCTACTTTTTGTGGTGTAAAATCAATCAGGTTTTTTTTATCTATAAAGCAACAGATTGATGATGAAAATATTATTATAAAGTAGTAGACCCCGAATTCCTGTAACTAAGTAGGTACATATGTTTTTTTGGACGGAAATGTGTTCACACCATTGAAGGAAATTTGCGTTCACTGGTTCAGACGAGTTTAATTAACATTGCAAATATTTTTATTATTAAATAATTATGGTTTAGTCACTATCAATTTTAATCATAAAACGATTTTACCGCAACAATCAAATTGCTGACCACTCGACCTCAGTGTAACTAACACAGTTTCTACCTACCTACCTTGTTTACAACCTCGACCCAGCAACGAGACGCGTCATCGAAATAAGTAAGTACAGTAAATACAAGAAAACTAAGAAAAATCTTGCGAAGAATTATGAATTATTATTATAAAAACCTTAAAAAGTGTAAATATGCTGCTCTCGGTAACGGTTACATATTTCTGCCTCTTGGGGTTGAAACCCGGACCCAATGTCCGTGCAGCTCGGGCGCTTTGCTCCTGTACAAGGAGCTAGCAAAGCGTATTGATAGACAAATCAAACGACCAAAGGGCTGGGCACAGGGGCTGGGGCTTGCCTCGATCAAAGGATTAGCATTGCTATTCGACGAGGTAACGCCGCCAGCCTTTTGGGTACTTTGCCCGCGGACAGTGACCTAAATTCTGTGTTTTATTTATAATTTTAGATAGCTATTCTTTATTTTCATACCTAGTTAAGTCATTTTAGTTAAATTATGTTTTAGCATTAAGTTAGTAATTAGTTGTGTAAATAAATTTATTATTAATAAATTAAGCCTGGCTATGAATTAAAATTTTGAGATGAATGACATAGTACTTATTACTCTATCACTAAAGTATTGAAATTACAGTTTTAATTTGTGAGTATTAAAGTTATGTTCATAGGTTTTCATGATTGACCTGGATGGAAAGAAAAAACTGAATTAAAGAGCAAAAGAAGCAAGAGCGCCTTATTAAATTCCAGCTGCAATGGCATTATAATGATTGCCTCCTTACATCGATGCGATGGCCGGTCACAGACAGAATTCGCAAAAAGATGTGGAAAACTGAGTGTGCAGTGGGAATATTAGAGATTGTTTTGAATAAGCTTTCTTATTCTTATCTTCTCACTAGTTATTTCGAACCAGTGTGGTGAAAGGATTTGAAGTGCGCCTTCTTTCGTGCACTTAATATAAATTTAAATTAAACATTTCTTAAAATAATTAAAAAAAAGTAAAGGAAAACATATAATATTGATAAGAATAGAATATTGATTTTATCAAACTCCATTTCACAATTTTTTACATGCCATAGGTACTTGTTTATAAAATTTTTCTTTTAGAGGAGATGTCAAAGATTAGTATAAAGATTTATATAGACTCTGTACTTGACTGAAAAACTACATATATATTCAATTATAATTTTAAGAAACCGAATTGACAATAGCTTGAAAAAAAATATACTTATTTTTTTCTAGAAGTGCGCATTGCGTACAGGCAAGTTCTAATTTTTATTAAGGCGAATAAACATATTATGAAGGTGAATAAAATCAATTAAAAAGTCTACTAACGTAGACTTTGACTAACTACTACTAACGTAAATTGATTTCCTTTTATTTTTTTATGTTGGCGTTAGATGATGAGTTATCATCATCTAACGCCAACGAACGCCAAATCAATGAACATTCGGCATAATTTAATTCCTCAAAGATTGTAAAGTTATCGGAAAGTCCACAGACCTACTTTATTATTCAACATTATATCGATTTGCTAAGTTTATTTCCTCAAAGCGTTTTTAAAGCTAAACTAATTAGACCCGTTGACTGAATGCCGCTATTGTAAAAGGCCACTGACCACAAGACATGTTAAATAATTCCATCACAAAAATTTCAACACGTTAACGGATCAAGGATATTTCTACAAGGGGCTTTGACATCAAGCGTTTAAATTAAGACTAAGATTATGTACCTGGTCAAAGCTAAACCTTTAAGGGTGCTCTGGCGGCATTTCCTCAAAACAGATGAGACATTTAAGGGCAATCCTCAAGGCAAATTTCCATACAAAATGTTTCGGACAAATACTCAAAAAGTACGCCGTATTATAGTTATTTCTTCACACTATTCGTTTCGTCTATGTTTTCCGATTGTGTCGACAAAAATTAGTAAGGTTTCATACTTTAATTTAGATTTTATACGTGTTTTAAAATTAACACTACTAATTTAAAAACACGTATAAAATCTAAATGGAATTTGTATGGAAATTTGCCTTGAGGATTGCCCTTAAAGCGAAATACGTCTTTGTTTCATGAATGGAACTAGTACAATGCAAATAGTAGGCCTTAGCATCGAAAAAAGGCACTAGCCTTACTTAAATCCTTTAGTTAGGGTATGTAGAGTAGGTGCATACAAAGAGCTATTCAATTTGTGGTTTTGATAACATCATCATCAGCCAGGTAGGACCCACTGCTGGGTTATAGGTCTCCTTTCGCTTAAGCCAGTTTTTGTTTTGTTATTTTATAATATAACTTATAAAATAGAAAATGAAAATAGATAATTATCTATCAAGTATGTTTTATTTATTTACACAATGAACTACTAACTAAATACTAAAACATAATAAAACTAAAATTACATAACTAGCTTTAAAAATTAAGATGAAATATAAAATTATATATCAATTTTAGTTATCAAGTTATTTATGTAACCGAATTCAAAATTTAATCAGTGCACCTTCGCTTGCCCTAATTGCGACCATGAGCATAGTTTTTGCCTTCCTGCCTTCGATCGTTCACCTCCAGGAGATTGACAAGACGAAAATAAACTGACGACACAACTCTATAAGTAGTAAACGTCAGAATCTATCTACTCGAAAATCTACTGTCTCGACTTTTGCTTTTTGCAAAGCGTTTGCCCATTCTTATTAACTTCCATTGTGAAATGTTACGATATTTTGAGATAAATTCACATAAATATATTTATTGATCATAGAATCAATAGCACTCCATATGTTTAAGTATAATTTATCTAAACGTATCCTATTGCCGTTATATGTACATCTCACACACATTTTAAAAAGGTTTTGATTTAATTTGGCGGTATTGATAACATAATATTACTATTAACCTTGGTGCTGCAGCTCTATATTTATATTGATTTAATTTACACTATGATGTGTATAATGAAAATATATAATAATAATAAAAATATATGTAATATATATAGACATAGACAAACATGTATTTACCGCATATGTATGTATCAATCATATGAGATTTTACAGATGGAGAAAGTATACAAGGATAATAATATTAGTAGTAATATTAATTAAGTATAAGTAATAGCATGGACAAACTATATGAATTAATTTTACTAGTCTTAGTATTAGGTGCTGTAGGTAAATTGCAGGTCGTCCAACTTCATCCACGTTTAACTCCAACCTTCCTCCCAGGAAGGAAAATAAGAAAATCCGGAAAATGTTCGCTGAGTGCAATCTAGCATTAGTTTTCTATTGACGTTGAAGAGCCATTACGTTATATAAAAAAATATATTTTACATATTCTTAAACTATAAGCTAGAAATTATAATGTTTAAAAAAACATGGCTTCTATTTAAAAACTGTATTCATTTTTTTAATACCCACTCACTACGAGATCATGTTAAAACTATGTTATTATGTAAAAACTGTTTTCATGTATTTCGAAGAATTTGGCCTGGTAGAGCGAGGAGATAGAATAAATGCAGAGGTAAGACTATGACTGAAGGCTAAGGCGGTGTCCTAATAGAACGCGATCACGCGATCGTCGCGCGAGCAAGCGATGCGACCGTCGCGCGATCGCGCGATCAAACGTACTAACGTCAAATAGGCGTCCCGATTGGCAGTCGCGCGATCGCGCGACGCAACGCGATGTCGATTGGGACGCCTATTTGACGTTAGTACGTTTGATCGCGTGATCGCGCGATCGGCGTTCGCGCGAACTTGCGATGGTCGCGTCATCGCGTTCTATTAGGACACTGCCTAAGAGCTAAGACTCAGAGAGGCCTTTGTCCAGCGCTGTACTAAAGTTGGCTGATGATCAGATGACGATGAGGGCAGAGACAAAAAGGATTTCACTTGTTATAATGGTACTATACTATAATAGTGTTTTTTTAAAGTAGAGACAATCTATCAAATACATATATCAAAAATAGGAGAGCACTAGATTACACTCTTTGTATGAAACTTCCACAATTTCATGTCTATAAGATAATAAAAACTATTCAGTTTTCCTATTGACGCACATAGAAAAGAAACAAGCCTTTAAATTCTCTTTAGATTAAATAGAGCAATTGAGCGTCTTAAAAACTCATTCTCGCCTCTTTACAGGTCTTGGAAAAATCTAATTTTCTCGTCTTCAAGTTGACAGCCGATGCTGGGTTGGAAAATTGCAAATGCAGAACTTAGTTTTTTAAATCTACAATTAGTAGTATTATAGTAGATAAATCTGTTACGTTGCATAGAAATTGTGGATTTAGATAACATATTTACAAACTTTTTGGATCGAAACTTTGGATTACAACGCGACGGCTGATGAAGTAGATAAATGTAAAATAGAATTAAATGTAATTTTTAGCAACTAAGTATGTGTTTGTACATATAATGTCAAAATAACCTACCAAAATAATCGTTTCAAACGAGTTTATTTGAACTTTACTTTAAACTATTTTTTTTTTTTTAAACTTTATTTGCTAGACAAAATAAATAAGTAAGAACCTACTTATGCACCAGAACTAGTTTTTTTTTGTTCAAACACAACTAGGTAACTAATTAAGTTTGTTGCGCGCTTCGCTTCTTTCTCAAGGCCACGTCACGCATCTAACTCGATAACCATTATCACAATTTTATCATCAAAAGATGCGCAGACGCAGCCGTTCACTGATGCAGGAGAGCGAAATTTATTTAGAAGCGCGACAGCCGCCGACCGGTGAGCACGCACGTACCAAACGTGTGAAAAAATTAAAAACTACGTGAAAAACGTGTTCAAAATTATGGTGAGTTTTGTGATTCACTTTTTGTATAGTGTTGTGGTTTACTTGTGTTTGTGAAGTCACCTTTGAATTTTTTATGGTTAATTTCGTTTCCCGCGCTAGTGAACACGTGTTATATTTGCAACAGGAGTAGGTAGAGGTTGCGAAATCTAAACTCATTAATTTCTTTTACGTAAGGAAATACTGCTGTACAAATATACTACCAATTACAGTTTTAATAATGTCTTAACTAATTAAATTACATTAATTACTTTGACTGCTTCGTGTTCTCAGCAAACGCAGTGAATGCAATATGCAATTTTGTGCATGATTGTCAGAGATCAAATTTACTATTACATATTATTTTATTGTTCAAGTTTCTAACTGAATTGCGTTTAAATTCTATGGTTATAGGTTGGTAGAATATCTGCTGTTATGTATTTCAAAACTTGGTCTTATTTTACTATGATGCAGGTGGGAGAAAGTTTATACAACTGTATTCGATCAGTATCTAGGTAGGTTAAGTACACAAACGAGTACATTATTAAACATACATACCCAGGACACAACGTACTTATCAAATATTTAAATAATCTACCCAATAAACAGCACGTTTATTATTTTGATATCGCGTGATAATTTTAATTAGATTGTAATAAGATAAAAGATGAATTAAGTATACATTGCTGAATATTTTTCTATTCAAGTAAATTTTCTTCAGTGTTATTTGTTGCATTAATTCATCAATTTTAAAAATAACACCATAAGTACACCTTTATAGAGTAGGTACCTATCTACTATGGCAGGTGCCTTTATTAGAACTCTTAAACATAAAGTACTAACCGAAATATTACTGTTTACTAGCTTCTGTCCTTTTTCCAATAACATAAACTATATATCTTCCGAATTTAATCTAAATCGGTTCATTTGTTTCTGCGTAATTGAGCAGCAGACGTACAAACATCCATAAATTGATTCTAAAGCGGGGAATTCACTAGACGGACATGCCCGCGGGCAGTATGTACAGGCATGTCTGTCGCCGCAATAAACTACACAGACTTATCAGCAGCTCAAGGCTGTAAGAGTTCCGTAGGGACTCAATTTTTTCTTAACATAAGCTAAAATCGGCTTCCGGGTATGGCCCGCGCAGACAAAATGAAATCGCACGGACGAGCCACGGGCAGTCTGCCAGACTAACTGCGACGGTCCTACACTACGTTGCACAGACCTATAGTAGCGAGGTCCGACGGGCATGTCTGCAGTTTTGCCCGCGGGCATGTCCGTCTAGTGAGTTCCCCGCTTAACAAACTTTCACATTTGGTCTTGTCTGACTGTATGACCGACTGTCAAAAACGTGTAGACTTGAAAATAATGAACCAATGAACGTAGAGACTTGAAATTTAGAGGGTATGTTCGCCAAAAAGTGTAGGCGAAGAAAGGAATTTAGTTAATACGCAAATGAAGTTGTGGGTGTCAGCCAGTTACATATAAGTGGAATAGGAAATGGGACTTCAGTAGCAAAATAGGCCTTCAACTAAATTCAATCTGGTAGAGACGCTCTAAATAATTGAGATTAATACAACATAATAAAACGATAGATAAGTAGAGATACCTCAAAGTTTTACAAATATATACCTACATATGTATGTGTATATCATAACATAATATTCATCATAACTGGACAGTTTTAGTGACCGTAAACACCACTGAAAATTCACAAAACACGCAATTTAGTACACTTCGTCAAAATATTTTGTTCAGTAATTTTTATTTTTTAAAACTAAACTATTGAACCGCTTTCAATGAAATTTCTATGTCACCAATCTAAAAGTGTATCTTAAACGAACCAAATAATGTATTATAATCTTTTAAATCGGTTTTTAAACAACAAAGTTTTGTACTTAACAAACATAAAACAAACAAATTGAGAACCTACTTCTTTTTTGAAGTCGTTTGAAAACGGTACATACCATTGTGTCACACCATACAGGTGGCTATCGAGTCCTTCTTGGAAAGACCTTGTCAACCATTTGATGGGGAACCTTTGAAGGAACTTGCTGCTCTACTATGACGAAACGCTTTGGCGCGCCGATCGATTTGACCCCATTCCTACTATGGAATAGACTCTACCTGTATTATAGGTACCCCTAGATTAATTATCTTTTCTACTATAAAATAGACTCTTCCTGTATAATAGGTAGTCTTAGATCCATTATCTTTCCTACACTATAGAATAGACTCTACCTGTATTGTAGGTAGTTCTAGATCCATTATCTTTCCTACCTACACTATAGAATAGACTCTACCTGTATTATATCCTAGATCCATTATCTTTCCTACACTATAGAATAGACTCTACCTGTATTGTAGGTAGTCCTAGATCCATTATCTTTCCTACTATGGAATAGACTCTACCTGTATTATATGTAGGTATCCCTAGATTCATTCACTTTCCTACTATAGAAAAGACTCTACCCGTATTATAGGTACCCCTAGATTCATTCACTTTCCTGCTATAGAAAAGACTCTACCTGTATTTTAGGTACCCCTTAGATTCATAAGAATGTCATCAGTATTTAGTCATTTATTGCCATATTGGGTAGGTAGGTTACATCTCAGCTCTTTATAAGTTGTCTATAAACAGCTACCCAATATTACCCGTTTAGGGTGATGCAATCACTAGAGGTGAGCGGATATTAGTAAATGTTAAGTCAAATTAACAATTATTTCTTATTAATTATAGGTAAGTACTCAAACTAAATGTCGCTAAAAGAGTCATTGGAGTTTTCGATAGTACTTTCTCAGTTATTTCAGCTTTGCAAGAGAAACAAATAACCGATAAATTTGTTTGCGTGATTTCTTTTATCTACCATATTTTAGTAAAATGTATTTCCCCGGGGAAATTAGTTTGGTGATTACATGTCTGGTATTACCTACTTACTTACACACCTACTTGTGTGCTCGTGAATATTCAAAACCGAAGTCTTATCGTTGCCAGCAAACGGATACCGGTCATCCATGCAAATGATCTGTACAGACAACAACATAAGCAGATTATACGATAAAAAACTAAGTTCATTCCGATAATAATTATAAGTCATTCATGAAAATGTTCTTTTAGGTATATGAAACTTTTTGGCCTTCAGTAACATAATGTTTTATGTGAATGTTAGGTCAGAAGTTTTGACTCAAAACTTCTTGGTAATCTTGGAGAAGATATAAAAATTAAAAGATCAAATCTTGATAGTCAATAGTATTCTTATGTCAATTTAAAAAAAACAATTTTAAGGGGTATCCTCCAATCCGAATTCCATACAAAATGTTTCGGACATATATTCAAAAAGTACGCCGTATTATAGTAATTTCTTTACACTATTCGTTTCGTCCATGTTTTTTTATTTCGTCAACAAAAAAAGTGAAAGGTTTCATACTTTGATTTAGATTTTTTACGTGTTTTAAAATAACCCTTATAACTTAAACCTAAATGTACCTATTATTGTTGTTGACTGTACCAGACGCTTATGCTTAATTGAAAATGAGCATACAGTGACAAGTGTCACTTACATCCCGCTTCGAGGTACCTATATTGCCTATCTATCCCTATTCGGCTGCTCAGCTATACTTCACAATAATTTGTACATATCAAGAAGGTATTAGTTGGTATTATGATTATAATAATGTACACGTAGTAGGTAAATAACTAACTTCACCTATTTACCTTGTTTCCCATGACACTCTTTTTCATCAATTGTATCAGCGTTTGACAATAAAGGGAGCAAAAGCTCTCCCATCAAGCACAGCTTCAAGACCTAAGCTCTGCTTAGTTTGGGGCTAGATGGCTTTGTGTTTAATGTCCAAAATATTTATTATTATTATTTATTATTTAATCGAAATCGTTTGTAATTTGGTGTTGATTTGTACGCTTACAACTGAGTAACTTATCAACAGATCGAGATAAAAATTTTAGAATAGGTAGTTGTCTAACATTGACCTACTTTTTCTTTTAGTTGGCAAGACCAGAAGAATAGAAAAAGGAAAATATAAATAAATAATGTTTGGACAATTCACACGACGCCATCTACTAAATTCTTGTACTTTGAAAGAAAGAATGAAAGAAAATGATTTAAATTGCCAGAAAATACCTACATATACGCAATAACCACCTATTTCTAAAACATTAATCTCGGTTGGTGAGAATTGGTCAGATGTCCTTGACTCAGATACCTATTTCAGTTATTTTTAATTGTCATACGGGCTTGTTTCGAGTCAATAGTTGAGATAGAGTCTGATTAAGAAGAGAAGAGACGAGTGATTGGAGATAAGAACTCACTATTTGGGCGGCAAAAAGTGAAAGTAATTATCATCATGTCATAATCATTAGACTTTTCTCTATTTCCCGAACGGCACCATGAATTGGTAGCCTAATGGGAATAGTACCGTTGTCATTTACAACGTCGGCTTTTAGATTTGTTCTCCCAACTGAAGATCATCAATATACTACAGCCTAAACCAATGAATGTAGAGACTTGAAACTTGAAGATTGTGCTCGTCAAGACCTGAAAGTGCGTACTAAGAAAATAATTTGCAACACAAACGAAGTTGCGGGCATCAGTTAGTGCTACATAAAATTCATGGTTCGTTTGATTTTTCTCTCGTTCAAAAATGTAGTTCTCCTCTTTTTTTTACAGCCTGTACATATTTAGCCATCCCATTAAATATGATGTAATTTTTGTCTATTATTGTACGGAAGTATATCGAATCCGTGTTATGTAGATATTAAAGGCAACACGATTCGTAGCGAGTTCACATCAACTTAAATATAAATGCTTGTTTTGTATTGTATGGAAATAGACAATTTTCAAAATTATCTTTATAATCACTGTCATTGGAAAAAACATTATTGGACAGTCAATGCGACTAGTGACTTGCCGCACGGCAAAAATCGACCCGTCTAAACACCCCATTGATAAATCTTATTTTATTCCAATATAAGTCATACATATTTCGTATAGAAATCATGTTACTAAGCTCATTCATAGTATAAGTAACATTAGCCTATATCTAGGCACACATGCATAAAATCAAGTTGAGGATCTATACGAGCAAATCTTGCACAAATAACTTGTCCTCCCTTATTAAGTTCCTAGTACCTACTAGTTATCTAGGTATTATTTTCTTGGGTCATGTTGATGTTGGTTAGTGGAAAAACACACCAACCATCATCCGCCATAATGTCATCGCAGTACGTGTGTAATTATAAATTCAGCAAACACCATCGGAAGGATATAAAACCACCATATAAATAATTATAAAGCTAAGATTCAGATCTAGTACACCTTCTATGGTACGCATTACTGTTTTGGACGCAAGTCAAGATTTGAGGTATCGACCTCGATCAATCAAATCCAAAGATACATAATATCCTGTTATAAAATAAAGCAAATACTCGTAAATCAAAGAAACAATATTATTTATTAATAACTTTTGGACAGAACCACAACTATTATAAAATCAACGATGTGAATTTTCGTCAGAGCAATTATTTTTTATAGCTACATCATAAGGGGCATCCTCAAATCTGAATTCCATACAATTTTTTTCGGACAATAACTCATAAAGTACGCCGTATTATAGTAATTTTTCACACTATTCGTTTTTACCCTTAATATTGAAACTTTAATCGCTATCAGATGACAAAAAAATCGAGGAAGAAGGAATAATGGTACTCTACCATAGCGAAATACTTGAATACCTACTAGCAAAAATGTGTTAAGTTTTTTTTTAATTGAAACCTAATACAATTCGAACGTACGTCATCGTTGTTTACATAGAACAATTTAAATTTTATTTTTGTTAAAATATTCAATAGCTGTATGTATAATAAAAACCTATTACCTACAAGAAGTAAGTTCATTTAATATAATATATGAAGTTAACATATCATTTATATTATCTACAATCACGTCACAGTAACAATTTGCCAAATTATCGATACACATTGGTTTTCACTTGACTTATAAATTATCTATCACACCTTCACCACAAGGAGATTAGCTGATCGATTGTTGCTGTTTATTTGAGTTTGATTGAATTATCATAATTACAAGTATTTTCTACCTTATTTTTTATAAATAACATCCAAGCTATTTAAGCCTTAGCAAAAAACGTTTTTAATAAGCAATAAGTAGGTATATTCCAATCCATTACAAAAATTATATGAATATGTTACAATAACATTAATTCGTCAGTTCTGAACAACCTCACAATGGCTTTCAATTTTAATTAAAAATATATATCCAGCTTCCATAGGCAGGTACTTCATACTAACGAATGCTTATCTGTGTACGCAGTCGGGATGGATTCTGTACCTACGAGTGCAAAAAACTGAATTTAAAAGTTGAGCGGAAAAAGCAATAAATCAATATATATAAAAAGCTTAGTCCTAACTGACTAACTGAAAGACAACGTACAAGCCACGCCACTGGACGTAGAAACTTGAAATTACGAGGGTGTGTTCATCAAAAAAGGTAAACGTGTACTAAGAAGGATTTTGTTAATTTGCAACGAATTTGTAGGTATCAACTACATAGTATTTTATACAGCTCTTACACTCAATTCCATTTTTCTCGGGATAATAAAATTGTTAGAAAATGGTTTCTAGTTCAAAACCAAACTAAGTTTAATAAAATTTTCGAACTTAAGTTGTGCTTTAGTGTCGGATTCAACCCTGATCAAGCTTAATTTATACATCACTATTGGCGCCCAGGAAAATTGGATGCAAAAACCTGTCGGCCAGATGGAAAATGCGAATATGTATTTGGGAATGACAGCGGCATTAATGTTGCTTTGTTTACAAAATGAAGCCTGTTTAATTAGTTCGGTATTGGAAAAAACGAAACTGAATACACAGCGCTGCTGGGCTGGACTGATGTACGCGATATACAGCTTAGTGTATATCAGCTTTTCATATACCCACTGCAGAATTAAGCTTGATAACCCAACTACGGCGAAGCAAAAGGAGGGTTATGATTTTGACCTCTATGTATGTATGTATCTTCATATGTTCCCTTTTACTTCCAAACTGATCAAATTTACAAAACGGACCACGGCACATAACAATTTCAGATGAGAATATTTTCTTTTTAGAGCGTGATTTTACAGTTGTCGGGTTTAAGATTTTAACTTTATTTTTATTTTGAATATCAGCAGTAATGCATTAGAATGTTTCACACTGACCATATTCGGTTGGTATTTGATTTGATGACTCCTGTTTAGTGGATGGAGGATGACTCTATGTTTTTTTCATTTTCATTTATGTTACCTTCGAAATTAAATTATATACTTAAGAAAAATACTTGGGTATTTAGTTGTATTAATATGCTGTACTAAAAATATTATGAAGAGATATACATATTTTATTTACTATGTATAATAAAAAATAAAAAAATAAAATTTTATTTATTTTCGGTGATTATTCGATTATTATTTCATATAATTTGTGTTATCCAAATTTCCCAATAAATTTATTTTGACTACAATAATCATGATGCCAATTTATCATTCTAATGACATCACGATGCAGACTTGCATATCCCCATCAAACATCACGTGAGTGATGGCGAGGCTCATGAATAGAACATGGAAGGCTCTGCTCGCGTTTAAAGCGTGTCTTAGGTTTTTATAGCATTCGAAAGCAGTTGTTAAAATTCCGAGAAGCCCAGGTAGGTTCGTCGGTAGCGGCTTGTTCGTAATGCGCTGAGATAAACGATTTTTTCGTGGTTCATTGGACGGAGGTAGGTACAGACAGCGTCAGAAATAAGTATCCCCCTTGCACAAGACACCCAGCTATAAATCCTTTCAAAAAATTTAATTCTTAAAATTATTTTTCGGATGACATACTGTTATACAAATATAATCTATTTTTTAAAGACAAAACTTCTCCATTCGCTGCGACGGTGATATATAGGGATTTGAAGCTGGGTATTATAATGCAAGGGGGATACTTATCTATGACGCTGTCTGTACATATTTTGAAGAGATTCATACCTACATATACTTATGTATATATAGGTATCAACCACTACCTACTTCTACTTTTAAGTTGAAAAGAAAGGAAAAGCCGTTACTTACCGACTTCATCATCATCATCAACCTATAGCAGTCCACTGCTAGACGTATGTAAGTCTATTCCAAGGCGCACCACTGAGCCCGATCTTCGCTCTTCTCATCCCCGATCTGCTGGATATATATAGCGCCTGATGATTTATAAAATAAAAAAAACATATTAGCTGCTATTTGCACCTTCACTTATGTAACGTGGAATGAATAGACAGATGAATATATCGTCATCTGTCTATTCATGCTTACAAACTTTCGCATTTATTATATAAGTGTGATTCACATGACTTTGCCATTTTATTAGCATATCGTAAATAGGAAATGAATATCGTAATACTTAGGAGTTCTACCAAAAAAAAAAAACCGTGTTGGTCGAGTGGGAGGTGCCTCGACTTTCGATCCGAAGGTCGTGGGTTCGAACCCGACCGTACACCAATGGATTTTTCTGTTAATAAAAAAACTATGAATGCATTAAAACAAGTGCTTAACGGTGAAGGAAAGCATCGTTAGGAAACCGGCATTTCATTAAACCAAATAAGTTCGAAAACATGTGTCAAGTGCACGAAAGGAGTATCTTCGAGGCGCACTTGAAATCCTTTCGCTACACTGGCTCGAAAGAAAATAAATAAGGAAGTAGGTAGGTACTTAACTTATAATTATAAAGAAACAAAATACTAAAAATGTAGCCGAAAAAGACAAAATATAGCTTATCAACGATGAATTTAAAAATAGATTAAAAGAAGGTCATCTCTGCTTCATGATTACAATACAATATTTACATAAACATTGTATTAAAAACATTTTTGTTAATATAGAAAAGATAACATAACAAAACATTGAAACTTATTACAATCTGCCATACAAAATGTTACGGTACCTACGAGGAACTCTGTCTTCACAATATGCGAAACGAAACGAAATTAAGGTACGGTTTCAAAGTAGTTTCGTTTCGTCTCGTCTCGACTCGTATGTACAGTGGATGTCTCTGTTCCACAAGTATTTGTTTTTAATTAATATTTTTTCAATCAAAGAGTTTTGTTCTTAATACTTTTACCTTTGACTGTACTGTATTTGTCTTGAACAATAGATTTTTTCATTGTTTTCGAGAGTGGTCCCAATCGCCGGAAGAAAAATAATTAAATTTAATCGTTCCGTCGTTTGGGACCGCGGTCCAAAACCTAGTGGTCCCAATCGACGGAAGCCTCCAGTGGCAGGTTCGTGTCGGAGATATTAAACCACCCGAAAGTTTCTGACTTCACTGGACTTGGACCATCACTTTCAAAACTATAAAATGTAATCAAAATAGACATAAATAAACATTCACACACTCACACCCCTGCACTAGGATTCCCTTTGTCGCAGGTGGCATGGACACATACAAGACATCACAACACTTCTATTAAAGTATTATATTATCTGTGACAACACTAAGACCCGAGAGCAAAACATTTGTATTCGTCACACAAATATTCTCCCCAGCCGGGATAGAACCCGGAACACCGAGCTTCGTAGGCAGGGTCACTACCAACTGAGCCACGGTGTGTCGTCCTGAATCCTCTGGCCTCCTGCCGGAATGATCCTTTTTATATCTTTCAGAAATCAGTTTATTTTACACACATCATTGAGCTCTCAACAATGGGATATAAGGATAAATAAAAAAAAATAGCTTTAAGGTTTTAACCCTACTTAAGGCTAATCCTCAAATCCGAATTCCATACCAAATGTTTCAGACAAATACTCAAAAAGTACGCCGTATTATAGTAATTTCTTTACACTATTCGTTTCGTCCATGTTTTTTGATTTCGTCAACAAAAAAAGGGCAAGGTTTCATACTTTAATTTAGATTTTATACGAGTTTTTAAGTTAGTAGGGTTAATTTTAAAACACGTATAAAATCTACCTAATCCTACCTAATCTGAGGATTCCCCTTAAAATCAAAATCACACACTGACATTGAAACCAAGACTTTGGTGCTAAAGTTCAGTAATTACAGCCAATTATGTTTTGCTTCGTCTTTGAATCACGCCAATTAATTTTTACGTGACTGCCATTTTGTTTTTCGATATCATTATGCCACAATGTTTATTACACGAAACTACTAAGTAATTTTAAAATAAATTAAGAAGTATATAAATCAAATAACGCTATGTAGGGCAATCAAAATTAGATTGTAACAACAAATTTTAGCATTCATTAGCACAGACATAAAGTTACAGGTTTAATGGTTCATTTGGTTCGCTATGACGAATGTTGAAGGATTCTGAAATGAACCATAAAATGTCTAGAATAAACCGAAGCAATGAGCGAGGTATTTACCAAATAGTTAAATTGAAAAATACTTAAGGAAACGACCTTTAGCAAATAAGTCAAGGATTTTGCTTATATATTTTTGAGAACTCAGAAGATTAATGGCATTACTTAGTTTACTAAGCGCAGAACGCAATTCTTAGGTCAAATTGGTTCTGCGTATCCTTGTCACATGGTTTGCCAGAGGATAACTAGTTTGTCGCTTATTATATCTTTGGACACGTTTTATTTTTCGTTTAATGCGCGATAATCACAGTTTCATTACAAAAAAAGAAACGCGATAATGTTCCTAATTATTTAAATACTATAAATAGCTATTAATATAACATTTGCCCGTAACAAGTCATTTCCGAACCTTCAAGACCCTTTATTAAACCTACTAACTTTTCTCAACCGCCAAAGACTTAGCAGCATTCCTATTTCCGGTTTCAGAAAGGCCTCACGTCCCTAGCAGTGCTGCTAGCTAGCACAGCACTGTGTTCTAGCTCGCTGGTCAAGTCTCCAAGCAATGGCAACTTCGAGCTGCTCATCCTTCATAACAACGACATGCACGCGAGGTTCGAACAGACGTCTCAACTCAGCGGGGCTTGTACCATGGCTGATCGGGAAGCGGGGAAGTGCTACGGCGGGTTTCCTAGAGTCGCTCATGTGTAAGTAAAACTTTTTGGTCCCACTTTCTACCTTTTTTTATTTGATAAAGGCTAACATTGTCTAAATAGTAGTAAAATTACTACTATCTAGACCAAAGATGGCGAACCAGTAGCACGCGTGCCGATGATGGCACGCGACACAATATTTTGGGCACGCCACCGAATCACAAAGATGAGATGAAATTATCTAATAGAGTTAGAATTATGTAATAAGAAAATTACTAAGATAAACATACTTAGTAGTAGTAAGTATTAAGAAAATAAAAGCTTACTTTACTAAGAACAAATGCGCGATCTGAAAATCTTAAATTTGAATGAAATGAACAACAAACATGAATTTTACTGCACTTAAGGAGCATAAAACAGTCAAAATTATTTCACGGCACGTCTATGGCCTCACTCAACATTTCTTTACAAAAATGGCACGTTGTACAATAAAGTTTGCCACCCCTGATCAAGACGATGCGGTCGACGATAAAGCGCGCTTGCCTAGAATATCTACTTATCTATCCATCCTCAAAAAAATTTGCATATTATTATACTAGCTGAGACCCAAACTCGGTTTACGCTGCAGATTTCCAAAATTCATATTTTAGTAGGTACGCATTTTCAGATTTTGATAAACACATCCTCCAAGTTTCAAGACTCTACATCCACTGGTTTAGCCTGTAGGCTGTCGGTCAGTCAGTAATTAAGGACAAAGCTTTTTATATATTATTGATAATGAAATAGGATAATTAAAATTATATTCTAGTTTAATCATAATCAGTCTATTTTATATGCACAATTAGTTTTTGCGAACATTGACTAGGAGGTACAGTTTTAGCTCGCTGTCTTTTCAACTATCAATCGAACTAATCAATCTAATTGGCAAAACCACGTTCCCCACAAGCTAGCTTATAACTAGTTTGGCTAGTCAAAACCTATATTTAGGTACCATAAACAAAACATAGAATCAGTTGAGTAGAACAAAATTTAATTGAACTTTTTTTGAACAAATTTAGTTAAGTTATTTGAAAAAATATTAGAATCAGTTAAAAATGAAATTTATCAGGTAAAGTAGGTACCTATTGTTCTGGAAACTTCTCAAAAAGTAGGTACTCAACTTAAAAAAAAAATTAACTACTAGATCGCTTCTAGCGATAAAACCACTGCTTCACTATTTTGTAATATCTTTTTGTATGTTTTGTTTAATTGTGATAATGTTCAAGAATAATCTATTTATCATCATACTTATTGACAAGCCAAAATACAAACCCTTGTAAACATTTGCAGTGCAAGCCCTAAATTTCAATAGAGCTGAACCGAAATAGCCAGACCGTATCCTGTGTAAATTCAAATACTATTGGAATCGTGATAAAAAATCCTTTTTCAATACGGGCCTGGATTTCGATAAAAAATCCAGTTTTGGCACGTTTCCACCATTGTATGATGAACACGACTTTTATTTATTAAATATTTTGATTTCTGTGGAATAATACTTACGAGTATGTATAACAATAACATAGATCAGCACTCAGCAGTAATAATATATATAGGTACCCACTTTTTTTGTTACCCTTTCTCGTCCCAAACGCCAGGCAAACGTCTCTACCAACTTATGTACGTTATTATTCTTATGGTATTCTACGCCCTACGATCTTTGGCCATTGTCCATCGGTCTCCTTGAAACCCCACCAAAGCAATATTTCTATTTATTTATTGTTAAAACAAAGTATGGTTAGGACTTTGGCTTCCTTAATTCCTTAAAATGTACAAAACTTACCTGAAAAGTAAATAAAAAAAGATATTTCAACAGAATTAAAGGGCACTCGTATTTATTTAGAGCGATCTGTTAAAATTAGTTGGTATTTTTTTTCAAATCTTAGCAGAATAATAATCACTAGTACCTACTTCATTCGAGCAATCTATTCAGAACATAAGTTCATATTTTTTATCAAATGTTCACGTTTTGGTGATTGCTCATTCCAGTGTGAAGGAGGCTCGCATGGCCGCCCAGACCGGCGAAGGTCCTCCGGTCTTGTACCTCAATGCTGGAGACACCTACACCGGTACTGCTTGGTTCACCATCTACAAGTGGAAGATAGCAGCCGAGTTCATCAACGCTCTACAGCCAGATGCCGTCGTAAGTACATACCGACATACCATATTTTTATGTTCTTTTTTTGCTGTCGTGTCGTGATCGTCAAGTTTTTGTTGAATTCGTGCCGTGTCGTAACGTGATCTTGAGGAAAAATGTTATTAGTGTGCATCACAATACTCTATGGTGAATGAAAACGGGCGAAAACTGCTTTTTGTTAATTCTAGTGCTGTCTTATGAAAGTTCGTTGCACGTGTCCTACCTACATACGATGTTGACAGTTGTACTTAGTACATATTTATCTTGGATAATTATAGATACTTTTTTAATCCCAGAAATCTCAGAGAATTACGATATTGTAATACCTTGTCTACATCGACAAACCATAGTATGTTCCGTCTTTTAGAACTGGGCGTGTCTATATTATTTACCCGACTGCCAAGCAAAGGTTATTGTATCGTTCCTCTTATTGTCTTTTTTGTGTCTGTATTCTATTCCATTATGTTGACAAGTTTTAAACTAATAAATACATATTTTTCATATATCTGACTTTATAAAAAACAACATTATTTCGAAATTCTTTAAAATTTAGTAGGTAGATGTAATTTAATAGTACTTATAATTTAATTAATTTGGTCCGGAACAACACAGGAAATCACCAAATTCCTATGTCATCAGGATCTTCACATCTAGCTTATAAAATGATAAGAATGTAAACACTATTTTCAACAAATGTTATCACATGTTTAATTTATCAGATAATTTTATAACTATCAAAGTCAACCTAATTGTCTTCATCATACACCTTTTGCCGTTGTTTAACTACAATTGATACACAATACGGTAAAATGCAGTACGCGCATTTGGATAAATTTACCTACGACTCTGAAATAAAATATAAATTATTATTGAACTAACGACCACTGGCAAACAAAATTATTAACAAAAGATTAGTCGGTTCTTAGACCACTAACAATCGATTTGGACTCTGCGACAATTGTCAGTCTATATCCCACCCACATAAACATAGAATTGTTTTCAAGTTTTTGTAATTTTTTTTAAAGTTAAATGACTGCTCTAATATTTTATTGCTACTGTGGCGGGTGTCTGTCTTGTCTACGTAAGCGAATGTTTTCTGCTTATTGTGTTGTGTCAATGAAACTGAAACATACCAGTCGTGACGTCATTCAAACGAATTCAGGTTAGTTAGATGCCTTTACAGGCAGGTTCGTGACTATGATAAATCAAAAGTAGATAATTATGTAACATTACTATGAAAAGTCGATTGTATGAAACAATAAACTTAAGCATTCGCCGGCTATGACTTAATAAAACATAGCAATGTGAATTGGAATGGGCTATTTTTATATGAAATAATATTAAAAATACCAAATACCTACTTTCCTAGCCACCTATCAAAAACCCCGACAGACTTAAAACGATAATCTAACAGACATAGAGATAATTTTTGTATTATTTCAGTTTGGAACGGAATACTGAAAACTGTTATTACTTACCAATGTTATTAGCTAAACATAGACGATATAAAAGATCGTATTGAAAACTTCATAACATCGAAATCCGATGCAGTTATTCGATTACTATCTACATATACGCAATGCGTTTTTCTGCAAACTTCATGAAAATAGCGAGTACGGTGAACAATGATGTCAGACAATCGATACCAGACTAATTGAAGCGGTTCGTTTAAATTCCATCAACTGCCAATGCGTGTCTTTTTACCAAATTGAGAATTGATCATTCAAAGTATTTAAGCGTCATGTGTACCGAGACTGAGACCGGAACCTATACATTAATGAGTCCTGAAAAAAATTGGAAAATTGCAAAGTTTATACATCAATTTATAATAACTTGAGTTCAAAAAAACAGTTAAGTACGTACCTAAGATAGTAGTGTAATCTTGAACTCTGTTCATTTCGTTGCAACTCAAATGGATCAATCAACCCCGGTCATTGAAGGCAAGAAGTTTACACGAAGTTTGAAAACAATGCGACAATTCATTTTACAAATGACTGTAAGTCTGCAATTTCAATAAGTTTACTAACAAATTAACTTAACTATTTATTACTAACGCAATAAAAATACTGAATATTGAACGTTTAAACAAAATTGGCACTCAAAATTAACCAACACAAAAACTCTAATCTCAAAATAAAACTTGTTTAGCTATTTTATTCCGTTCATTCATATTCATGTTTGCAATGCTTTAAGGTGGTGGAAATTAATTATAGTGTCGATCTTAAACATATTTAAATTGCTCCTTTATCACTTTCCAGTCACTCGGTAACAACGAACTCAAGAAAGGAACAGATGATCTCTCACCGCTCTTCAAAAACATTAACACTAAGATAATCACCAGCAACGTAATTTTGAATTCAACAAAAGATAACGAAAACGTACAAAAATCCATCATTGTGAATGTAGAGGGTATGAACGTCGGTATAGTAGGCTATTTGACCCCTAACTTAGAAATGTTGGATACGACTGGGGAAATAGAGTACATCGATGAAGTAATAGCATTAAAGGAAGAAGTAGCCAAACTGCAAGCTTTGGATGTTAAAATCATCATAGCTCTGGGACATTCAACTCTCAAGAGAGATATTGAAATAGCTACTGAAGTAGACGGCCTAGACTTGGTCATTGGCGGTCAGAAAAACACATTTTATTGGGATGGAACCACAACCAATTACGCTGCCAATGAAGATCAAATTGTCGTTACTCAACAATCAGGAAGAAAAGTTACAGTCATTCCATCTTCTTCATATAACAAATATCTCGGCAAACTTATAGCCACATTTGATGCCGATGGTGAAATCATCAATTACAACTCACAACCCATCCTACTAGACTCCACGATTCCTGAAGATGATGAAGCCCTAAAGATAATCAAAAGCCACACCGATGAAATCACAGCTAAGTCTGCCGAAGTAATTGGAAGCACCGCTGTTGTTTTAGATGGAAATTCTTGCAAGAGTGAGGAGTGTAACTTGGGTAATCTGATAACTGATGCAATTTCATATCACCACGCTACCAGATTTAATGGCTCCTCACCTTGGACAGATGCATCTATAACTGTAATCCCTGGTGGAGCTATTGCTTCATCGATTGCTCCATCTAATCGACCAGCAGAAGTGACAAGGGCAGATCTGCTAGCAGCTCTACCTCTTGAAAGTAATCTAGTAGCTGTAACTATGAGCGGAATCGTTTTAACTCAATTTTTGGAGCATTCCCTTGCTACTTATAGCCCTGCGAACCCCACAGGACAGATGCTTCAATTTTCTGGTATTCGCGCTGTGTATGACTTATCGCGAGAACCGGGCTCGAGGCTGGTGAGCGCAGTAGTTCGGTGTTGGTCCTGCTACGTTCCTGAATACTACAGTATCGATGACTGGAGGAGTTATAGAGTGATTATGCCTGCTGCTTTGGCTGATGGAGCTTATGGTTACGATATGCTTAATGGCCTCGAAAAGGAAACTCTTGAATACGATGAGGTAACGTGCACTGAGGAATACATCGGCATAAGGAGTCCTGTTTACCCTGAAATAGCCGAACGAGTCGTTTTAATTAATTATGAAGGAGTAGACGTTGAAGTTGAAGTTGAAGTTGAAGCCCCTTCTGTAACTGATTCTGCCGACAGCCTCACCTCGACGATGCTTATTACCGCCTTGCTGCCATTAGCTCTATACCTAAGAAATTAATTAGATTCTAAGCATGACTTAAGTTTGCATGTTATATTTTTTTTATTTTTTTATTTGGGGTTTTTAAAATAAATAAAATAAAATAATAATGTGGTTTATATGGAAAAAAACTGACTCTTTCAATCAGAATTCGCTCACAATTTAAGCTTCGCCAATTGCATGGGAAATCAATGCATTTCGGGTTCGTAGCTATAAAATTATCTTGTTTCTTAGTTGAGTAAGTATTATACCTACTTATTTACCTACTTTCCAAAAAACACTTTTCTCCATTGTAAATTATTTAAAGGACTGTTATGAAAAAGGTGTCATCGAGACTAGATTACAGTAAAAAAGGAAGTGAGTACTTGCATGTTTGGCAATAATGAAATTAGCTTTACGATGCGACATAAGAACAACATGCATGCATGACGATTATGTCGGGAGGACTATTTAGACATATTTCATCTCATTTTTAGATAATAACTCTTATGCAAAAAATAGGAATTATTCCCATCTGTCACCTTGCTCTGTCCTACAAGGGTGACGGATAAGACAAAAAAGTTCTATCTGTCCCCCTGCTGCTAATAGGGGGAAAGATGGAAGCACACTCATTTTATAAAAATAAATGTGTAGGTCTTTAATTCATACTTTAGGTACTAGTGAGATCAACTATGAAATGTATGGCTCTGGAAAAACAACATTTTAACACTCAATTGGGTAGGCCGGGTGTTATAATATGTATTTTATATGTATTTTTCTAACTCTAGGGTTGCTATGGAGTTTTAAGTTGGATGTTTATTTTATACCTAACAGTATAACTAGGTAAATCTTTTTAATCTTCTTTATATCCCTGTAATCTCTGTCTTATGCATGAGCTCTACAAATTTCTATTTTAAAATTGTCGAGTAGTAACTTTAAATTTTATTTGTTTCAGTCACTTGGCAACCACGAGCTCGATAATGGTGTTTCAGGACTAACACCATTTATAGAGAATCTGACTTGCCCAGTACTCGCAGCCAACCTCATACTCAACAAGGAACCAGACCTTGAAGCCGAGCAGAACCTAATGAAATCAGTTGTGTTTAATGTTAATGGAACTAAAGTTGGCGTCATAGGATATCTCACACCAGATACCAAGTTTTTAGCGATCAAAAACAATGTGGATTACATCGAAGAAACTAAAGCAATACGCGAGGAAGCTGTAAAACTTAAACGAGAAGGAATCAATATCTTAATTGCTTTAGGACATTCAGGATTCACTAAAGACTTAGAAATAGCTGAGAAAGTAGAAGATATAGACTTAGTTATAGGGGGACATACGAATACATTCCTATGGAATGGTACGAGTCCCGACGTGGAGAAACCAGAAGGCCCATATCCTACTCTTGTAAAGCAAAAATCAGGAAGGTTTGTGCCGGCTGTTCAAGCTTACGCCTACACGAAATATCTTGGCAAACTGCATTTAGTATTTGATGCCAATGGCGAACTAGTCAGCTTTGACGGAAATCCTATACTTTTGGACAATACAGTACCCCAAGATTCCGACGTACTGAAGATAGTCAATCAATATAGAGGAGAGGTTATGAAAATATCGGATACAGTTATCGGAATAACCTCTGTTATCCTAGACGGACAGTCATGCCGGTTGAACGAGTGTAACATGGGAAATCTCGTTACCGACGCTATGGTATTTAAGTACGCATCTGACTATAGAGGAAACGGCTGGACTGATGCTCCCATAGCCATAATTCAGGGTGGTGGAGTCAGAGCTTCTATTGCTCATTTGAATCTTCCAGCAAATGTTACAAAGGGAGATCTTCTAACTGTTATGCCTTTCGACGGTAATATGGTAAAGCTGAGTATAAATGGTTCAGGTATTTGGGAGATGTTAGAGCACTCTGTAGCCAGATATAACCCCGCGCGTGCTCTGGGGCAGTTTCTGCAAGTTTCTGGTCTAAAAGTGGAGTATGATTTTAGAATGCCGACTGGAGCTCGAGTTACACAAATCAGTGCCCGTTGTGGAGATTGTAAGGTTCCCTCTTATATCGCTTTGAATAAGTCCGAAACTTATAAAATGTTGATGCCTTCATTTCTGTCTATGGGTGGCGACGGGTTTTCTGTTTTCGATGGATTACCGGCGACAGCCTTAAGCTATGATGAATTGCAGGCGACTGTAGAATATATTGGAGGGCATAGCCCGATCTACATAGGCCTTGAGGGCCGCGTTGTAATTAAGAACATAGATAAAATGAGAGTGAATTCAGCGTCACATGTGCAAGTATCTTTATTAGGAGCGCTAATTGCGGCTATTAGTTTTATACTGATGTAGGCAATAAGTACGATAGCTATCGTTGTTTTTTAATAAGAGAATTATCAGTATTACTAGTTATTTTGAAAAATATATTTGAGTTAAGTAAGTATAAGAAAACATTGCTTAATATGAAATCTTCTCAACCGCGTTGTTTATAACTAATTTAAAAGTGCAAAGCACTTATTTATTAGTAAGAAAAGTAGGTAGGTACACAGGGTAATTTTGAGCAAGTAGGTACAATGAATAAATATATATTAGCTCTAATGTTATTTTATTTCACTTAGGTAAGTATTAATAATCCCATACTAAATGCCAAAACTAAAAAGGTGGGCATTTTATAAAAATAAAACCTACAGAATAAATCTAACAAGCTAATAAAAATAACTTAGCTAAAATTGTAAATAATAGACATGATTTTGACTGACATTATCTCTTTGAAAATATCGAAGATAATTTTTTCGCCCTATATTCGTTTGGTTTTTTTATTAATCCTATTGACTGATACCTACACAATTTTCTTTACCTTAAAAGCCTTATTTTGTAAATTGTATTGTTGTTTGTACCCAGGCTATGCTGTTTAATGTAGCAAAGATGGGCAACATCATGAATACAATTGTGTAATGTAATAAGTAATCAAAAACATATTACCTACATACGTATTTTATATCTATACGTGACTTTACATTTGTCTAACTGAAACAGCGCCAAGATGGGAACAAATTCAAATGTGGGTTTTGTAAAGTCTTTAGGTAACTAACAGGTATGATTTCCAATAAAGTTGTCGAAAATTTTATAAAAAAATTAGTTTAAACTAGCGATGCAGAGATAATTTGCTATTTTTAAATTGTCATCATTTAGTAAACCAAAAGCCACGTCTCTATTTTTCGACTCTACCAATGGTAAAAAAACTCTTTTTAGACTTTACCAATGGCAAAATAATTTTTATACACACCTACCTCACTACCTACGTGAAAAAGCGGATAGAGCGAGTAAAACGATAAATCAATACTAGAGTAGGTATCACTGATATTTTCAGCACATCCTTTTTCATTTGAACCCTGCTGAACTTTCATATCAAAGGCAATCACGTAATAAATTGACTCGAAACTTTTGGTGGTAAAATTAACTTGTTGAAGAGTACCTTGGTACTTTATGTTAATTATGCCATTTACCTACTATAATGAATTCTTCAAGAGTTTTTTGATATTGCTTAGAGCGGCAAAAAAGCACTTTAAGCCATTAATATGATTTGTTTCAGTCTCTTGGAAACCACGAGTTCGACAACGGCGTCAGTGGCCTCACGCCGTTCATAGAAAATCTAACCACTCCAGTATTATGTGCAAACCTAATACTCACGAAAGTCCCAGAACTAGCTAGTGAAGAAAATCTTAAAAAGTCCATCGTCATAGACATAGATGGAAATAAAGTTGGTATAATCGGATATCTCACACCAGAAACCAAAGTAGTGGCAGTTCCCAATGATGTCGATTACATTGACGAAGTTGAAGCCTTGAAAATTGAAGTAAAGAAACTTCAAGAACAGGGAATCAAAATGATCATAGCTCTAGGACATTCTGGATACTTTAAGGACCAAGAGATAGGGCGTGAAGTTGAAGGAATAGATTTAGTAATCGGAGGTCACACAAATACTTTCTTATGGAACGGCACAACTCCTGACTCAGAATATGCAAAGGGACCTTACCCGACATACGTCACACAAGCCTCCGGCAAAAAAGTACCCGTTGTTCAAGCTTTCGCATACACCAAATATTTAGGTAAGCTTCTCCTTACATTCGATAACGATGGCGAAGTAATCAAAGCAGACGGTCTCCCTATTTTACTTGACCAATCGATACCCCAGGATCCCTCGACACTGATGCTCATAGAAAAATACCGTGAAAACATTTTAACATCAACTGAAGACGTCATAGGCAATACGTCGCTAATTCTAGATGGCACAACTTGTTCACAAGAAGAATGTAATCTTGGTAACCTTATCACCGATGCAATGGTTTTCCGGTATTCATCGAACTACAACTCAGCGAAGAATCACTGGACTGATGCCCCAATCGCAATATTGCAAGCTGGTGGTATAAGGACTTCTATAGCTCATTCTGACATACCTACTAATATAACAATAGGGGATCTGTTAGCCGTGATGCCCTTCGAAGGCAACTTAACAACAGTCACTATGAATGGGACAGTTTTGCTAATGATGCTTGAAGTTTCGGCCGCTGACCACAATACGGATTTAGGAGCCAGATTCCTTCAATTCTCTGGTTTGAGAGTAGTCTACAATATGAATAAACCAAGAGGAGCGCGGGTTGTGAAAGCTCAAGCGAGATGTTGGACATGCTCTGTGCCGATGTTTGTAAACGTAATTGAAAAAAGTATATATAAGGTGATAATGCCAAGTTTTCTTGCACATGGTGGAGACGGGTACTGGATGTTCAAGAACTTAAAATCTGAACCTTTGGGCTACAGTGAACTTCAAAGCACAGAATATTATATTCGTCACTATAGTCCAGTTTTTGCACAGATCGAAGGACGAATAACTTTTTTTAATGATAATGAAATTAAAAGCTCATCACCAAGATATTTACCAGCGCTACAAGTTTTGGTATCAGTAATGATCCTTCCAATACTTCTTTAGTAACATTTATGGTTTTGACTAGTTAAGCAACGCAATATTAGGTCTGATTGTTTTTAAGGAATTCAAAAATTATATAAAATAATTATTTATTTATATCTTCATAGATATGAGTAAGACAGTAGTAGTAGTTCATGATTTTCAATGCCTAAAATATCCGTCTGCAGCGGAACAGCGGAACAATTTAAGCGTAGGTTTACGCTCATAAAAATTCTATGTATAAATTAACTAAAATTAAATTAAATTAAGCTAATATTTAATGTTACTCTAACTTTGGTACCTACATGATGTGATGAAATAATGACTATTAGGTATGTAGTAAAACTGTTTGACTATTGTGAAGTAGGTATTATTTAGTGTAGATTGCGATTATGTACTAAGTCTGAAAGATGTTGCATTTCCTACTTAATTTTATACAAACTTGTGAATTGTCAAATAGGTGTCCTATGGCCCTATTTATAACAAGCCTCGATGTGCTTTGTGTATTAAACAATTTAAAAAAAACATTATTGTTTTAATTGAACTTCATCCCCTTATTAGAGAACCATAAAAATAAAACTACCTAAAAAACGTGACACTGGCAGTAAGAAAGAAAATAGACATAAAAAAAATCTACTAGTAGGTACACTTTAGTTTATTTCTTGATGGGTTCTTAACTATGAATTTAATAATAAGGAATGTTTTATTTATTTTTTAATGTTTATTTCATTTGCTTACATGTAAAATCGTCTTATTAGCTTAGGTTCTAATATAGTAGCTAGCGGTACATGACCCTGTCAGGGCACTGCAAACATTCTGTCCTATTAAAGGATTTTAAATATTTTAGTTAACACACAAATTCTAAATGTCATTTTAAATATTGTATATATTGTATAGAATGTTGGAACAAATCTACCCACTACGTAACCGATAAATCAATGTCTAGAAACTAATATGTTAGTTTTGACTGCGCGACTCCATAAGCTTGTAGGTATAGATCATAGATGAAATAAATATAGTCGTACAAAATTATACAAGTACATTATATGCAGATATACTTTTGAACAGAGTTTAAATAAATCTGGCATTAGTAAGGTCTTATTCAGATTAGGCCTGAGTAGACTATTTAACTTTATAAGGATGTGCTACGCTGACGAAGTAATGGTAGTTAAGTAGCTCTTATTGTTCCAAATAGATGATCAATAAATAAATGATAAAATATGAACAACACAACGCTATGTAACATTATTTTTTTTTTCAGTCGCTTGGCAACCATGAGTTCGATGAATCAGTGGATGGACTCGTGCCCTTCATCAGGAACGTCTCAACGCCTGTTCTTGCTGCGAATCTCGTCTTAGACAAAGTCCCAGCCTTAGAACAGGAAATGAACTTGCGTAAATCAGTAACATTAGTAAAGAACGGAGTTAAAATAGGCATCATTGGGTACCTTACTTCAGAAACAAAGTTTTTGGCGCCGAAAAACAATGTCGAATATGAAGATGAAGTAACAGCAATTAGAAAAGAAGTTCATAAACTGAAGAAACAAGGTGTGAACATTCTTATTGCTTTGGGACATTCGGGTTTTGTAAAAGATAAAGAAATTGCGAGAGATGTTGAAGATATTGACTTAGTTATTGGAGGACATTCGAATACGTTTCTGGCGAACAGTCCAACACAAGAAAAGCCAGAAGTTATTGATGGTGCGTACCCTGTGGAAGTGGAGCAGCCTTCGGGCAGAATAGTAAGAGTTCTACAAGCTTATGCTTATACTAAATATCTTGGTAGTTTAAATATTATTTTCGACTCACGAGGAGAGATCATACACTGTCATGGTAGTCCAATTTTATTGGATCAACAAACGCCAAAGGACCCAGAAGTATTGAAATTAGTAGATAAATATCGCGATAACATAAACCGCGTCAACAACGTAATCGTTGGGCAGTCAGCTGTGGCTTTACACGGAGAATACTGTCGAATAAGAGAATGTAACATAGGAAATTTAATCACAGATGCTATGTTGAACTATACGATGGAAACATCAGGGCAACAGAACATTATTGGAATCATTCAGGGTGGAAGAATAAGAACATCGATCGATCGGCCGAAGAGACCATACGAGATGACCAGAGGAGATTGGGTAACGGTCCTGCCTTTTACAGATACATTAACAAAAATGACTATTAATGGAAGCGTGCTATTGAAAGCTCTGGAGCATTCAGTGGAGGGATGGCGAACGATTGACAGCCCAGGTCAGTTTCTTCAATTCTCCGGAATGCGAGTAACCTATGACTTGGCAAAGCCTACTGGTTCCCGAGTAGTATCGGCACAAGCAATTTGCTCAAACTGTAGAGACCCCATTGACATAAGACAAGACTATGAATACAATTTACTTTTATCCGTTTTTCTTGCGGATGGAGGCGATGGGTATAAACTTTTCGAAGAACTACCAAGAGAGATCCTTTCTTATAACGAGGTAGATTGTGTTATATATTATTTAAGTAAACACGGGCTCGTATCCGTTAAGGAGAATGGGCGAATAACTTTACTGAACATCGATAAAGTTAAAAATTCTCACTCAAATTGTTTAGTTAAATCCGTCAACTCCGCCAAACGGCTTCTAGGCAGTACTGTATGGTATTTCAGTAGTTTTAGTATGTTATTTTTTGTTTGTAACCTTATTTAATACATTTATAGTATTATTGCGGACTTGATGACGTTAGACAGATATACAATGTTTTTTTTTTTCCTTTCGAAGAACCTATGTTCTTCTGTTTTGGCTTCACATCAAAGGTATATAGCCAGTGTCAAGTAATTGGAGAGATTATTTTGTCATAAGTCAGTCGATAAATCAAGTCATGCCCCTGTAAAGTAGTGGTGGTTGCGACTTTACTAGAGGCTTCTATGGAGTTTTGGAGGCAACACGAAAAGTCACGTTTTACAGCATTACACTATTCACCAACACTCATACACGTTCACGAGCACTTAATGGATAAAAAACCACCGTTTTTACACCTAAACACTCAAAGTTATACAAGTTTTGTCAATTAATTTAAAGCCGCCAATGCGCCATTTTTCATGTTCCCGCCAAAACTCCATATATACAATGTTAAGTACATTTAACAGTCTATATTTAGAATAATAGGATTTTTTTCATTCCAATAGAATATGTAATGTTCTTAAAAATGTAAGTAGCCCAATTTTTTAAATATTTTTTATAAACGTACCTGTAAGTATGAGTTTACCATCAAGTTACCAAATAAGTTGATTATTCCGTCGAACATCACACAAAATATAAAATGTTTAAGTTACCATATGATATTACACTTCAAAAGTTGATAATTAAACATTTAGAAAAATTGTATTAAAAAAAAAACAAATTATAAATTGTTGTAATGCCTAGCGTATTCATATCTTATTTTATACGATTCTAGTTAAGCAACCCGTACCCGTACGTACTTATTTCCTTTCTCAGTAGGTACGCGCTTACACTTTTTGACTAAACAACACTCGAGATTTCAAATCTCTACGTTCAGTGGTTTGGCCTGATTTTTTGCGTTGTCTGTCAGTCAGTCAGGACTAAACCTTTAAATATATTAATGAAGAAGAAAAAAACAATTACCATAAAATAATTACTTGATGGATGAGTATACCTACACTAAAGCCTAGTACAGGCCTAGTGCTTTTTTGAAGTCGGTTGAAAAGTGTTGCCATGAGCCATGCCATGCCTACCTATGTAGAGTCAGTAGAGTGCAGACTTAAGACTGTTGAAATTAATTGTTGCCATGGTAACATGCGGTACACATAAATACTTACTGCAGCGTCGCGAATCCGTAGAATATTTTAGTAGAAAGAATAAAAGTTCACACCAACGTGACGTCTCATCCACATAATCAATTTGAATGCGGAAACATACGATTTCATCAGCGCGATGTTGCTAGCTCGAAGGCGCGGTGAAATAATATTTGAAAATCGAATCACAATTTTGGCCAAAATACCAATATAATTTTCAACCAAGGTAGAGTAAAAAAGCGCTACAAATTCCCGGATTCCCGCTACAAAATTTTAAACGCTGGTTTATTTTTAAAGAAAGTGCGAATACTCACATATTGGGGTTGTATTAACTGTTTTCCATTCATGTATGAAGTGGACAATCTGTGAGTGGACACAAATTGCAGAATGTCTCATTTCGCAACTTCGTTTATCGTTGTGAACTTAGGCTGTGAAATGGTGTATGTTATTGAACATCGGTTGAAAGCACAAAACATTCCCAGGGATAAATCTGAAAAAGGTAAGTCCATTATTAATATATGGGTAAGACGTTTCATGGTAGAGATCTATCAGTCTAAAAATACAAGCCACTCGACTCGCAAGATTAGTCTAAGGGCATTTGAGACTTTAACGTGCACGCGCAAACGGGTCGCTAACTACAACGACCGGTGGCCAGCGTCAATGAAAATGAAATATCATAGAAGAGAAGTAAGTAACAGGTAGAAGAATATTGAAGATTAAAATTACTAGGCTTTTTCATTGTTATTAAAACTCTATTGTAAAAAGTAGGTAACCAAAAATATGACCATTCTCATTATTATACTTTTTGTTACTTTTACGACGCGAGTTTTATAAACAATGAAAATGCCTAGTAATTTTAAACTTTAATATTCCTCTACTTGTAACTCACTTCGTCAAAAATTAACATTGGTTTAAAATGTACTAGAAGTTTGGTTAATTTCTTTGACCGTTTTCAATGTACTACGATATGATTCTAAAGGTACCTACTATTTCATACTTAGATGAGTAATCCCTACTTAGTTTATTTTTTCTTCAGTCCTTACAGATTTGGCGTCGGTGCTTCTCCACCAGGACCTAATGAACGAGCTATTTCTCCCTCAACCCGTCGCACAACACGCAATTATAAAGAAGCTACTTCACGACATATTAACCTCTTCTATCGTCGATCTAGACGACTATTCGGTGAACAAACTCTGGGCTTTAATGACCATGATATTCAAATGGCAACTATCCGTGGCCACGAACCAGAACATATTCGACATAACTCGACGCCACCTGAAAACCGTCGCTACATTGATGCCACATTATTTCCAAGGATATATCTTCGAACGCGCCATTTCTAAATTCGAGAATTTATCGCGTAAATTTACGGATGACGACTACAAATGCCTGGCTAATACAATGATTCTTTGGTTTTCTGAATATCACACCAAAATCTCTGTCCTGCAAAGACTTGGTCTGCAAAACAAAGATGGCACATTCAGCTTACCAGCTACTCTCGACCCAGCAATTTTACAAGAAGTTGGTGAGAATATTTACAAGTACGACAAAGTAAACCCGGTTGAAGAATATGAACAGCGCGCTGATACCAGCGAAATAAACTGTATTTTATCTACAATGGAGAAATTAAATTTAAAGAATAATATTGAGTTGCAACTCCCTATACAAATTGGAAACATCGCTGGAAAGACTAATACAAAGATCATTAAATTATCAAGAGAAACACAGTTTGAAAACATCGCTACAAACGTCAGAATAAGAGGAAGCGACCTTACGTTTTGTCCGAATATTCCAAAGTCAACGAATGAGGATCTTTTAGCAATGATGGATATTTAATACGAAAAACCTACGAAAAACCATTTTACTGCACCTTCTTACGAAACGATGGTCAACGATTTAAACTTTGATGACGGTATTTATTCCTAATTTTAGAAAAACTTACAGCTAGTAACAGGTTTGAAAGTTAAAATAGTATGTAGGGTCGGCTCTGTAATTTTCTTTACACGCAGCTTACGCCGGTGTTCTCCTGTGATTAAACCACTGGTGGTTTATATTATGGGTATATCTTAAGTGGTTTAATCACATCAGTAGTTTACTCACACAAACACATCATGTGGCTGTGTGAGTGGTTTAATAACAGGAGAACACCGGCATAAGCTGGGTGTAAAGATCATTACAGAGCTGACTGTACTTAAGGCCAATTAAAGTTTTCACTTATCAACACTAATGATTTTAACTTTAATTTAAGTTTTTTTATATAAAAAAGGAGGTGTGAAACGAGGACGTTTTCGTGATGGTATAATAATTACACCTGAATGAAAGAAAGAAAAATAAAGAACTTTTTCTCTTACTTCTTACAATTCCACCAGAACTGAATCACAATCATAGGCCGTTGCTACACTGCTTCAGCCGTCGTCAACTAAGAAATTCTGATGATCAGTCTCAAAAGCCCAGTAATTTCACTAGCTAACACTAACGCCCTTCAAACCGGAACACAGTAATGCACACATTACTGTTTGGCGGCAGAATACCTAGCTCTGTATGTTATCTATGTTATACGAGTAAGTATGACTTTTTTCTAGTATAAAGCCAATTTATATCTAGCACACAAAACAGTACCTAGTTTTTATAATATATTTTTTATAATAATAGTGAAAATAAAAGCCAGTTATAAATTACAAAAATATGTATGTCTAATTCACACTTCACAATTATTTTATAACAAAAACCCATACCATGTACAGGTGTCTTAAACACATACTTTTATTAAGTTCAGTCCTTTATGATTAACCATTATTTTACTAATATTTTGAGAAAAAAATGACTTAGATTTTTAATAAAAACATGTGTTAACACATTAAACTCCTAAACCTACTTTCATTATCTTATTTTTGCGGGGTGCAGCAGCGGTAATAACTGGGGTAAATACCAAGTACATTAATAAACCATCCTATTTCTAACTTAGTATTTATGTTACCGTAATTTTATAAAACCCGATAATTTACAATTTAACGGATTGAGTACCGTTAAATTGTAAACTGTCGAAGAATTGTGAACGCAAGTAACATGCCCTGTAAAACCGACCAATCACGGCGCAGTCGCTCTCAGATTGGTAGGTAAGGTTGAACTTTTAAATTGCCTTAGAAATATAATAGTATAAAGTGTTTGATGTATTGGTAAAGGTATACTGTTTTGTTTGTAAAAATAACATTGCAAGCACAACGGCAGAATATATTGGTACTAATGCAAATATTTAACATCTGTAAAAACATATATTTCATCCAATAAATGTTTTCTATTAGGTCCTTTGATTGGTCAACTATTTCATAGCAGACTTTCGTAGTGTTTAAATTTTTCGGCAATTTGTAAATTTATTAGTGTTTGAAAATTGTAAATTATCGGTTTTTACATAATTACGGTGACATTTACACAAAATATCCGTATATATTAATTTTTTGGCGACTTTTAATTTTTATTTTATAACATTATGTAGCCTGCACTGTTCTGTAACTGATATGCCCCTATTTAATTTTTACTTAAATTAATTATGAGCTTCCTAATAGTCATTTTGTTTCAATTTCAATTTTATGAGTGTTAAAAATCTACACCCAGCAAATAGTCACATAGTTTTAGCAATGGGCGTTTTTACACCGGTATGTTACATCAATATCGTCGACGCGCTACTCACTAAAGACATAGTGTCGTAGTTTCAAAATATGTCGACTTCAGTGTCGGACAAAAACCGCATTAACATTTTAGTTCTAAATACTAACAAAAAATACATTTCAACTTTACAACAAGCTTAAAACTATAGTGAGGTATTTATTACAAAACATTGATCACAAAAGTAGTATTTTCTAAATAACATGAGTTATGCCTGCATGCACCAAACTGTCAAAGTCCCTAAGCAATTACTTTACTCGCATGGTAGTTCTTAACAGTCCAGATTCTGACCGTTAAGAACTGCCAACCGAGTAAAGTAATTGCTTAGGAACTTTGAAAGTTTGGTGCAAGTCGGCATTAGTATAATACCTAGTCTACCTACCTAGTACCAACCTACATAAACTTTGATTAAAACTAAAAATGTCGATTCTTGCGCGCAATTCTCTTTACTAGATTCACAAAACACAACATAACATAGACTTCATTGGTCTATTGCAGATTACTTTAAAATAGGTCCATGTTATAATCTTATCCCTATAATTTTATTTATATACGGGATGTAAAAAGACTACCATGATTTGGTTATATATTGGAAAAATATTTTAATATCATGAATCAAATTTAAAGACTACGCGATCAGGTGCACTTCTTCTTATCGTGTCACTAGTTCCTTCGAACCAGTGAGGAGAAAGGATTTCAAGTGCGCCACGAAGAGGCTCCTTTCGTGCACTCGACACATGTTTACGAACGTTTTAGGTTCTACGGCATGCCGGTTTCCTCACGATGTTTTCCTTCACCGTTGCGAGAACGTGGGATGCATACATAGATTTACGCATGACTGCCACCGGGATTCGAACCCGCGACCCTCAGATCGCAAGGCAAGGGCCTCATCCACTCGGCCACCACGTCCTCACGTCACGTCAGGTGCACTGACCTATAGGAACCTGGTGTTGGAGTGAGTATTGGACGCGGGCGAGAAGCTCTGGTCGGGCAGCGAGCTAGTGTCTCCGTACACTGGTACGGACGGGCCGCGCGCCGCGTACGGACTACGCGACCACGTCCGAGATCGGTTGAGAGGAGAATCCTGTGGTGGAAAGACGGATTGCACCGGCTCTGTTGGTAGACGGATTTGCGCTTTCTTCTGTAGTCTCGATTGAACTGTGAAGGATAAAAATATGACTTAAATTCGACGCAAACCGTTAATTTATAGACATGGCCTAACAAAAATTATCAGTCTTGACAACAACACTTAAACTTCACTAGAACTTTTACAAGACCATTGTAGAAGGCCTAATAGTGTCTTTAAAATTTCGACACAAATAATAAAATAACTACAAATAATGCGCTGTGAAAGAGCCAAAAATGAATCGAAAATGCAGCCACAAATGCTAATGCCACAGCCGCTATAGTCTATAGACAGGTAAGGTATGACCAGCTCCTAAAGGCCTATCCGCACACAACAGTGTCGGCACGTGCCGACACGTTCCGTACCATCATTTGGTCGGCGCAGCACTGACATCACTGAACGTCACTGACAATGACCAGTTCGAATGGTGTCTTATGAAATGTATGAAACAATATTAATTTTCACCAACGACCAGCGAGATGAGAGCTCCCAAGAGAGTCCCGCAAGCCACGTCACAATCTCTCTCCACCTCTACGCGGATATCTTGCACTGTCAGTTTGATAATGAGGTGTATAAGGTACTTACTGTATAGATAGGCCACAGCAACAGCCGCTATAGTCACTAAAGTAGACAGGTAAGGTGTGACCAGCGAGATGAGAGCTCCCAACAGAGTCCCGCAAGCCACGTCACAATCTCTCTCCACCTCTACGCGGATCTCTTGCGCTGTCAATTTGGAGTATACGGTCACCCATCCTAGACCGCAAGTTGACGCTTCGTTTGTCACTGTTACGATGATTTCACCTGAAAAAAAAATAGAAATTAGATTCGCTTGTGTGTTTTTCGATGAAGAGTAGCCTATGTCCTTTACTAGCCAGCATACTATGCTTACTTCAAATCTTAGTTGAATTGGTTCAGTTGAGACACTTGGGTCGATGTTTTATACCCTTTTTCAACTCATAAACTATACTCAGTTCAATGACGGCTACCGTTTTTAAACTCACCAATTGGCGTCACCTGTGAGTGAGGTCTTGAAGTAGGTATAACAGTCAAAATGTATTATTATGCGCGTGGAAACAGATACATTGAAGAAAATACAGAGCATAAATTATAGAGCATACATTTGACATTACATGGGAGACCTCACTCTACAGTCTAAACCAGAGCGTCTCTAGTGGCAAATTCAAACGCGGTTGCCCAAAAAATTTATAGATTAATTATTATTGTTCTGTCATACTACAGTAATACTAATTAATTTAAAAAATAATATAAGAATAACTTACCAGGATTGCTAGCAGTGTCCAGTTTCAACCCCGCCGAGGGTACAACCTTAGTCAGTTTCAACGCACGCGGGTGTCCGCTCACAGTGAAGACTGCGGGCGGACTGAGCACGGATATCTTGGCTTGGGAGACAGCAATGGGCGGGAGGAGCATTACTTTAGTGCACGTTCTGAATGCACCCCATTCAGCACACAGTTCCATTTCTGATGCTTCTGTTATTTGCGTGGCTGGGATTATCTTGCAGCCGATATGGTCTGAAATAAAGAGTTTTATGTTACCAAAAGATTTTTATGGTAAATAATTGAGCTACGCGCTCTTCTGATGGTAAGATATTACGCCTGCCCATGACCAGAACCGTGTTTCTTAAACAGGTAGGCCGCTGTAACTCTGCTATAGCGTTCCTCTCCACTGAGACATTCTGAATGTCAGACTTGAAAGTTCAGTAATTTCACTAGCTACAGTGCAATTCGAACTGAAAGACGGTAATGCTTACATGTTACTGCTTTGCGGTAGAATATCGTTAGTTAGGTAATTGATAGTTTAGTTTTATCTAGTCTAAGTTTTATGCATACTTGCACCAAACTATCAAAGTTCCTAAGCAATTACTTAACTCGCTTGACAGTTCTTAACGGTCTGAATTTGGACTGTTATGAACTGGCAAGCAAGAAAAGTAATTGCTTAGGAGCTTTGACAGTTTGGTGCAAGTAGGCATTAAATGCATACTTGCACCAAACTATCAAAGTTCCTAAGCAATTACTTAACTCGCTTGACAGTTCTTAACGGTCTGAATTTGGACTGTTATGAACTGGCAAGCAAGAAAAGTAATTGCTTAGGAGCTTTGACAGTTTGGTGCAAGTAGGCATTAGTCCCTTTGTTTAAGCATTTAGTTAGTAGTTAGTTGTGTAAATAAAAATATATTTTGACCACGATTTTATTAAATCACTTTCTTGTTTGTCTATTTGACTGTCTGTCGTTCCTGGTGGAATCTTGCAACTCAAATTTCGAGCACTTTCTACTAGATGACAATGTTTATAAAAACTCGCTATAACTCGTAAAAGAAAACAAGAAAGAGCAAAAGCATACAAAATGGTTTTTAGATTTTAACACACCATTGATGATATCCAAGACGGGTTCAGCGATGTGCGGCGCCTTTGTCCGGCATGTGATGGGCAGATCGATGGGCACGCCTTCCATTGCGTATCTCTGTTCCTCGGTGCACAGCAGCGGGCCCCCGGCCAGGCCCGACGCGACAATGGACAGCGGCACGAGCGATGGTGCCCATTCGCCGGTTAGGAACTCCAACTGTTGATCAATACACAAATTTTTTTTGGATGCTATTCTTATATTACCACAAGTTGTGTCTTGCGTACTGTTTATCTCAACTTTTGTGTATTTTTAGACTTTAAAATATAACGTAGGTCTTTTTTTAAGAGCTTTTTCCGGAAATCCCCACTAGCCATCTCCACTTAAGGGATTTCAGAAAAAAAGTTTCGAAATCCGCATTTCACCAACTCCCAACCGCAGTGGGGATTTCGGGAATATTTTTGCCTCAAAATCCCCGCTATTATGAACAATAAACATTTAACTAAACATCCAGATATTCTTCCACTTTTCACATAATAATATTAGTCTGATCAAAACGTCGAAAGTTCTAAGCAAATCCTAAACATCCACTTTTTACAACCGCAACAATATATTTTGTCCATCTACACAGTACACAGGACTCTGAATCACACATCAACCTTGAGATATTTTGAGTCTCAAATACCCAGTAATTTCAATAGCTATACTGCCCATTAAGGGGAATCCTCAAATCCGAATTCCATACAAAATGTTTCGGACAAATACTCAAAAAGTACGCCGTATTATAGTAATTTCTTCACACTATTCGTTTCGTCTATGTTTTTTGATTTCGTCAACAAAAAAAGTGAAAGGTTTCATACTTTAATTAAGATTTTATACGTGTTTTAAAATTAACCCTACTAACTTAAAAACACGTATAAAATCTAAAATAAAGAAAATACGGCGTACTTTTTGAGTATTTGTCCGAAACATTTTGTATGGAATTCGGATTTGAGGGTTAGCCTTAACACCAACTTTAAAAACACTATATTAACCAATGCCTTATAAATCCTACCTTCTCGACAGGTAACTGTTGAATTGTCCGAGTGTTGGCGGCGCGGTCCTGCCGTAGAGTGTGCTTAGCGGCCGAGTCTCGAGTCAGCAAGGCGAGGGAAACCTCGCTGCCGACCGATACGCTGACGCCGGCGGGCGCGCGCCATCCAATGCCTTCCAGACACACGCCCCAGCCGCCGGTAGCTGTGGATAACAAGCAATGTAATACATCATCATCAACATCAACCTATCCAGAATTGTATACCGTACTATACCAGTCCAGAACTGGACGTAGGTCACTCCAAAGACGCGCCACTGAGACCGATCTTCAGCTCTTTTCATCTACCTTCTGCGCGCAAATCATCGCTCCAGCCAGAGGTAGTCCTACACTAGGTTGCCTAGACCCGGTCTCCGCACAAGAACAGATTTACCCTAACGGTTGTCGGTACTATGGCCTCCTAAGTCTATGAACCGATTTTTCTTATTTACAAACTGAAAAGTTCTTTTTAAACTGGCTAAATTTCATGAAAATCATTATTGTTAGATGATTTTCTGTCTATAACGCTTTTCTCTTTGTTTCGTCGTCTAACTAGAAGTTTGCTCCGAACTGTGGCCTCACGCGCCCTTTACGTCCAAAAACTTTCCGTTTTGGCTCACCTACAAATTCAAAAATTCCAACTGCCTAATTTCAGAAACTCTCAAATCTTCACTTCTTTAGGTCTAAACCAACTAGTGCGATGGTGTTTAATATTGACAATGTAATTCATCAAGTCACTTACCAACGACGCGATCACTCTTGGCATCGGTGCCAGTGACCCAAACTTCATCTTTGACGGTCACGCCGCCAGCGCTGCCGTGGAATGTGAGGAATGAGCCCGCCGCGTCCAAACCGGATATCACCAGCTCTGTTCCTTGGATGCTGGAACCAGAAGGATGAAAATTAATACTGTCATAGGCCCAGCGGCCACTGCGGAGGCGCGGCGAAGAGACTATGAGAAGTCAACAATTAGCCATTTTCCTCTGAAGATTTCAAAAAAAATCACTAGAAGCAGCACCAGTGGGGGGGGGGGTACATCAGTACGTATTGAAGGTGCTATTAGACTAAAAGTTAAATGCACCGGTCTCCTGAAATTAAGTTAAGATATAAATTAAAGTCACAATTGATAATCTCCGAAAAAAAGCACTACCATGTATTTCAGTTTTCTACTAAATTCAATGTTTATAATGTTGCTGTGAATATGGAAATAAAAAATGATTTATTTAATACTTTATTGTGCACAAACTTAACAAAATGTAGTACAAATGGAGGGCAGGAAAAATGTATGAAGAACTGAACTGTACCTTATATTCACGTTATCAGAAAGCAGACCTCTTATGCTTACGATGAAACTTAGTGATACGATGGTACGAATTAGAATGAATGCTACTTTCTTTGACTTACCTGACATTAGCCAGCTCATGAATAGCGTATTTTGGCGTTAAAATGGTTACCTGTCAGCTGGTAAAGGTGACACGGATGCATTCCCATGAGGCGCCAGTAATTCCCTGCCGATGGCATTCCGCATGACAACCCGCACGGCCGTAAAGTCGCCGTCGCGAGAGGGCTCCACTGTGCAGTAGTGTGGAACACCCACTTCTACGTGAATCGCCTGAATGAATTGAGTGATTCATTGGTCTCAAGTATGGTTAGTTACAGACATGTCTTATGAATGTATAAAGTAGAGTCACGTACTTCACTGTAGAATACATAATACAAATTTTCGTTTAATCAATATTTATGGTTTAAGTTTCTCATACTCTCGATAGATAAGATAAGACAAAACAAATATTTTAATCTTACACGTAACACTGTAAGTTAGATGCAAAAAATAATGCAAAAGAACATGAGTTTTTTTTATAACGGTATCTAAATCCTTGGTACGCCGGGTACCGTGCACAGTGATCGACAGATATTTTGCTGCCTAGCAGTTATGCCTAAGCCTTTACTGTGAGTTGTAATCCAGCCTGAAAGGCTGATGAAATTACTGAGCTTTCGACTCTCATTGTCAAAATGTCTTAAACACGATGAGGGCTAAGAAGTGTAGCAGTCCTATTTAGCACCGGTATTGGGATTCTCATCTGTTTTCCAACTAGCTCTGTGCAGTGATTACTGAAACTTAGAAAACTAGAATAACGTACCGTCTCTCAATAGATGTTGTTCGTCTCATCCTAATGGCTCGCTATCACCACTCCATACCCCATTCTGTCCCTTCCACTCCCCATTTTCAGAGACTTCAAACGCCCAATCTGAATGTGCTGTCCAACTAGCCCTAGGAAGCGATCACTAATACAAAACACTAGAATAACGTACCGTCTCTCGATAGATGTTGTTCTTCTCATCCTTATGGCTCGCAATCACCACTCCATGTCCTATTCTCTGCCCCTTCTACTCCCCATTTTCAGAGACTTCAAACATCTGCATGTGCTTTCCAACTAGCCCTAGGAATCGATCACTAATACAAAACACTAGAATAACGTACCGTCTCACGATAAATGTTGTTTTTCCTATTCTCTGCCCCTTAATCTTCCCCATTTTCAGAGACTTCAAACGCCCCGTCCGCATGTGCTTTCCAACTAGCTCTAAGGAGTGGTCACTAATACACTAGAATAACGTACCGTCTCTCGATAGATGTTGTTCTTCTCATCCTTATGGCTCGCAATCACCACTCCATGTCCTATTCTCTGCCCCTTCAACTCCCCATTTTCGGAGACTTCAAACGCTCCATCCGCATGTGCTTTCCAACTAGCCCTGGGCAGAGATTTGAGCCGTATCGTGGAGCCGATGACTAAAGCAACGCGATCGCCAGTCAAAAGCTCCTTGTCTTGTCCGTCGATGGCTGTTCGAATGTCGGATACGCCAAGGATTTCGATAGTACTGTCCCAGGCGCGAGTTTCTGCTACCTAATAAACGGTTGAAATTATCAATAAATATTAAAAAAACTCGGCCGAGTACTCGGTACGTATAAATATAGTGCTCGGCTGAGCGAGTGATGTAAGCTTTCACTGTCTCGGCCTCAGAGCAACATTTTACTGTCTCGCCCTTTTGCTCGGTGTGATCAAGGCATAAGATCCTATTCGATTAATTCAGCCTTCGATTAAAAATCGTATAGGTTTTTGACATCTGTTTTTGTCTAATAACACTATTGAACAGATATAAAAATGAAACATCAGCTTTTTTTATCCCAACATAAGAGCGGATCCACACTGCTCCGTTCCGTTGCGTTGCGGCACAGCGCTAGATTTGGACACATTATTTATAAAATGCCAGTACAAAATAACGAAGCAACGCAGCGTAATGGAGCAGTGTGGCTTCGCTCTTACGCAGGCTACGCCGCGGGCAAAATATAATTTAATAACTTGTGTACTTTAAGCTTGTTTTACTTACTTGTCCCATGTTCCGTACCCTGACATCAATGGTGATGACTCCAGGCTTCAAAGGCACCACTCTGACTGACAAGCCTTCAGCGACGGACCGCTCAAGCATATCTGCCAACAAAATATAAAGTTTATAAAACAGAACCAGATTAGTGAGATATCGCCATATTGGATGATACGAATGGATGCAACGCGGCGGGTAAGGCGGTTATACGCTGTGTTTGCCGCTGCAGCAATGTGACACTTGGTTTTGGCGGGAACATGAAAAATGGCGCATTGGCGGCATTAAATTAATTGACAATACTTGTATAACTTTGAGTGTTTAAGTGTAAAAACGGTGGTTTTTTATCATTAAGTGCTCGTGAACGTGTATGAGTGTTGGTGAATAGTGTAATGCTGTAAAACGTGACTTTTCGTGTTGCCTCCAAAACTCCATAGAAGCCTCTAGTAAAGTCGCAACCACCACTACTTTACAGGGGCATGACTTGACTTATCGACTCTGACTTATGACAAAATAATCTCTCCAATTACTTGACACTGGCTATATACCTTTAATGTGAAGCCAAAACCGAAGAACTTACGTTCTTCGAAAGAAAAAAAAAAAAAAAAAAATGTGACACTTTAGTGTAGCGTCACATCAGCTGAAGGTTCGGCGCCGAAAGTTCAGCGGCTGAAGTCTCGGTCGTAGTATTCCGTTGGTATGACAAACCAAACGCTCCGAACGCGGCGTCTTGTTCAGTGCGTTACGCGACGGAAAATTACGTGGCGTCGTCGTTGTCGGCACTAGTCGTAACGCGTCGCGAGATGTGTCGCTTGCTATGCAAAACACATTGAATGCGTTTGGCTGAAACAATCGCTCGACAGGAGGTTCGGCGCTACGCCGAACGCGACGTTATTTCGGCAGTAGTGTCATAGGGAACTTGAAAAATACTGCGAGTGTATTTAACCGCACGATCGGTATCAACATTTTGATAAAGACGCAAGACGTGCAGGAACGCCGCTGGTGGCGGATAGTGTAGTGTACTCACCGTCAGCATGAGTGGTGTACAACCTGGCTTGTGCCGGGTCTCTGAGTGAGAACGTGACGCGCGGGGACGGATGCAACGCGGCGAGTGAAGCGGGGCTCAGTCCGCCCGCCTCTATCCACACTGGACTGGGCGCCCCTACTAGCAGAGTTTGCGTTGCTGACCGTACTCGCAACCCTGATATTGGAATCACCTAGAATATATGGATATAATTAGAATCAAGTACCAGCCGACGAAGCTATCGTATTTTCAACTGACATCAAAAAAGGAGGAGTATGTCAATTCGTTTGTTTAATAATAATAATAATATAATAATAATAAAATAAAATAAAAGTCATTTATTTCAGGCCATAAAAAACCCATAAATTTACAAGGTGCCTAACTAAAGTACTTAAGATTAACCTATCTATTTATTTATTTACGTTTATGTTTTGTTACTTCAGAACTTTGTTGTTTAAGAATCGATTTGAAAAAATCTTTGTTTGTTTGTTTGAGATAATATACTTTCAGATTAGTCCCATATTAATTTTATCTATATTGGTTTTGGTTTCAAATAAAATTACTGAAAAAAGTCGTCGTTGTGAACCAAATTGCGTAAATTGTGCTTCCCTGTGACTTGTCAGTGGTGCCTACGGTCACTAGACGCGTCCGATTGAAGTCGGTTGTTGTATGTTTTTGTTAAAACTTGATTATGTAACATAACATTAATAAGAAATGAAATGAAATTCAGTTAATTTTTTATGTTTTTTTGCTATAATCTTTGTTCAGTAGGGGCTATTCTAATACTACTACTAAAATATACTGAAATAAACTAATATGTGATTTAAGATAATTGATTGATTCAGGCGTTACTTTGCGGAAATCCATAAATATCAACAAATTATATAAATATATTTAGTAATAAATCCGCTTGATTTCTAAACAAAGGTTTTAATTAACTTAACTTTAGTTTAGAACTTTAGTACATATTACTATATTATAAACCAAAGAGTCAACGAACAGAAAACCAAAGTTTAAAGATACGACACGTGTTTCGCCTCTACACGAGGCATCATCAGGAGGTGTGGACTCGCCGAAGTTCGAAACGAGAGTGAATAAACAACGTTGCCCGGCCCGTATTTATACCCGTTATGGCGATGAGTCGCCTGTCGTATGATCCGACGTCACAAAAATCCTTAACAAAGGAGACCTTGGAATACTCTCTTTTTGTGATTCTTTTTTTCTCGTAAATAATAACTTGTGGTGTATACACCTCATTTTTTTTATTACCATAAAAAAAGAAGTACCCCGTCTGCAGTGCCAATTTTTTTTTTTGGTAATTAAATATGTGGTGGTGTATATGGATAAGTAAAATCAATTAAATTAATGTCTTACCTCAACTTCGGACTCCGCGCTCGCCATTTCAATGTTCTCAATATCCAGAGCGACCAGTTTCACTCGCGCCACTCCCATAGAGACGCCGTGTACGGATCCAGACGCAGTCACCTGGATAACAATCATTGTTTTAGTTCACCGAAAGAAGTTAACATCTCTAAATCTAGATATTAAAGGGTCTTACAGCATAAGCCAAAAAATACAGATAATGTATAAACAAAGCCGAATTCAGTTGTTACAAACTTACAATGAATAATTTTATAAAATAAGAGTCAACGAAAGAGTTACAGTGTTATTTCAATATTACAAGATCTCACGTATTTTAGCGGTAGTACGAGCTCGTATTGGCTTCTTTTTTACATTAAATATGTTTTTACTGAGTTCATTTATCTTGCCTTAATATTATTTTCTAATTAATTTGCATTTGACTAGTTCCGCTCTATATGTTTTTGTCATTATGCCTTCTTTCATGATGGCCAGTTTTGTGAGGCAACAATAATTTAAAAAAAGTGTTTAGAACAACTTTATAATAATATTGTGATTAAGCATAGGTCCTGAACATTACCTGAACCGAGTTGAGTCCGCTGACAGATGCGTAGTGCAACGTCGCGAGATGCGATGGCGGACCGCCCACGTGACGTAGTTGCAACTTAGCGCCCGGCGGGACGCGCGCTACGCTGGGGATTATTTGCAGAGGCGGGAACACTAGCACCTACGAACAATAATCAGGTTTTACAACAATATAGTACAACAGACTTCAATTGGACTGTTTTAGTGACCGCAAACACCACTGAAAAGTCACAGAGAAGCAGAATACGCAATTTCGTTTACTTCGAGGACTTATTTTTTTCAGTTATTTGGGAACAACAAGGTTCTGAACTTCTGAAGTAACAAACATTAAGAAAAAAATTCAAACATATTGATAACCTCCTCTTTTTGAAGTTAGTTGAAAAATATATTTTTCACTTAAACTAGAAAAAGTGTAGGTATCAGGTCGCTCAACGAAAACTGGCGCTGTCAAAGTACTCGCACTAAAACAACACATTCAATTAATCAATTTGGATATTGCTACTCTTCATACTGTTCTACTCCCTTCCCGCACCCCCCCCCCCCCCCCCCCCCCCAGCTTCTCCCCGATGGTGACGTCACCGCTTGTCCGCCAATCACGCGCGTTGCTAGTATCTATATGAAACGCGCTACACATCATCAGGTTACAAATGACTTACCTCTAATTCAGGGCTCCACACGCCCGCGAGGGACGCTCGAACCCTCCCACTCCCCTCCCGCACCCCGCACAGCTTCCCCTCCCTGACAGTGACGTCACCGCTCGTCCGCCAATCAGGTGCGCCGCTGGTGGTGAGGTATCGATGTGAAACACCCTTCACTAACGCCGCGATGGGAACGCAAGCGCCGACACCAACAGCGCGCGATGTTGATACCTCTACGCTTAGAACTTCTTCTATGTACACCTGTTGAACACAAAATTAAGAGTTAGGAGACAAAGCAAATGGGAGAAAACATATATGCAAAGTACATGTAAGTGTTAAGATGTATGTTTTTATAAAAAAAACATAAAATCAGCTCTTCTAGCATCTCATTACAAGGTTCGCTTAGCCATTGAATACTAGAGAATTAAAAATGGAGAAGAATGGGATTTTCAAAGAAAAACATAAGTCCTGAAGCAAAGATAGGACAAAAGGATATGAAAATCATTATACGAAGCAAGCTGTTCCATAAAAAATTAACTGCATTTTAAAATCAGTTTTTCATACACCATAAACTTCTTAATGGGAGACTCAAATCACACTAATTACACTACATTACAACTTACTTCAACAACTTGTCTCTCTCCATGCACGCACAAGTCCGTCACAATAAGGTCATAACTGCCCGGGCCGGGTACGGTCAAGTTGATGGCTCCATTGTCCACCGTAGCGGTCACTCCTTTGGAGCTCTCGACCGAGTAGCGACCACTGCCGCCCGTTATAGTAGCTACGTTATCGAGGGATTCGGCTTCCCACGCTAAATTCACCTGCAAATATTTAATAGAGATTTGTAGAGATTTATTTTGTAGTGAAGCTGTTCATTTGTTTGTTTTGTACATAGTGAAGCTATTTATTTTGAAGTGTACCGATTTATTGTGTATGTAGCGATTTATTTTGTAGTGTAGCTGTTTATTTTGTAGGATTGGGATTTATTTTGTTATGTAGCTATTTATTTAGTAGTGTCATTGTTTATTTTGTAGTGTAGGTATTAATTTTGTAGTGTTGATTTTTTTGTAGTGTAGCTAATTATTTTATAGTGTACTAGCTGGTGCCCGCGGCTTCGTCTGCGCAGCTATCTTTATAAATTGTAGCCTATGTGTTATTCTGATTTATTATTGTAGTAAGTTTCATTAAAATCCATTCGGTAGTTTTAACATGAAAGAGGAACAAACATACATCCATCCATCCATCCATCCTTACCTTTCGCGTTTATAATATTAGTAGGACTAGCTGGTGCCCACGACTTCGCCTGCGCAGCTATCTTAATAAATTGCGGCCTGTGTGTTATTCTGATGTATAAGCTATATTATTGTAAAGTTTCATTAAAATCCATTCGGTAGTTTTAACGTGAAAGAGGAACATCCATCCATCCATCCATCCATCCATCCTTACAAACTTTCGCGTTTATAATATTAGTAGGATAGTAGGATAGGATAGGATAGGATAGGATTTATAGCGATTTATCTTGTAGGGAATCGATTTATTTCTTGATTGATTCAGGCGTTACTTTGCGGAAATCCATAAATATCAACAAATTATAAAAATATATTTAGTAATAAATCCGCTTAATTTAAATACGGGCCGGGCAACGTTGTTTATTCACTCTCGTTTCAAACTTCGGCGAGTCCACACCTCCTGATGATGCCTCGTGTAGAGTTCTTTAAACTTTGGTTTTCTGTTCTTTGACTCTTTGGTTTAGTTGAACTAAAGTTAAGTTAATTAAAACCTTTGTTTAGAAATTAAGCGGATTTATTACTGCTCAAATCACTGCTCATTTTCAAAAATAAAGTGTATGACTTCTATTTGTCCTCAGTAACGACCACGTAAAGAACTTATTAGTACCTAACATTTAGGTAATGTTATTTGTGTACGTTTATTATAGGTATGTATTATAGTATTATATATCGTACATTTATGTATATTAGCATGTAGTTTGTCTTATTTGTATGAAGTTATGTAACTTAGTTTTATTTTATTTTATTTTATGTAACTAAGTAAATATTGTTTTTCATTAAAATATTAGTAGTAAGTATTTGTACGCCGCCGTCCTCTTTTGTTCAAATATTTCGAGTCCATCCCAAGGTTGCCTGGAAGAGATCGCTTTTAGCGATAAGGCCGCCCATTGTACCACTTTTTCTTCAGTATTGTTTCTTCATGTATTTTTATTTTAAGGTGTGCAATAAAGATTACATCTATCTATCTATCTATCTATTACTAAATATATTTATATAATTTGTTGAGATTTATTTCTTAGTGTTGCTAATCATTTTGTAGTATAGCGATTTATTTTGCAGTGTTAAAATTTATTTTGTAATGCAGCGATTTATTTGGTAGTGTAGATATCTAACTCGTAGTATAGTTATTTGTTTTTTAGTGCAACGATTTGTTTTGAAGTTTAGCAATCTAAATCGCAGTATATCTATTTGTATTGTAGTGTAACGATTTTTATTTAGTGTAGCGATTTATTTTGTAGTGAAACTATTTTTTGTAGTGTACAGACAGACTTACCTTCAGTGGATTACACGTCAACGGTGCTACAACTCTAGCTAGGATGCTAGCCGTTGCGTCGGGAATGCTAGCTTTCAAAGCACCAGCCCAACCAACTGCCTTCTCGTCTGTTTTTACCGACTGAAATATAAAAGGCATAAATGGTGCTTGCATAAACGTTGTAGAACAAACAACCCATTTACAAAATAAGCTTAGTTGGTGATACCTACACGTTGGTCTCCGACCTACCATCTACCAGGCTAGATTTAGGAACTTAGAGGTTAGGTAGACTCTAATCACAAACTTTTGGCTCAGAAAATAATTGGAATGAAAGGCTATTTTGATATCTAAATCAGCTTACCTGATAATACTTATAAGGCACGGGCACCGGTGCGTATTCTGGGTTCGTTTCAACAAACAACCTATCTGTAGCTTTGTACTCTATTCCCGGGTGGTAAGGCTCAATGTCCCACGACACTTTCGGGCCGCGTTCGTCTAGTAGCTCTCTTCCAATCGCGTCAATGAGCGTAGTTTTAATTTGAATCTCTTGACCGGGGCGCAGCCAAATTCTGTGTAAAAAAAATTGGTTGTCTGTAAAGTTGGTTTACGGACGATAGTTTAACGTGACTACCAGCATTACCGGACAATGGGCGTTACCGGACAATGACAGCGTTACCGGACAATGAGCGTTACCGGACAAAGACAGCTTTACCAATGACGTCAACGTTTCTCGCATGCAGCCGGCGTTCATCGATTTATTATACGTAGTCTCATCAAAATAATGGTAAATAAGTCATTAATCTTACTAATATCATAATCCATGATAAGGTTGTCTGGAAGAGTTTGCTTCATAGGACTGCCTTTTATTTTACTTTAGTTATTGTATTTGTACTTATTTATTCAAAAAGATAGCAGTTAACAGTTTTTGAAACCAAAACACTTATGCCGATTTGCACCAACGTTAGTTCCTAAGCAATTAATTTACTCGCTTGGCAGTTCTAAACGGTTTAAAGCTGGATTGTTAATAACTACCAAGCGAGTACTTAGGAACTTTGACAGTTTGGTGCAAGTAGGCATTACTAACTTGTACTAAACTTCAAAAAAATATAGCTATCTCTCTTTAGATAAACTGTAAATTGAACTCAACTCACTTAGGTCCCAAGGTGCAGTTTCCCGGCGTCTCGGGTGGTTCTAAGCGAATGCGCGACACGTGCGGAGCGCACGACGCCTGCAACTGAACTGACTCCGGTTCTTCTTCAGTGTGTGAAGTTAGTTCTAGATGGGCGTCGCCTTTCTGGAAATAAAGTTTATTTGAAGAGGTGTTTACTCGTGCTAGAAAAAACATTTTGGACCTTTGCAAAATTAACAGTAATATAAATGTGAAAGCTTGGGAGTGTATACATGTCTGACTGTACATTGCACAAGCACGGACATAAGATAACTTTATGTCTTCTACAAGATTCATTTCGGCGAGTGCGCGCAGGAGCTACACGAGCTTTTACCACCGAACTAGCAGGCGTACGGGGGGGTACCACCCCTATCTCGTAGACATCCCACAAACTCGAACCAAGCGGTTCGCATCGACATTTATGGTGCGCACCAGCAGGGAATGGAACTCGCTGCCAGCGTCTGTTTTTCTGACACACTATAATCTCGGAGTCTTCAAATTAAAAGTGAATAAGTTCTTACTAGGCAAGCGTGCTACATCCTCAACCATACCGTCACTTACCATCAGGTGAGGTTGTGGCCAAATGCTTGCCTATAAAATCTTACCCTACTACATTTGAATGTAAACAGCTGTATATCAGGGTAACGATGTGGCGGCTCGCCGTCCCGGGTAGTGAGGTCTGCGGTGCGGGGCTCATTCGAATGAGGAGTTAGGGCTTCGCCTTCCGCTAATACCTGAGAAGTCATATTGGTATCAAAAATGCAAGTCAAAACATAATTTTACAGGTGTTCAAAGCGAATAAGGCTTCCAAAAGTGCTAGAAAAATAAAACATAAAATTGAATACCGCTCGTAATCAAATAAACAAAAAGTTACAGATATGCCACGGATTCGTAAATCTAAATTCGTGAAGATTCTACATTGTTAAATTTCAAATGTACAGACTGCATCATAGATAAGTATTCCCCTTGCATTATAATACCCAGCTTCAAATCCCTTCAAATCACCGCCGCGGGCGTATGGAGAAATCTGCCTTTAAAAATAGATTATATTTGTATAACCGTATGTAAGCCTAAACATAATTTCAAGTATGACAATTTTTTAAAGGATTTATAGCTGGGTGTTTTGTGCAAAGGGGATACTTATCTCTGACGCTGTCCGTACATTGTTTAATTTCAAATGATACCAAATAGATACTTTGAATGTAACATATTGACGACACCGTGGCTTAGTTGGTAGTGACCCTGCCTACGAATCTTGGTGTTCTGGGTTCGATCCCCGGCCGGGGCAAATATTTGTGACGAACACAAATGTTTGTTCTCGGGTCTTGGATGTTGTGATGTCTTGTATGTGTCCATGCCACCTGCGACACAGGGAATCCTAGTGCAGGGGTGTGAGTGTGTGAATGTTTATGTTTGTTTATACATAATCAAAAGCTTTGTATAATATTTATATGTAAGTAGCAAAGTAGCAAAAAATAAGTAGCAAATATATTCATATATATAGTCGATACATTCCCTTACAGGGTAAAAACACCTACATAATTGGTCATCACTTTTGAACAAACATATAAAGGAGTTTGGGTAAAACAACTCACCGGTAAGCTAGCTCCGACCAAGGCGGCTGCGTTTTGTGGCCATACGAGAGTAGGCGCGGCGCGCACGGACACTCTCGCGCTGTCGCCGGCGCGTCCGCGGGACACGCGGACCGATGACACGCCTCGACTCGTGTATAGCACTTCTAATACGCAGCAAGCTCCGTCTGTTCAGATAAATCATACAATAGTAGATTATGCACTAAGGGGATAAAGCAGTGTCTTATGTCGCGGGTGGCATATTTAACCCTGAGCTAACGAGGGACGTTATGTAGAGTCCTGAGTGACGCGAGGGCAAGCTACCCAAGACGAAGACAGGTTTATCCCAGAGGAGCATACTCTACTTTTCACACCTTCTGCGAGGCAATAAAAAGCCAGGGCTCCAGCAGCGAACATGCACCGTCTTTTGTTTCACAAACTTTGAAGTCGCGCCTTTTTTCTTTATTTTTATGAGTGGCCAGTTCGATTTTCGAACGAACCTTTTTACAATGTCATATGGGCGTTCTTTTACTTAGAGTTTTCCACGAGTTTCCACACGAATTTGACGTTCCAAATTCAAATCACATTACTACCCATGGGAGTTTCATACAACTTTACCTCCCTTGGTAGGTAATGCTTTACTTTACCTTGATGATTGCACAGAGTACTAAGATATAATGATAGCATGACATGTAATTGGACATTGTCGAGCAGGTGGTGTGAAAAAATAATTTGTTTTATCCGACTTCACTATTTATATTGATGGTCAATGACCTCCCAGGAGTACTGAATCATGCGGAATGTTTTCTGTGTGCAGATAATTTCAAATTGTATACCGTTATAGATAGATAGATAGATAGATTATTCTTTATTGCACACCATCACAAAACAAACAAAAAATATACATAAAGAGGAAAATAATGTTAAAAATAGTGGACAATGGGCGGTCTTATCGCTAAAAGCGATCTCTTCCAGACAACCTTTGGATGTCTGGACCGTTATAAACTCTGTTTAAGATTGTCTATCTTTACAGTGTGATGTTGATACTGTGTGTCCTTGGGGAAATGAAAATAAAATGGATATTCAATCCTTCTAAATGCTCTGCAATGACTTACGGTCAGATATGTCAACCGATATCTCTCGATTATTCAATCAATGACAGTATAATTACTAGGTCTTCAGTAATGAAAGATCTCGGAGTCATATTCGACCGAAAGCATTTCATGACCACATCGAGGCTGTAGCCAAGGGATCTTTCCAGAGACTAGGCTTCGTACTCAGAAATGTTCGGGGCTTTCAAAGCGACAAAGTCGTGCGTCCTCTATTTGGAGCTCTGGTTCGAAGTACGCGTAGTGAGAGTACTATATTTTGTTAAGAATACAATAAAGTATTAAATAAATAATTTGGACTCACCTGCCGGTTCAATCCAAGTAGCGGCAGTAGTGTTGTGCGGTTCCGGCCCTTCCAATAGCGTTACAGCAAATGAAGCGCAATCACATCTGAAAAGTCGAATCATTTAAAGACGGGAAATTTTAGGTTCAATATTACTACCTCTGCTTAGTTTAGGAATTAGGACTAAATGCCATTGAATAATAATTATAATTATTATATGGAGCCTGCACTCTCCCACTGCTGGGCAAAGGCCTCCCCTAGTTAAGATAAGACAATATTTATTTCCATAAAAAGGTTACCAAAGTTAACAAAGTTTTGGCTTATTTGTAGAGTACGTTGTTTATAGGTACATAATATACTTTGTACTAAACCTATGTGAGACAAAGCTTAAGCTCTTCGCTCTAACAAGTTAAAAAAACTTGTATGTAGACGCGAGTTCCTCCATTCCTCCATTGAATAATATATTATAATTTATTTTATTACACAGAATGGATGCCAACCAACGTCATGGAAGATCCAGGAGAAGATGGCGGGACTAACTTGATTCGTTTTCCAAAACATGGACCACCGAAGTCCTATGCCGAAATGTCGGGAAATTTGCCCAGCAAATTTCAAAAAAATTCAAAAAAAATTATAAAAAAGTACAAGGGGTTTAAAAGTACGAAAGTGGAGAAATTCCGAATATTACCAAATAAAATTAAATAAAAAAAACTCTTAGGACCTACGTAAAATCTTTGGGGCTGGTTAGGTAGCAAACCCCACCTACCAGCTATACCATAATTATAAATAATATTATATTATTATGGGTATGCATGATCATGGCTGATAAAAATAAAACAATAAAACTATATATATAAATAAATAATAAAACATTTTATTTAATACAGAAACAATTTAATTATTTAATTTTAAGCTATTGTAAAAACTACTTTAAAAGTCCATACCTGTGGAAATTGTACAGTTCGCCCGTAGTGGGATGCGTCGCGGTCAATGCAATGTGCAAATGATGAGGTCGGCCCACGCGGGCTACGCCAGTCGTCGCCACTTGGATCATTTCATGGGGCGCCGACCAAACTCTGCAGAACGAAAATTTAATAAGTCATTGATAAAAACATACACATATTCACAAAATTAGTTGCTTTGGCATTTTTTGGCCACTCGTATAAATAAAGAATACTTGTAATGGCGCAGAAATATAAACTCAAAGCGCGCAAAGAGCGTAGGAAAGTTTATTCAAAGGACAGAATAAGGAAACTAGTTAAAATTATTTGACTACTATGAGATAAGTGATGTAGCCTAATAAACGAACCAAAAAGCAAACGTTCTATCAAAATTTATCTTCTCTCTCAAATTTACAATTTGGAATTACCTTTTCTTGTAGGTATTCAATCCCTAGTGTATAAATAAGTAGCCTTTTATCTCGTAAATTTTACACATACCGTATTTGTGCCAAATCGGTTAGGTATTTTTGGCGTAATTGACGAACAAACATTCATCCATTCGCATTAACTTTCTCATTTATAACATTAAGGCCAGTCGCAAACGAGCCACGGACCACAGCGACCATCAGTTCAAATGTATGTAAACTCATGGTCGATGTGGTATGTGCCTAGTTCGCGGCGACCGTAAAGCCTCGATGACACAGGGCTAGTTTACAAGCTACAAGCCAGCGAGTTTAAAAGCTAGCGAGCGAGCTAGTTAGCAATCCAGAAGGATTTTTAACCAGCAGATTGTAAAAAAGCTAATACACGAGACACGAGGCGAGTTTACAAGATACTTGAAAACTAGCCATGTGTCATCGGCGCTTAAGTGTAATTTAAAGCTCATACCTGCCAACAGCTTTCACATGAGGGTATTTCGCCAAATGCACTTTGACTCCTATATCGCCAACTCCTTTGATAGTGACCACGCCGTTAGGTGCGAGCAAGATGCTGGCCCCGATAGGTGCCTTCTCGCTCTCTGACCAGACCACATCTTCGGCACCACCTCCTATGTACTTAAGAGGTATTTCTCTGAGAAATAAAAAAAATCTTAGTTATATTTTTAGGTAATCTATGGCGGCGTCCTAATTGGCATTGATCGTACGATCAAACGATGCGATTTGGTCGCGCGATGAAAATTAGCCATATGAATGATCGTACGATCATGCAATGCCAATTAGAACAGCGCCTATGACTTGGTTGGATATTACATTTGTATTGTAAACGAGATATGTATGTTTAAATGCTAAAATGTAGATAGTTTATCTTTTATTTAATCTGGTAAACACAACCACTTCTAAATCCTAATGTTACACATGTATGTCATATTTTCTCAACAACAGAATAGGTTACACTGTCTGTTAAGAAATATATCAATGGACCAAAATGTTGACAGTATTTTTAAAAGTTAATATTAATTAGAATCTAAAAGGAATACATGATAAAACTTACTGAATAGTATCAGTCCAAGCCACAAACATCTCTGGTGGGACAATTTCCAAAGGTTCGACTACTACTGCTGAAACTTGACCTTCCACCTGAAATAAATACTTTAATTATAGTTTTTATTTAAGATACATAGGCAAGCTAATGTCTTATATCTTGATTATTGTTGACAGTGCACTGTAAATGTTGGTCCAGTCTATTTTTGAAGGAGCACACTGAAAATAATATCCTAAAAGAATCATAAACTTGTATAGATAAGACAGTAATCCTAATAAAGTCTTACCTTACTAGACAACAGTTTCCCAGCAATAGAATGTAACCTCGCCGTCACTGTAAAAGCACCAGAATGGTGCGCAATCGCATCCGTAATCGTTCCGTTCTCTGTCGACTTTAACAAATCTATATTTGCCTCTCCATGGACCGACAAACGAATCAGTAATTCACTACCAGCTGTGAAAACATGACCGTCTATGTCTAGCACAACACAATGTATGATGAAAACGTCTCCTCGTATCACTATGTTCGGTGGTCGTAGTGAAACTCTGATGCTGTAAGCCGCAGCGACGTTCAACGTAGCGGTGGCAACTTCTGTGGAACCGGACATTAGTTGAACGGTCGTCGCTCCAACGTCAGTGCCGCGTACTAAGCTGATGGAATCTTCAAGAAGGGCTATGTCAGATTCTGGTACTCTCAGGTAGTAAAGCGTTTCTGATATGTCTTCGATTGTGAGACGACCAGCGCGCGCTCTTACTACTCTGAAAAAGGAAGGGTTTTATGTTGCAAAATATTCATGAATGAAAATATTACATACCAAAAAATATTAGGCGTGAATAGGAATTGACTTTCTATTATTTTAAGTAAAAATTAGGGGTGAATAGACATTGACTTTCTCTTATTTCGACGACACGGATGGTCGAGTGGCAATTGTGTTGGACTACTATGCCGGTGTCGCGAGTTCGATTCCCGCTTCAGTCAAACATTTGTGTGATAGACATCGGTGTTTGTCTTGAGTCTGGGTGTTTTCTATGTATTCTATGTATGTATTTTCAGTATAAGTATTGTATCAGTTACCTGGTTCCCATAGTACAAGTCTGCTTAGTATGGGGTTAGATGGCTGTGTTTGAAATGTCCAAAAAATATTTATTTATGATTATTATTTATTTATTAATACCTGTATTTCAAAGTGTCCCCTGGAGCAATCAAAGCCGTTGCAGGCGTGAGTACCACACTGGCCACGACTTGTAGCTTGAAGTGTGTGCATATGTTCCCGAGGCATACAGTCACACGGCATTCACCCATGGCTTGGCCGTAAAGGAGGGCCGAATGGGAACGGAGGCCTAGGGCTTCTAGTTCTGCAACGCCCTTTGGCGCTTCATAACCAGTATCACGCCATTTGACTAGCCTGCAATACAACCTCTTGATATTATAAGTTATGTTGTAATGAATGCACACGAAACAAGTGTGATTCTGAAGTTCTATTATACAGTAAATTGATTAGCAATTGTTTTTCATTGTAATTGTCTTGTAAGTATCCTCCACGACGTGGCAAAGATGTGCATAATGCAATTTGTAAGTCAAATTGGTTCTGCGCATCTTTGTCACATGGTTTGCCAGAGGACAAGTAGTTTGATAGTATACAGAATATGCATTGACTGATGCCATAGAAACCTCACCTCATCCCAAACATGATTATTTTATGAGTTGGACTCATAAAATAATCAGAGTGGCAAAAAGTCAAGGGTAAATTTAGAAATTTCCGGCTCATCAGTTTAGTTACAACAAAAAAAAATTTTTCAAGAAGAAGTTTTCAAGGTAACTTACATGACCAACAGATCTTCACCTGCCGTACTGCCGACATTTTCAATGTTCCACGTGAAACTTACACCCTCAAGAGTTGTAAACTTGTTTCCTGAAAATAACAACCAAGAAGAAGGTGTAAGATGACTAAAATAGTACAGTATGGATAACATTTATTGTGTGTCTTAAGGTATATGTGTAACTATGAAGTATCATGCAGTCTTAATTCAGATCAGTTTCGCTATTTTCACTGGATAATGATGGATATCCTCAGTGCCTCATTTTGACTGACCTTGTTCATCATATGCAACCACTTCAAAAGCTTCAGGTGCTTCTTCCAAGTACAATTTCCATGTTGTGCTCATCACATTCAACGATTTGATCTTGTCAATGTCTACATCACCACGGAGTATCTAAAATAGTGATAATGACAATGTTTTTAATTAGGAATGATGCAGTGTAGGTCATCTTATGGGATCAGTAGGTACAAATAGCGGCACATAACTTTAGAGCTGACCGTTATTGCGCAAAGTAAAAAGTAAGGTACCTGGGGGGGACTACACATACAATAAACATGCGCAGTAACACCCCCCGCGTATCGTTCGGCGCTAGACTTACGTGCCGCTACTTATAATCTTCGCGCCTTTTTCAGATGAAGGTTCTAACCTCGCCAGTGTTGATTTCTTCAGCCAGAATGATAACAGAACCAGGCGGTACACATGTCTTGAGGACCGAAACACGCGCAGCACGCGAGCAGTGGCCCCAAGTGTCTTCGTAAATAGGCTCCAAAGCTATGATGTCATCGCGAGACAAACTCCTACAATATAGCTTTTTTTTAGCAAGTCGTAAGAAATGTACTACTAAAAGCAAATTTCCTGCCTACTTACCATGTATAGCAGCCCCCCTCGATGATTTCAAATGTGAAATTCACGGTAAAATCTTCGAACCAAGGGAGAAGAACCCTGGGAGTGTTCATTTTAGCACTATCACATTGTATCACAGCAGTGCTCACTAAGAACACGACGAAGGTAATCGAAAACATTTTTATGGCATTTGCATCCGAATCAATGAACAAAAATCCTCAAAATTATTCATAAATTACAAAAATAAAAATCACCGCTAAAATAACCTCAAAATTATCAAGAACAAATAATCAATCAAGCAAACAAGTAAAGAAAGCTCAAATTTGATTGGAGAATAGCTAAATAGCAAGCAAGCACAAAATTAGAGATGTGAGTGGCTCTGCTTAAGAAAATCTTTTCAATTGTTTAGAAATCGGAAATTACCAATTTCAATCGCACATCACTATGCTTGCTATTTAAAGTGAAATAAAAAAAAAACTAAGTGTCAAAAATCAAAATGCCAAATATGGCTGCTTTGTGTTTGTCATGTTTATCCCATATTTTACGTGATGTTTCTAAATAGAACCAACAATGTGGGCTGCGTAAAAACTAGAACAGACTCTAGTGACACTCCCTCAATAATATAATTCATAAAACTCTTGGATAAGCACGCTACGACAATGTCCGTCGACAAGGCACCAGAACTAAAAAGCTACGAGATCGATAAAATCAAACGTCGTCATAGAACTGACGACACTATTGTTGGAACAGCGGTAGCAAGTGGTGGTGAAGATATATTGCAACACACAAAAATGGAAAACGCAGAAGAAAGCACTGGTAAGCCCACGGAACTATACCTTCAAGGCAACTCTCATTTGGTATCTAGCACAACGAGCAGCTTGGCCGATACGCCTGGTGATTCTGGGGTGCTATGCTTGGACAGTGAAGCTTCGGAGGCGACGAGTCAGGCTCTCATGTCGCACAGTCTCGTGGGGGCCGAAGAGTTGACCTGTGATAGTGTCTACGACGCGCCTCCGTCATGCTCGCAAGATATGATCAGAAGTTCCACCAGCAGTCTCATGACCCGCAGTGATATTGACAACCAGAACTTGGGAGCACCTGATGATATGGTCCCAGAACTGTTAGTAGAAACACACAACAAGCCAGCCTATGAAAATTTGCCAGATGTTGTGTTAAAAGCATTAGAAAGTGAGAAAGTGGGTGCAGATGAAATGAAAAAACCAGCATTGAGGACAAATGAGCCAAAGAAATCACAGTCTGAAGACATTGTGTACCGGCGAAGATGTCGAAAAAAGTCTCAAAGTGGGCCAAGTTCACAGAAAAAGAGAGTGTCTTTCCATGAAGATATACTAAACAATACAAAGACAGATAACATTCACATTGAAAGAGGTTTCATTTCTTATGTGCCTGATGGTTCATACTGTGATAAATTTAGGCAGAAGAATAATGGAATGACTGACAGGTTTTCATGGTGTGCCTCAGGAGACAATAGAACAGCAAAATTCGCTGCAGATGTAGCTCAACAGACCATGTCTGATATTCTTTCATATGGTGATTCCAAGAATGATAAAAGTGGTATTTTTGAGTATTGCCCAAATCGTGATCAAGAAAATGAAAGCAATGACAAGGACAATAATAATGAGCCTCAACCAAGGAGAAAACTCTACGGGTGTGACTCAAATAGCTCCGATTCTAATTTCAGTTGTGATTCAGAGACTTCATCCAGTGAATCCTCCTCATCTCACTCAAACAAAACTGAAACAACTTTGCTACGGAGGAAATGTGATAAAGCACAGAAGTCTTACTCCTGTGATGGATTTGACAATAATGGTCATGTAGCTTTCATGAGAAAAACCTATTTCTCTGAAGCTGATATAGATCAGAACCATGATCGGTCAAAACAACCACTTGAAGTCACACAAAGTCCAAGTAAAATGAATGAAGTGAAATCTGTGTTGAAGAAAAAACGCTATATCACAACAAATATTGTGGAAGAAAATAAGCACAATAGTAAAGTCTTGAACTTGCTGGATACAAATAACATCATTGATTCTCTAAAGAATTTCTACAAGAACTTTAACTTTAATTTTACTCCTGAAAAAGGTTTGACTGAAAACAGCTTTGAGTTGAACAATGTTATGGAGGCTTTACCTTCAGATGTGAATCAGAATAGGAATATATCAAAAAGCTTAGACTCTGGCTTTCAAATTGAAGATGAAGATGATTTTGTTGAGATCAATTTGAATAGTCAACAGCTTGACTCAGCCAGGCCCAAAGAAGTTGGACTTAATCCAAAAAATGGTGTTAATGGTGATAGAACCCCTAAAGAAGGTTCTCCAAGGCACAAGCTGACTCTAAACATGAAAACGCCTCATGACAAAAAATCTACAAACAAAGATGTCCTCCCACCTCTCAGCAAATATGTAGTCAACTGTGAGAGTACAGTTTACGAACACAAGGGGGTATCTTATAGCTACGTTCATGATACATTCCAAACTGCTTTTGACGCGCCGAAGGAGTCATTTGTCCCGATCCCCGAATCCACCCCAGTGACGGTAATAGTTACCAGCTCTAGCAAATCAGACATCCGATCCTTGACCACTGATGCTGACACCTCCAGCAAAACTTCAACACCAAAGCGACAGTTCAACAAAACCGTACAAGATGAGACTGAACAGAAAAACGGCGTTCCAAAGCATCTTTCGTCGCCGAAGAAGCAAAACGTGAACAGATACAGTCGAAAATCTGCATCCACAGTCCAGAAAGTGGCCGAAGAAATCGCGCAAGCAAACAGCGATAACTGTTCCAATACCGATAACTCTACCCTCAAAGGCGCTGAAGATTTCAATGACGAGTTTTTTGACAGCCCAGCCAGCCAGAAAATGCAGTCTGATAAATCAGCTCTTTTGAATAGGTACCTGAAAAACGTATGCCAACGAAAGGACCTTGAACTTAAAATCAAGAATAATAAGTTCTATCAAACAAAGCTGCGACTCGAGAAACGATTCCCGAGCATTATATTTCCATTCAAGGACGTGTCGGATACCTTTCACATCTCCGCTCAGCGGATGGCGCGTCTCATTGACAAAGAGGTGATTGAAAACAAAAGACTATCTGTGCGGCTTCTCACTGCCGACGAGCCTTCATACTTCGACAGTTTTGAGGACAATGTCGCTATTGAATGCAATGAGAAGCTGAGACTTCAAATATTCTCGTATCCCAATGAAACGCTGAATAGGGTGAGTTTCCATTTCTTTTCATATTACGTTTCATTTCAGACATTTTTATAGTCCTCTATGAATTGTTTAAATGTTTTGGATCTTATCCAAACCCCACTGTGGGTGACTCACGCGAGTAGTGAGTAGTGAGTCATACTTGGTTGTATAATCAATTCATATTAAATTTGCATGCTGTGCCGACCCCCCCTTTATTGTGGAATTTTTTATTGAATATTGTTGAAGCTTCCCTAATCCTTATTTGATTTGATTTAATTTACTTAATTACATGAATTTCATTAATTCGTATTCGTTCTCGTAAAAAGAGTTAGACTTACTTCTACCTATACCTATACCTAGAATTAAGTCTTTTGACGACACGATTGGTTGAGTGGCAAGTGTGTTGGCCTGCTACGCCAGAGTCACGGCTTCGATTCCCGCTTCAGGACAATCACTTGTGTGATAAACATCGGTGTTTGCCCGAGTCTGGGTGTTTTCTATGTATGTATCCCATGTATGTATTTACAAAAAAAAGGTATATAGGTATTGTATCTGTTATCTAGTACAAGCTGCTTAGTTTGGGGCTAGATGGCGTTGTGTGAAATGTCCTTTTTTTGCATTATATTTTTACTTTCAATCCAAATGTAATCATGTGTCTATTACAGATGATGAAAGTCCAGTCTCCATACGCAATAGAAGACGGCACATGGACTCCTCTGCTAGTTTTCATCACAGACTATGCTCTATACGTGGCGAGCGTGAAGCAAGGCGGTACAGAGTATGAAATGCTATGCCGACTGCCGCACAACGAACTAGATGCTATAGCCGTGAGTATTATTTCTACCGAAAAGGACACGAAAGAAGACTCTTCGAGGCGCACTTGAAATCCATTCACCACACTGGTTCGAAAGAACTAGTGTTACGATAAGAAGAAGACCGAAAAGGACTACTCATTGTCCTGCTACTACATAGGTTTGTACTGTTGGGAGGCGTCCCCAGGATGCCATCTAGAAGGGTACCAACACTGCCAGATATTCTGCCGGAAAGCAGTAATGTGTAAGCATTACTGTGTTCCGATTTGGAGGGCACCTTAACTGGGAAATTACTGTGTTTTCTAGACTGATCATTAAAATGTTTCAAAGAGGACGAGCGCTAATAGCAGTGTTGTACCGGCCTATGAAAATCAAAGTCCGGTTTAGCACTGTTTTGGTCATGGGCAGTCGATCTCTCACCATCAAGACAATGTCTAGCTTATAAAAAAATAGGCCGAACCAATGTGGTAACAGGTTTGAGAAATCTATTTCGTGTGGTGTGATGACGTAGCCAATATCCTTCCATTCATCTTCTAGCTCTTAGTTATATATGTTATTCGCTCTTTAATTAATGTAATTGGCTGGTGCCGTCTTAATAAAAGTAAAATAAATAAATATAAATACAAATACCCAACAGCTCAGCAGGATGGCTATGTCGAATGTAGTGTGTAGTGACTTCAAAGAGCAATGAACTTTGACATTTAATTAACATATGAAATCTTCTAAGAAATTTCATTTCTACTGTGATAACCTTTCTCTAATAAGTTGATAGTTTATTGAACTTTCGTAATAGTGATAAGTGAAGAGAGGACTCGCTGCTGTTTAAAATTGAATTGCTCTTCGTGTGATATCATTACAAAGTCATTATGATAAAATTTTCTGAAGTGCAACGATTTTTCGATCTTGTCTTTAATGTGATATCTAATTATTATGTCTAGACATGAAATACACATCTATTTACTGTTGCTCTAGTTGTTTTCTAACAAAATAGTTAATCGCACGAAAGTTTTTTTTTTGTTGTTTTTCTTTACAAATTGAAATTGGGCTAAAGAACTTGAAAAATATTTTTTTTCTCCACTTACCACCCAGACGAACCTGCAGGCAGCTGCTTGTTTAAAATGAAATACACCTTTACATAAATTAAAACATAAAAGTTCGGTCTTATTTCTCGACGGCAATCTCCTAAGCGTCGATGACACTAGGCTAGTTTACGAGCTGCTAGTCGGCGAGTTTAAAAGCTAGCGAGTGTGCGAGTTAGTGGTCCGGAAGAATAGTCAACTAGCAGATTGTAAAAAAGCCGATGACACGGGGCGAGTTTAGACTTTACATAAGCTACTAGCGAACTCGCTGGCTTGCAGCTTGTAAACTACCCCTGGTCATCGAGGCAGTAGACGATATACTATAAAGACGAATACATCCATCACAAATCTATCTTTCCAGGTCGGCCCCGAGGGTCAATACATCCAAATACTAGACGTAGCCGGCAACATAGCCTGTTCGCTGATAACTGGGGAATCCTCTCTCGGCGCGAGACTGGCTTCGTCGTTGGAATGGAGCGCCCGGACTTCGCCCCTGCGCATTCTGCGGCCGCCCGCGATGATTCCGCTCACCTGTCGCGAACTGGCCGCAGCGGTCGCAAGGCAACGGTATGAGAGACGGGTAAGTGTAATGAAAGAATGATAGATAGAAAATTCTTTATTGCACTATAAATATATAAAAAAATACTTATTCGAAGGCGTCCCCCAGACCTACAATAACATTGCATAATATATTGATTATTTGCAAGTAAGATTGCACAATTAGTCATATTAAAGCCTAAGGAAAGCTAAATACTAATTATTTTGATCTGATCATACTTGTACTCATACTCATTTATTCGTTCAATTCAAGAATTATACATGTCAGATAATTTACACGTATCTACCAATTTAATAGATATATGTGATAATAAATTACCTCAGTAAAATAATAATTGGAAGTAAACATATCTAACTACTGAACCGCTTTTGATGAGATATATATGAGAGCAGAATGGTATATACTTGTTTTTTTTTCTAAATTGTAGTTACTTGAGAACTGAATTAAGAACATTTATATTTTCAAATCGGGTAAAAAAAGAGACATTACTTATTATCCATTTTACGCAGACGAAATTGCGGACAGTTTTCAGTCTTAGTTATAAAATACGAGGTAATTAGGAATGGACACGCTTACCTACACAAAATGTATGAATTAATTACCGCAGCTCCTACAGGAAAAAATCCAAATACGTAAATGGATTTTCATACTAGTATTTGTTTACCGATACGCAAAATAAATAAATAGAGGAAACCAAAATTGCATGTATTGCATTCCGATTACTCAATATTTGACGCTAGTACGTTAAGTACCTACTTAATATCTCCAAAGTTACATTACATTTAGTATGTACAATAATTTGTTCTAACCACAATAATATTGTTTATTACTAAAATTATACAATTTTATCACATAATTGTTGTAATTATGTACTTCCTTATTACTTTATGTGTCGTTTTTCAATTACTGTGCGCTTTCAGTTACAGGCTAATCTTTCACAAACCGAATTTAATAAAATAAAATCATGCCAAAACTTTGAACAGATTTGAATCTAGATTGAAACTCGTTAAAATGATAGTCATGGAGCTGCAAAAGTTAAAAATTAAATGACCATAGGTACCTCAAATCCTGTTCTACGGACGCGCCTGTTCCGGAGACGCCGGAGACAGGCTCATCGAAGCCCCGGGCGCCTTCGCCCCGCCTCTGGAGGGGTATCTTATGTGCAAGACTGATAAGGGCCGGCGGTTCGAACCGTGCTATTTCTTGCTAAGGTATGAGTACTACAAAACGTAGGACCTTGATAATGACATACTTATATTATTGTGTAAACATCAATTAAAGTTATTTTTGTAGTCTGTTTATGAGCCCAACTACATTTTAAGTTGGTTAATTATCTCGTAAAGTTTAATTACTTGGAGTAGTATAAGTGCGTTTTCAGACTAGCATATTTTTGACGCGTTTACTGGCGTTTTCGCCCGGTTTTTTCTAGCGACTGCAGCACGAAACGTCTCTCGCGGCTTTTCGCGCGTACACGCGCTGCAAAAGACAAAACACGAGCGGCAAATCCGCCCGGTTAATCCGCTAATCTGAATGCGCACTTATGTTATTTAAATTAATTGTTTCATTTTTGGCAGTAATTTCGGGCCATGTGTACCCATTTATTTTTAGTAGAAATTCAACTGACAAAGACTTGGTTATAAACAACTCGAAAACAATCGAACGAATAGTGAGAGTAAGAGCTATTTCATAGAAATCCGTTCAAAAAAAACTAAAAACATTTTGCGCGTTTTAAATGCGCTGACGTGCGAACAGCTACTTGGAAATGCATTGGTTCTGTTTGAAAGGACTTTTAACGCTTTAAAAAATCGTTCGTGCGAATGTGCTCTAAGAGCGGGTACACATTGGGCGTTTTGCTAACTGCGCGTTAGCAAAGCGCGTGTTTCAAGCCGCCCAATGTGTACCCGCTCTAAGTGCTATCTGTGACAGCTTTACCATATTTCAGAGCGGGCGTACTTCACTGGGGTCCGCATTCCCCGGACGGCACTCCCCTCCCCAACAACATAGCTCTGCGGCTGGTGGTGGGAGTAAGACGGCACGTGGACTGGAGCAGGCGGCCGCATTGCTTTGAGATCGCGCTGTGCGATGGCAGCCGGCTACTGCTGGCCGCTCCGGACGAACCCGCCGCCTCGTCCTGGCTGCAGTCGCTACTGCTGCACGCTGCTCAGGTATCTACTGCATATAGTACACGTATCCTCAATTTAATAGCGTTAACCTTGAATGGGCAGAAATCTATTTTTAGATGTGTTTGGCGGGAGGGGTGCGACGCGGCGGGGAAGTTGCCCGGCGCTGGCGTCTATTGGTCGCTTAGCCACCTTCCCGCCGCGGCGGAACCAATAGGTGCCGTCTTGCCTCACCTTATTTGCGCAGAGCTCCCCTCCACATTTGCCGAGTGCTATTAAAGCGTGAAGACATGCCTCGATTTTCGTGTGCATTAAAACACGTGCTTAGCGGTAAAGGAAAACATCGTGAGGAAACCAGCATGACATAGAACCTAAAAATTTCGAAAACATGAGTCAAGTATAACTCAAATCTTAGGTCTAATTTTGTTCAGTCTAGAAACAAGGTAGGCAACAATGATATCTTTATATGAAATACCATTCAAGACACAATGAACGCAGCGAACCAAGTGAGCCGCAATTTATTTATTAAAACTATATGCATCTCAATCATTCGCATATCCATAAGGCAATCCCCGTCATCAGCCGTGTTTAAAGCTCGAGTAAAGAATCATTATCTTGAGATTCAGTCGCAATCGCGGCCCTAGGGACCTGTCGTACTACTGCTTAGTATATTATTATTGAATATGTATTTATATATATTTACATATATATATATATATATTTATATATTATATACGTTTATTATACATTGTATTATATGACAAGTATTTATATTATTATTATTTTCTTTTGTTCAGTTTTTAACTTTACTCGACCTGTGCACCCCCGACTATCTTGTATTATCGTAACCGTCTCCATACTGGTTGTCTGGAAGAGATCGCTTAATAGCGATAAGACCGCCCATTGTACTTAATATTTTGTAATGTTTCCTTCTCTTTGTTATTGTTATTTGTCTTATGGTGTACAATAAAGCATTTTCATTCATTCATTCATTCATTCATATTTCCAGGCTCTGGAAGAAAAGGATGGCGCTAAAAAGACAGACCCCAGGGCAGGCGGGCCGCCGCCCGGCTGCACGGTGCTGGTGACTCCGACCGAAGTGATCAGTCTCCGGGAGACCTTGGATATGTCCTTCGTAGCGGGGGCTGCGGCGTACCTCAAGGACCGAGGCTCGGACGCGTTACTGAAAGGTGCTTATCTTCATGACTTACATTCAAACAAGAAAACGTTTTAGTCGCGGGCAACTTTTGGATACGAAAAGCACAAGACCGGAGAGAATGGCGTGTACAAACGGAGGTATACACCCAGCAGTGGGTAGTTACGGGCTGTGGATAATGATGATAATGAAAACGTTTATAAGAACTGGAAATCTAACTGCCAAAATATAATCGCCATTTGGATTTTGGACTAAAGTGTCAAAAATCCAAAATTTAATTTTTTGACATTTATGAAAACCAAGAATTACACTTAGGTGGGGTCGGCACAACATTCTTCTTTTTCCATTCGTATTTATCAGCCGTCATCTCTGTGCTTACGCCTACTTTGTTCACGAATAAGCAAAACAAACTCTTTTTACTATCAGGATCGAACTAACGTCTTGATTTCAGTGTGATTATGGTACAGAAAATTTTTGGAACTAAAATCTTTGTGTAAAACCACAAGATTATATTTTGTAATAAACGTGGTACTAATGCAATTTTTTATGACTATTTATTTATACAGACAAGTAATAATAAAATAAAAATATGTAAATAAAATAATAAATAAGCCTTTTATTCAGACATTTTTTAACAATTTGTAATTATTGATAGATAAGATTTCATTGCTATTATTAATATTACCTAACTAATCCTTATCCTTATCTATACACCGGCATGGTTTGTCTGTGTGCCCCTTGGCATAGGCCTCCCCCGACTCCTTCCAAGCGCCCCTATCCATTGCTGTCCTTGTCCAGTGTTTCCCACCTACAGCTTCTATATCGTCTCGCCATCGCTTGACTTGCCTTCCTCTTTTCCTTTTCCCTATTCTCGGTTGCCAGACTGTGATTCTCCTGCTCCACTTATACAGACAAGTAGGTGTTGATTAATACTTGAGTTGGTACTCATTTCTAGTTGTGACGGTATTTTCTTTTACAGAATACGTGGAGGAAATGCGAACAGACATTGAAATCCTGGCGTGCGGCTCTATCAAGAATCTGACGGCTTTCAAAATCCCGGATACCGACGAGAACTGGTGTTGCTTGGTAATTTTTGACTCATTTTATTCATTGTCCATTGATTGTGATGTGACTTTGGCGATTTTTTGACTCCCCTTAGTGAGATGAAGTGAGTTTTATCTTGACCCTTTCTTTCTCACGTGAGATTTTTCAAAATGTGTATTTTATTGTAAAAAGTTAATCTGTGCTTGATTGCGTTGGGTTTATTTAAAATCGAGTTAAATATTTTATTTAATTATATAGCCATATTTAATGGAAAAATACTTATTCTCGCAATTTTAAATTACGTTATATTTGTCGAAATCCCCCTCTCCCCCACGTGAGATGCTGGGCAGGTGACATCCACCAAAATTAATGGTTACTTATACCGACATGCACCAAACTGACACAGTTCCTAAGCAATTACTTCACCCGCTTGGCAGTTCGTAACGGCCCATATTCAGACCGTAAGATCTGGCAAGCGAGTACAGTTATTTCTTAGGAACTTTGACACGTTGGTGCAAGTAGGCATTAATATAAAGTAGGATCATTCTATAGTATTTTTACTGTTTAGGAATGGAGTGTGTGCGAGGCTCGCGAGCGCGGCGCGGGACTGGCGCTAGTGATGGCAAGCAGCAACGAGCTCGAGCGGTTCATAGCCGCCGTCGAGCAAGCCTTTTGTTCATTGACGGTATGATATTTTTTTTTTAAACTGCAATGGACGGTAATTTTTTGGGAGTATAGAAAGAAAAAAAAAATAAGTTTATTGCTGAGTATAGGTAAGTATGTAGGTTAATATGTAGATAGAAAAATCTTTATGGCACGTAACAAATAGTACAAAGGTGAACTTTAGACGCATAATGATACCCCTGATTCGCCTTCTCGCTCGCGCGTACCTATATTTTAGAAAATTTAAAAATTACTACTTTTAATTACGAAAAAAATACCTCTAGGAACTAGAAAATAACATCACAAATGTGCAGTAAAAATCAAATTCAATCCAAACAAGTTTTCACGTGTATAACCTTGCCCAAAGATTTATTTCTTTGGGCAAGGTTTTACTTGGTTTAACACAGTTGTTGTATTCTCAACCTTATTCCCTGCGCAGTGCGAGCCATTTCCGCTCAGCGTGGTGGAAGGAGTCAAATCCGCCTGCAGCTCTGCGAATACCAAATACGAAGCTGCCTGGTCTCACATGCTGCCAGCGCACCAATGAGAGAAGTACCCTTCAAATAGACAATACTACCTTATAATTCTAGTTTTTAAGGGTTATTTTTTGTTTCCACGGTATTGCGATATTGCGGACGACGACGCATCATGGGTAGAGTATCGTACCGTCCAGACTAGGCATGAAATGTTATTTATCATAGTAATACATTTTATTTACTGAGAACAATTTTCTGTTACAAAATCACCGGTTTTGTATCGATTTTGTACGCCGGCGATCGCTGTGATTGATTCGTGTCGTGCATGACACTTGCCGCCGTTCACAATTTCATTCGTATCGTATCGTAAATAACAATAACAGTCAGTCATTCGTGTGCTAACTATGATTGGGGGTGATTGCGTGACGTCGCGTCATGCGTGAAATTATTTAAAAAAAAATTGTATGACATTAATCACATTAGTTAGGCCCAAGATGAAAAATAACAGTGTGTTATTTTTGTGAAAAGTGTTACCAAATCACCAGTTATAAACTGTTACAAAACTGAATAAAATCACCATGAGACAATGAAAAGAAGTAGCAATATTTTCATGCCTAATCCAGAAACGTCCGTCGCGTTGGTAGAGGCTTGTGTGCGGTGCGTGGCTGTCCGTACTCGTCTGTCGTCGGCATTAATGCGTACCGTGGGATCGACCCTTTAAATTTTCAGTTTTAAGATACACATTATAAGCTGTTTAATTATAAAGTAGAAATGTTGCTATTGCTCGCTATAAATCAGTGCTGTTTTCAGTCGTTTAAACACGAGATATTTAAATAGACTCATTAAACAAGATATTCATGTATTAAATAATTTAACCACATATTCTCAATGATGTTCTGTACTTATTTAGATTCTCATACATATTCTGTATCAAGATCAAATGTAGCTTAAGTTAAAATTTAAAGCACAATTTAGTTAAGTCCCGTCAGTAAGACAAGGCTTGCAGTACAGTCAGTGATATAAGTTGCTAAACCGATTGTAATTCATATTCTGAAAGTATTTAGCATGTGTGACGTTGACTGTACATTACCTGATTTCGAAAGTAATTAGTGAGTTTTACCTAAAAATTGACGATTTATAAAATGGCTTCTTTTGATTCCTTAGGTAGCTTAACTGATAGTATAATACGACCATTTTCTTCCGGCTCTGACTGTATTTACAAAGTACTATTTGATTGGATTATGTGAATGTAAGAAATGAAGTGAATTTATATGAACACACACGATTGCCAACCCATAGATCTATCATTAGTCATTTTTGTTACAAAGGTACAATCCCACTGTAACTCTTGCTATACAAGCTATTCACGAACAAAACAAGTTTTTATTTAGTTATTAGATTGTAACGGGTATTTATCGCGCTCAACTCATCTATTTATGTGTCCCGACGAGTTTTTATTTAATACCTACCTATAATTTTGATATGTTTAGTATAGGGGTGCCACTGTTGAAACCAAATCAGTTTCAATTCCGTTTCAGTTTTAGATTTTGTTAGTACTCTTTAGCAAAATCCAAACGGGATTTGTCAACGTCAAATCGCGACACACTTCAGAATTACGACCGCATAGTCAATATCGTTTAATTCCAACTAATCTGTTATTTAAACCGCGATAGTATTGTAATGATCGAATTGTATCATTAAATGCCGAATTGATTGGAATCGGACCGAAACGGGATTTACGATTGGGTTCGTGTGTCAAGGGGGCCTTACAGTTTTGAACAGAATATTTTCAGTTGTTGCGCGAAATTACTTTTTTCTTATTTGTACAAGTGAAATGTGTGGACTCTTCCTCGAAAATATTACAAATCATGTCTATAATAATAGTCTTTTGTAAACTACAGTCAAAGTTAATTGTTTGTAATTTAGCAGCTAAATAAACTGATATTGTAGAATATTGTATCGTTACTTAGGTCACAATACTCGGTTACATTTATTTGTCGTATCTACACTATAATAATAAGCGGCATAGAGTGGATAAGACAGTAAAGATTATAATATCTAATAATAATTCTAATCAAAACTTTTTTAATATTCAAAATGTATTTTACCAATATTATTCATATCTTTAGCAAGTTATTGATAAATCGGTAAAATGAAATCTATTATCGAATAATATATTTTTCGTATGATAATTTATTTGTGTATGAATTTATTTTATAATGTATGGAAAATAATGAGTGTGAGCTTCAGCTGTATGTATTGTGAAGGCGCGCTATTCTGAAACTTGACTTACGCGGCAAAATTAATAATCGAGTAACGATTCGATTAGTGAATCGGATGGAATCGGTAATTTATAATCGATTCAAAGTTACGTGAACTATACGATGGTCAAGTTGAACGGAATAAGGCTTGTGTGGTAGATTTTGTACGGAAAACGAATGATTAGTACTCAAACCTTATGTAGCTTTATTTATTTTAAAGCTGATTTTAATGGTTTCGTTTAAAATTCTGTTTCGGAGTCATTTATTTTGGAAAAGGTGAAGCGTGAAGGGGCTGCTATCAATTTATCGCAATAATGTTATTTGTTACCAAATATCAATTTAAACATATGATATTGTTTCGTATATGTATTAGGCCGCTATATGGGCCGTGTGATATTAATCTATATATAGAGTAGAATCTAGAATGTTCGCTTGCGTTTTGACAACAAAAGAGTAGCAGTCATACAGCATTTTAGCGATATTTAATATATGCTACAAGATTCGCTAAAGTTGTGTAAACGCACTGTTACTGTTTTGTGTCAAGATGCAAATCCACGTAAATAAGAATTGCAATTGTTTATAAAAAAAAACTCTATAATATAATAATTTCCATGTCAGTGACCATTATAAATCATTTTTATTTTCATAATTAATTATTTGTTACTTATTTTTAATTTATAATAGGGTTGGTCCCATATACATATTATACCAAAATTATTTACATTGATTTAAGTATTGTTGCTTACGTATTTTGTGAATGCTTTATATGCCAGTTTTCTCGTTACAAGAGACTAGCCCTTATTACAAGGTGGTAGAGTTGAAATTGTAATATTGTACTCAGATACCACTCAGCTGTGATTTGTGTTCTAACTATTAAGTTTGTTGTTTTTTGCATAATATTAGAATAATGAATTTGATGTTTAGATTAATTGCTTATTTGAAATTTTAATTAAAAAGGTTATGTTATGAAATAATAGGAACTTGCTTAGTGTATGTTTGTCATTTTCTTGTGATGCTTTATGATTATAAATCTGTAAAACAATTTATTTAAGAAAGATCTCAGTGAAGACTTCAGCTCCAAAAAGTTTCATAATATTCACATAAAATAGATCAGACTGAAATGTATTCTAATGTTTATTCAATTGGCTTTGTTATTGCCAGGTTATGTCCCCAGTAGGCAAACTGTTAGCGACCGACTAAGTTTGCGGCGCGGCGTATCGATTTAGTACGCCCTTCCTTGAATTTGAAATGGACAAAAGTTGCTAGTTTTGCGCTTCTTCCTATCATTTCAGTAGTTCCTTCGAACCAGTATGGTGAAAGGATTTCAAGTGCGCTTCGAAGAGGCTCCTTTCGTGCAGTCGACACATGTTTTCGAATTTAAGGTTCTACGACATGCTGGTTTCCTCACGATGTTTTCCTTCACCGTTGCGAGAACGTGGGCCACAACGTCCTTCTGTCTAGTTTTGCGCTCACTTTGATCTGAGTTTGCAGCTAATTCGAATTTCAGTTTGCCACAAATTTGCGCTTCACTCAGTCGACCGTTAACAGTTTGCCTAAATGGAGACACATCCTTATTCAGAATGATTCCTTCAAATCGTTCATTATTATAATAATATTTCTTATAAATCATGACAGGTACGTCAATTTACGACCATATTCTCTAACACGTAGGGTTGAAAATCTATTATTACTCGAATATTCCAATTTACAGACAATATAATCTTCCGTTCTATAACAATGGTAGCTAAAGTATTATTAAGAACAATAATAATGTTAGTGACACGCTGTAAGTTAGATGCTAAACTTTTCAATCATTCCTAAAATATAAAAGTTTGTTGTATGTAATGTTAATGTGTAACCTTGCAAAGTTGTTTCAATGTATAGGTGTCTTTTTAAATGTTCTATTTTTTTTATCTTCTTACAAAAGTAGTGTCTCACAGACCCACTAAGGGATTATTCCAATATAATTTTATTAAAGGGAAAGTTCTAATATTCTTTTTATTGCCTTTAGTAACATCATTTTCATAGTTAATGCATGAACCGATGACGAACCCTGAGTTTTCTTCTTCAATTACGTTTATTATTTTGCCATTTTGATTTCTGATATAATTCAATAATCAAAGTTCACACTTAGAAACTGAATTGGTAGATAAGTAAGTCACATGGGACATTTTAAAAGACAACTATTACTAAACATTGTAGCATACCGATGATATTACTTGATAATCATAGACCATTTGAATTATTATCGCTTGACATTATTGTTCGTATAGACTATGTAATAAATTCTTTGCGGAAGTATATACGTTTTTTTAACTACACGATCCACCCTAGTTGAATGCCTACTTGCACCAAACTGTCAAAGTTCCTAAGCAATTACTTTACTTGCTTGGTAGTTCTTAATAGTCCAGATTCTGACCGTTAAGAACTGCCACGCGAGTAAAGTAATTGCTTAGGAACTTTGAAAGTTTGGAGCAAGTTGGCATTAGTTCTCCCTGCACGATTCGGTCTTAGATATTGGACCCGAGAAATGTCAGTTATTCTGCCGCCAAGTATGTGTAAACATTGTTGTTTTGCCGCCGGTCCCTAAGTAATTCGAGCGCTTAGACTACTGGTAGGCGTAGAACTGTTTTTGACCTAGAGTTATACGGCCAGAAGTTATCTCTAACCATCAAGAATGCGCCTCGCTCTTCGTGTTTATATATTTTAAGGTATTTTATATGATTTCTCTCAACGAAATTAGTTACGCGACATTATAAAATGAATGCGAGATAAACAACATGGTAGGTATGTAAATACCTAGTTCTCGATGGAATGAAACCAGTATTATTAACATACCAGTATACACACCTCTCGGCACTGGGTCATTTGAATCAAATCGATAGCTTTTGAAGTTATGCTGGTACTAGCTACTGCCCTTGGCTTCACCCGCAAAGACATTCTTCTTCTGAAAAGTAAGATATTAATTTGAAAATGCCTGCACTTTTTTTTGCAAAATTAAGAGAAATTTGAATAACTGGATGGAGGCATCACTATAATAGTAAGCGATCTAAAGAAGATTATGAGGTATTGTGTACCACGCAGCACACAACAGGAAAACATCTTGTTCACCCCCTCTTTGTCCCCAGTAAAGGGGGCATCCGTTAATTACGTGAGGTTTTTAGGGGGGTGAGGGGGTCGAGTTAAACCTCATCCAATCTCACGTAGGGGGAGGGGTGGTCTCGGTAAATCTCACGTAATTTTTTTCCACAGGAAATGTGTAATGCTGTGAGAAAACTGGGTGAAATTCAGTAAAAAATGATTCTCCACTATAATAAGTACCTACGACGAAAAATCTCACGTGAGATTAGAGGAGTAGGGGGAGGAGTCGAGCGAAATCTCACGAATTCTCACCAAGGGGGAAGGAGGGGTCGAAAAATCGCCAAAATTACCTCACGTAATTAATAGATGCCCCCAAAGGTACCTACCTATTTTTATTTTATTATTTTTTTAGCCAGTATCGTCCTACCGTAGGGCAAATGCCTCCCTCCTCTTCTTCCACTCCTTTCGGTTCAGGGCGTAAATGTTCCGGTTGGTAGTTGAGCGTCAAGTTCGTCCCGCGAATTGCTGACGTTGGTCAAAAAGCAGCCAGCCTAAAGATTGAGTCCTTAACCCTGTGGCCAACCACAGATCAAGCCCATTCCTATGCCATTAGTTAGTGACTAATAAGTGACGAACAATGGTCTGACTCCCAGGATTTGTGACAGCCCCGTTCCTGAGATATCAGCGAAAATACCTGGCCCACGGTTCTGGATCCAGAACCCTGTGGCCAAGTACTTTTGCAAATAATACACAAACCACTGCATCTTATGGCCCCAGATTTTTAATTTGCGTTAGAAACGCCAGTCACTAAGCCCTAGACAAAAAACTAACTTCCTAGACCCAAGAATACCGAAGTTAAAAAAGTCCGGTCTAACATTTTGAGGTTATAAAAATAACCTCAAAATGTTAGACCAGCTACCCGAAAGAAAAATGCTAGGAGGCTGATTACTATGCCGAACCTTAGTGACTCATTTGTGACTAACAATGAACTGAGTCCCGGAATTCGTGACAGCCTAGTTGCAGAGATATAAGCGAAAATACTTGTGTACTGTGGCCAGGGCTTTTCGCTAATTTCTCAAAAACCGCTGCATATTATGACTCCATTTTTTGTATATGCTTTAAAAACGCCAGTCACTAAACCCTAGACCTAAAATTAGCTTCCTAGATTGTTTAATAATAAATCCTAGAAACATGTTTTGAGGTTATAATTTATTAACAGAGTGACCATATATTTTGCTTCATTGAGACTTTCCTTGTTTTGCGTTACGCTACGTAATGCTATAGTTACCTATTGTCTATGGCATTCATATCCTAGAATATTGTTTTAGGCAGGCAAGTACCTATGTAGAGATCTTTCAGTCTAAATATGCATGCCTCTTCACTATCTTGGAAGTAAAACTAAAATATAATATTTTGCTCTGGATTGCCGCTAGTGCTCACGATGATCTAGCTGCTGCTTCTTTCCGTAGAAGGAATGCTGAAAATATACTTATTATTATACTTCTATGTACCTACTGTAGTCCAATCAGCTAGACTTGTAATACTTACATTTAAAGTTTGATTCAGTCCTTATTATATACATAGGGTATATCAGTCTTGTTTTGTTTACAATCTTAATATATATATATATAATACATTTATTTTCCATTACACTGCCCTTTTGCTTGATTCGAAAATTTTGTAATAAACCTTCATGTGGATATCATGTGAATATAATACTTTGAATTAGCACGCAATAAAAGCTTAAAAGTACTAAAAATACTGAAAAATAACGACTCTTTCTAATTTTTCTTAATATATGAGTCGGGACGGCTATTGTCATAAATTAGAACTGCCAATTTACCTTAAACTTTGCTTGAACTGAAGTATATTTTTGCGGAAACTGCTGTACAATAGTAACTTGGAGCTTGTGTAGACCATGGAGTGTAGATTTTGTGTTCATTTTATATTGTAGACCATGAGTGTAGATTGTATACTCCGGATGCGTGCTTTATTTTCGAACTTTATTGTGATTTTGTCTTAAACGCAGCTTCAATGTGGGATTATTATTATTGCAGCTCCACTTTATTATTGACCGCCTTTATGATTGAGCTCTATTGCGTAGATAAAAACACACCACAATAATTTTAATAGATTGCCTTAAGGATAATCCGTCTCTGCTTACCTGCCTAAAACAGTAGTCTTCTACAATAGTCTAGGCTAGGATGTGAATGGAATAGACAATAGGTAATTATAGCATTTACGTTAAGCAACAATACGTTATGTTACGTAACACAAAACAAGGAAAGTCTCAATGAAGCAAAATATATGGTCACTCTGTTAATAAATTATAACCTCAAAACATGTTTCTAGGATTTATTATTAAACAACCTAGGAAGCTAATTTTAGGTCTAGGGTTTAGTGACTGGCGTTTTTAAAGCATATACAAAAAATGGAGTCATAATATGCAGCGGTTTTTGAGAAATTAGCGAAAAGCCCTGGCCACAGTACACAAGTATTTTCGCTTATATCTCTGCAACTAGGCTGTCACGAATTCCGGGACTCAGTTCATTGTTAGTCACAAATGAGTCACTAAGGTTCGGCATAGTAATCAGCCTCCTAGCATTTTTCTTTCGGGTAGCTGGTCTAACGTTTTGAGGTTATTTTTATAACCTCAAAATGTTAGACCGGACTTTTTTAACTTCGGTATTCTTGGGTCTAGGAAGTTAGTTTTTTGTCTAGGGCTTAGTGACTGGCGTTTCTAACGCAAATTAAAAATCTGGGGCCATAAGATGCAGTGGTTTGTGTGTTATTTGCAAAAGTACTTGGCCACAGGGTTCTGGATCCAGAACCGTGGGCCAGGTATTTTCGCTGATATCTCAGGAACGGGGCTGTCACAAATCCTGGGAGTCAGACCATTGTTCGTCACTTATCAGTCACTAACTAATGGCATAGGAATGGGCTTGATCTGTGGTTGGCCACAGGGTTAAGGAGTCAATGCCTAAAGTGGGACTGGGCTGGACACGTCTGTTGTATGTCCGAACTATGAGCCAAAAGGAGAGATACTTAAGTAAACAAAGATAAGTACCTAAATCATAATATTTTAGGCGAACATAGAATACAATACCTGAACCGCTAGCAAAAATAAAAATTGTTATCAATATCAGAATGGAATAAACAATAATCTCTGTTTATGTCACTATCACTATTTCAACATGTTTATCGGGTATCAACTCGGACTGAGCTAACCGGCTCCATTTGCATACAAGTCTGGTAAACAACATCGCAGATCTCTAGTCTACATAAAGCTGAGCTGTTTGCTTGTCGTGTGGAATATGACTGAACTTAAGGTGAGTGATACAATAACTTACAATTTCTTAGGAATCGTACATTAACATATACCTACATAGGTAAGTGTATATCTTAGTACACTGGTACCTATAACTCTTGCCTGGCATGCGAAATCCGTTAGGTCCCAAAGGTACTGCGCATTACCCTAAACCCATATCACTGAAAACGTAAATCCTGTATTATGTAAGTAGGTCAGGTACAGACAGCGTCAGAGATAAGTATCCCCCTTGCACAAGACACCCAGCTATAAATCCTTTCAAAAATTGTAATACTTAAAATTATTTTTAGGCTTACATACAGTTATACAAATATAATCTATTTTTTAAAGGCAAAACTTCTCCATTCATCGCGACGGTGATTTAAAGAGATTTGAAGCTGGGTATTATAATGCAAGGAGGATACTTATCTATGACGCTGTCTGTACCTACTTGCCTACCTAGTAGGTCTGTATATGGTCAACGCACCGCAAGAGCAGTAAAATAAAAAACATTCACAACTTGCCAATTTATCATTAAGAATAGCTCCATACAAATTCTAGATCGTTCTTTCAGTATCTATCCGGCTTCGGATCAGAGTTCTCATCCGAGGACCCGAGAAGGCCGGGCGCACTCCCCGAAGGTCAGAACAGCCCCCAACGCTGCCCGTACGGACTCTACGCAGAACAGTTATCAGGAACCGCCTTCACTGCGCCGAGACAGGACAACAAACGGTCATGGTTGTACAGGTACATAGCACTTGATGACATCCTGGTAAATGCTGCCCCCACAATAAACTGTGGTGGTCGTCACACCCTGTTCTTGTAGACTGATTTCATCAGCATTTCAATGTCTTATGCGAAATACATCAAAATATTCCTCACTCTGTTTGATTCTGTATTATAAATAGGATCAAGACAATGAAAGAAGAAATAAATTTGGAACCCAAAATCTTAGGATCTTTTGTTATTCCAGAATCCGTCCATCGGTTATCCACAAGCCTTTCAAGAAGTTAGACGCCGCTAAACACTTGACACACAACTGGGATGAACAGGAACCAGACCCCAACCAGGTAGATAGACACTTTCTAACCAACTTAATCCGACCAACTAATAGAAGTAGGTACTAACTTCTGAATATTTTATTTTTTGTAACTACGTAGGTACTTAATTATAATTTTCGTCCAGAGCGGGGCAAGAACTTGCAACAGACTTTCTCCCCTAAAATCTTGCCTTGACCGTAAATTTGCCGATCACAGTGCTCGAAATCTTCGAGCACTGTGACTGGCCAATTCACGCTCCGCTCCTCTCCTCTCCGCCCAGCTCCGCGTCAGTAGAAACGCACCCATAAGCCTGTCCTAAGCCGTACCTATTCATCATTTAAAAATTGCGTAGCAAATTCTGATAATATTATAGTGTTACCTTGGGTATTGCCGTAATTTTATGAAAAGTGAAAGTGTTGTTTTTACTAGGTATATTTCTATCTTCTAGTCTCGATGGCTCCCTTTCGACCTTCCCTCATCGCCAGTGGACTTCGTTCAGGGCCTGCACACCGTGTGCGGCGCCGGGGATCCTCGATCCCGCCATGGCATTGCCATTCATGTCTTCTTGTGCAACAAGTCTATGGATAATAGCGCCTTTTATAGCAGCGATGGAGACTTCCTTATTGGTAAGATGGACAGTACATTCATTATCGTACATTGATTTAGGTATCATATATATATTTAAAAAAAAAGGCTTGGCTAGGCTATTCTGACTGAAAGACAACATACGCTAAACCAGCGGATGTTGAAAACTTGGAGGCTGGGTTCGTAAAGAAGTGTAGGCGCAAACTTTTGTTAATTCACAACGCAAACTTAGGTATTTGTGGGTGTCTAGATAAAACTGAAACAAATCGAAGCTCTTAATTCCGGTTCTAATGGAAAATTTATAATTAAAGTATTTTGTATTAAAATTTAACAATTTGGTCCACAAATTGAAGGTCACTCAGCGAGCTATGGAGAGAGCTATGCTCGGGGTTTCTCTTAAGGATAGAATCCGAAATGAGGTCATCCGACAGAGAACTAAGGTGGTCGACATAGCTGAGAGGATCAGCAAGCTGAAGTGGCAGTGGGCCGGCCATGTCTGCCGAAGAACCGACAACCGTTGGGGTAAACGTGTTCTTGAGTGGAGACCACGTCTAGGCAAACGCAGTGTAGGACGACCTTTGGCCAGATGGAGCGATGATCTGCGCGCTATAGCTGGCAGAAAGTGGATGAGAAGAGCCGAAGATCGGGCTCAGTGGCGCGCCTTGGGAGAGACCTACGTCCAGCAGTGGACTGCTATAGGTTGATATTGATGATGATGATTTATTAAAATTTCAGTCCCACAACAAGGATCTCTGACGATAACCACAGAATTTGGAATTATGAAAGTAGCGCCCAACGAAATCGCCGTCGTCCAACTCGGTATGAGGTTCTCAGTAGCTGTCGATGGACCAACCAGGTAATTATATTATAATAACCTTTCGAATTATTTCAAAAAAACTTAGGTGCCTATCATTCAGGGGATAGGTTGAATCACATCATGGAAAAGCGCTCTGGTTCCTTAAAGGTACACCTAAAAATCTTAAAATCATAAAATGATCATGCCTACCAGATGTGAGGTAGGCTTTTCCCCATTGGATCGCTCACATTAAAGGTTTCTGCCCACTTCTCCGTCGGGTACAATGGACGGAGCGTGTCAGCACCACCGGTAAAATATGTATGGAACTCGACGGTCGGTGACGGAATGGTGTAGTGTAGTGTCATACTTTTCAATACATATAATATTTTTTTGTCCTTCGATTACTGACAAATGCTGCGTTTCAACATCAACAGAGGGTATATCCTGGAGGTGTTCGACGGTCACTTCAAGCTTCCCGACCTGGGTCCCATCGGAGCCAACGGCCTGGCCAACCCTCGAGACTTTCTCACGCCCGTTGCGCATTATATTGATCAAGAGATTGCAGGTAAAGCTTCGTATTAGCGGGCCTATCATAAAACTATACCTACGCATTGATAATAGGGCTCAATTGCCACTGGTATAAAGGGCCAATATTGAAGGACACTGACAGGTCGCGCGCGGCCGGACACTGAAATACTGGCCTTATAAGTATTTCGATAATGTTTAAAATTGTTTGACACTGAAAGTGCTCTGCTGGCCCGCGCCGGGATGGCAGTATCCCAGTGGGAATTCAGTCTAACCGTGTGATGGTAATTTGTATGAGATTTTGAGTGACGCCTCCCTCTTGTTGTCGTGTGTGAATGGTAAGAGAGCGCCTTTTTCATAAAGTTCAGCAACGATTGTTGCTAGCTGATAACTACGGTATACGATATAAAGCTTATAAAGGCAAAAACTCGCCTGCTGTAAAATACTGCCAATACCAATACATTTTTGACAATTTTGTGACGCTCATGACCAAAAAGAATCAATTGGTTTGAAAAAAACAGCGTGAAGAGCGCTAAACTAGTGACGAGACGAGCTAGGCGTTCTCCTGATGGTAAAAGATCACGCCTGCCCATAAACAAAAAAGTGCTGCACAGGACTTTGATTCTCAGAAGCCGGTGCAACACTGCTACAGCGTTCGTCCACTTTGAGACATTTTGATAGTCAGTCTTGATATCTAGAGGTTGGGTAAAAGAAGATCACCACCACCAGCAGAAACCAGAAAAAGAATGCATTAAGATTCCATAATATTCATTAAGATTCCATTTGTCCCCAGGATTCAAGATTATAAACAAGTACCAAGGCGCCTTGTTCGTCGCAGAGCAAGGTCACTCGCCATTTGACGTGGTAGCATGGCACGGAAACTACGTGCCCTATAAATATGACCTTAGCAAGTTCATGGTTATCAATGCGGTGTTGTATGACCACTGTGTAAGTTACAAGAGATCTTTCTTGCCGATTTACTTGCAACAAACTATCAAAGTTCCTAAGCAATTACTTTACTCGCTTGGTAGTTCTTAAGGCCAGAATCCCGCTCGCCGCTATCTTGCTCGCACATTTGTACAGTTTGGAGGATATAGGTAAATTGACTGACTATAAATAAAAAAAAGTGGAGCGAAGAATATTGGGTTATACAGTTTTTCCATATCTCCTTTGCCTAAGTTAATCATAAAAAATATACCTACTAAAACTTTTCGTGAGGTTTATAGTAACACTGCTCCATTTTTTGGAGCAGTTTTGTTACTTATTTATACACAAAACAAAAAGGAGTACCTACTTCGAAATTATAGCCTAAAAACTGATCTGGCCTCCATGTCATAAAAAAAAGGTAGAACGAAAAAAAGCTGGTTTTTTTTAATCTGATATTCTACAGGCGTAGACTTGGGCAGGGTCCTATTATAATATCAACCAAAAACATACCGAAATTGAATTTCAGGATCCATCGATCTTTACGGTGTTGACTTGCCCGTCCACAAAACCAGGAGTAGCAATCGCAGACTTCGTTATCTTTCCACCACGGTGGTCGGTTCAGGAGAACACTTTCAGGCCTCCTTACTACCACAGTAAGTTAAAAAATAATAGGAAAGCTCACAAAAACAAATCTCATCTCAAATAAATAAATCTCTTCGCCACAGGATACTAAAGATCGAACTTCACTTGGTAAGTTTGTTTGATAATTATAAAAAAAATGGTACCTGAGTGAAAGTTGAGAAAGAAATCGGACGTCGCATATCGGAAGAGTTTTTGTGTGCAAAAAGTTCGCTGAGGACAGGATTCGAACCTGCGCGGGTAGAACCCATTGGATTTCAAGTCCAACTCCTTAACCACTCGGACACCTCAGCTGCTCTGATGATAGCGAAATTAACTAACTAACTCTCCATGATGTATTGCATATACTTAAACATTATTATGGCAATTTTATTTTTATACGAGTTTACTATACTTCTTTTATTGATTATTTTATAACAATTTGTAACCCACGACTAGTATTTTTTACATAACTAGTAATACGCCCCGAACCTCCCGCGATAACACATCGCTCATCTTCTAAACCTTTTAATGTGTATTTTTAATTTTTGAATTTTAGTTAGTAAGTTTGACATGAATGGATTGTACCTAATGATCTGAATAAATAAATTTTGTATTTGTATTTTAACCTATTTGGTTCATCTACAAACAAAATGACACCATAACGAGCCTACATAAACGTGATAAATGGTTACAGTTATCATCAGACAAACTTACATGCTTACAAGCAAAAAAAAGTCGTATGTACCTATTAGTACTCTGAGACAACAGTTAGTTGCTATTTATAACAACACAAAGGATGCGTCTTTACCTATTCCTTATATAAAACGTTTCAACACATATGTGTCAATAAAACTATTCTAAATTAGTTTATTTTATTTTATGATTCAAAGGTTTATAAACCATTTGTAACAGCTGAGGTGTCCGAGTGGTTAAGGAGTTGGACTTGAAATCCAATGGGTTCTACCCGCGCAGGTTCGAAACCTGTCCTCAGCGAACCACAGTTTTGGATCAGCTATTATAATTTTCAGTATTTTTTCATAAATAACTAGACGGAACAACAACTACGAAATTAATTCAATGAAATAGAAAGTAGCTGAGGTGTCCGAGTGGTTAAGGAGTTGGACTTGAAATCCAATGGGTTCTACCCGCGCAGGTTCGAATCCTGTCCTCAGCGATCCATGTTTTTGGATCAGCTATCTTTTTGGGCATAAGGTTTGTGTCAAACAGAAACGCACAGACGCGTCATGGGCAGCGAATGCGTGAGTTTGCGTGAGTTGAATTGAAATTCAATGGGTTCTACCCGAGCAGGTTCGAATCCTGTAATATTTTTTAAACCATTGGCATGTTTTTTTAAGCAGTATATTTACAGCATTAAAATTACCTATTTATTTCTTTCTTTCATTATAGGCGGCTATATTGGCGCGGGGCGTGCATATTTAGACTGAAAGACCACCTGACTTTTATCTTGATACATATTCTTATCTTCAGGAAACTGTATGAGTGAGTTCATGGGTCTAATCCTGGGTTCGTACGAGGCGAAGGAAGGCGGTTTCTTACCTGGTGGCGCGTCGCTGCATTCCATGATGACTCCTCACGGGCCTGATGATAAATGCTTCAAGGGAGCTTCGTATGGTGAACTCGTGCCACAGAAGATTGCTGTTGGCACTCAGGTTGGAACTAATCACCTAATACGAACATTTAGTCCTTAGCGTGTGATATAAATCGAACAGTCTCGGGAAGATAGGTAACTAGCTTAGCTATCTCCCTTATTAGAATAGCAAAGTGTCAGTACTAAGCAAGTCAATCAAAACTTGCACATTTTCAAACCCTCTTTTTAACCACTCAAACATTGAATTTAGTAGAAAACTGAAAAACTTGGCGGTATTTATCTTCGGAGATTATAAAAATGTAACTTTCAATTAAATATTATGTTTACCTGAGGTGACAGGATCATAGTTATTTGATTGTAACGGGTATTTATCGCGCTCACCTCGTTTTTGTGTCCCGACGTTTCGACTGTATTGCAACAGCCGTGGTGACGGGCTTTCAATGGTGACAGGATCGTTCAACTTTTGGTCTAATAACATATTCAATCCGTACTTTTACATATTTTACCCGAAAATCAGTGAGACACGTATCAAAATTTTTGTTTTGCAAAATATAATTCCAAAGTTTGAGATAAAAACACTCATAAAAAAACTGTTTCCATAAAAACTTTAAACTTCTATATCTACCCTCTGAAGGAATATAGCGTAATATTATATAGCCTATAAACATTTCAGGCTTAGTAGCTATGATATCGTTAAGTTTCAGTTAAATCTGTTCGGCAGTTTATACGCGATGGACGAACACACAAACCCACCAACAAAGTCTTCCAATAAAAAATAAACAAATTGGGACATGTTAATTAATCTCTTCTGAACACGTTTTCGTAAAAAAAAAATATGTACAAAAATTTGAGGTCTTCTGCTTTATTATTATGTAGAATATAGAAGTTTAAAGTTTGTATGGAAACAGTTTTTTTATGAGTGTTTTTATCTCAAACTTTAGAATTATATTTTGCAAAACAAATAATTAGATACGGGTTTCACTGATTTCCAAAATTAAAGGTAAAATATGTAAAAGTACGGATTGAATGTGTTGTGTTATTAGACGTCGTCGTTAATTAGAAGTCGCACTTCGACTTCGTCACCCGTGGAAGAGCTGTTGTTTATTTTGTCGATTTTTTTTCTTTCACCCGCGGAAGAAATGTCACGGAATAGCAAAGTGTCAGTACTAAACAAGTCAATCAATACTTGCACATTTTCAATCCCTCTTTTTACCCACTCAAACATTGAATTTAGTAGATAACTGAAAAACATGGCGGTACTTATCTTCGGAAATCATAAAAATGCAACTTTCTATGAGATATTGTGCATACTTGAGGAGACAGGCTCATTCAACTTTAGGTCCAATAACTCCTTCATTCCGTACTTTCACATCTTTTAACTTTAAATTTAAAAATCGATGAAACCCGTATCTTATTATTTGTTTTTAAGAACATAATTCCAAAGTTTGAGATAGATACACTCATAAAAAAAACTGTTTCCATACAAACTTTAAACTTCTATATCTACCCTCTGAATAGATTTAGCGTAATATTATATAGCCTATAAGCTATGATATCGTAAAGTTTCAGTTAAATCCGTTCGGTAGTTTTTACGTGATGGACGAACACACAAACCCACAAACAAACAGTCTTCCAATCAAAAAAAAAATTTTTGGGGAATGTTTATTAATATCGTCTGAACGCGTTTCCGTCAAAAAAAAAAATATGTACAGAAATTCGGGGTCTTCTGCTTTATTATATGTATAGAAGAAGATAGATGAATTCATTAATCTGTGATTCAGTTGTAGTTCTTGTAGTCATGTTAAGAGCAGTTGTTATAAGATTCTGCTCACTTGAAGGCTAAAAATGAGCACATAAGCCAATATAGGTACTATTTATTTCACAAATTCTAAAAAAAACGATTAAGTAGTCGTTCTATTTGTGTATTGATTGATATCGTATTTTTACTTCTCAGTTGAAAAGGCTAAGTTCCTTTATAACTAGAATTGTGATAATATTTAACTTTTTGTGTTTACAGGCCTTCATGTTCGAGTCTTCACTCAGCATGGCCATCACTAAATGGGGCGCTGAGACCTGCCAGAAACTCGACGCAAAATACTACGAATGTTGGCAGAATTTACCAAAACTGTTTTCGGAAAAAATCAACGTATAACCCACTACCCATAAGGGATACCCCAGACTCACGAACCCAATCGTAAATCCCGTTTCAGTGGGATTCCAAGCATTCTTGAATCCGATACTAGTGTTTTTTTTTCGGATTTGGTGTAACTAAACGAAATCGACTACGCGGTCGTAATTCTTAGTTCTTCTCCTGACGCAATTTGATGTTGACAAATCGAGATTGGATGACCTTCCAACAAAATCTAGAACTGTATAGGAATTGCTACTGTATAAGGATTAAAATTGGATTCAAGGGTGACCCCCCAATTTAACATAAACAAGCTGTTTGTATATTTTTGGCGGTTTGTAAGTTTTGAAATAAAAGGGTTTAATGTTTACAATTACGTTTTTATTTTATATTTAGCGGAGCTTAGAATAAATTCCATTACACAATTAGCATTATAAAATACCCTCTCGGTCAGTCGCTTCACAAGACTAAGAACTTCCCAAACACTTGGTTTTCAGAAAACTATAAAAAAGGAACTCAAAAATACAAAAACTTTAATGATTTTAACACAAGTGCCTACTTGCACCAAACTGTCAAAGCTCCTAAGCAATTACTTTTCTCCTTGACCGTTAAGAACTGTCAAGCGAGTTAAGTAATTGCTCAGGAACTTTGATAGTTTGATGCAAGTAGGCAAAGGTGTAGCAGAAAATAGCGTTTTTATCACAATTTGAAATAACAAAAATAAATAAACATCATTTCAACTTGCGCACACTCTTTTCTGAAACACCTTGTTTTTTCAAGACGTAATATTTCAGGGTGACATGCTTGTGACTGAAAGTTCTCATTAAAGGTCTATACGCACATAGTAGTGCCGACACATGCCGTCACGTTCTGTACCGTGCACTTCCGTGATGTGCGTGTCGGCACTGGTATGTGCGATTAGGCCTTAAAACGATACTTTTTACAGAAAGTGTGACTGACAAGACAAAATAAATAAAATGGAATTTTATAGCGATAACTTCGCTAGTTTATTATCGGTACTGTTATGAAAGTTTTTATGCACAAATACTTGAAAATAGTTCGTACACTTTGTACAAGTTATCTGCTTGAGATTCTTGTGCATAGAACTGTATTTTATTAAAATCTGCCTTATTCCACATTTAAATACTATTGACCTAATTAAAGATTAACTTATAATAATGTCGTAAACATTTTACCTTCTAGATTGAATATTGATGACAGAGTGTTAGTTTGTAGAGATCAAATTCTATGAATATTTTCGTTTCTATGGTTATTTACTGCATCTAGAAGACTTTTAAAACTTATTTTAACATCAATACAACCACTTACACACTATTTGGGTATTTTTCAGTGGAATAAGGCAGCGCACACTCGCCCTAACTGTTCTATGTTAAATATGCTACAAAATGCAGAAGTTTCACTTCCGGTTCCTCAAGTTATCTATAAGAGCTAAGTCTTTCACAAATCATCATATTTCTTTGAGATATTGGACTGCAATAAATTTATTATTATTATTAGAATACAAGAAAAATATGTATAAATGCAAGGATTTAGAACTATAAGAAAGTACCATAAGTAAAATAAGTTTCTAAAGACGGTTGTATGTATTTTTGTTACATTTTTATCGATTTTTTTTTATAATCTTTATTCAAAGAGCTTAATCACATGCGATTATGTCGCTCTAAATTTTTTTTATAGTATTAACATGTATGAAAAAAAATCTTGTAATGCGTAGGCTCACGTTTCGTGGAACGAATTGTAAGATTTGAGAGGCATCGATATAATTGTCGGTACTTTGAATAAAAAATAGGCTACTTTTTTATTCATCTCATCTCTCATCCCCATGTTAGATACAATTTGAGTCCAATTTCAACAGCGAATTCATAATTTTCAAAAATTTCAGTTTTTTTTTTTCAATACAGACAAAATAAACAACTACGTAGCATACATACAACAGTTGGGCGAGATACTGGTTTTAGTAGCAGCGGGTAGTTTTGATCGTAGATAGTCTAACCGTGGTTCACGTGGACTCCAGATTCAAGCTCCGACGCGGGCGTTTCCGGTTCCTCATCGTTGTAAATGTTTTCCGCCATTTGCCAAACCTGCAATAATGCGATCATTCAGATATATTTTTACCATTGAATGGCGTTCCCTGCAGGATTCAGATTCACATTTTTTTCCTTAACCGTTGAGAACGTGTTTTTTCGTAGGTGTTTGATTTTTCGAATTAATATTTGAGCATAACTGCCAAAAGGATTCGAGCTCACGACCATCCATTACATTTTCAACCGACTTAAAAAAAGGAGGAGGTTATCAATTCGGCTGAATATTTTTTTTTTTTTTACGTTTGATACCTCAGAACTTTATAAACCAATTTGAAAAAATCTATTTTTGTTTGTTTGACGGGGACATGATTTTCAGATTGATCCCATCCATAGAAATTTCATCAAGATCGGTTCAGTATTTTAGTTTTTAAATCAAAATAACTGAAAAAAAAATATTGTCGAAGTAAACGCAATTGCGTATTTTGCTTCCCTGTGGCTATTTAGTGGAACTTGATTATTTCATGAATAAACAAATTTATATTTGAATAAGGTCGCAAGGCAAGGGATTCATCCACCGTCTCTTGTAATTAGCTGAGCCCACTTTCAGACTGCCATTTCTATCATAGTTATTTGATTGTAACGGGTATTTATCGCGCTCACCTCGTTTTTGTGTAATAACTATTTGTGATTATCCCGAAAGTCTACGAAAAGCCATTTCTATCATTTATTGTCCATACCTGCATGATATTGTCCTCGGAGACGGAGCAGATGACCCAGGGCTCGTTGGGGTTCCAGGAGAAGTCGGATATCTTGGCGGTGTGACCTCCGTGAATGAACAGCAGTTCGGGAGGACCGTCCTCAGCATCCTCCGCCGTTTGCTCCTCGCCGATCTTTGACAGGTCCCAAACGTGCAGTCTGGAATATGAATGTCTATGAGGAAACCAGGAAAAATGACGTGAAACCACAAAGTTTTTTTTTTTAAGTTTTTTTTTCTGCTTATGACCAAAACAGATTTTATTGAGGATCATGTTTGCTATTAGCAGCAGGGTAATTAGGCAATGTAATTTCGGAGAATATCTCAATCTACAGTGTGTATTATACATATTAAACTAACAGATAAACGTTTTATTGATTATCTTTAAAATTATACATCAACATATTATAGCAGTTCATGAGCGTTATATTATAATTCTATTTTGAATATAACGCTCTATAATGAATTCTATTCATTCTATAATGAATTATATAAGTCATCTGATAGTGTTAAAAATTAGTAATGACAACATGAATGATCAAGTGGAAAGTGTGTTGGACTGTCGCGGATTCGATCCCCGCTTCAGGACAAATAATTGAATATCAGTGTTTGATCAGTTATCTGGTTCACATAGTACAAGCTTGCTTAGTTTGGGGCGGATGGCATTATGTAAAACTTTATTATTATTATTATTTGTTGATAGACGAGCAGCTTCCGCTGATGTGTCTATATCACACAGTGTTGGTTTTTTTTAATAGTTTTGTGTCACTTTTTTTAACATAGTCTTGTTGGTTCGTAACCAAGTGTCGAGTTTGTTCTTGAACGAGTTTGTGGATGCTGCAGAAACAACATCTTCTGGCAGTATATTCCAGTTGTGCACCACTCTGTTGCTAAGGAAGTGATGAGCCGTAAGGGTGTTGGTTAGATCACGATTTAATTGGAGTTGGTGCCCACGAGACGATTTTTGTGGTTTCTTTGTTGTGTATATGTCTTGAAGCTGTGGCAGGTTGTATTGATGGGTCAAAATTTTATAGGTTTCTATAAGGTCCCCCCGCAGACGTCTTTCTTCAAGAGTAGTGAGGCGCAAGGCGTTGAGTCGTTCTTCATAGGATTTGCGACGTAAGGCATGTGGTATCTTTGTAGCTCTTCTTTGAACACTTTCCAGTAAGTTGATGTCCTTGTGGAAGTACGGACTCCACACTTGGTACCCATACTCAAGCAGCGGTCAAATTTCCAAACATTATTTATAAAAAAAATTACCTCCTGTCAGTCCCGCTGCTGGCGAGGATGGTTTCGTTGTGCGGCGACCATTGCACCTGGAAGATCTCGTCCTTGTGCGACTCGAATGAATGCAGCTTTAGTTTCAAATTACGGAGGTCCCATAGCGCCACCTGAAACATAACAATGTCGACACGATTGGTTGAGTGGCAAGTGTATTGGATAATAAAAATCTAAAAATCTGATTTTAATGAAATAAGTTCGATTAATCAAATAATCCGATTATTTTTTTATAAAATCATGATTTTTATCAACCCTGACTATGTACCAGTTTAAAGGGCACCGTAGATAGTGAATGAGAGTGATTACTGATTAATGACTGATCAATATGTAAATACGTAACATCCATGTGCCTAAAATAACCTACGGCTAATCATAGTCAATGATGTTAGAGAAAAGTTACGCTCTTTATCTGTCCATGACCAAAACAGTACTATGCAAGACTTCCAGAACGCAGAAAATCTGAACTAATTTAGATCTCCCTCAGATAAACCACTGAGCCTCCATAGTTTATTTTTTCCTAACTACAAAGAAGGCGAAAAATGTATTTCTATTGTATGGATGTGAGTAAAACCTTACCGTTTTATCAGCACTGCCAGTTGCAAGTATGAACTCGGAGTAAGGGTTGAAACTTAAACAGTTGACTTCAGCCGTGTGTGCGTCCACCGTGTGGGAAGGTTTCGATGTGTTGTTACACCTGGAATAAACAACACTATGCAAATATTCCACACAGCCAAATACATAATATTATAAAATTAAAGTTGTATTATTTTTAACAATTAAACATATGTATAATTAAGTAACATGAATTGCCATAAAGCTAATTTTATAAAGGCAAAAATTTGTGAGAATGGACAGACAGATGTTTGAGTATCAATCATGACTAAACTGCTAAACCAATTGAGCTGAAACTGGTGAAAGACTGACAGACAACGTACAGGCCGAACCACTGAACGAAGAGACTTGAAACTTGGAGGCGGTGTACGTGAAGAAGTGTCGGCGCGTACTAAGAAAGGTATTTTATTAATTCGCAATGCCAACGAAGTTGCGGGAGTACTAGTACTTAAAAAATAATCTCTGCTCTGCGAATAACCCGGCAAACTCTGTGCTTTTGGACTGGGTTAAGCTGGCTAGATGGACCAGCGGAAACTAAGTACGGAAATTTACTTACTATATTTAAAATAAAGAAAGAAATAATGTTTACTTGGCAAAGGTAGAGAAATTACAAAATAACATACACATAATCATAGAAATTAAAGCTTATGCCAAAAAGGCGGCATTTGTTGGACAACCTCAGTGGCAACCCAACGCCGATTTTTAGCTAAACCTTCTTTTTTTCTTCTTTTTTTTGTAAAATTAAACTAACTACACTTAAATCTATAAAGTAGAAATGGTTGTCAACATACACAGACCTGGTGTCCCAAATCATCAATTTCTGGTCATCGGCCACAGATCCGAATAGAGACTCGTGCAGTAAATGCCACGCCACGTCCTCTACAACGGCAGTGTGGCCCGTGAACACGGACTTGGCTTCGATCACGCGTCCCTCTTTGGGGGTTGCATTTATATCCCAAAGACAGATTGTGTGGTCGTCACTGTAATTGGAATAGTGGAATAGTATTTGGATATTTTATACAGTACCGTACTAGCCCCAAACTATGCAGGTTTTTTAAATACCGAGTAAAAGGAATAATGTATACACAAATGTATAATATATCCTGATGCAAGGATCGAAATCGGGACACAGCGTTGCGGATGAAATCGGCACCTAGACTGCTTTGAGCAATTTAGCTTTTTCTTTTACCTTTTTTGGTTAGAATGTTGATATTATATCATAGGTCATTCAGGCCCAAATGAAAAGTTCACTCCATATTTATTTTACACATTTGCCACTAAGCTGTCTCATAGTGTAGGGTTGTTGAAATCATAAATTCTCAGTCCTAGAGTTATAGTAAGATTACAAACATACCTGGCTGATAGAAGATAACCATTGAGGTTAGGGTTCCATGATAGACCATAGCCCTCCTTTTGGTGCCCTCGCAATCTGAAACAACGTAAATTAATAATTTACTTATTTTTTTAGCCTGGACCCCTCCATACATGTTCAAGAAACTTTAAATTCTCTTATCAAATTGCAGCAAAGAAAGACCTTTTAAATTACATAGATGTACAGTGTGCAGATGGTCTTATGATCCTTCCAACTCTCTTGTGAAAAAACTATTAAAAAATCCAACACTGTGTGACATAGACACATCAGCGAAAGCTGCTCGTCAATACACTGTCAAATTTTATTCACCATAAAAAAAAAATACGCATAGTCAGTTGCCGTTACTGAACATATATACGGCAAAAAAACTTGAAAAACTTTAGTCGATTTTTTGTCAAAATAAATTTGATTAAAATTGGATAACTGTAACCGTTAGTCGTTTTTCTATGGATTTGCCTCAGGCGGTATCTTTAATTTATAATAATTTAGGTTTAATTCATCGTTTGGCAAACCCGGGTACCTAGCTCGAGCCAGCTCGCAAAACCTCGGCTCGGGCGCCGCACTCGCTCCGCTGTCACTCTGCCATTTTGTAGAAATCCAAAATTTTGACTGCACAGATGCAACGTAGTACCCCGTCTGCATTGCCCATTTTTTTTTTGTAATTAAAAATTGATGGTGTATAAACAAATAAATAATAATTAAAATACATACCTATTGAAGTTTTTGAGTTAATTGCCATCTTTTACCCTAATGTTCCGATACAAGTATTTTTTTTTTCAACCGACTTCGAAAATAGAGGAGGTTTTCAATTCAATTGAATATTTTTTTTATGTTTGTTACCTCAGAACTTTGTTGTTTATAAACCAATTTGAAAAATTCTTGTTTTTGTTTGAGAGGTAATTACTTTCAGATTGATGCCATAGAAATTTAATCAAAATCTGTTTAGTAGTTTAGTTTTTAAATCAAAAGAACTGATAAAAAAATTCATTGAAGAACATTTGCATATTTTGCTTCCCTGTGACTTTTCAGTGGTGCCTACGGGCACTAGAGCAGTTCGTTCGAAGTCCGTATAGTATGTTTTTGTAAAACCTTGATTAATCTATCTCACCTTAGGTCTGGGTGGCATTCACCTGAAGGTTCAGGTTTCGATGGGTGCTTTGTGTAATCAAAGACAAGCACATCTGATGAGGGAGTCTTTGTAGCAATAACACACGGATTCTGTGGCATATATCTTGCTCTATTCACTTCACCTTCATGGTTGATCTTTATTTCAATATCTATTTTGCCTGATACGGAGCCAAAACCACCAAATTCTGAAAAAATTATTGAATTGTGTTGATATATTGATGAAATCCACCAAGAGACTTTGTTCGTTCTTTAGTTTGTTCTAGTTTTAAGGGTGCTTTTCCACCAGAGATGTGCTATGCTACGTTGCTAGGGATGTTTAATATCCATTGGTGCACATAGCTTAGCACTGGTGGAAACGGATTGAACTAAGCTATGTTTTTATATGGAAGGATGCATGCTATGGATGTGTGCTATGGATGCGTGCTATGGATGCCTGCTATGCCGCTTCCCTACTATCGATACATCGCATAGCTCGTGCTGCACATCTTTCTTGCGCAGCTACTTTGCGGCGGCGCATCTTCATAGCGCTTCTTCCTCGCACAGTTACATAGCTTAGTATTGGTAGAAACGGTCACATATTTTCGTAGCGTAGAATTCACAACTTTGCAGCATAGCACATCTCTGGTGGAAAGGCACCCTAAAGCAAATATTAAGAAATTGTTGAAAATATTAGATTTAGCATACCTCCTTTATCATTGTCATAGTGACTGGCATCAAACTGTGCATCTTCATTAGGAAGCTGGACACTCGCAATCAAGAGGTGATTTTGTTCGTCTGATGTGTGTGTGCCCAATATTAACCTGCAATAATAAGTTTTCATATACTTCAACTGATACTTTTTATAGCAGTTTCCTTCATGTCAACTCAATAGCTTACATTCAGATTGTTTCAGTTAGATAATGAAAAACCAACACTTTACTCAGTCATATCAATAACTTTATCAGTGTAGACATATTTATGACTATGTTAGAGCCTTTTAGGCAGCCTGAAAACACTGGATAAGAATAGGGCTCCCACCACAAACAAGTTCAGATGCACACAAAATAAATAACATTAGGTAATTGATAAGGAAATGCCTTTTCCACTGCACAGAGATTATTGAATTGACATTATGACCTTTATATTGCAATAAACTTATAGGGTCATTGAACTTAACATAAGATCAATGCAATAATTCTAGATAATTAAATGCAGCTAGTTTGGCTAAAGTAGGATATGAAATGATAGATCAGATCACCAGGAACGGCTGGAGTATGGACCATCAGGATAAACGAACCATGATTAGGTATAATTATCAGTTAAGTGGTTATTGGTACCTGTGAACAGAGTAGTCCTTCCCTTCTGGCCGAGTTACGTCCGGCAGCCACTGAGCGGTCAGCGACGGCCACTCCAGAGCGTGGGTCATAACCAGGTCGTACAAGAACGGCGTGTTCTTCTTCCATATCTTGTACTCCTCATTTATAACGCGCTCCTCGACTGCGTCGTCGAAAGTTTCTACAACAAATTGAACTTACAGAAACCTTTGTAACCACAAAACCGAAGCTATCAGGTCAGGCTAAACTTTCATCCGTTGAGAACACAACATTGAGTAAACTGTTACCTCCGTCCCCTTTATCACCCATTTTATAGGTATCTAAAAACTTTACTCGGTTGAACTAGAATTGGCAGAGGTATTTGCAAAATCAACCGGCCCTCAAAGGCGCCAAACAAAAATTCTTGGCGTTGCTCGTTTTTCCTTCTCTACGACAACGACAGCGACAGCCAGCAGACAGGCGACATACAAACTTCCGGTACGATATGGATTCCTATATAAATTATTACACCAAATGTCGATTTTAATTTAATTTATGTTAATTAATCATTATTTTATATTAAAAGTACATTTTGATTTCTAGTTTAATATTTATTAATTGTAAATAACGTTATTAAAATTTAAAATAGTAGATGTTTCTACTCAACTCCCAAACAAGATCCCAAATTCCCAACGGAAGTTCGGTTGAATAATTCATTCATTTGAGTCATCATACTATACCATTCTCGTGACTAGGACTGATTTGAAACTCACAGTTAACCAAAAGGCAATGGCAACTTATTTTTATCTGTCAAACTGACTGTCAAAAAATGGCTGATGCAGCACGTCGTGAAATTCGTCGCAGAAAAATATTAGCAAATTCTGGAAACAGATTCCAAGTAATAACTGGAAAAAGTGATATAGAATGCCCAAAAGGTATGTTGTTTTGCTAAACCAAAAGATTCTTACCAATATCGTCAAAACATAAAGATAACAAGATTATTGTTTTTCAGAATTACTCAGCATCAGCAGTGTCATTCCTGAGCCTCAATACGAGATTCCTATTGCAGCAAGCAGTAGTAGCTTTAGCAAAACAATTGAACGAAATGGCGCACTTCATAGTGAACCAGAACTATTCCCATTCACCTCCACTCCTGTCCGCGGCCACGAGAATTACGCGGCAGGTGACGGCGAGGTAACTAGTGAACTGGCATCTTTACTACCTCCTGCGTCAGAACCAGCACCCTCGGTGACTCTCTGGGAGAAAATTACTACACACAAATACGACATAGTGCTCCTATCTCTGGTCATTCAAATGCTGTATGCAATGTCTTGGATCACATTTGATACTGGTTACTTTTTCTTGCCTGTTATTGTTTATATTGTTACTAAATTGGTGTGGTTCCCAGTACAGAACACATCAAACATAGCCAATGTACTGCTTCTTCTCAATGGCATGTCTCAAACAAAGGTGCGAAATATTTTGTATCTGACACAATGTTTCAATGTTGTTTCTCGTGATACATTTGTGTACTTATTTACAACTATTTGCATACAATCACTGTGGATAGCTGTTCGAGACTTGCTTGTTACATAGTATTTATGTTTGTCACCCTTTGTGGGCATTACACCGACTGAGCAATACAAAAGCTGACTAGAGTTGGATCTGCACACAAAATATAAAAAAATAACCATTCTGATGTTATACCACCGACATTCTAGGGTTGATAGTGAACTAGAAACACTCTTCAAACAAAATATTTTAGACAAACCTACGTCTGATGATGGTAGGATTTCATGAACTTCTTTATCTTACCTGACCAACTGACATTATCAAATTGAAGTAAATGTGTGCAGTCTATGGATCCCATAGTCTTGATTGCTTGTGCCTTTACATAGAGTGAGAAGTGTTAAGAACTTGAGATGTGTGCGTTTTAGTCACATTGCCATTTTTTAGTTTTATATAAGTATTGATTTGTACATAATGTGCATTAGCTATTGAGAAGACAGTTTACATTAGTATTGTACCTACATTCATTATAATTTTGATCTGACCGCAATTATTATATAAACTATACTATCAGCATTTTTTTGGTCTATCAATCATCATTTAACTCTCATGCATTTATATTGTATTTACTTATAGAAATAGCTTGTATTTTTATAATAAAATAGAATGCCAAATTATTATTTCTAAATAAATTATAAAAAATAAAAATTGAGGACCTCATGTACTGTGATGAAATGTATGCAAATTTTGGCCTCACTTGGTGTACTTGCAAAGTTAATATTTATCTAAATATTGGTAGAATTTTTATGTAAGTCATGTTCTTCGCATTTTAGGCTTTCATGATCTTCTCAAATGCATAAACTAATTAAAACTATAAACTTTGAGATGGGTACTTGTACATAAGTATACTATCCATCTATGGTAAAAGCATTTTCAAATTATGGTGAATATTTGGTAGGGCTTTGTTTATATACTGACTGGTGCTGGCAACAATTAAGAACTCAACCTGCTAACATTTAAATACCAAAGAGTTGTTGTTGTTGTGTTGTCAAATGAATCCTCCAGCAATTTTCACCCGACTGCTAAGGAGGGTGATGTTGTATAACATACTTTTTAACTGTCTTACACTGCACTTGTTAATGTATTTAAAAATAGATTATTTCTGATTGTATACATAGACAAGAAGGTCAACAAATAATAAAATAATGTAACACAAATTATTTATATTTTTTATTATGAACAGGTTGAAATATAAAATTGATGATTATCCATTTGTTTTATTATCGCCAGAGCAGTGTCAGCTGAAAGAATATAAATTGATAACATCAAAAAAATTGGCTAAGTAAAAAGGGTTTAGCTGTATAGAATTTAATAAGTATTATTAGTTCTTAAAAGTGCTTGACAGCACATCATGAATCTTAAGTGCAAGAGACTCAAGCCAAACTGATTTTTTTTCAAGAAGGTCGCTTTGTGTTCTTATCCATTACTTGCTCGTGGCTTTGCCTGCATGCTATCCGGATCAAAGACTAAGTACTCAAAATAGATTGTTATAATGTAAAACTTAGAATCACTCATGCTATTCTAGTATGTTCTTTTCATTAATTGTTAACCACTAACGAAATGAGAGAATTGGTATTTGAGGTGAACAATAATAAAAATAATGTGCAACTAAATAAAAACAAAATATATGTACTTAAAATACTATTTTATTCGTAAAAGTAACTAAAGAACTACAAAATAATGTCAAAGAAAATGCATCTAACATGGCAAAATGAAGTACATACATGGTATTTTACAAGCTTAATTATGGAACTAAAGTTTAAAAAAACTTTTAATACTATTCATTATGTTCTTACTTTCTTTAGGTTGTGTAGATTCAGTGGCGTCAATGTGGCCTTTTTCACCCGTGCTCTGATGACTGTCTGACTTGATTTCATTCGTTTTTACAATAACCTCTATACTGTCAGCATGTGATATTTCTATATTAGTCTTTTCTGGACTAGAACTAATAGTTTCCTTATCAATAATTTGTACAGAGTCCTTAGATAAAGAGTCAGTTGATTCATCAGAGCACCCGAATTCCTATTGTGTCTTGGCTGATTTTGTCTTCTTTTCTCTCAAAGGTTTCGCGCGGACGAGGTCAGAGCGGCCAATAGAAATCATTTTCAATTCCCAAGCTTGCATATCTTTCCTGAAAATCAGAAAAAATAATGAGTTGTACTGTTTGTAAACTCCAGTGTTACCCATTGGTTAAGTATCTACATTAACAGAAATTTTAAAAAAAAATTCTCAAAGCAAGATATAATAAAAGGTTATATAATCCTTAAACAAACCAACTCATTGTTACAGAAATTGCCAAATCCCATATGCTGGTTTGAATGTTCAGTAAACATTATTACAAAAAGAAGTACTTTAGTGCTTACATGTATTGTTTCATGAGATCCTGTGCTTGTTTATCTAGCTTGGCTTTCTCAATTGCAGGTAACTTCACCCATTCCGCCTTGATGTGTTCCTGAAACTCTTTTATGTTCTTTCCCTGGAATATATCCTTTCTCGACTTTATGAAGAGGAAGTATGAGGACATTGGCTTTTTTGGTTTACCTAGTTCTTTGTATTCCTGAAAGTAAGATGTCGTTATGATTAGGCAACAATCTATTTAATTATTATTCCCATTAATACATGAGAGAAAGACAGTTGGATACACAAAAGGTACCAGACGCAAAAGATATTCAACAACAAAGTTTTGTTAAGGTGCTCATGCAAGCACTACAAACAAAGTAGGTATGTGCCTTCATCTTGTACATATTTTCAAAAACTTACTGCTTTTAGTTTCCGTTTCTCTTTAGCCTCAGCCATTTCTTCCTTGACCCTCTTAATGTCTGCTTTCTGTTGTTCAGTAAGGGAGCCTTCATACATTGCTTTTATTTTTCTGTAGTCTTCGAGATCCTTTGCATATTCTTTACCCATCTGTGATTTTGTCTGGAATACATAGTATTATTTATTGTTTTACTCAGACAGAAACTGTAGGTATCTATATGTATTGGTATTATAAAAATCCTTACCTCTGCATCTAATTCCTGCCAATGCTTAGAAGTCCATGTGATCGCCTCTTTAGCACTAATGCCAGGGTTCTTTGCCAGGAGTGCTGGTCGCATCTGAGCCATAAACTTGAAGAACGGCGTCAGCGGCCGTTTTGGCTTGTCTAGCCCAAGCTTATCTTCTGCCGACTTCTTCGTATATTGACAAGATTGAACTGAACCCAGCCAATTCGCTCTGAAAAATGTTTAAAATGAAAACATAGGTTTCTTGTCATATTTGTATTAAAATAGAGTAAATAACACAAAAATCTGCATAGTAACATTCGTAAGTGATGAGTGGAGTCAAGACAGAGCGTGGAGCTCTAAATTTAGAGGCCTTTCTAAAATAAACAATGAATTGGGATAGCGTCCTAACCTTAAACTTACCTTCCATGTAGAACGGTTTTGTAGCTTCCTATCACAAGATTACTCAAACGGTTGAGTTGGGAAATCGAAGACATCATTTTTCACAGCTTTAAACGGCGGAAAATTCTAATTTGATTTCAACAAACAAAAGCGAAATCCCGCTGCCGTTTGCCGTTTTTGGCCGCCTGTCTCTGCCTTCGGTATCAACAAGCGGGACCGTCGCACACATGACACAACCGCAATAAAAGAGAGAGTAAAAGAGATACAGCATCGTTGGTGTAAGAAAGAAACGGAACGAGTTCTATGCTTTAAATCAGAGAATGAAACAATGAGATGAACAAATAAACCAACGAATGAAACCATAGACTATAATGAGTGACATTGACATACAAATCATAAGTCGTGTTGACATATTTTAGGTTTTCTAAATTACCTACTACTTCCGGTTGGAAGGAAAGATAGACCTAGGGTGAAGAGTATTAGTGGACAAGGTGCGCGTTAAGATTTAATAAAAAGTAGTCACTCTAGTCTCACTCAACTCATTTACCCCAGCAGTTATCGGTTCAATTCAAATTAGCTTGCTGATTCTGAGAACTATGTTGTTATGGTCGTTCTGGATTTTTCCTTTTAGAGAGATGTTGAATATAAAACCTAGTTCGTTCGCGTCCTGATATAAAAACTATGAACAATAATGTAATATTCTAAATTTATTTACTCCTGTGTTTTTGTGCCTCTGTCCAAGGTACCAGGAGGACCTAGAGCCCAAGAAGTTGATTGGTTGCAGGGTCCTACTCAATGTATAGGTAGGTACGACAGAGTGCTTATACCTCCCTAACATACCAATATTATACCAGCTAATAATAGGAAGTTATGCCGACCGTCATGACATACCTAGTTTCCGGGGTAATATGCAATACCTATAATGAAAATGAAATAACGCTATACCTAGTTTCCGAAATGCAGGCAGCATAATAGGCTAAGAAATAAGGCAATGAAAATATAATTTATAGTCATTTAATCAATAGTTATGTACACTTTACAAAACTTAGCCAAAACTCAAATTAATATTTACTTACCTACACATTATTTCTTACATAACAAGCTAAATATAGCGAAATATTTAGTTAAATTCTAAATAATTTATACAGGGCATATGTTTATTCGCATATTACTTCAATACTCTATCTAGTTATCTAATACCTTACTAGACTTATATATCTTAGCACTCTACCAAAACTAATCAAACTCAGTCATCACATTATTTACACCTTAAAACTATTTTGGCAAGGAAGTGAGGTGGGTTTCTATTCTACAAGAGTGGACGCTCGAAATCATTACTTATTACTATGTACAGACAGCGTCACAGATAAGTATCCCCCTTGCATTATAATAACCAGCTTCAAATCCCTTTACATCACCGTCACGGCGAATGGAGAAGTTTTGCCTCACAAAAATAGATTATATTTGCATAACCTTAGGTAAGCCTAAAAATAATATTAATTATTATAATTTTTTGAAAGGATTTATAGCTGGGTCTCTTGTGCAAGGGGGATACTTATCTCTGACGCTGTCTGTACATACCAACCTAGAGAAGGTACGTCAGTACTAGTACTTTTTTATAATATCCACCTACTTTTCGCAGTAGGATTTAATTATTTGACATTTGAAGTAAGATTTAAGGCACAACATTAAGTTATTGGGGAATGAGAAAGATATGTAAAGCGTATTAGCATAATTAACAAGAATTATGAAACGAGTATAATATAACTTAGAAACAGGGATACAAATGACGTCATCTATAAAAACTTTACAGGCACAATCCATCCTCAAATGCCTACACAGTAGACATTTTAACATTTTCTTAAATAATGGCACTTGGGTAAAGTTCACACTGTAAATGCGAAATAAGAGTCTCAATTCCTTCAACATTCAAAACCACTAGAATTCTCTTCTCTTCTAAATTATTAAACCATTTGATCGGGTTATCCCTGTCAGAGAATAGTCTCTCCAGCAGAGTAGTGATAATGCCTCGGTTTTCTATACGAATGCTGCTGTGGAGGTCTGTACGTGGCATACTTCTGAGGATGTCTGGGCATCGTGTGAGGATGCGTAGCGTAGCAATGCAATGTCAGCGGCGTAGGCGGCGGGCCTGATGGACACTTCGCAAGAGTCGGCTTTCTAGGCCCCGTCATCCGCCGCCAAAGGGCTTTTAGCCTCGGCGTCGCTATCCAAACTGCAACCATCACCCCCAAGACTTGCGACGCGAATATCCGGAACAAGAACACCCAGAAAGCAGGATGCGGGTGCGTCGACGGCTCTAGCGACGGCATTGGAGCGGCCAGCCAAGCATCCCGCCACGCGTACTCATACACCCACGTGGCTAGGATACACGCTGACGGAACAGCGTACAGTGCTGTGAAAGCCCCGAGTCGCAGCACGCTTTGCTCCGTCCGCTGTTGAGGCGCGTTTAGAAGGATCGATGGCGCAGGCGCTGGGGTCGGCCGTCTGAGCACGGCGCGGAAACCAGATGACAGAAACACACAGCCCAGCAGTAGACAGATCGCTTCCGGGATGATAACCAGCGCTAGCAAGGATTTGCTCGACTGGTTGCCCACGTAACAAGTTCCTGCAACAAAACAAACGAGACGTTGGATTATTGAACTCTGACTCGGCGTCCGCTCGCCGGATACCATTTTTTTCTCACTCTTTATCGCGCTAAATAACATTCCGATTTTCACTAAAGCTGCTCTCAAAGCGAACACCTACACAAACACACACCGAGTAAAGGCTTGCATTAATAAGACGGTTAAAAGGGCCGATTTAAAATTGAAATACGAGCGTGAGAGGAGGAAAGGTGTCGTATTTAACGGCTCGAATAATGGTCGAGCATTTCTTTCGACCGCCATAATGGAGTTGGAAAAAAATAATAAAAATAAAAGCACAATACTCGAGGCATGATTGAAACTGCAATATGCCTGAGAAACCGCCGTGTGGCAGCACTCGCACTTATTCAATAACCAACACAAAGCATCATGTTTTTGCACTATAATACTGGGATTTTATAAGGTGCGTTGAAGCCTCGACAGATATGGCTATAAGTACAACTTGGTATAACTGCAGTATTTGCTATCCGTGTACTTTAGCTGCCTTGCTGGAAACCTGAGTTGTATCTACCGTATTTACAAACCAAATACGCCGAGTAACTGCAAATACTAAATTATTCCGAGTTCCGAAGCCAAAGAAACCTATACCATTTGCATAGCCCGCGCGTCCCTCGCAACTTCATGTTGAGTAGGTAATCAATTAGGCTCTTTTTAACAGAAAATCCTGTTTGACCAGACTTGCATGAATTATTTCCACCTTAAAATAATTTATATCCCGGCCCGGTCTGAAATGCGCTGAGTATAAATTCAGTTCGATAGCAATGCGATAAGCGATGAAGTATGAAGTGCATTGTTCTTAAATTCGCGTTCAAGCTGAACTTTTTGTGCAAAAGAATGGATGATTGGAAATGATTAACTTATTGATTGGAACTTGTTTTAAAAATGCTTTAATTTATATCGAAGTCTTAAGGTTTTTCAGTAAAAGTTACTCTACAAGATTCTCAATCTCAATGTCTTCCTATAGAATACCTAGGTCTTTTCATCTTAAGTTTTATTGTTTATACCTACATATTTGCACTAAGCGTGCTTTGCGTAGGTATCTAAATTTGTGCGAAGGCAATTAGATAAGGTAAACACAATAATCTACCAAAAACTCGGTAGATTAAATAAAACTAATGAAAGTCCGCACCAGGCTCAAGTTCTTACAGATAATTAATTTACGTTTCCACTATCAAAGAGCGGTGTTCTTTAAATAGTAAAGTCCGTTGAATTAATCTTCCTAGCTTAAATGATAAGAGGTTTTGTATGATAAATGAGTTCTTATGTTTTAACCGCTTTTTAGATAATGATAATGTATAAGTTGGACAAATGCTGCTACTGTTTTGAATATAACTTTTGATCATTCCGACTGTAAAGTTACCGTTTGTTTAAACTTGCGGCATTTTCTCTGTGAGTTCTACGGCTTACATAAGATTTAAGTCAAGTTTCCACGTGTAGAAAGCCCCACAACAATAAGCCGGTACTTCCATACAATTTCATACAAACAGAACGAATAGCATTATCGTATGAATGCGTGCTCCTGCGCACTCGTACCTGATTTTAATCGCTTTGAAAATGCCGCCGATCAAACAAGAAAGGACTATTAAAATATGAATCGCCATCTTAGCATTGTGTTGGTTGACCTACGGATGTGTTTTAGAATGTATTGATTGATAAATGCGAAACGGGAGCATTGTTTTCAAACCAGCCTTATTTGGTCTCTATTCGTATTTTTTTTCCTTACACACTCCAATTCCCTATACCTCATATGCAGGAACTTCACAATTTTTATCATTAGATATGACTCAACCTACCACAGTGCGTGCTCTTATACGCACTTAGCGGTTTAATATAAAATAAGTAGGTATGTAAGATAGGGCCTAAGTGTATTTTTCCGTAGACCTCTTCTTTGAATTTCATAATTTTCGTATTTCTGTTTTTATGGCATCAATTAACTGGTATAGGCGCACCTAAAAGGAGTGATACCCTTTATGGCAAGTCCTGTAACATGGCGGCGCCATAAAGAAGGCCGATCTGATAGGACTAGTTCTTTGATCGTTAGCCTATCGCAGCGCCTGTAATGAGGGTTAGCCGTGGAGTTACAAAGAAATAGGGTGATGTAAGTTCCCATCAACTTGGAACTTATTCCTTTTTTAATATCCTCCTTAAATAAAAGCAAAACATTGTAAGAATGGACGAGAAGTTCAAAGAGCTCCTCAAGCACACAAAAATTACAAAGCAGATTTGGCTCAAGCTATATGATTTGAACGATTTTTTATTTGTACCAAGGTTGTCTGTGAGAGATCTGTACTTGTGATGTGTCTGTACCATTATTTCTAGTAATAATCTTCAATTCATAATTCATTAGCACACTCAAATACAAAATAAATGTCATATGATATACAGATAGGCTTACTTATGCATATAGTGGGGGTTTTAGCACCTTTTTTTTAACATGGGTAAATCCTCATGTATCCCACCGTCCTGTGGGGAGGGGGGACGAACTATGTCGGACTCTAACCGACTAAAACCCCATGGTGGCCGACCTATGTGCATAAGAGGGACCCCGGGATATCCGAAGAACTTGTATCGGTATGGGGGTATATGTATACCTTATAATATAAAACCGAATAAGTTGCGCAATAAAGAGTACTCGTATATCTATCTACCTGTAAGTTCATCAGCGTCTACGTCTCTGGTGACCAGCACAGCCGCCGCTAACGCAGCCGGTACTCCCCACGCGCAGAGCTGCAGCAGCGAAGAGTGGCGGTCATCGCGTCCGCTGGCCACGGGCGCGGTCGGAGGCCGCAGCACGCTGGCTCGCCAGGCCCCCGCCACAACCACCCACCTGGAAAGTAGAGGAAGGAATGTAAGTACACGTTTATAGGATTATTTACATGAGGATACAGCTCATTCATGTTACTTATTTTTTTTTTTTTATAAATTTGCAAAATTTCAAAAAGTGATTGTCAAGTAGAGTTGGTAGAGTCTCAAAAATTGCATGTGAAAATTTGGTTACATTTACCCCACAATTTGTTGTTACCAAAAAAGAAATAAGTACGCATAATAAATCAGTTAACTGTCGTAACGCAAGTAAAATTTGAGCATCATAAAAAAAATATATTTATTTTCCCTAGCTGGTGTAAAAATAAATAATACCTATATTTAATGCCGTGTAGGAAGGAGTACATCGAAAAAAACATTCAGAACAGCTTTGTTTTGGGAATATTTTTTTTATATCAAATAAGCTAATAAAATAAATATTTCTATACATTTTTCAAGATAAAAAAAACAACAAATATTTTTTTTTTTATTAACGTCTCTTGACGGCAATCGGTTTTTAAACCTAAATAATTTTAGTCTACCATTAGATTACAATGTAGCGACTGCCATGGTAGCCCCTCGTAAGATCATTATTTAGATTTTCAGCTGCTCTATTATAGTGTTCTCTTAATGCCCCATTGTTCTGTGTCATCTCCAGGTATCTACGGCATGCGATGGTGACAAAATAAGTAAACCATCGACAGAGTCCGTTCACGGAGCACGATCCTCGAATTCTGAGAAGCGATTCAGAAGGAGAATATCCAAATTCCTTCGTTAGCCAATTTCCCATTTACGAACGTATTGACAGAAGCTAGTAATTAAGTTAATTAACAAGATAAACGAGTCTAAACTTAGCTAGCCGGCAGGTGTAACAGTTTTAATTGTGTTGGTTGTAAAGGAATCCATTACTTAAATGGCAAACCATCATTTACCCGTTTTTATCGAACTCTATAGCGTGTAGAAACAATAAACTTATCTTGTTCTACTAATAAAACAATATTACAAACGCTTTCTTATCGTTAATATACTTTAAGCAGAACTTTCAAAGCTAAGGATGAGAAGTTAATGATTAACATACAACGCTCGGAGTCTAACAGGTGGAGCCAAATACTTACCAATTGGACAACCAGAGACACAAAAAGAAGAAGGGGAAGACCTTCAACAAGTTGAAATGATGACATCGTAAAGAGGCCGGAAAACTCTGGCAAAGAATAGGAAGGGAAAGAAATAGTTGGAAAACCTTGAAGGAGGCTTTTACTACCACAGACGGTCCGTACACAACGAAGGAACAATAATTTGTAAGTATCAAGTGTAATAGGAAAACTATTTTTATTTCAGTCACAATGTTGGTAATTTGTCTATAGAGGGATCGACTAACTATTCTACGGTTACGGTTCTTACTCATTTGCTCGTAACTAAAACACATAACGAGTATGTGTGTGTAAAGGCCAGATGACGTTGTGTGAAATGACCAAATTATATAGGTATTTATTTTTAGGTGTTTATACTGGCGTTGGAACTACCGATTCAGAGCAAATGCATTCAAGCACTTAGTACTGTTCGTTAAACAAAAAATCTACATTATAAATCTGACGACACAAAAAGTGGATGTAATCAAGACTTGGTAACTTGATGTCGCTGCAGCTCTCTCTCATCATAAAACTTTTTGTCACTTTGCTTTAACGACCTTAGGTGATCGATAAATCCTTAATTTATAGCAAGCATAGCAAGCCCATCCTGTTTCTGAGAAGAAAAACTCCTATGAAAAGCTTCAAGGAAAAATAAATTAGTTTAGTACTCGTACTTAGGAGGTAATCACTTTGTCGCAGAAAAGGGAACTATTTGAGCAATTTTCAGAATAAATACCGAGCAAAAACTACATCTTCATGACATTACATTACCTGAGGAAAAAGTTGATTTTCTCAGTTACCTAAGTGGTCCATAGTTCTCCAGTTTTTTACCTTACAGTAGTAGTAGTAACCTAGAACTAAGCTAGAGGAATTTATAGCCCTTACTTAGCATGTTAAACGTCTGACAGGTAAATCTATCGCCGAGAAAGGTGTCGCCTTGTTTGAACTTGCACCACCGTAAGCAGACCTTATGGTATACCCTTAGTTAGAGGAGATGGTTGGTGTGTTGGAGGTACGGTTATGTTGGTTACTGTTAGCGGTGGCTTGTCACCAGCACTTGGATAAACACAAAGCTGTTTAAAGAGCCGAAAGTGGCCGCTAAACACCGAGCGACTGTTTACTTGCGTGTGTGTTTCATCCGACTTTGTGTTGGCTAACATTTTACTAATGTTTGTATAATTTGCATCGTGATAATTACGGCTTGAAGAAGTTGGTTTTATGACATTGCGTAAGCCATTTGCATAGATGTTTTATCGGGTGTGCATGTCAATTTTCTTTATTAGCTTTGTATAATTATCAGGCACTTATGTTGATTTATTGAAGCAGCTTAGACAATATTATTATAACTGCGTTCCTGTTTTTTAAAGTTACCAATAGAGTTTCGAAATTAAGCTTGTTAATACGTACCTATAACGGACCTACATAAACTTTCTCAAATTACAGAAGTCACTAAATTTTTAAAAGAAACTGACGTACTCTCAGGCTCATCCACTAACATTAGATTTGGGATACGTAGAACCTGCAGATTATGTGGCTCTACATATTTATATTACTAATTTGAAAGAGTTGTTAGTTTGAACGAAGCTGTGAGCACTGCCTACATACCTGCATATGTAGCTGTTATTGTATCTATGGTTGTATAGCGAGTACTAGCCAACATGTCGCCTTGAATTGCTCTGATTGTGTCCGTGTAATATTTGTCTAATAAGCCCATTTAAAGAGTCCAAAATCCGTGTTGTTACTCACACCAACACTACAAGAGTTGGTCTTTAGGTCGAGCGGCGTCGCAGCTGATAGAAAAACACGGAGGCAAATGAAAATGTTTATTTACGGCGTTAAATCGATCGTTGTGAGATAGCCTTATCGTTAAATGGTCACTTGAGCTTCGACACAGTCAAACAAAAAATAAAAATATAGCGTTTCTTAAAACCGTCTGTTCCGTTCGCGCCTCGGCTTCATTAGCATTTTGTTATGGCCTCAGCTGCGGCGGAGTGTTTCCAGTTAAATTGGAATGGATATTACTGAATGTTGAAATAATTAGCAAAACGGTGCACGAAAATTATTTTTAAATGTAGTTTCGAAGATTCTCTTATAAAAGGTGATTATAAAACCTGGTAATGTTTGAAAAGTCCGCTGTTTAAGTTTTAACCTACATACATTCAGATAAAGTAAGTAGGTAAGAGGTACCTACGCACTTTAATTTACCTTCAAGCTATTTCACTCAAAGTGTTATTACATAAAGGTGCGAAAAATTTGCTTACTACAGAGCGTTGCAAACGCGCTACACCGATGTCTCGTAGAGTTCGTAGAGTCGTAGCGCACTATGAGGCCAACTATGATTCAATGAACTTTACTGACTCAAACTATCAATTATCAATATATTCTATGAAAAGCTTAGTCCTGACTGACTGACGGACAACGCACAGGCCAAACCACTAAATGTGAAACTTGAAATTTCGATAATACTTATTTCAAAAATAATCGTCAAGAAGTGTAGGCGCGTTATAAAAAAAGAATTTTGTTAATGCGCAACGCAAACGAAATTGCGAGCGTCGGCTAGTCTTACATAAAAAAAAAGCAACTAGCTAATTAATGAAAGTACAGACAGCGTCATAGATAAGTATCCTTCTTGCACAAGACACCTAGCTTCAAATCCCTTCAAAACGACGAACGAAAAAATGTTGCCTTCAAAAATGAATTATATTTTTGTAAGCCTAATCATAATTTTATACTCTTTCTTAAAGGGATTTGAAGCTTGAGTAGCTTTTGCACGGGGGATACTTATCTAATGCTGTCTGTACCTATAATTTGGCCCAGAACTAGAATGTTATACACAATTTGGGTTTTCATGGCTAACATACTCTCAGAATTTTGTTTCATTTTAACAGAAGTTACGCAAGTAAGACGATATGATTATTTTCGACCCTCATCATGCCAGCTTTACGAGTCGAGCCCACACACGCTGCGGTTAGAGTTCTCATTTCAAATGTCGGGCCTCGTAAACGTCAAAGTGACAGCCATTCTCGGTCACTATGAAAATATGATTTACTGATGAAATAACAATAAAGTGTTTGCCACATTTGGTCTCTATTTTATGAAGTTAAGCCGAAGTCTCCATCATCGCTCGCTGTACTGATGTATCCGTTTTACTGCAATTTATTTTTAAATCAACGTTGACAAAATTGCGGATTTACGCATCATCAGAACACAAATGACTGCCGTGAGTTAGCTTTGTGAGCTGTAGAAAGACAGACAGACAAATTATTCTAATTAGTCGTTGAGTACCTTCTAATGAATTTATTTGTACTTTTGAGTCGCGAGAGTTGTTTTTCTTGTAATTTAATAGGAACTGCTTTTTATTATATTTCTTGCCTCTTTGGTCATTCGGCCCGCCATCCAGAGAGGTAAGTTTACTGAGGGCGTGACTGTTTGTTCGAAAGAGGTAAGTTTTTAAAAAATAACCACTTTTTTTGTTTCACTTTCTGAGTTAATATAAGTGCGGTTACAGATTAGCGGATTTACCGGGATTCATAGCTCGTGTTTTGTTTTTTGCAGCGCTTATACACGTAACAGTTCGTGAGAGATGCCTTACTGACACTCGCTACAAAAAACCGAGCGTAAACGCCGGTATACGTACGTGCGACACGCTTTTGAAGTTTCGCGAGTAACAATCTACCAATACTACCGTATACGCGCGACAAAAATACGCTAGTCGAAAAACCGCACTAAGATAATTAATTAGTCTATCCAACCCTATACACAAAAATAAAGCATGTAAAGATAAAGTGTTAGCAAGATAAAGTGTTAGCAAGATAAAGTGTTAGCAATCCTATTTTAATCTAATGCAGAGGATGCTAGCATGTTGCTCATAAAGCTGGCTCGTTATTATCGTTGAGCCAGAGTCGTAACAATAAACCTTACTCTCACGACACTCTTAGGTGAACAGACCCATTTATACACGGGGTGGGAATCGAATAGGTGAGGTCTGTTATTCACTCATATGACGCGACCCTTCGAAAACTATCACGAACAGTACTTCGGTGTAAAATTTCATGTCTAATATTCAACTTATAAAAGTGAGTGCACTGTGCCTACAAGTTAGTGTAGGCACTGCACACACAGTGCACACTACCTTATAATATGAAACACAAGTCAAACATTTTCAATAACGGTCGTTTCTGTGTGAAAATCCCAGCTCTAGAATAGAGTTCTCTATTATAGGACTAGGTAGGAGATAGTGAAACTCTACATTTTACTTTACTGTACTGCCAAATAAGGATAAAATCCGCAACGAGGTTATCCGACAAAGAACCAAAGTCATCGACATAGCTCATAGGATTAGCAAGCTGAAGTGGCAGTGGACTAGCCATGTATGCCGAAGAACCGACAACTGCTGGAGCAAGCGGGTTCTTGAGTGGAGACCGCGTATCGGCAAACGTAGTATAGGGCGCCTTCCGGCCAGGTGGAGCGACGATCTACGTAAGGCAGCCGGTAAAAAGTGGATGCGGAGAGCCCAAGACCAGGCTCAATAGCGCAAAATGGGAGAGGCCTACGGCCAGCAGTGGACTAATGTGGGCTGATGATGATGATGTACTGCCAAATAAACTTTTTGTCGAATGCGCAATCACACCGTCACACTTCATTCAAAAGCATCTTCAACAATAATAACAGTAGATTAATTAATATCTGCAACAAAATCCCTGACATTATTAAGAATGAAAAAATGACAATTTATTTTACAAAAAACATAAAAATTTACTTATTCAAAGATGCTACTATTCTGTTAACGAATTTCTAGTTGATAAAATTGACCTCGAACAGTAATTCATGAATTTAAATTCTTTATGACATTCAAAACAAATTTACTAATATTATTATGCTAAAACTATTATACCAATTTTATTAAAATGCCATTAAGAATTTGTATGTAATCTAAAATATTTAAAATCATTTAATAGGACAGAATGTTTGCAGTGCCCTGACAGGGTCATGTACACCGCTAGCTACTATATTAGAACCTAAGCTAATAAGACGATCTTACATGTAAGCAAATGATTTAAACAATAAACAATAGGTCCTAAAACAACAGTACAGGCTGGACGCCAGCCGATATGGTGTGAGCTGGGAAAGCTATTTCGGGAGCTCGTAAAATCGATTGTCGTTTACCGACCGATTCGAGTCCGTCTCGTTCACAAACAGACGAACAGAGCTTTTACGATACAGCTGGTATAATCACAATTACTTTTTTATGACAACCAGTGGCGAGGCAAAGGTGTTCTGTTGATAAAATGCAATCCCACTAATGTTATAAATGCTATATTTTGTGAGGATTGTTTGCTAAATTGATGTTTGTTTTTCAGTCACGTCAAAACTAAAAGAGACTTAAATAAATAGTTTATGAGCTGAAATGAACGAGCTACTTTTTATCTCACTTCCATGCAGGCAAAGCTGCGATCAGAATTCACTAATTTCCTTCTATTTAAGAAATCACGCCTGCCAATGATAATTTTTTGTAACGCAGAATTGTGAATATTAGAATTTACTAGTTTTTTCAAACAAACGATACAACTTCCTATAAAAAAATACTATTATTGATATCCCAATTTTTCCTTGCCTCTCTAACGTAGCAAAATAAGAAGCAAAGACGACCTGCTGATTAAGTTTAGCTGGCTTCCACCGATGTTCAGTAACAGGATGTACTATTTCTGATGCGCCTGAATGCTAGCGATGATATTAATAAGTGAATAAGTGATGCTGATTCGAATCTATTCCGGCATTTACTGGGGAAGCTCGTTCGGGATCGGTGACAGCCCTGGCGTAAAAATAGACTGTGCCACTGAAGACCAACGGTTACAGGACGATTCGTTATGATCTCAATTTTGAGTTTTATCTCTATATATTCTTTCAGCCTCAGCTGTACAAAAACAGTTTTTTTTATTATTATTATTGTATTGTATTTGTATGTACTTAAATATTTTTGAGGCTTATAAATAGATAATTATTATTTATTGCACATCATCACAAAAACATACACAAAGTAGAAAACAATGGCAAAAATTGTAGACAATGCACGGCCTTTTTGGTAAAAAGCGATCTCTTCCAGGCAAACTTTAATTAGATGGACATGCATGACACTGTTAAAAAAAAAGTGGATTAAATTGTTAAAATTAAATAACTGTAACAATAAAGTTTATAGAGCTTTTTATGAATCTTTACAATTATTTATTAATTTTTTGACAGTCTATAAAAGTATGTTAATGCTGCAGGTAACTCGATTTGAACACGTCAAACTACCAGATCCGGAAGACCTCCACACAATACATCCTCTCTGCCCATAACTTGTACGTTAATCGCTTAAAATGTCAAGATATACTGGACGATTAGAGTGAGATTCATATATGTATATAGAGTTGTCTAGATTGTGTTTGATTGATGCTTATGAAAGAAAAATAGTTAGGGTAAACATCCAGTGGTTGACCAACCGTAACATGTTTTAGACCATTTTTAGACCACCGTTGAAACAGAAAGATTTCTCTGATTCTCTACTGTAAAATGAAGCTCTAATAAGTAAGAAACAAGAGAGTGGTCTCATCTGAACTTATTATGTGCCGTGCTCCGTGGTCGCATGCCAAGTGGTCAATTACTGGGTGCATTGTCTATGTTCAACGAAGACATCACCTTTCATGCGAATTACCACCTTCTCACTTATACAGGACATGGTTCAATATGGAGTAGTTGCAGGCCTAAGTTGAAACTTACGTCATTCATAATAATTAAAATAATTTATTCCGGCCTCGATGAAATGGATAAGATGATTTTTCAAGCCAATTAGTAGAATTAATTATTGTAATTTATTACCTCCTCTTGCTATACGTGTGATGTATTTTTGAAATGAGTTATGCTCAGCCCGTGTTATAAATAAAAACGGAAAATATTTTAATGTTACATTAATTTTATTATCAGTTGCATTATTTTTTATTAATTTGAATATCATAATATTATGTGGCGTTAAGTAAAAGCCCACGATAAAATAAGTTTACATTTATGCACTACTCGGACGAATGAACATGACACCTATCCGCAATTCCAACTCCATTGGGGTCTTCAAATCCAGACTATCTTGTCACTACTTGGCACTCCAGAATACTTGAGCATTTTATTTATTATTTATTAGTGTATTTTGTATAATATCGTAAGTATTATGTTAATAAAATAAGCTTTATACTATTTTTTAGCACTACCACATCTCCATAATACGCAGAGGTTAGCTGGAAGAGAATGCTAACTAGCATTAAGTTCGCCTATGTACTTGTTTTTTTACTTTGTGCAATAAAGCATTTTCTATTCTATTCTATTCTATACACCTGGCTCGAATGACGTTTTTGCAAAGTACAGCGTGGAATTGGATAATCTTGATAGAGAAGAGGTCCTGGAATACTTGGTAATGATAAGTTTCGCAATTAGAGTGGTAATGATAAGTTTCGCAATTAGAGGAAGAATAAACACGGAGGGCGCCGCGCGGGGCAGCGGGGGAAGCATCAAGTTCCGAGCCACGTGTCAGCCATGTGCCATGTTCATTCGCCCGATTAGTAATTTTACATTTTCATGATCAACATTATAATACTTAATAGACATTAGCTATACTCAAGCAATAAGTTTCATATGCCATGTTTGCAATTGCAATTTGCTATCGCGGTATAATACTAATTGAGCCGACAGCCTATCAATAACCGGTTCAGTAACAAGACAAGCGGCACTCCTGCGCATCATGAATCAATCATTATATGAGTATGAGAAGAATAGACGGGAAGAAAATTAATTTATAAAGATTGTAATTGTGTTTAATATTGAGATGTTTTGAGTGGCTTCTTTAATAGACTTCAGATTTAGGTAGGTATATTTTAATAAATTCGTCTTTCTCAGGTCAGTTCGCGACAGTACTCGATGTATTTTCAGCATTGTTTAAAATATGGATGGTGAAAGGATTTTAAGTGCGCCTCGAAGAGGTTTCTTTCGTGCACTATAAAATGTTTTATACTTAGTTCTCTCACTTTAAAAATGCACGTCTCTCTACTCGTGCGATCATCAGATTGAGTATCTAAGGATATTTGTATGTCGGCGATATGGAAAGTAGGTAGGTATTGCCTACGTAATAAATGAACAATATTACATTATCATCGATGAAATTGCAGACATTATATCAGATTAGGTAAAGTTTCTAAAATTAAGTAGCAAATTATCTTTGTCGAAACCAGGTTTCTAAAATTAAATAGAAAATGATCTTTATCAAAGCTCTGTATGAGTTGTGGTGTAAATAAAACTATTATTATCTGTGGCATGGGGCTGTATGCCCGACCCAAAGAACTTGTATACTATGTATCTAGAATGCCGACTCACACGAAAACTGCGAGCCGAAAGAGCTAGAACCAGTAAGGAGTGTGTCTCGTTCTGTAGGGCGACCATAATTTTTGAACTTTGAATATTTCATTGAGACATAAACAAGCAACCAAGGGAAAATTCGATCTGCTCAATAAGCTATCAATGTTATATACATACGTTACTTTGCATTATTGTTTTAAAATTATATTATACATAGGTGCATTAAAATATCAACAAAAAAGAGGGCGGTGCGCCGCATTCTAGTGAGGTATATCTGATTCAAAAGTTTTAATACTGTTTCTTTCGAACAGTAATTATTTTTCTCGGCAGTTAGGTACCTAACCTACATGACAGCGACTGTACTAAACCTTTCAAATGAATCTGAATAACATTTAGAGCAAATCGTCTTATTTCGAAAATTGTCCCACTTATTTCAAAAATTATGGCCATGTTAATTTTAATTGTATGCTGGCAACTGTGTGAACGAGACACACTCCTTAACGAGGGGGTCTCTATCAAGCATTATATTTAGATTTAATTAAAAAAGAACTTTATTTCCAAAGCATAAGGTTCAGAATTCTTAATCCTTAAATAAAACAAAATGGCGTGTTAGCTCTCTAGATACATAGTAAAGAAGCTCTTTGGCCAGACCATTGTTACAGTATTTACATAATGGTGGCCCCAGTACGCTTAACGAAACATGCCTAGTGCATACAAACTACTTATTAACATATTCCTGTACGCACTGATTGGCGACAACCCGGTGGAATAGGCAATGATTGTCCCATAACATTTTCCATTAGGACGGTCATAAGGTCCTGTTGTTCGTAATAATGCTATTTGCATTTTAATGGCACTGTAACATGCCTGCACGATTTAAAGTTACGCCAGGGATCTCCTTGATGTCTGGTTATAGTTAATTGATACCAGAATCATCAAAATAAAAAAGAGGAATAAACCAACCGATTTGGTATCTAGATAAACGGTTTTCTGAAAATTTGATCCTTTGTTCGATAAATCGTAATTAGTGTGCAAAAATAGAGAGTGAAAATTAAAAAAAAGTCATGGTATTTCGTCACATCTGTTGTTAAGAATTCTCTACAGGTGTTTTTAAGATTGGTTGGTTGAAAGCTGAAGGCAATGTCTTCTGTTCATTGTTTGCCATTCAGCAAATTATTGGGTACGCTGATCTGCTCTGAACAGAAACTATGAGTTCTAACGTTAGGCTGTTGTAATCCTTGTTGGTAGTTATCGAGTTATGCCATCCGAGATTGGCTCGTTAAGCCTAGATAACCTGTAGTTATACCTATACATATTATGTAATAGTACCTAATTGCAAATGATTGATGGGAAAGCTACTTTTGCGCCTTATAAGTTGACAGTGAGTTTTCACACATGTACTGCAGCAAATATAAAAAAATAGCTCTCTAAGTGAAATTTTAGCTAAACTATTTTAGGATTCGGGGTCACCACTTTAGGATTCACGGGGTCACTACTTTAGGATTTATGTTTATTTCGTAGTGATCAAACCCTAAATTGAATTGATTAAGTAGGTAATTAGGTTCGATAAATTAAAAACCGAATATGTTGTACTGATGTATTAACCGTATCGCGTTTACACCGAGACTAAATTACGTGCTTTACAAGAGCTGTACAGATTGACTTATAGTTAGTATTAGAGTATAATGACGTATTGAGTAACAGCTTATTAAATAATAATTAAACATTATGTAGAGTTAACGCTAGTTACGCTACACTATCGTAATTCTTAATCTAGTTAGATCACGTAAATGGAAAATTGAAGTAAATGGATTTTACTTATAAATAACAAGGTTCGTATTTTAATTAGCATATTATGTATGCTTTAAACATAGAAGTATGAAAGTATAGAATCACACTGTAGTAAATTGAAAATGCGACCAAGAAGGTAGCCAAATTGGCTATCTTCTAGAACATTTTAGTCCGATGCAAATTTTCGAAAAAGAGAAGTAACAGGGCTAAATAACTATTATACGTTTAAACTACTAGACTTCTTCATTGTCAATAAAACTACATTTGAATTTGTTTTTTTTTTTTTAAGAAAGAAAATTTTGAAAATTTTCTGTCCTGTATTCCGCATCCATTTTGGTTTGATACTGATAGACTTAGTGTTCCATAGGAGCACCGTTATTTATCAATGACTTTAAACTATATATACTATCTATAGTTTAATGCATACTTAAGGTAATGAAAATACTCTACAAAACCTGGATGGTAGGTTTCTGATGGAATATTTTCTTTGGGGAATGTTTAGTATCATTCCGTTTTTACGGTTTTACGATGTCTTTGATCGCGTTGCCAAAAGATATTGAATGTTGCTGACAGCAGGATTTCCGCTCGTATACTACCTACTGTTGAAGTATAAACAGCTTGTTACTAACGTGTTTAATTGACTTTGATATCCCAGATTAAATCAATGTTTACCATGTATAGACTAAGAAGCGTGTTTATACAGCAACTGGCAAAATTATTGACATTCCGTTTTGACTGCATGTCCAACCAAAGGATAAAAATTTAAAAAGCCGTGTTGACTGAGTGGGAGGTGCCACGACTTCCGATCCGAAGGTCGTGAGTTCGAAGCCGGTCGTACACCAATGGATTTTTTTAGTCTATGTGTGCATTTAAAACATATGCTTAACGGTGAAGGAAAACATCGTGAAAAACCGGCATGTCAACGAAAGTTCGAAAACATGTGTCAAGTGCCCGAAAGGAGCCTCTTCAAGGCGCACTTGAAATCCTTTCAAAACACTAGTTCGAAAGAACTATTGACACGATAAGAAGAAGACCAAAGGCAAAGTCCATAATTTAGCCATAAACATTTGCATTTGGCACCGTAATGTGTCAAATTATAACGACAGGTTGCCCATCATTTTAACAAAAGTAAAATAGCAGCAGGGCTATTTGCTAAGCTGTCATTAGTTCTCGTTATCGAATGGTACGTCAAATCTGACAGAAAATGGCCGACCTCTCGAAGCCGATAGCGACAGAAATCCTATGGTGACGTCATTTTTTTCCCAGTCTTGACCATCGAATTCGATAACGAGAACTAATGACAGCTTAATGAATAGCCCTGCTGAACAAAGTAACACAAACGCATGTTCAATGATGACAATATTTGATGGACAAACCACCATGATTGCTGCTCTTTCGACATCACTAGTTCCGAATTCCCGTGGTAATTTCCAATTCAATTTAACGAGCATTTGAGTGACACGTTTTAAAATATAGAAAATATGTCTGCTATAACAAGATTCTACGCTTTTAGAGCCGTCGTGAATGACAGTCGATTCCAGAGATGACTGCGCTGGTTTAGCTATGAACTTACACAGTACGATACGATGTAGAGTCAAAAAAGAGAAAAAGGCACTGCAGCTGCTGTCTGTTCATCGATTCGTCACGTGTCTTACCAAAATAACTTTTGGATAATACGGGAAGGTGGTGGATATAAAAATGGCATTGGACTGGGAAAATGGCAGGTACCTACATACGTATATCGAGAACTGTAATTATAGGCATAAGTAAGTGAAGTCAAGATATAGATGATGATCTGTTTGGTTGCAAAGAAGGTTTAAGCCATAAATAGGTATGTAATTGCTTTTTTCAGGAAGTTATCTTACTGTGAGGTCGACCGTATAGAACAATTACGAAACTATTTTTATAACAACTCAAAAGCTTGTTTTCCTCAGGAAATATCGTATCGTATCGGACATACGTACAAAATCGGATCGGAAGATATAAAACGCATTTTTTATTGTAGATCAAAAGGTGATATCGGAGTTATTTGAAAGCGGTTCTTCGTACCTCGTTTAGAACGATTACCATTTCAAAGCATCCACGTGGGATATACAAAACATAATCGAATTGCTTTGTACGTAGGCGTACGAACTGTATGGATAAATTCAATTCTGAACTGAGGATTTCTATACATCTGAAAATAGTACCTATTTCTTAGAGAAAAGGTTTACTTTACCGTGATATTTTGTAACTTTTAGGCTCTAAATAAGTGAGAATTGAATCGCTTTAGGATATTGGAGGAAAGGCTAGGAGCCCTTTGCTCTCGCAGTCATATAAATACGAGTTTGTTATGTCTGTCTGTCATTTTGAACGAGAATTTGATAATTACACGCATGGAAAGTTGAAAATTTCAACTTAGGTGGTAGAGGTCAAATACTGGTAAATATGGAACTTAGTAATTTATTTAATATTGTAACATTATGTTTGTGTGGTATCAAACGTTTTTACTTACGAAACCGAAAAATAACTGAAGAAGTTATGCCTTGAACTAAACAAAAAATGAACATAATTAGAACAAGTTTTTATGGGATCATTATCAACTTCGTATTGTAGTAGAGTATTGATAAATTTATAGAGCATTATAGGAACGTCCCACTTTCTCATGAGTTTTCTAAATAAATATAAGACTTACTTTTTGCTATTCACTAGACTTATAAATAATTATTTTTAGTTATTTATTCAAAACTCTTCAAGCATTTACAAATAAACGTAGAATTTTGAAAATGCAATGCGCATAACCACCCACCGACGTAACTTTTACAGCAACAGTTTTCAAAGTACTATCCTATAATACTTACGTGGAATCGATACAAATGCGATGCAGTATCGATAGAGGCCATAACGAGGCAATCGAGCGAGTCGTTTTCCACAGAATACCGCGTTTTTTATTATTTTTGTCCGAGAGCGGCGCGGGAGCATTGCCTCCGACGTAATAAACAAGTAACCCGGTGACCATTCGTATGTAGGACTGAGGATAGTGTTTACTTTTCAGATTAGGATGAAGAAAATGTTAACTGACATTGATTTTTAAAACTTTTAAAGATAAAGATAGAGATAAAGATTTTTATTTTGCACGAAACACGGTAAGTTAGATGGTAGGTAACAGTTTATGTATATACATGTCTCACCAAGAACTGGCATACAAAATATTCGCGTATTATCGCAAAAACTAAATTACAATTTGATTCATGTCAGATAAGAATATAACTATTATTAATAAATTCATCAGTTTAGTTTACCTAAATATCATAGGAGATATTGTGTAGACGATACACATTGCTTGAGTTAAATTAAACAATCAATCATTCACACACTCACACCCCTGCACTAGGATTCCCTGTGTCGCAGGTGGCATGGACACATACAACACATCACAACATCCAAGACCCGAGAACAAACATTTGTGTTCGTCACACAAATATTTGCCCCGGCCGGGGATCGAACCCGGAACACCAAGCTTCGTAGGCAGGGTCACTACCAACTAAGCCACGGTGTCGTCAAATTATTCCCAATATAATAGTTAAATACAACAATGTTCAAGCCGGTCGATCTTTATAACATCTAGGTTCTAAATTTTATGTTTTACAACAAGGAAACAACACGAACCAGCTATTTAACACATAATCATTTAAATATCTCTTTTTAGTGTTTTAATTATGATTAGCAATTTCACACAACGCCATTACAAAATCGTTACTTATAATTAATTTCACAAATTTATTGTACGGTAAAAACATGACCATTCTGCTAATTCTATTATTGGTTCATGAAAATTCCTTATTGGTTTGGATATTTTAATTATAATATAGACATAATACAGTTTAAAAATGTATATCTGAAAAAATGGTAAACATACAAACTGAGCCACGCTTAGTGTGAAAATGAGATAGCGCTATTAAGAAAGACGCAGGTGTGAATGAGACACGAGCGAAGCATGCCGTGCAAGCCTTCGTCTGTGGCTCCTAAACTTTAATTCAGTAATAAATATTCTTTGCAGAACTTTAAATAATCCGGGTTTAAAAGTAAAACTGTGTTTAGAGAAAAAAAAATTAATATTAATAAAAGCATAACATTTTAAAACTTCTAGCCTCTTACCATGCTCTGATTAAAAAAAAGTATTATCTTTAAGGACACAATTCGGATACGTTATGGACACCTTTGATTTATTACACATAGAATGAACAAGAAAATAAAATATGTTGTAGATGAATAAAGATAAAAAAAAACAATCTCTTGAAAGTTTGAGAAATGCAGAGGCTCGTGCTTTTCCTTCGCTTCTCGTTAAGAGCTTTTAACGAGCCGACCTTGCTGTAACGACTAGACAGAGAGAAAAAATTCACACCCGCCCACGCCAGAACAAGACAAACAACCACACGTCTAACAATAAGTTTACTAACAAGACCCAGCTACCACTTTGGAAACGACTTAAACGCCGCAATCATACATTGAATTATGCAACCTATCTTTGTTTGTATAAGGTGTGATTTCCCACGATTAAATTTTGATAGTTATTTAACGAACGCCGAGGGGGGTCACCTGACTAACGAGAATGACTCAGGCGCAGGTTTTTGTCGTTTTTCCGAAATAAACCTTTTGGTAAAACAAGAGAGTTTAAATTAGATTGGAGACATTGCCGCTCTACGGGGTTTTCTTATAAATGTATTTTTTGAAATTTATTTAAATTGGTTTTACGTTGCTGAGAGCTAATCGTAGCTATAAAGAATGTTACAAGTGCATTTTATTTGATTGTATCTCAAGATAAGTTGTGATAAAAACATATGAGTTGTGTTTTAGATTTTCTCGTAATAGACAAGACAGACATTGTAGTAAGACTGGTTATATAAACCGACAAGCTTTAGCTACTCTGACCAAATAAAAGAAAAAAACAAGAACATCTTAGATAAAAAGTTTCTTTGTGTGAACAAAAAAAATAATACTTGTTTAAAGTTTCGTAGAGGGTCTACGTTCTACGTGTTCGTAGTTTTGAAACGCATACAAAAGTCATCAACGCGCTCGAAGCCTGTGACACTATTTCACTTCGCGCCAAAAATTGTGGCACCATAGAAGAGTTTAAAAATAAAAAAGTAATTGTCCGGGGCCAGTAAATTAAAATATAAGTAACATAAATATATTTAAAAAAATTAATTACAAAAAATATAAATGGTAATTAGTTATATTAGTGTTTAGTGTGTGTGTTGCAAAGAAATGCCGTCTTCTTCAGCGCTCTATCTATTCTGTGTGTTTTGCCTTATTCGATGTTTCATAATTTAGAGGAACTTACGTTTATTTTTTATTGCCACAAAAATACACTTTATTCAAAACATAAGAGGATTAATGATAAGATAATCTGTCCTCACCTGTCTGTCTGCCTTAACTATTTATAAAATTAAAAGTGAGCCCGCTGAGTTTATTTAACGAAGAAAAGTTTTACGAAACATGTAGGTACCTACTTTTTGTTTCTATATTTATTAAGAACCTTAGTTTTAACCTTAGCAGGATGCCGCCAAGTATAAGTGTGCACACTCTTCCACTTATCATCATCAATATAGGCTAAGTCCTAACTGACTGACTGGCTGATAGAAAACGCACAGGAAAAACCACTGATCATAGAGACATGAAATTTGGAGGGTATGTTCGTCATGAAGTGTAAGCAAGGTACTAAGAAAGGAATTTTGTTGTTTCGCAATTCAAACAAAGTTGCGGGCATCAGCTAGTAAAAATTAATAAAAAATCCTTCCCATCGAGTAACACCATGTCATGGGTGTTACTGCTTGGGAAAAAAATTCCCAACGAGTTACACCCTGACGAGGGGTGTTACTCGATGGGAAAGAAATTGGGAATTAATTTCCCATCGAGTAACAGTGTTACTCGTTTGGGTGTTACTGGATGGGAACCCATCGTGTCTAATAAGGAGATTTACAATTTCGTATGTATGTGCGTAGAGAAGTGTATGCTTGTATTATGAAAATAATTTTGTTATTTTGCAACGCTAACGACTTGTGGCTGTCAACCTGTTCCTCATAAACACTCACTTAAGTGTGATGTAATTAAAAATCTAATTTGACAAGTCATAATTTCGGTAGGAGCTTTGATCACTAAAATCAAAACAAATCTTCGATAAGTACCTAACATGAGTTCCGGTTTATAATACAGTCGAATAATTCTGTTTTACAGAAGACTAGAATCCAACCCTTCACTGCAACCGAGCGACGCGACGCGAAGATATAAAGCTTTTTTTAAACTTCACGTTTTTTGATTAAAATTATTAACATTACGCATAAGTACGTGTTATTTTGCTAACATTATGTTTTTTTAGTATTTCTACTTTACTTTAATTAATTATTGCTTTTATATTTATATATTCAATCCACCAAAAACTATTGTCTACAAAAGAAAGCTTTTAGTTGTTAATAATAATAAACATTCACACACTCATACCCCTGCACTAGGATTCCCTGTGTTGCAGGTGGCATGGACACATACAAGACATCACAACATCCAAGACCCGAGTACAAACATTTGTGTTCGACACAAATATTTGCCCCGGCCGGGGATCGAACCCGGAACACCACGCTTCGTAGGCAGGGTCACTACCAACTAAGCCACGGTGTCGACTAATATCTTAGTACTCTGTGCTTTTAGTGACGAGTAGTGACGACGTTGAATCAATGTTTTTTTTTAAAGCTAGTATTTACTAGTAGTATGATATAATTAAGCAATATAGAATATTTTTGGAGGTGACTCCATAGGAATCAATTTTCATATATGCCGCCGGTATGTAAATTTCATGAGGAGTGACCTCAAAAGCATTACATTTTTCTGCGCAACTTACTTTGAGCACTTTTCACTTTGATTATCTGTATTATGGTTACTAAGTTGGAAGATGGGATGGGTTTGAAGATGGGAGTAAACTACAATCGTGCATCAGAGCTGACGCACACATTTTTATTTCTATTTGTATTTTTGTTTCCTCTCTGCTTTGGTGGATGGTAAATCTAACCACAGCACCGTCAATCATGCCCAATTTTATTACATCACGCTTCGTTGCCCAATAGTCGAAAAATGTTACCCGTAAAGAAACCCGAGACATAATCTGACGCTTCGTGAATACTATCTATACGGTTTCTGTTTAGCTCTACTTTATCTGTGGGTACCGTGTAAGTAGGTAGGTACATATTAGTTTATTGTCAGTAAAAAAAAAATGGAGAAAGATAAAAAAAATAGAAAAAACTAGTAACACTATACCCATTTTTTTAAATACGCAACCATTGTATTTCTTTACATATTACGTTATTCAGCTGTGCATCAATTAAGGTCCATTCAAAGTTTATCGGAAACAATTGCTTTAAGTAATAAGACCGCATATTATGCTTTGCTTTCTGTTCGTTTTTCATGTTTTAACCTAAGTAATAATAAGTTATAGCTGTGTGATGAACGACTTTGAGTTATTAATGCTCTGAAAAAATTGGTATATATTTATAAATTTCAAAAAATTGTATTCATTACATTACTACATTTTTTTTAAATAATTTGTTTTGTTTCCCCTAATAACCGTAACACCTAACCTCCCACATCACACCAAACTGACCAAACCGGTAGCGGAAACGATAACTAGCAGCATCTTAGCGCTTTCAGAGTGTGGTTACAGACAGTATTGGTGGGCTGTGATTACCTTTGTCGGTGCCGCCTCATCGAGATGCAAAATAGAGATCAGAAACGCCGCGGCCACGCTTTGATTATTATCGGGATAGTTTATCACTCAGGTGGGTGAGTGCGGCGCACGTTCTTGACTGCTCCACTCTCCATTGCTATTTTGAGGTCCTTATATTAGACTTCGCTAGAAAATGATGTTTGATTGAAATACAAGAGTATAAAATACTAATTTCGAGGATAAAACTCTTCCATCAATGTAGGCAGTCCTTTCCCATGGTTATCCACTATAATTATAAGAACATGAGCTATTTTGAGGTCCTTAGACTCGCTTAAGAATCAAAACGTATGATACAAATTCCGTGGATAAAACTTTCTAGTAGGCATATCAAACATCAGGAGAGCTCTTTGCTTGTCTTGTCACTTGATAAACCAAGGAAATACCAAAAAACAACATTTCAATGCATTCAAATTACAAATCCATCCAAATAATGTACACTGTATTTGAAAATATCTAAGAGATTCCAATATACGTACCTTTACATTACCTAACAATATAATAATAAATATATAATAACGCTACAAAGTGTGGATGAAAACAGAAATAATGTTGAGTCTCTATACCTCCAAAAATATTTTTCTCGTTAAATTAATACCTACCTCTACTTCTACAAATCCCCTCGTAATAGGTACTCGTAAATTCATAGGCGTAAAATTAATAAATCCGGAAAGCTCTTCATTTCGTTATGGCTCTCGGTTTGATGTTCGCATCGAGTTTAACACGCCATTGTTAGTAAACCACTGTTTTACGTAGTATGTAGTTAGTTTAGACCCGAGTTCACCAACAGACGGTTAAGTTTTAAACAGTTGTTTTGACGTTTTTGACACGAACTTTCATAGATTAAACGTCAAAGATAACGGACGAAGAGGCCTAATCTTCCGATTATCTATTGGTGAACACAGACCTTAGTCTATGGTTAACGGAGATAATTTTATAGTAGGTACTTTAAATTTGATATGAAGATTTACGTAATTTAACGATTAAACTGTACGTTTTGAAATACTCGCAATGGTGTTTGGAAATGGATAGTCCGTAAAGAATAGGATCCTACCTCACTAGTATTTTACAGGTTTTGCAAACTATGATATGAGCTGAACAATGTTATTAATTAGTGTCTCTTTCTCTGAAATCTTTATAACTTAACAAAATAATAACATAACTCAGGAAAAAAATAATTTGTCAAATAATTAGATTTATGCCACATTCTTCCCGAGAAAGTTCGATTTTCTATTGAATTTCTTTATTGACATCATGTTTACTTGTACTTTTTCATACAATTTTTGATCCCAAACTACTTATTATACCCAGACCAAAAATGCTCAAAGTAATAAAACATTAAATAAAAAAAAACAAAATGATTTATGTACTTACCGTATTAGTACTGTCTTCGTTGTAAATTTTAACGAGCTAATTTTTAAAGTGTCACATCGACGCTAAGTTTATTCGAATTTATCGAGATAAGAAATCCAGTAAGAAACCAATTTGGTAAGGCCTCGGACACACGAGGCAAGTACTCGCTGTAGTCATCTTTAGCGCTAGGAAAGGAACTTATTTTTTGATCTGTTTCAATACAGATATGCATTCAAATTTTTCCCTATGAGGGTTTCCGATGTAAGCTGACTGATACTAATCAATAACTGTGTTTGGTAATCACGAAAGTCTACGGAAAACTGTTACTCATAACAACTATCAAGTTATAATTAAACAGATAATTTTGTAATACCTAGAACTTTAGATACCTAGCTTGTTTGCATTTCTTAAAAAACTTCGGCGTTACGTTTTTTTTTTCACAGCGATCATGAAAACTCAAAATTAGGACTGAGAAATGATGTCAATAGTAGGACAGCGTAGTATCTTCTGTCTAACAAAACAAGAAATCATAGAAAGGCAGGCTAAACATTGCTAATATTTTTAATATGACAAGATTAAGCCAACTCTCGCTTCATGTGACAATACCTTAAATTGAACAAGTAAATAAATTGCTAAGAAACTTTAATGGCACGAGTGGGTTGCGCGGGCGCAGCTATGTAAACCGCCTCGTTAAATGAAGCTTTATGATCCGTTTACGGACACTTGTTTTACATACAATCGACCCTTTCTTATTACCTATGGGTTGTATAAAATATAAGCTGGATTGAAATGCAGGTTGACGAAATACATCGGTACTCACTGTACTACATTTCTACACGTATTTTTAAAATATGATTGGAAAACTACTGGCTGTTTCTGCATTACACAAGAACGAAAATATAAAAAGAAAACCTTAGTTTGGGGCTAGATAAATATTTATTCTTTACAAAAATGTACGAATTGTTACAAATATATCAGAATTTGTAAAACAATTTTGTCACTAACAATCAATTTCGTAATTTTTAATTTTCTTGGTCACTACGAAAGATTGTTAAATATGAACACAAAGAGTTTGTACCTAGCCTAGGTATATTTTTTAAGGCAGCAATATCAGAAGAAAACAATGCTGCGCATTTTATTAAAGATAATATGCTAACCAATAGACGTTTGTAACCTTTTTTTTAGAAAATCGGAAGAAAATAAAAATAACGTCGAAATCACATAATCAACGATCTAAAGCAGCAACACGACTTACGACTTGGTAATAAAATAATTTGTTCCCCTCTTTCTAATCAGAGCTGGTGCGTGTGGGAGAGAGATGAAGCAGGAGATAGAAGACGCAGGTATCTCGTTGGCATGTGCATCTGCTTAGAAGAACAGAGGTTGAGTAGAGTCGCTGCTGAAAAAGTTACTTTTTTTTAGACATTTCTTTAAACGCCATCTAGCCGCAAACTAAGCATAGCTTGTACTATGGGAAAACATATAATACTAAAATACTTCTTTTAGTGGACGACACCGTGGCTTAGTTGGTAGTGACCCTGCCTACGAAGCTTGGTGTTCCGGGTTCGATCCCCGGCCAGGGCAAATATTTGTGACGAACACAAATGTTTGTTCTCGGGTCTTAGGTGTTGTGATGTCTTGTATGTGTCCATGCCACCTGCGACACAGGGAATCCTACGGCAGGGGTGTGAGTGTGTGAATGTTTGTTTGTTAAAGTGCACCCAGGACACCCAGGACTCGGGACAAACACGGATGACACCGATTCATCACACAATAAATTACTTAACATTACAAAGAATACTTTTTACGCGTTAAGTTGAAGGAAATCTCTTTCTAATTCTTTGACTTGTTGTTTTCGTAATACCTGAGATAAGATAAGATAATTATTTATTTGCATATAATAAATAGAGAGAAGTTTATAAAGCTATAAAAACTCATCATTATCATCATCCCATCGTAGTGCTAGACTCTGACAAATTCGCTAAGTATTTATTTTAATCGAAACTTAATATAAACAGTATAGTATCTATCTATCTATCTATCTAGGTAGATAGAGCTAGCAGCAGTAAAGTAATAAATCCATTGAAAAGTCCCAAAATCTCAACTTTCATACTAATCGAAAGGCTTGTTTCCGATAAATTCCAATTTTACCGCATATTCCAAACCCACACACGCTATAAATAAAACCAGATTTATTTATTCGATCATAAACGTGTCCAAACATTTCTCTGTCCGGTGCAGCCCAAAACTCCTAACATTCGGCTTGTTTGAATCCCGGGATTTCTCCTTACGATCAATAAATCAATAAATATACGGCTAGGCCTGTCTGTCTGTCTGGTATTAATGGAAATGGCTGTTTATTTAGGACCGCGATCCTGCGTTATTAATCGGAAGCGGCGATAAGCTTCCTGCTCGCTTCTATAATATTAAAATTACGGGCAGATATTTAAATGTAAATAAATAAGTGACGAGCATGTTATTCTTATAGTGAGATCTGCCCGTGACCAAAGGAATGCTACGCAGGGCAACATAATATAATGTTTTTTTTTTTATCGCAATATCGATTATATTGCTTAAATCTAAGAGATGCCTACAAATTGTACAGTGAAATTTCACTAGGTTTCTGTGTTTTTATAATATTCCATCCAAAATACAAAGATTTTTCGTTTTTTTTTAAATTGGGTACCTGCCTAGTCGGATGATATATTCCTCCAAAGACTAATTGTTTTTTAAGTAAAGCTATAGAGAAAATGGGCCTCTAGCACTTTTATGATTCGTCTAAAACAGTTCTCTAAGTTTATTGTCCCCATCCTTAACCCAAATAAAATTTGCAAGCCACATTGTATTCGCAAAACCAGACAAGCAAAAAAGTTGACTTTCTCGGTCTCCAGACCCAAAACTACTGTTCAAAAACACCGGGCTTCAATAAATTTTGTATTTTTTCCAACCGTACAGGGTAAGGTTGGCAAAAAAGTCTACCTGCTCAGACCCAGACAATGGACCCTCGTTTATTTGGTGCGCCTCGTAACATTTCACGATTTCGTATTTGGAAAAATAACGAACTTGCATAAGCCGTTGCGTTATCGTATTCGAATTGTGAATTTTGGAGTAAGGAACCTGAAATTCTGTCTACCCTATACTTACAAAAAGTTTGCTGTTTTCAAAATGAGCCCCAATAACTTTAAATCATGAAAGACAGGAGTGCAGACGCGTTCTCAGTTGTGTTCTGTTGTGGTAGAGGCGCTAAATAGACTGCGCGTACGCACCCCGCAAACAATGCGGACTAAAGTAGTATAGGTATACACAGGTAAATACTTAATTGAAATCTTGCCATTTTCAATGAAATATCTTATATGACTTGGTGAATTTATTGCGATCCTGAATTAACTCCTAAATCGAAGTCAATAAAAAAAGCATTCATGAAGCTCAGGTTTTTTATTGCGTTTTTATAAAACAGTCTATCTAGGTACTTATCTTTATTATCTGATATTTAATGGATTTATACAGATGCGATAATCAAATCAAATCAAATCAAATAATTTATTTCAGACAATGTCCATAAAAACTTAGAAAAATTAATAACTTCAATTCGCACCTGCATCTCAAAATAGAACCAGTAGTAACAAACTTTTTTGATTCCAATACGATCTCACGTCCCCGATCATTCACTTAGCTCAGCAATTGCTAGTGCTCAATAATTGTGCTCATTATCATAAGGCTACCTAGGCATTAAGCTCAATTTGAAAATTCCTGTCAAGAAACCAGCTCGCTGTAGATAATCATCCATAATTACACGGTTATCCATCATCGAAAACTAACAAACAAGATGGTTCGGAAACGACCACCCATCCCGACATGAAGGCAAAATTGGAAGACGTTTGTCCGCCTCTTTGCCAGTGACTCAAACATTGTTTATTTTAGAATGGAACATTATTGTAAACTCCAGTTTATGAACACAAACGTTACCTACTCCTAGCGACATAACATTCGTACCTAATATCCAAAAGTTTCTCAAAAACAATAAGTATATAGGGTCGGCTCTGTAATTGTCTTTACACCCAGCTTACGCCGGTTTTCACCTGTGATTAAACCACTGGTGGTTTATATTATGGGTGGTTAAATCACATCAGTAGTTTACTCACACACACACACGCATGATGTGTTTTTATGAGTGGTTTAATCACAGGAGAACACCGGGCGTAAGGTGAGTGTAAAGATCATTACAGAGCCGACTGTACCTAAGTATTCCTACTAAAACTGGTAAGTATGGAATCCATATTTTAAAGTTTTAATATAAAGACATCCAAATATTGTTAATTAACCAGAAATTCACGATTATTCGATATGTTATGTATGACAGTCAATATTCTTCATAGCGATGAAGAAAATCGAAAGCACAAGTCATTTATCCAGGATTTGTGTCGAGGCGTGGAACAATGGGTGAGATTATCATTACATTCGAAACAGGCTCCGTCGGGAGGTATCGGGGCCGTGCATCGCGAAGGCAAGAAATCATTTCTAACTAGCTTGGATCTTGTGTCGAGTAAATTGAAGCCAGAAAACGGGAATGGGCATCGAAGTCATGAACCTTTACTAGTTTTTTCAAAGCTTTGCTATTTTCCTGAGATTTAGATTTATATTATGAGAGTTTTTTTTATAAGTACTTAATGGATAGATTTGTAGATCTACTTTTTAGTAATGGCGAATCACAATAAGTCGGCAAGTCAAATTAGCGCAAAAAACTAATAGCGCCCGTCGTGTGTGTCCAAAACAAAAAAGTAATTTATAAAGTAACTGCTTACTATCATTACCCCCGTTGGAATACGAAGCCACCGATGCACGAGTTATAATGTAGTAACACGTATAATAGTAACTATTATGGGCCAATAATCCAATAGTAAGTGCCGTAGAACCAATAGCATGTTTTTAGACACTCTTTCAATTCCGCGTATACTATTTGTGTCCAGCAAAGCGTGTTCCAATAATGAGGATCGTTCGATACGATCAGGCTGCGCCCGCGCCGCGCCGCCGATCATTCTCTCAGATATGCAGAATCCTCCGCTCGGCTCCTTTGTACTCGCCAGGGTAAACACGGCTTTGTTCACCGAATGTATCGGCCCGCACTGGCCACTCTCCCAATTAAAAGCTTTAGCTTTTAGCAAAAAAAAGTTTTTATTCGATTCCGTTATTTTTTAAATAAATTCTTCATCGTGACTTTGCAGCCAGGGTCGCCGGCTACAGTAATTTATAGCTAGTCTAACTAAAACAAGTGAGTCGAAAAATATGCGTGTTTTACGATCGTTTAATCCGAGAAATACTTTTATTGCCCAGTAGAATCACTTAAAAACAATATTAAAACGCGACGCCTGTTTGAAACAAAGTGTTGATAGCTTAAAAAAACAAACAGTGACGCGAAAAACTGTAATATTTCTCGAAGCTTTCTGGGTTGTTAAAAATGTAAATTATTCTGCCAGCGCGAAGTACAGTGATTACATATCAGGCGGCGAAGCCTGAGGGAAGCGTCGCTCTCGCTTATTGCCGGATGATTGAAGACCCGCCGCCTCCATGCAGTTCTGGCGTGCGAGCGAGACCGAACATCATCTCCCGTCGACTAGACAGGGATGGAACAAGCTCAGCATCTGATTAGCATCCCAATTACGGCGCGGGCGAGCAGTGGGATCGAATCTTCGAACGTAGGGTTGTCCTGGCAATGAATCAGTCATCGATACTTTTCCTTTGAGAGTTATAATTTCATACGCTTTGTTTGCACATTGTTTTTAATGCTTTGTCAGTAGTAAACTTGATAAATACTAACATTCATAAGTGTCTCATTAAATAAAAAACGAAAAGTCGGTATCGTTTTTTCGAATCAAAGACATAACCAACTATTATTATTGTATAATATGACTTCCTCAATGTTTGAATCCTTTTGGATCTACAATAATCGACCATTTATTAGCTGAGCAGACACCTTGTTCTCAACAAGACGATACTATTTATGGACACTCATTAAATTTTATCACCCAATTCGAATTCTGTTATTGTCGATAGGTACTGAATACAAAGGGCCTATGTTTCATCGATATCGGTCCCAGCCCTATTAACGAGAATGCCGGTTCGATGCAGGCGTGGCGTGTGATTACATCGGCAGCGCAAGGAAATTTTAAATAAACAAGAAATTATGAGCCGACCCACAGATTATACACCTTGGTATTGACCGGACGGAACGTAACTAGAAAATTACGAAGCCAATTATTTGTTATTGCTGACTGGATGTTGAAATGAGGCTTCAATCTCAACTGGATGGTGGAACGTAATTTGGTACCTACTTTCAACATGTTAACTTGGAGGAGAATCGCGTGTGTACTGTATACAGGCTGTAAACATTGACTACACGTTTTTAGTAGAAGAAAATTACATACCAAAATACAGTTTTGTAAATTCAAAGAAACCAAAAGGAGTCCTCATGACAGCCAGTTTTCTATATCTCTCAGTTGTCTATGCCCTTTCTGCGTAAAATAAGCTTTGAAAATAATGTTTCAAGAAGAGATATTTTTGGTAAATCCATACTAAATTAAATCCGTGATCACCTGCCTTTTTTTTTAAACAATCAAAATCTCAACATCGATCGGTCACGTAACTAACGTAACGTAGACTACGTTATCGTTGCCTTGCGCCCGCGCCCCGGGGGGCAGGGGGGCGGGCGGGACAGCCGCATGAATACGAAACCAATTTGACGTTTCTCATTATGCTATGACCACAAATGCGTTTAGCTGTTTCATAATTTGCCGCTGCACTAGGGTTATTCTGAATACGAAAGAACAGCTAAATGTTTAAGTTATCTTCTTTTTATCGTGTCACTAGTCTTTCGACCCAGTGTGGTAAAACGATTTTAAATGCGCCTCGAAGAGGCTCCTTTCGTGCACATGTTTTAAAACTTTTTAGGTTCTATGACATGCCGGTTTCCTCACGTTGTTTTCCTTCTTCGTTGAACACGTGTTTTAATGCACAGATAGATATTTTTAACAAAAAAACTTAGCGTACGACCGAGTTCGAACTCATGACCTAGGCTGCGGATTGAAAGTCGAGGCACCACCTACTCGGCCATCACGGCTTTTTAAGTTCCCTAATTTCTTAGGACGAGAAGGGCCATTCGATATTCTAGTAAGAGTAATAATAATAAGTAAGAGATCTCTCCTGCCCTTGAACAGAACAGTACTACAAAGGACTTTGAATCAAATAGGCCGCGATGCAATACTGCTATAGGCTATAGCAGAGCGCCATAGCCTATAGTGCTCGTTCACTTGGCGACATTTTCATGATCAGTATCGAAAGCTCAGTAATTTCAATACCCTCCTAACCGGAACACAGTAAATTAAGGGTTCTTTTAAATGAAGCTTGTTAAAAAATCTAATTACATATTTCGAAACTTGCCGACTTGATAAGAAACTAACATCAAATACTAACACACTTTCGCACTTTTAAATAGTTAGTGTGACTAACTGACTAATACATACAAATACCTGTATAAGAGATCTTAAAAAATATCAAAGAGACCGACCCCACATAAATCTACGTGAAATTATCATAACAAGACGGTTTCTTAACTAATTCTTGCCTTTCTAAGATATTAATAATGTCCGCCATAAATCGAGGTTTACAGAGGCCGGTTACGTGTAAAGCTATTATTTTTATACCCAAGCTGAGTTTAAAGCATTATGCCACTTATCTATAATAGCTGGTTCTCGAGAACTTGCAACAAGCTTAAAGTTTTTAAAACTGAAAACCTGACTGCGAAAACATTATCGACTTTATTTCTGTTTTATAACACTCTCGCATGACAACGAATCTAAACATTACCTCATTTACCGAAATCCATCTAGTGTTATGGTATTTTGACAATTTTTCACATATTTTGGTGCTTTACAGGCTACTGTGTTATATTGGTTTTTTTTTTACTTTTAAGCCGCTAATACTTAATACCCGCGTATCACAGAAAAATCTAACGATACCTTATTTATTAAAATTCATTCAGCCGGTCAGTCTACAGGGCAGCGCATAGAGTCAAACACTTAAGTAGATACAAACAAATAAATAAATAATAAACATTCACACACTCACACCCCTGCACTAGGATTCCCTGTGTCGCAGGTGGCATGGACACATACAATATAAAAAAATATACACTCGAAAAACTTAACTCTCCTTCTTCACAGTCGAGTAAAAATAAAATAATAATGATGTTCTAAATGAGAAAGTTTGTGAGAATGTGGATGGTAGTCAGTCACGCCGAAAGCGCTAAACTGCTTTAATTGTAACCTTTAGTTATTTATGTAGATCTAGCACAGGGCTAAGATGAAACATTGGCATATTTTTTTTATCATGATAAAGTGCAGGCGAAGCCGCAAACTGACGCTAGTAGGTACTTATAGTTATTATTTTCGGAAGACTTAATTACAAAGTGCTATAAACGGGCTCTTGAGATTTTAATGCAGATACATTAAAAAAACTTTACGACAGGTGATTAAAAGTGTAACCACCTCAATATAATTTCGAGGAATCGCTGCAAAAATTAATTAAACACCTGATTGTCGATGGTATCGTAAAATTTATAACTGCAACAATGGTTTTTTTGCAAGATAAGTCTGGTATTATATAAAAGGAACGATTTTAATTGACTTAAAACATGTTTTGGGCTGGACTCTGCTCTAGAGGTAACTACTATTTTCAACAGACTTCAAAAAAGAGGAGGTTCTCAATTCAGATGTTATTTTTTTATATTTGTTACCTCAGAACTTCATCATTTAATAAGCGATTTGGAAAAATCATTTTTTTTAACGGTATATTCAGTCAGTTTGATCCAGTGAAAATTTAATTTAAATCGATTCAGTAGCATAGTTTTCAAACCAAAACTAAACTTACTCAACTGAAAAGAAATTGTGATTAAGATTAAGTAAACGAAAATATGTATTTTCACTTATGGTCACTAGAATCCCAATTGAAGTTAGTAGAATTATTTTTTGTCAAAAAAGTCTTATCTTTAGTAGCTTATGTAAATACATCCGTTTTAAAAAAAAAATATTCTTTAAAACTGCATTAGTAATTAATAGGAAAGAGTCTGAAATATTAAGTCGAGGTTGCGGGTTCAAGACCCGCTGTGGTCGAATTTTTTAACACCATAATCACGATAATCATGCTGTAAATAAGTACTATTCATTTCAAACATTATTTCTTTCTTTTTTTACAAGGTTTGTACTAAAACTGGACCATAAGAACCATCTATTTTACACAAACAGTCATAAGTACCTGTAATACATGTAAATGGTCTCAAGTGAGTCCTCCAAATGTCAACTTGTCCGTATGTAACCGACCCAATTCATTGAAAGTATGAATTAACCACTTGTACAACGTATAACTGCATTACAAGCAAGTAATGCACTCTATCCATGATTGCGAGGCCAAACACTTGTAAACCAATGAGAAGGGGTAAGTTTGAAATTAAACCAACACTTCAGAAACCAAGAGCGTCATCGGTAAGCCCCTAAGTATACGAATTGATTAATTATTTATTTGAAAAACCCTTTGAGTTACTAGTGTTTAGACATGTAACTCGATGGAAAAAACCAAAGTATTTTTTAGGAAACAAGTGCCGGGGCAGCAAGGAGATCATTTCAAACATGCTTGCAGCACTGATAAAGCGCTTGTTTACTATATACATTTTAATGGTCAGCCTCGAAAGCTTATTGTGAAAAGTATATAAGTACTGACAGGATCATGTACACCGCTAGCTACCATATTAGAACCTAAGCTAATAAGAAGATCTTACATGTAAGCAAATGTGATAAACAATAAAGTATGTGTACCTAGCAAAATACTAGGTACGTACGAATTTGATAATCTGTTAACTTGCTTACAAATATAATTAAATAAGATGGGAGAGAACTTCTTCGCCTGCTGCTTATAACTGAACCTCACGCAGAAATAGGGGCTGCCGTTTCAAGATATAGTTTTTCTAGTTTACGAACCAGAAGAATGAGATTTCACTTTCTCAAAGGTGTTATGATTTCAGAAATGTCTTCATTAGCGCATTCGTCTTGCGAGTTGGACGAAAGAAATGCATCTCTGGAATGGCGGCGAATGCCCGGAATGTCCGTGTTTGCCTCGCGAGAACCACACATGGCGAACAATGAGAGAAAAACTTTAAAGCTTAGTTTAGTTACATTAATAATTCGAGGTTAATATCCTTTTTATTCCTAGGAACTAGGTTACTTTCTTTCTAGGTTCATAATGCAAAGGGTCCACTTCTCTCGCACTAACTGTTTGTCTAATTTCAGTCGTTATGGAAGGGACGGCAACGTCTTTAATTTGTTAAGTTTGGTTTGATAACATCTGAATTGACACCATTATAGACACAAACACTGACTCATCTATAGGGGATATTAAGTAAACTTTTTCTTATTTATTATTTATTTTATTTTATCAACAGACTCAAAATCATCAAGGTCTGTTTCCAATAAGTGAATCGCAACATCAGTATCGGCAGTTAAACCAATATTTATGTAGAATTGTGAGACTGCTTCTTTTTATACGGTCCTTTGTATTCCGAATTTTATCAACCTCAATCTGAACTCTGTTTCGTTGACTTAAGAGTCACAGCTTGTAAAATTAACATGTGGTTCATCCTATCAGGTCCAGTTTTTCTTGGAGTTTAACAACGTGCGTTTCGTTATAAGGTTCTACAGCTGCACCATATTATTATTGTGAAAGTATATGACACTCCTGTAATCGTAACTCATTTCCTATGCAGTTAAAATGCCACTTAAGACAAAATTAATAGCCGAGACTATACTTAATGATAGAATAATTTATAGCCTAAACTGCGGCAGATAAAGGATAACACGCAACTCTTGTTTCATTCTAAGCTTATCTTAAGATTTGATGTATTTATGTAGAATTTAGGCAAGCAATAGATACAATCCATTCAATTAAACGACTAAACGTACTTAACAGTCAGTCCAGACAAAGACTGAGGCGTTAAAAATTGCTGATCGTATACCTAACGTGTCTAGTAACAATACTGAAACTTGGAAAATATTGACAAGGATCTATCAGTCTTATTAAAATTTATCGAAACGTATACAGATTATAATTATTGTTTTCGATGTATTAAAATGTGCATTTTATAACCAGTATGGACGGCGACGCGACCGAATGTTTCATTGCTTTCAACCGGCATCGTCTACACCTCTACCCGTGATTTATTAGACCTCGTTTATTTTATTTCCCAATTCGTTTTACTTTACGGCCGATGTTCCTCTAACGTTTTAAAATAGTATTTCGGAGAACAAGTGTGATTTATGTGTTCTATTATTTATAAGAACATTGAAGAATTACATTCTTGATAGATTTGGTAGAGGAAATCAAGGAAAACTTTCTCCAAAACATTCAGCATACCTACTTAATATAATAAGTCTTTTGTCAACGTTTTTGCACACATTTGTGGCACCGTTTAAGATTATACATGCATGATTTATGTTTATGTTGATGAGAGTAGTTACGCCTCGAAGTATTGGGTTACGAAGATACAAGTAGCTAGGAACAATAAGATTATTACGAAAGTCGATTCAAAGCATGACTGATGAGAGGAACAATGTGGCTTCCTTCTACTGACAAGTAGCAGCTTTAGGAATTCGGGCTTATTCAACTTTAAATAGCTTTGTCTTAGCTCCACCGGACTGCTTACGAACAATGATAATGACTGATTTTGTATAACAAAAGAGACGAAAGCGTAGGTTGTATGTCAGGGCACAAATGCGGTACCGAATTCTTTAACTTTCTTTAGCACCGTATTTATTGTCAACCAAAGAGTTTCCGCCGGCAAGGATATAAATAAAGCTGCAAGTGACAAAACATAATTGATTGGCGTTGGAGACGAGTAAGCGCTTAGAAAAGATAACAATGAACGCAGGTAAGAGTATTTGTCGCGTAACAACAATAAGGTGATTTTTTATCCTGTCGTCTCGATGCGAAGGTGTCGATTGTTGCGGATTTTTTGCTGACGGACTTTGCAGAAACATCGTTAGCGGTATTGATTTGCAACGTTTATTACGATGTATCCAGGTAGCTAAATAAAAGAGCACAAAGTGAAAATAATATGGAAAAATGGCTTACCAAACTGAAGCGGCCAGTCCGAAGTAATACAGAAGTAGAAAGACGACAGCACAATTAGGATTGGCAAGTCCGTCGTGAGCCAGCAGCATGCGGGTCGGTGAGGTGGAGTCCTTGGCGCAGCCGGCGGCGGCGCGGCCCGCGGCTGCGCGCACGCCCCATCCGGCAGCGGCAGCACAGCGGCACAACGCCACCAGCACCAGCGCCCTCTCTCCGGCGCCTCTTCTGTCCCCACAAGCCAACTGAGCCCCCACGGCTGCCAGGGTACACGCGAAGCTCAACGCGGCCCATGTAGCGAGCCAAACTTCTGCGGCCTTCCTGTCTCCAGCTTCCCACAAAACCTCAGCGTCACAGAACTGCGCGCAGCGAGCCGAACTTCTGACCCACACCCAACTATTCGGTTCGATTAGCTTGCGGCAACCGGGGCGCCCATTACCGGCGTCCAGAGGAACGGTACCGACGGGCGGCGCGCGTTCCCCGGGCCCCTCCATGCACATGTGTTCATGGTTATTCTCGGCCGGGAATAAAGAACAGTCAAGTTCAGGCGGCCACTGAAATCCGAACCCACGAAGAACCGGGTAGCATCTGGCGTAAACACTCTCGCATAGTCCTCTGCACGGGCCAATCGGTAGGGCCACTTTGTCCGTACACATAGGCACGTAAACGGAGCAGAGGAACAGGTGCAGTTGAGAAGAGCACCCGTACTGCACCAGCGGACTGAAGGTCTGGAGGGTGACGTCCGCGTCCGCTTGTAAAGTATGCCGCGCCAAGTTCGGCATCCCGGTCTGGTTGTATCCGATGTTCTTGCACATTGCCACTTTGATGGGTTCACATGTCCGCACGGAGGCCTCGGCGGCGACTCCGGCCACGATCAGAACGAACAACGCGATGCACTTCATGACGATATCCTATACACTGAGTCACATGAAAGCGATCATTGTCGGGTCGCGGGTTATGCGCGGGCGCCGGTGAGCGAGCGGCGGGCGTGCGTCCGGAGGCACGTCTCGAGACGGTGTGTTTAGGGCCCCGCGCGCTGCGGGGGAAGCTACAAAAAAAGGTACGCAGGTATGCGAGTGTAGCGGAGGGAAAGGGAGAAATGAAGGAGCCTGTTGAACGCGCGTGTTCGCCGCTTATCGCGCTCTTATCACGGAGGGTCGATGCCGAACGGCGATCCGTATCGTAGTAATCTATTTTTCGATTGATCATACCTACTTCACATTTTCCGATACCTAGTGATACTCGGTTTCGTCTATTAAGTACCGCGCTGATTAGATAGTCCGCCTCCATAAATAGATGCAGCGTTGTTTTGATACAAAATAATATCTTTGAAATTCAAATGCAAATAACTTTTTATAATATATTTATTGTACATAATTTACTACAATATTTAAGCATTACTGTATAAATTTTATGAAACATAAATAGGTAGAAATACATGTGGTGTCACTAATTTTAGGTAGTACAAAATTGGACCAAATGTAATAATTGGATTATCAAGCTTTAGTAAGAGGAAAAGAATCAATTATTTACAGAGATGCTAGGCTACTCGATCGAGGATAATATTCTTAGGATCACTAAAAGATAAATATGTTTACAGATAAACTTATTATTACAATATAAACAATAGCAATTACTTTTGTAATTTCATTTGACGCCTGGCTGGAACGCGTTAGCATACACTAATGGGTATTTTACCATAGCTGGCAAAGTGCCATAGATTTTTAATAAATCATCAGATAAATCAGATAGATGTGGTCATTTATAATTGAAATTGCATGCAACTTAGTTACTATAGAGTTAAATAAGAAATGCACGACACCATGTAAATTTTGTTAATGACCCAAATAAATGAATTGAATTGAATTGAATAAGTTGGAATCGGCTACTTTATCAGCTGGTGGTAAAGGACCCTACGAGACTCCACCTAACTAGCTATGATACTTACAAAAACTTTCTGTATATTTCATCTCCTCAAGTCTTATTTATGTCTTTCGCACAGTTCTTAACTTTACATTACATTCTTTAACCTAATTTATACAACATTCATTCAATAAATATTTCTCTGTCTATCAGAGATTTTTTTGTCAAAGTAAAAAGCGTATTACATTAAAAGGAATGCTATTTAGGCAACATCAATAGTGCTAGTCATATAATATAACACATATTATGAATGAAAATGATATTCGTATTTAACTTTAGATTTAAGCTTTCTGTACAGCTAAATGCATATTGGGACTCAATGGACGTAATATCTAAACACTTACTATTGAATAATGTTTAAAAGGAAATATTGATTTGCTATCAATTACCTTACAAGTTATATTACGAGGATTCCAAACGATATCATTTAGCTAGAAATGTGAGTGGATGAAGTTGGATTTTAAATGGAACTTTAATATGAAGCGCAGTCACTTCAGTCAGTAAGGAATAGTTATATTACATAATAAAATTAGCACAACCACAAGAAATAATACAAATTCATGCTTTCAAACCACAAGGAAACATGAGGTACCTGTAGTTTAGAAAATACAGTGTCCTAAAAATGTGTGTCACTCCTCTATCGAAAACAGCAGCTTTCTAGACATTATCGAAGCCGAAACGGAAAAAAAATCTATTATATTATTATTCCGAGTTCAGATCATGACACATACTTTCAGAACACACTGTAAACATAACTTTTAGTCTTAAATTCTTAGAAGTTTGAAATGAGTTTATACATATTACAGCCTTATGTGATATGAAACATGACGATTTGGCAAAAGTTTTAAGGTGCAGTATATTTCGCTCTCTCCTATTTTACGTAACATGAAAAAAATAAATTAATCTTAATTCTAAGGTGCTTATTGTTTCAGTATTTTACAGATAAAATATGGGCAAGTGTGAGTTAGAAGTCTAATCAGCTTGGGATTTTTTTTATTAGCCTCATTCGTGAAAACATATATTTTATGACCATAAGGAATTGAAATGTTTCACAGATAGTTTTAATATCAAAACACCTTGTAAAGTTTCCCAATTAAGGCTAATCCTCAAATCCAATTACATACAAAATGTTTCGAACAAATACTCGTATGGAAATTTGCCTTGAAGATTCCCCTTAAGTAATAGTCTTTTTTTTTAATCACTAATGTTTTGAAAATTAATGATTTGTGGTTATGACATACAACTTCATACATGCACAATGCATATGTACGTACATACATCGAAGAAATGATTAAAAAGAAACAAAAAACAGTGTTGATGAGATATGAGATTATAGCAAGCTTTCCAGCAAGAATACGCCAGCGGTTGTCAGCTAGTATGTATTCGCTTGGTAAGCGAAAAGATTCCAACTTCAGTGGAAAACAGGTGGCTTAAATTGTTTCGGATGAATTCTGCATTTTTTTATGTTCCTACATCAGGTATAAACAAGATGTTTTTACCGTGTTTCGTCCTCATAAAAATGTTACGAATTACGATGATAGTTTATCTGGTGGTATTTATGTTAGTTAGTTTGTCAACTGTCCACTATAACTGAAGACCTTGGGCTAAGATTATAGACCAACTAAAATATTATATTTATAATATGCTTATGTCTTCATCCCTTCAACATATGGCTCTCGTAAAAATGAGTCTTCACGCGGGTAAGTAAAATATGTTCGACTTACCAAGCGAATGCAGTCAAGCGGTAGATGACTAGAGTTGCGACTCGCGGTCGTCTGCGAGCCTCACCCTCAGCGCCTCGCGTTCCCTCTGAACGTCGGCCAGCTCTGCGCAGAGCGCGCGGCACACGCGGTGCAGCACCGCGTTCTGCTCCATCAGCGCTCGGACATCGGCGGCCGGCTCCGGAGCCCGACGGACGACCACTTCGAAAGCGCCGCGAGCTCGAGTCGCGTCTTCTCTGTTGTACCCGAAGCCTTCCGCTTCGTATTCCGTAGCGTTAGACCCGGGGGAGGTTCGCGGCGGCGGCGCGGGAGCTATATTGGCTGGGTGCGGCCCCTTCAGGCGAGTGAGATCGAGCGAGCTGGAACGCGCGTGGTTGCGCAGCGGACGCGGCGGCGGCGGTGGAGGCGGCTCCTTACGCGGCGCCAGCTGTAGCGACTGCGGACCCTCTTCGTGGGGAACGGGATCCCTAGCTGGAGGGGGAGGCAACACCCCTGCAGTTTTGACAGGTTTCCGGGGCTGGGGACGTTGGATCGCTTTGATCTCTTGCCCGTTTGGTGGCGGGTCGGGCGGCGGTTGCGAATGCAAGCGCTTGGGACTGGCCAGTTCGAACGCGTGGGATATATCGTCTCTACGCGGGGACGTTGCGCCCCTTTGCTCCTCTATGGGTAGGGAGTTAGCGTCGGGGGTAACGCGTAACGCGACCGGGTGGTAAATTTTAGGATCGCGTTCCACTGCGCCGCGTTGGAAATCAAAGTTGACGGGTTTGGGGCCCGGACTGGAGACACTGGACGTGGGGGAGTCCACGAACTTCGTCCACTCGCGGTTGTTTTGGGCTTCCGTTTTGGGCGGCGACAACGACGGCTTTCTTTCATCGGATTTGGTGGGTTTAGCTTCATACGGGTCGGCGGAGTCCGCTTTAGGCGTGAAGTTGAAATCGGCGGAGGTTCCGGAGCCGAACATATCCGCCCCCAGGTCAACCAGGTCGGTGGTGATAGCTCGTTGTGAGAACCGCGAGTCTACTCTGGGTACTAGACAGACGGGCAAGACATCAGGTACGGGTATGTTGTTCCGTCGCAGTACGATGAGATGCATGGCTATGCTGAACTCCTCGAGGGTGAGCATGCCGTCTTTGGTGATGTCAGACAGCTGCCAGATCTTGCGGAGGTCCGACACGGAGAGGCGGGACTTTTCGAAGAACAGCCTGTAAATTCGACAAGATTAGTAAATGGCCTTGACCCAATAGTTATTTGTTCGCCAAGGGCCTGAAGCAAGACATCTTACACGAGACTTTTATCAGACGGAACGAAGGCGAGGGCGGATATTCAAGTGGAATATAAATTGGGCTTAAGGACCGAGTTAACACAAGATTTTTAACTTCAATTGTGAGGAAAATATATATACAAACAACTGAAATGAGCACCCATTTCGTAATTCAAAAACAGAGACAGCCATCTAATGTAACAAAGATGTTCGAAATTCTAAATTATGTAATATTTAGGTCCCCCATAATACCTTGATCTATGTGTATTATGAAGGACCGAAGTTCGAATTTTAAATTAGAATTATTAAAACCTATTACAAATTGATCTTCTTTAGAGATATTATAAGCAAATTATTTTTTTTCCCTAGGACCTAAAATGCAGTTTTACTCCTGCTAAAGCATCCACGAAGTTGAATTATATGAGCATGAAAAGTGAAAACACTATTTGATTTAAGCCTGCTGGTGCGTGTGTATCACTCACCTGGCAGTGTGTCCGGGCAGCAGGCCCTGGTCGGGACGCAGCTGCGCGAACTGCGCTGCGTAGTGCCGCGCCTGCGCCTCGCTGATGCCCCACATGTCCTCTTCCCCATCGCCTTCACCCTCATCCTCTGAAGAGTGCCGGTCGGATGACTCCTCCTCTGTACCTATCAAGTAAAAGTATTTACTTCAGTCCATTCAAAAGTTGTCTGGAAGAGATCGCTCTTTAGCGATATGACCGCCCATTGTCCACTGTTATATTCTTCTTCTCAGTCGGGCACTCTTGAGAGTGGTCGTGGTTATAATTGGGTCCTTATGAATGGCAGCTCCAGCTATGCGCCTCCACCTGGCTCTGTTCGACGCATTGTGGGAGCAGTCGGTCATGGTTGCGTTTGTGAGAGTTTTGATAAGGTCTGACCATCTAGTTGGAGAGTGACTACGGGATCTCTTGCCCTCCATTCTGCCTTGAACCACTAGACGCTCCATTGAGTCCTCATTTCAAGTAATGTGTCCAAATAACTTTAGTATACGTATTTGTACAGTCAAAGTCAACAATAATCTTTCTTTTATGTTGAGTTCTTTTAGTTATATTTTACCATTATAATGTATTAGTACTAAGATAGTGAGCAATAAAGTTTATTCTATCTATCTACTTCACTAAAGCGTTCACTTAAAACAACTTGTTTATTACATTCACTGTGCTCCTACACTGGGTGGAATCTCTTGGCCATGCTGTTGGTTTTGACTCTATCTTACAGCGATGATACAGGGCTTGTTTACAAGCTACAAGCCAGAGAGTTAATATGTAGCTTGAAAACTCACCCTGTGTCATCGGCAATCTATTTATTTACAATCTGCTTGTTGACAATCCTTCCCGAAAGCTAATTCACTCACTCACTAGCTTTTAAACTCGCCGGCTTGTAGCTTGTAAACTAGCCCTATGCCATTGACGCTTACCAAGTAGCTGTGTGTGTTCCCCCAGTGTTGGCTGGCCAAATTCTCCAGCCAGTGGCACTATACTCCAACACTGGGTGAACTCTCTTGGCTATTGTTATTGCATTATACATAAACACGCTACAGTGTGTGGGTACTACTTTTCTGCCTTTTTTCATAATAATGCAGGTAAATGTAGGTAGTTGGAGAATGGTCACTTTACTGTGCAGATTCGCCATGCTGTTTGTTATGACTTTATCTTACCCAGTAGCTGTGTGTGTTCCTCCCCGGTGTTGGCCGGCCAGACGCCCCGGCCAGTAGCACTGTGCTCCCACACTGGGTGGACTCTCTCGGCCACGCTGTTGGTTGGTGTGGGACTTTCACTGGCTGTGCTCCATGGTGACCCACTCTTTCCTCTCCTCTGTAAAATCATAATTTATTTATGACTATCAAGAATGTCAAGACTTATTTTTAAGATTATTTATTTTTTGTTCAACAACATAAATTAAATTGATTTAGTGTTTCAGTACTGTGTAGTGAGTACCGATCATAATGATTATATTCTAGAATTATTAACAGACCATCTGTCTTCAAACTTTTTATATTCTATTCTCCTTTTTATCTTTTACCTTCTCTCATCTATGGTCCATAGTTTTATTTATCTAGCAAGCCTATCATAGATGTGGTCCCTACTAATGTGTAGGTGAGTCAAGTAACAGGCCTCCACGCAGTTTGAAACTCAAGACACCATGATCAAACACTGACTCATACAAGACTCAATTAGTTACCACTTTTGACAGACAAAAATTCAATAAACAGACACATGTTCATACAGGAATTTTAGGAGGGAATGTGAGAATGAATGAATGTCTTTGGCATCGTAATATTTAACAAAACTTGTATTACCAAGTGTTAATGTGAAAAAACGGTTGTTCTTTACCCATCGAGTGCTCATGAACGTATAATGAGTGTTGGTAATAGTCGCCACCACCTTCACTTTACAGGGACATGAACTAACATGACCACGAATGCGATAAATTACTTGACACTGGCTTATTACACATATGTGTGGAGCCAAATGCAAAAAGTAAGTTATAAGTTCTTCGTTTACAAAAAAAAAGGAAATTTAGAATATGTAGAAAGACTTGTTTTAACAAATTATCATAGAGGAGCAATTATTTCTCATAATCATCACCTGTATGTTAATTAGCTGTGCGTTAACCTGCCTGATAACATGTGTGCTAGAATGATATCCAGTAAATGTTTTATCTTATGCATACAACTATCAAACTTTAAACTGTTTGTTTTTTTTTTAATCTTTTTAATATAATAAAGGAGAAAGTTAGTGAGGGTCTACGGATAGATGGATAATTGATTGATTCAGGCGTTACTTTGCGGAAATCCATAAATATCAAGAAATTATATAAATATATTTAGTAATAAATTCGCTTGATTTCTAAACAAAGGTTTTAATTAACTTAACTTTAGTTTAGAACTTTAGTACATATTACTATATTATAAACCAAAGAGTCAACGGACAGAAAACCAAAGTTTAAAGATACGACACGTGTTTCGCCTCTATGCCTGTATGTGATGAACTGATGATGCCTCGTGTAGAGGCGAAACACGTGTTGTATCTTTAAACTTTGGTTTTCTGTTCGTTGACTCTTTGGTTTATAATATAATAATATGTACTAAAGTTCTAAACTAAAGTTAAGTTAATTAAAACCTTTGTTTAGAAATCAAGCGGATTTATTACTAAATATATTTATATAATTTGTGGATAGATGGATGTTTGTTCTTCAATCATGCCAAAACTACCAAACGAATTGAGCTGTAATTTAGTATGGATAGTGTTGAGCATGAAAATCATATGAGATACTTCTATTCCAATACCTCACAGACAACAGCTTGTATTATGAATAAATCCAATAAGATCTAAGGGCGGTTTGAGCAAGCCATTGCAAGACAAGGTGAAAAAAGCCATTTTTAAATTCCTATTTTAATTATATTCTTCAAATTTGTGTGACTGTAATTTTGCATTTGGATGACTGTAATTTTGCATTTGGATGTTTATATGCTTACCCCTCTGGAACTGGATCTCTGGGACATAGTTTCAGACTCCTTTTCAGAGTCAGTACTCAGCCCATCAGTGTTGTCGTGTGAAGTAGGCGGTGGAGCATCGCTGTCGGAGAGATTGGACGATGATAACCTCATTGGTTCATACGCTCCAATGCTTCCAACAAAATTCCTCTCCCTTTTCACAATATGCTGCTCTTTCGGAGAGTTGGACAGCTGTATCAGATCAGCGTTAGCTTCAGAGTTAGTCGTCCATGTAAACCTTGGCAGAGGAAGGTCCAATGATGTTGATAACAGTTCAGGTTTCAAAGCTATGTTTGTTTGATGAGCAGCAATCAATTTCAGGGCAGAATAAAATTGTTTTCTATTCAAGTGATTCAAGGACGCACAATTGCTTGGAGAAACACTAATATCCATGATCTGAAACGTTTAATTATCACAATTACTCACACATTAATAGTGGCCTGATAACGTTCACATCTAGGCAATTTTTACCTGTTTTAGGACTTCATTTGGAATGTTCGATGATCTAAATAATTCTGTTGCTTTTAAAATCGGAATTTTCCCATTAGATTCTTCGTCGCAACATAAAAACAAATCACCGAAATATCTCATTTCGGTTTCTGTCAAATTGAGATCCTCCATTATTTCAAGTACAAAGGACTTGGTTGGCTCTAACACTGCTGATCTAGATTTTGGTAAAGTACACAATACATATCAACATTTTATATTAATGTAAACCTTAGTCATTGTTTTTTAAACGGATTTGAAAAATGATTGAGTCCTTAACCCTGTGGCCAACCACAGATCAAGCCCATTCCTATGCCATTAGTTAGTGACTAATAAGTGACGAACAATGGTCTGACTCCCAGGATTTGTGACAGCCCCGTTCCTGAGATATCAGCGAAAATACCTGGCCCACGGTTCTGGATCCAGAACCCTGTGGCCAAGTACTTTTGCAAATAATACACAAACCACTGCATCTTATGGCCCCAGATTTTTAATTTGCGTTAGAAACGCCAGTCACTAAGCCCTAGACAAAAAACTAACTTCCTAGACCCAAGAATACCGAAGTTAAAAAAGTCCGGTCTAACATTTTGAGGTTATAAAAATAACCTCAAAATGTTAGACCAGCTACCCGAAAGAAAAATGCTAGGAGGCTGATTACTATGCCAAACCTTAGTGACTCATTTGTGACTAACAATGAACTGAGTCCCGGAATTCGTGACAGCCTAGTTGCAGAGATATAAGCGAAAATACAGGGTTCTGGTCCAGAACCCTGTGGCCAGGGCTTTTCGCTAATTTCTCAAAAACCGCTGCATATTATGACTCCATTTTTTGTATATGCTTTAAAAACGCTAGTCACTAAACCCTAGACCTAAAATTAGCTTCCTAGGTTGTTTAATAATAAATCCTAGAAACATGTTTTGAGGTCATAATTTATTAACAGAGTGACCATATATTTTGCTTCATTGAGACTTTCCTTGTTTTGCGTTACGCTACGTAATGCTATAGTTACCTATTGTCTATGGCATTCATATCCTAGAATATTGTTTTAGGCAGGCAAGTACCTATGTAGAGATCTTTCAGTCTAAATATGCATGCCTCTTCACTATCTTGGAAGTAAAACTAAAATATAATATTTTGCTCTGGATTGCCGCTAGTGCTCACGATGATCTAGCTGCTGCTTCTTTCCGTAGAAGGAATGCTGAAAATATACTTATTATTATACTTCTATGTACCTACTGTAGTCCAATCAGCTAGACTTGTAATACTTACATTTAAAGTTTGATTCAGTCCTTATTATATACATAGGGTTTATCAGTCTTGTTTTGTTTACAATCTTAATATATATATATAATACATTTATTTTCCATTACACTGCCCTTTTGCTTGATTCGAAAATTTTGTAATAAACCTTCATGTGGATATCATGTGAATATAATACTTTGAATTAGCACGCAATAAAAGCTTAAAAGTACTAAAAATACTGAAAAATAACGACTCTTTCTAATTTTTCTTAATATATGAGTCGGGACGGCTATTGTCATAAATTAGAACTGCCAATTTACCTTAAACTTTGCTTGAACTGAAGTATATTTTTGCGGAAACTGCTGTACAATAGTAACTTGGAGCTTGTGTAGACCATGGAGTGTAGATTTTGTGTTCATTTTATATTGTAGACCATGAGTGTAGATTTTATACTCCGGATGCGTGCTTTATTTTCGAACTTTATTGTGATTTTGTCTTAAACGCAGCTTCAATGTGGGATTATTATTATTGCAGCTCCACTTTATTATTGACCGCCTTTATGGTTGAGCTCTATTGCGTAGATAAAAACACACCACAATAATTTTAATAGTTTGCCTTAAGGATAATCCGTCTCTGCTTACCTGCCTAAAACAGTAGTCTTCTACAATAGTCTAGGCTAGGATGTGAATGGAATAGACAATAGGTAATTATAGCATTTACGTTAAGCAACAATACGTTATGTTACGTAACACAAAACAAGGAAAGTCTCAATGAAGCAAAATATATGGTCACTCTGTTAATAAATTATGACCTCAAAACATGTTTCTAGGATTTATTATTAAACAACCTAGGAAGCTAATTTTAGGTCTAGGGTTTAGTGACTAGCGTTTTTAAAGCATATACAAAAAATGGAGTCATAATATGCAGCGGTTTTTGAGAAATTAGCGAAAAGCCCTGGCCACAGGGTTCTGGACCAGAACCCTGTATTTTCGCTTATATCTCTGCAACTAGGCTGTCACGAATTCCGGGACTCAGTTCATTGTTAGTCACAAATGAGTCACTAAGGTTCGGCATAGTAATCAGCCTCCTAGCATTTTTCTTTCGGGTAGCTGGTCTAACATTTTGAGGTTATTTTTATAACCTCAAAATGTTAGACCGGACTTTTTTAACTTCGGTATTCTTGGGTCTAGGAAGTTAGTTTTTTGTCTAGGGCTTAGTGACTGGCGTTTCTAACGCAAATTAAAAATCTGGGGCCATAAGATGCAGTGGTTTGTGTATTATTTGCAAAAGTACTTGGCCACAGGGTTCTGGATCCAGAACCGTGGGCCAGGTATTTTCGCTGATATCTCAGGAACGGGGCTGTCACAAATCCTGGGAGTCAGACCATTGTTCGTCACTTATCAGTCACTAACTAATGGCATAGGAATGGGCTTGATCTGTGGCTGGCCACAGGGTTAAGGAGTCAATGAAAAATGTACATTTATAAAATCTACACGACGAACGAAGCAAGCAAACACGAAGAAATGTCAGGTGAATTGACAATGACATGACAGCCAGCTGCAGCAGCTGGCCCTCAGAGCTGGCCTCAGATAGGGATGCCTATAAAAAATCGGTAAATGAAAAAGTTAATTTTAAAAAAATGCCTAGGTTGGTACAAATGTACTAATAAATTGCAAAACATCACATTTTACTATTTTTTTTTGGAATAAAGTAACCTCTGTAAAGTCATGTTAAGAGTTCAAAATTACTCTTCTAGTACACTATGATTATCAAGTGTATGTATAGTTAAAACTACCTATCTACTTGTTTTATTATTGTTAAGATGTATAATAAGCTGTTTAGTATTATTACTAAATCCAGATTAGATTAGATTATTAACAGACAGATAATATTTGGGAATGTACTTAAGTATTTGTAATAAATGGGGATATGAAAAAATATAATATCCCTGTTACTCCTAGATATTAATTGGAATTGCAGATTTCCTCACTCAATCTTATTTCTTCTCTCAAGACATTCTTCCATCATAAACTAGGCTTGTAACACACATAGGTACATAAGCTTGCCTAAACATAGATAGCAACATAGGCAAGCCTATGTACCTAGGTATGTTACAAGCCTATGTTACGAACAGAATGTAGTGTACCCTAAGTAAAACTTTATCAGTGCTAAAACTACTCTTATTTATAACAAATACTTAGGTTCATTCCTAAAATATGATTTGTCTGTCTGTTCTTACATAGACCTTAACGTTTTTAATAAAACAATGGAATCTTTTAAAATTTAATTTTATTATAACGCCTCATACACGCTTCTGTTTAATTTGCTACACAAGCAATATACTTACTGTTGTTTTTGACAAATCAAAATTAAATCATCCTTAACACTACCGTTAAAGTAGTACAATAATTTAGATAACACATCAACTATACTTAGAACTTAGAAGTAACGTGAGTCGATAATCTCGACAAGGTATATTATAATCATCCAAATGAATGGTTAGTTAAGCTTACAAACTAGCATTTTAATCCTTGGTCTGGATGTACTTGATGAGATCGATGACTCGGCTAGAGTAACCATATTCATTGTCATACCAGCTGATGAGCTTGACGAAGTTATCGTTTAGGGAGATACCAGCGGCGGCATCAAAGATTGAAGAGTGCGTGTCACCGATGAAGTCAGATGATACAACTTGGTCCTCGGTGTAGCCAAGGACTCCCTTAAGAGGACCCTCAGCAGCTTCCTTCACCTTCTGCTTGATAGCATCATAAGAGGCAGCCTTGCCTAGGCGGACAGTGAGGTCAACAACAGATACGTTGGCAACTGGAACGCGGAACGCCATACCAGTGAGCTTTCCATTGAGAGCGGGAATAACTTTTCCAACAGCCTTAGCGGCACCAGTGGAAGCGGGAATGATGTTCTGTTGAGCGCCACGCCCATCACGCCATAACTTGCCGGAAGGTCCATCGACAGTCTTCTGGGTAGCGGTGGTAGCGTGCACGGTAGTCATTAGACCCTCGACGATCTCAAAGTTGTCGTGGATGACCTTGGCGAGAGGAGCCAGGCAGTTGGTGGTGCAGGAAGCGTTAGAGATGACCTTGAATGAAGGGTCGTACGCCTCTAGGTTGACACCGACGACGAACATGGGGGCATCAGCGCTAGGGGCAGAGATGATGACTTTCTTGGCACCACCTTCCAAGTGAGCGGAAGCCGCAGCGGTGGTAGTGAACACCCCAGTGGATTCTACGACGTATTCAGCACCAGCCTTGCCCCAGGGAATGGCCTTAGGATCCCTCTCGGAGTAGACGGCGATTTTGTTACCGTTTACAATGAGATAACCCTCTTGAGCTGTGACGGTACCCTTGAAGCGTCCGTGAGTAGAGTCATATTGGAAAAGATAGACCATGTAATCCAGACCGATGAACGGGTCGTTGATGGCCACGACTGAAGCTCCCTTCTCGACAGCAGCGCGGAGCACCAGACGCCCGATGCGGCCAAATCCGTTGATACCGATTTTAGACATGATTCCTGAAAAGGTGAGAAATAAAGCTAAGTATTTACATTTATTTGAATATTATTTAACTAATCTATAAAGTTAAATTTTTGACACGCGAGCAGAAGAAGATTTAACTAGATACAAATACCTAAGGTAAGAAATGTTTATTGTTTACTAGCTGACACCGGCAACTTTGTGTTGGGAATTTTCAAAATCGGGATAAAAAGTATCACATGTCTCCTGGTTCTAAGCTACCTCCCCACCAATTTTCAGCCAAATCGGTTCAGCCGTTTTTGAGTTATAAATAGGGTACCTAATACGACTTTTTTCTATTTATATTGATTTCAATTGCTTACATATAAGATCATCTTATTAGCTGTGAACATGACCCTGTCAGGGCAATTTAAACATTCTGTCTTTTGAATTATTTTAAATATGTTCCATTACACACAGTGGTTCTTCTAAATTTAATTCATGATATTAAATTGGTTTGAATAAAACAATATTAGTATTACATTTTATACTATTATTACCTACCTAAGTAATAATAGTATAAAATGTACAAAAAAAATCATGAATAACTGTTCGAGGTCAATTTTATCCAGTAGAAAATTGTTAACAGAATGGTAGCTTATTTGAATCAGTAAATTTAAGTTTTTTGTAAAATATCTTTATATTTAAATATTTTTTTTTTTTCATTCTTAATTATGTCAGGGATTTGTTGTAGATATTAATTAATAAACTATTGGGCTTTTTCTTGCTATACGTAGATGAGTTTGGGGTATAATCAATTTGCCTTTGTTTCTTTAATTGTAGTTTATATTGCAAAGTTTGATTTAAAGAGTTTTCTTGTAAATGTCCGTGACAGAACATAATATTAACTAATAGAATCATAAACTTCAAGTGTTATTTCAAGTTCCAGTCGTGCCACTTTACCTCTAAAAATCACAAACTCAATCGATTCATCATTACGTTACAATCAATTTATTAATATATGATCAGATAATAAAACGTACTAGAAATGACATTAAACCTGACAATGAGCAATGACAAACATAATGGCCCTGACCTTTATCTATCCAAGGTCATAAGAAAATCATACTATGGCATAATGGCACTGAAGGATTAGAGGTCAAAACAATGTTTACAATTTCTGTATGAAACTACGCTTTAGATTAATTATTGGAAAACAATAGTTTCTTTGGAGTCCAGAGGATAGTACGATAAGATTTTTGAGAAACCAAATAACTTTACTAAGTACCTACTACGATCTAAAAAAATGTAACACTTTAGTGTAGCTATACTTTCCTAAAATAAGTAGTATTTATCGTAAATAGTTTTATAATAATAATAATTCTAGGTTGGTTGCAATAAAAAAAACCAGATAAATTGAGTGGTCATATCTTCCTGGTAATAGCTATCAATACCGGCGGGCGGCGCGTGGAGGTCAAATAGAGGTCACGCAAAAGCCGCAAAATAATAGCAATAATACCATGAAATATTATTTATAAAACATTTAAACATCACTAATAAAACTAAAAAAAATACTAAAACTGAGAAATATGATGAAAATTTCTTGATTATGAGAATGGCTACGTGAGTAATATGAGGTAATCATGGTGTAAGTAACGGTACTCCATGGTTGCAAATGACGTAGTTATATATCGTAGGTACAACCCCTGTCAGACGTAATGCAGTTTACTTTAAATATATTAAAATAACTCACCGCTATCAAATTATATGATAAAATGTACACAGCACGTATGATCTCCACAAGATGGAGTTTAAAAATGTCAGCTGGGAGCTGGCTGAAGGACGAAAGACGAAAGCAGGGTTAAGAATAGACAATCTTAACCAATATAGAAGAGAGATCGATGACCAAAGAGTTGTGTACAGATGTGCCAGTTAAAGATTAAAAATGCATCTTTCAAAGCAAATTATGCCAAGAGATTTACGTGTTTTAAATTTTCATTATGGAATACTTTTATGTTACATTATTGTACATAATGGTGATAGGTCTTAATTAAGATCACAAAGTAGGTAGGTATAGTAAGGTAGGTATTGGCCCTGTCAGGGCACAGCAGGGTTACTAATCACAGTGTATTGACAAAGGTCCTGAATTTTAAACTTCTAAAATTTTAACATAATCGCGATGAACTTAGAGCTCTCATTTGGATTTGATTATATTCAAGCAAATAATAAAAAAAAGTTTTTTCCTCATAAAATAACGGCATCAGCAGCGGCATCGAATTCGATGGTCTGGGACTGGGAAAAAAATTACGTCACCATAGGATTTCTGTCGCTATCGGCTTCGAGAGGTCTGCCATTTTCTGTCAGATTTGACGTACCATTCGATAACGAGAACTAATGACAGCTTAATGAATAGCCCTGCAGCTTAATAAATTTCTGTGCATTTTTATACTCTTCTTTGGCAGCGACGAAGATCAGTGTAGTCTATGGTTTTTGCTAGTGTTGTGGTAATGCTGTTTTTTTTTCGGAAAGTGTCGGTTTTTTACCCGACGGCCAAGGAAGGGTTTCAAGATTATTTAGATTTAGTCAAGGTTTAATTCAATTTCTTCTGACTTTTTTCATGCATTTTTGCGTTTCTACCTCCTATTAATACCTATAATTAGTCTCCGTATTGAACACTTTTCTCTTTATCCTCTAGGTTGTCTATGTATTCTTGAAATGATAAAATATTTCTTCAGTTTGATAGATGCTTGCCCGCGAAATTCAAAATGTTATTCTTGTTTTCGCAGAAAAAATAATTAATCTCAATGAATTTTCCTGCAATATCCCTTTGCAATGGTGATCAAAGTGGGAATCAACGGGTTCGGTCGCATAGGCAGGGTTATATCACGGGCTTGCCTCCAAAATCCTGATCTCGAGGTAATAATCACCATGTTTATTCTGCCTATCATTTGCCTAAGTACCTACCTACTTACTTTTCCAAGGAAATTAATACCTTCCTTTGCAGTTATCGGCGATTAACGATCCAGCTATTAGTGTTGAGTACATAAGCTATTTGATGAAGTTCGATTCTACTCATGGGAAATTGAAAGGAAATATCGCTCACAAAAATGATGTAATAACAGTTGATAGTACGTATCCACTTTCCTTTGTAGTGCGCTAAGATAACAAAGTATTACTCAGGCACACAGTTTCATTTTTACAAACAAAACTTTCTAAAACAACAGTCTTATAATGAACCCACCTACCTAATTCAAAACTACGAAACCAAATCCCGTAAACTAGGCAATAGCTTAGGTACTCGAAAAGAAAATAAAGCTCCTACTACTTAAGTGTTTTGTAAAACACCTAATAGGTACCTATACCTCACTAGGTACTTTAGTTATATTGGAGCCGAAAAAGTTACTTTCCATAAAGCTGTTGATGTTGAATTACCAGAAAAGTTCCGTTTTGTGCTACTGTCTGTCTACAGAGGAAGAGGAATGCGCATTTTACTAATTGTATATATATACAGTCGTTTGACTGTTCTGTATTTGACTAGAACAATATAGTTTTTCATCATTTCCCCCTCGGTCCCAATTTCCGGAAGAAAAATAATAAAATAAAATCAATCCGTCATTTGGGACCACGGTCCCAAATCTAGTGGTCCCAATCGAACGAAGCCACTTCTTTGCTACTACCGGCTATAAAGAATCATTACACAATGTTGGTTCCTATGTCCACTTATCCAGATCAGCACGTTAAAGTATTCCATGAGAAGCTGCCTCAGAGCGTGCCGTGGCATGCGGCCGGGGTCCAGTATGTCGTGGAAGCTTCTGGAATGTTCACCAGCCATGAAAAGGCATCTGTAAGTAAGCGATGTAGCAGCATAAGGTGCATGAGAAGAACCGACGATCGGACTTACGTGGCACGACGGGATTTGGATCACAAGTCTACTGCAACCGCAATGGCGCTCTTCTACTTTGATAATACGTATTTTGATGATTAATCTCAGAATCCTATTGCAGTATAGTGCAATAGTTACATTACCAACTATCGGGAATATTTTTTCCTGATTATCCCTAGTAGTTGGTACGTAGTATCTAAGTATTCTTCACCGTGGCTTAGTTGGTAGTGACCCTGCCTACGAAGCTTGGTGTTCCGGGTTCGATCCCCGGCCGGGGCAAATATTTGTGACGAACACAAATGTTAGTTCTCGGGTCTTGGATGTTGTGATGTGTTGTATGTGTCCATGCCACCTGCGACACAGGTAATCCTAGTGCAGGGGTATGAGTGTGTGAATGTTTATGAATGAATGTTTTATTCTGTGCTAGTAGTAGGTGCCTAACAATCGGGAAAAAAACCCGATTGTTCCTAGTAAACACGTTTCCCTATAAATCGGAACACATACAGTAATACTTACAATTTAGACTAGCCGCAGAAAAAATTTTTTTAGTAGTACGGTTTTTATACCTTGATAAACCCAGATGTGAAGATGAATAGATGGATCTTTGTTGCTCAGTCAGTCACGCGAAAACTACTGAACCAATTGATCTGAAATTTTGTATAACTACAGTAATAAACGTATCAAAGGACATGACATAACATGGACTCGTATACTAGGCATCGAAGCAGCATGACCAGGTTTGGAAAAACAGTTTTTTTAAATTTTTAAACTGAATTCGAAATTAGCCCTGAACTATAAAAAGGAAAAAAAATATATAATAACAAAAAAAAAACACTTGTTTAAAAGAGTTTGTTTAAATTTGCAGCAGACAGATAGATCTTGTACAGTTGTTATTTTAGGGGCACCTCGCGAGCGACGGGGTGAAGCGGGTCATAGTGACGGCGCCAAGCGTTGATGCTCCGATGATCATCTTGGGGGTAAATGAGAACAAACTCACTGTTGGTTAGTAACTAACACTTTATTCTTGATTTCACCAATAAATAAACTATTTCTGAATTAAACCCCTTGGCTTAAAGTAGGTATCTAAGGCATTACTACCGCACTGTGTCGCATGGAGCAGCCTGTGCCATTGCGGGTACCTTGCCGTGGGACAAAGACGCGGAAGTCATGGCAAAGCTGTACCGATACCGGGAGGAGAAGCGAGCTGAGGGTGTTCGCTTGGCTCCTCAAGAGGTACTTTTTGCCAGGGAGCAGGCGAGGGATGAGGCGATCCAGCAATGGGCGGTGGAGATGGAGTCCAGCCAGTATGGCCAAAGGACCATCGAAGCTATCCGCCCTGCGCTGGGAGAGTGGGTGCAACGTAAGCACGGTGCACTCACTTTTCGATTGGTGCAGATACTGTCCGGCCATGGATGCTTTGGACGGTATTTGCACCGAGTCGCCTTAAAAGAGGTGACTCCAGCCTGCCATCACTGCGATGCCCCCGAGGACACGGCACAGCACACTTTAGAAGTGTGCAGCGCCTGGGCGTCGCAGCGACAGTCACTGGTGGCCGCTGTCGGCCCGGATCTCTCGCTGCCGAGCGTAGTTAAGGCTATGCTCGACAGCGACAGATCCTGGAAAGCCATGGTCTCCTTCTGCGAGGAGGTTATCTTGCAGAAGGAGGCAGCGGAGCGAATCAGAGAGGTCGATCCTCAGGCTGATCCACTCCGCCGGCGGAGGACCGGAAGGAGACGGCGGGAGTTCCACCGTCTTCTTCCGCTCGATGGAGGTCAGCCGGGCTTGGGTGCGGAGAGCCCCATCCCGGCATTGCACAGGCCTCCTATGCCGAGGGATGTTCTTAATATTCCGAGAAATCCCCCGCCCCCTCAAAGGGGTCACCGAGGGGTCCGCTATAGGCGGACAATCACCGACAGGGCCGCGGTCGAATCCGACCGGGACCCCGTGACCCTGTCAAGTGCTGTTGCGCCGTCAAACATTTCGTCTGATGACGATTGGTTTGACGACGCACTGGCACTGAGGTGATCGAAGGAATATCAATGGGTTTTTAGTCGGTATGCCACCGACTGCTAGCACCCTGCTAGTAGCCTGGTGGTGAGCCCGACATACCCCTTCGGCCCTCTCCGGTTGAAGGGGATGCGTAAATGCATTTTCCCAATGTAAAAAAAAAAAAAAAAAAAAAAAAGGTATCTAAGGCATTAAGGTGTGTCGTATAAATGAGGTGTTCTTTGACTTAAACTGAAGTCGAAATAAGACAAAATTTTACAAAAACATAGACAACCGCTATTTACAATCGATGGACAACCGACATCAATTGGACTGTTTTTTCGCAATTTCGTTTAGGTACTTGGACTACATATATTTTTCAGTTTTTTACATATAAAAACTAAACTATTGAACCGATTTTGATTAAATTTCTATGGGACCAATCTGAAAGTACCTCGGTATTATCCTCTCAAACAAAAAAATAATTTTCATATCGGCTTATAAACAACAAAGTAAGTAGGTAGGTAGTGTAGGTACTGGGTAACAAACATAAAAAAAATCAAACGAATTTATAACCTCCTCCTTTTTTGAAGTCGATCGATAAGTGTTGTATCATTCAATTCCAGAACAGAAAGTTCTATCATGCGCATCCAGTACCCTTTACTGCCTCGCACCCATCATCAAAGTTCTCGAGGATCAGTTCGGAGTGGCCGAGGGGTTTGTAACCAGCATCCACGCCATGACTCCCTCTCTAAAGCCTTTGGACGGCCTGTGTCTTAGAGGAAAGGTTAATGTTTTATCACTAATAATCACCATGCGCTTTGACGTGAAATTAACTAGATGAGACAAGCGTAGCGTAAGACGCTCTCTGGCCTGGTTAGGTGACGATCTGCGAAAGGTTGCAGCCAGAAGAAAGATGTGGTAAGCTAAAGACAGTAGCGAGTATAAATCTCCGAAAATATTTTTTATGGTATTTTCAACTTTTCGTCCAATGGAATGAAGAGTGAATTTTCACAACATCCGTTATGTGAGTGAAACTCTTTAACGCATCCTGCAGGCTGATGTTTGATTTCCTGCAATTTCCTTTCAGTTCCTGCGGTTTGATGGATTTTGTTGTCGTTACTTTGATTTTTGTCAAAAGATCATTAAGATGGTGGTATTTCAGCGAGCGAGTTTGCAGCTTTATAAAATTAAAGCATGCTTATTGTTTTCATAGCATTGGCGCGACCACAGAAGCATCCATCAGAACATAATTCCGGCGACGACTGGCGCTTGTAAGGCGCTCGGCAAGATCATACCGAAAATGAAGGATAAACTATCAGGGCTAGCGTTTAGAGTGCCCATTGTCAACGTTTCAGTGCTTGACTTGACTGTAAGGTGAGGTTTATGTTGTCTTCGGTGCTTGATTTGACTGTAAGTGAGGTAAATGTTTTGTCTTTGGCGATTGACTTGACTATAATGTTAGGTAAATTATTTTTCTTCGCTGATACCCTGGCCCGTTCAATTTTCCTTATACCTATGTTCTTTTCCAGCTCATAAATTATATGTACTTAGACCGATTTTCGGAAATAGGATCAGTGGTTATGGCGTGATTGAGAAACAAACATCATCTTCACAAACTTTTGCCTTTATAATATAGGTACCTAAGTAGGGAAATAAAAGTTAATGCGTTTCTACAGATTAAACAGCAATACAACTTTGGAAGAAATAGTGAAATCTGTAGAAAAAGCAAGCAGATCCAACATGAAGAACATCATAAAAATCTCCAGCGAACAATCGGTGTCTTCCGATTTCATCGGCGAAAGCCACTCTTGCATTTTCGACGCGGACTCTAGCATTCAGCTGAAACCTGACTTTTTCAAAATAATCTGTTGGTACGAAAACGAAAAGTCGTATGCGTGTCGAGTAATAGACTCTATAATATTTTCTGAAAAGCAATTCTTAGAGTTTCCACCAAGAATGGCCAATGTTAGACCGAAATCGCCAAGGAAACAAGATGAGATACAACAGACAGAAAGTTATATGAAAGAAATATCGGTGTCGTGTGATCACGCCAGCGAGCTTGGTTCAAGAATTTCAAGTTTTTTGCATGAAAAAGGAAATAAAGTCATGGTCAAATCTCGTCCGTTTATAAAGAAACAGCCGATTGAAACGAACGCTTCCTTAGCAAGTTATAAAAAGAAGAATGAGCTATTCAAAATATGGAATGACAAAAGCGAAGGCACAAAGGCCAATGTAATCCACAATAGAAGTGCGTTCTTCCAAAGTTGCTTGGGTATTACATCCTCGATATTAAAGCCAACAGAGAATAAAGCTCAATCGCATTTAGAGAACGTAAAGAGAGAATTTTCCAAAATGGTTAACATGACCGAAGATCTGCTTAAGAAAACGCACAGCAATCAATCCGATATTCATTCGCTTTCAAAAAGCGAGTTTGTTAACAAAAGCGATGGTCAATTCAGAGCGAAAGATAAGTATTTCATAGCAGATACAAAGACATATCAGATCGAGAAAAATGATCCCGTGGAAAATTGTGGTGATTGCAAAAGTCTGACGCGAGACTCAATGAATACTGATCTAGTTTTGAATGGCAGCAGCAATGAAGAAGTCTCTTGTTATTCTTATGAAAAAGAAGAGACAGACAATACCCCAAGTAATATTAGTATAGAGAAATTAAACAGCATAAAAGCGACCCAATCTGTATATATTCCCAAAGATCAGGATAAAAACATTAAAGTTGATAAAAACAACAGTGAAAAGGCCATTGACGACAGTATATCGACGGAAATAAGTTTGCATAAAGATGGATTTAAGGAACAACTAGTCAAAACTATAAATACATTGATAGATGGTCTCACTCAAAATATTGAAGCTAAATGTTTAGCTGATGAACCAAATATATCCAACAATTATAAAACCAATGCAACAGAAACAAATCATGTAACATGTAGTGATTTTAACAAAGAAGTTAACGGCCCAACTAAGCCAAAATCATTTAATTATGACTCCGTTATATCTTTAGACGAAAAAGTGAATTTGTTCGAAAAATACAAGACTAACAATGAAAATACTAATGTCAAACTAATTGACGAGGAGCTAAGGAAGCGAAATATTGTGCTTATAGATAACCCCTTGGTAGCCGAAGCTTTATCTGACGATGATCAAGTAGAAAATATCGAACCCAAAAATAACACTACTTTAGAGCAAGATACATTACAAACACACAAAATTAACCCGAAAACAGTCGTGTTATTATCGGATAATATATCAACAAGTGATAGCCACTACACGAATACAACTGTGAGTAACAGAATCGGAAACAAACAAGATATTTACGATAAGTTGGACAGTGCCAGCGGAACCGATTCCGACAACTCTTTTGAAATCAAAGAAAGGAAGTCCCAAGTTATCCACATAACTGATTTGACTAATTCATTTGAAGATCTAGCGCGTTTGGACAAAATATGCAGAATAATTGAAATATCTGACGAACTGTCCGATAAACTGTTTTCATCTTTGGATAATAAAAATGAAATTGACTTGAAAAGGAAGCGATGGTCGTTCAGAGATTTGTGCGAGAGAATACATTTAGACGAGTTTTGCAACAAAGTTTTTGGAAAATCAACAACGTAGTGTTTGTCCTATTGTTTCGTTTAAATTAAACTATTTTTTATAAACATAATCGCACTTTATTTAAAACGATAAACAGATATGATTTTATTTAACCCTATGAGTATTCTAACACTGTATGTACTCTAAGGCACTTCACATTGCGTTGTATAAAAATATGAACTTATAATATCACAGTATTTGTAGGTATCAAAAAGATACCTTTATTAGTCAATTAAACTATTATTATGCTTGTAAAAAATAATATCGGCAGTGGCATGGCATTACAAAAAATAAATAAATTAGGTACGTTTTGGAATGAAATGCTATCGAATCACAGTTTAAGGGCTTCACACACGGCTGCTATAATGTAAAGATGTACATTATAGCACATTTTTTTATAAAATGATCAAAAAATGACCCGTCTGATCTCAGCTTAATGAGACATCTCATCGTGCTATAATGTACCATTACATTATAGCTGCCGTGTGTGAACCCCTTAATTATACCTCACCCATGATTCTGGTATACCAACTCAGTGTTTTTCAACAGTTTCAAGTTGAGTTGTATGATCGTTTTCGGGAACACAGCATCGTCCATTTCAACGAAGTCTGCGATGACGACATTGAGGGGTGACCGGATGTCGCTGTCGTGGCCGGGCGTGGGCGGTCCGGGGGTGAACTGCGTCAGTTCCGGTAAAACCTCGTTTTTGACCGGCACTGCGCACTTCTCACGTAGATTTGATATCCATCTGGAAATTATACAAAATTACTGGAGCTGGCCTTGTGATACTTGTGATATTATAATGTTAGAGATCTTTTAGAGCGAAAAGAACTCGCGCGATCAGAATGAGGGCATTTGTATGGATGGGAGTGTATTCTTACTGAAAGATTAGCATGAAATTTACCACTACTGTTAGATAGAAAGATAGAAAATGTGTCCACATGGTAAAAATACAAGCATACAGGCGAACTTAATGCTAAAGCATTCTCTTCCAGCAAACATTTGTGTATTATGGAGATGTGGTAGTTCTAGATGTGTGTGTATAGTGTTATGTGATGTGTTTTCCGAAAACTTTTTTTTATAAAGTACATATAGGTATCTTTTTCAACAAAACAAATAATTTTCCGAATTGGTTGATAAATGACAAAGTAACAAACATAAAAAAAAAACCTTTTTTGATCCTTTTTTGGAAGTCGGTTGCAAAGTGTGTTTTACGAGTAGAAGATGGATTGGGATTTTTTTTCCTTCGAGTACCTATGTTGCTCGATGGGAAAAAAACTCAACGAATAGCACCTTGACTCTGGGTGTAACTTGATGGAAAAATACCCATTGGGTAACACTGTTACTCGTTTAGGTGTTAGGCGTTGTCCTAATAGAACGCGATCACGCGACCATCGCAAGTTCGCGCGAACGCATCGCGCGAACTTGCGATGGTCGCGTGATCGCGTTCTATTAGGACAATGCCTTACTTGTTGGGAAATAAGTAAATACCTTGTTGGTATCTAACAGTTATACCAGTAGCTCAAGCATGAAATTAGCGTTACCTAAGCACAATAAACGCCGGCGTGGGCGTCAACACGGCCTGATGCACGAAGCCCGCGCCGACCGGCCGCCTGATGTTCTTCAGGAACGCCACGAGCCCGGCCACGCGGTCCTCCTGCGGCCACGGGGACGGCAGCATCTGTGGCGTCCACAGCTCACCAGTGGCGTACACCGACTGGTTCCGGTATACCAATATAACCTGGAAATATTTATAGTTTATTTAGTGGTAACGTTGTTGCAGGTCAGACAGAGTTTATGCAAAAGCATAGCATAATCAGCCTTTATTGTTCCCACTGCTGGGATTCAGGCTTCCCATTAGTCTATAATGTTCTCACTGCTGCTGGGACTAAAAAGCCGTTTTTGCCGAGTGGATTGTGCTTCTACTTTCGATCCGAAGGTCGTAGGTTCAAACCTGGTCGTAAACCAATGGATTTTTCTGTTCGAAAAATGTATGTGATAAACATCGTGAGGAAACCGGCATGTCATAAAACCTAAAAAGTTCGAAAACATGAAAACATGGAATTCCTTTCACCATACTAGTTCGAAAGAACTAGTGACACAAAAGATATCTGGGATACACAGTTATAATTCCTACTAGTTACATTATAATCCTTATTTTATACTAAGAAGAACTTATGTTACATTTTAATACACAACCATTACAAGACGAGAACAACCAATTGAGCTAAACAGATGCTTACAGGTATAAAGTAGTTTATGACCTGAATTGGAACATTCCTTTTATCCTGAAACTACGGCATATTAAGAGGATTGTCCCTAATAAACGCGCGAATAGGCACTTTTGGTTTGAAAAATATTGAAGAACTCTCTGCATTTAATGACACTACAAAAATATCTCAACTGCCTAATAGACGAGTGTTCCCTTACACCGCGTGATATTTCTAAAATTATTCTTAATTTACGAGAAAAAATTCTTTATATTGATCAAAAACATCGAAATCGACCTTTTGTATTTGAACGATTTAAGCTATATCATTGAGAATATTTGAAAATTCTTTGGTGTTATCGTAAGACAAAAGTATAAATATTTCCGACACCACGCCTTTTTTTCAGAAATTCCAACCAAAAAGCAATAATCCAGGCTTAAACATCATTGATTTTTCGATCCCCGCCGTCCATACATTTTAGTATGAAAAACTTGACTCGCTATAAAATAGACAACGTGCCCGCAAAAAATTCAGTACCCCCTTAGTATTCAAGGTGACTGCACGTCCGTTGAGATCAAACGTAGACTATGACTTATCTGTGGTTGGGATGACACTAAGGGTGCGTCGCGACGTCAGGAGTATCGGACACAAATGCTAATATGTACCCTTCGACTAAGTAGACGATCTAGGTAAATGAGCTTTGTTATCATTTTTTTACGTACCTTAAAAAGCGTTACTAATTTTTTTCTACCCATTTCAGGTAGATATGGAAAACATACGGGAAATTACACACACAAAAAATTACATTATTGTTCACCCAGATGCAGTCTGAATTTTAAAAATCTAACATTGGGAACGTATAGGGCGTATGGGGGTGAGATCAGAAAAACCTCGACTTTTCACCCCCTTTCACCCACCTTTGAGGTGCAACATGGTATCTCAAAAAGTGTAAGTCGTACAAAGTTAAAACTTTACCCACAGGTATATTATTTGTTCTAATTTAAAATTTTTGAAAAATCCAATATGGCTGCCATACAAAAAAAATAAAAAAATAATAAAAAACTTTAAACGCTTGTATCTCGTAAACGGTTGCAGCTAGAGGCCTGATTTTTGTACTTATTATTTTGCATGAGGTGCGTTATTGCAAAGCCAGCGACCTCCACGAAGCGAGGCAGTAACCTGAGTGTTCACCCCCCCTCGGGGTGCAATATGGTATCTCGAAAAGTGTAAGTCGTACAAAGTTGAAACTTTCACCATAAATACTTTTATTGCTCCAATTTCAAAATTTTGAAAAATCCAATATGGCCGCCATACAAAAAAAAAAAAAATTCATAAAAACTTTAAACGCTTGTATCTCGTAAACGGTTGCAGCTAGAGGCCTGATTTTTGTACTTATTATTTTGGATGAGGTGCGTTATTGCAAAGCCAGCGACCTCCACGAAGCGAGGCAGTAACCTGAGTGTTCACCCCCCCTCGGGGTGCAATATGGTATCTCGAAAAGTGTAAGTCGTACAAAGTTGAAACTTTCACCATAAATACTTTTATTGCTCCAATTTCAAAATTTTGAAAAATCCAATATGGCTGCCATACAAAAAAAAAAAAATTTCATAAAAACTTTAAACGCTTGTATCTCGTAAACGGTTGCAGCTAGAGGCCTGATTTTTGTACTTATTATTTTGGATGAGGTGCGTTATTGCAAAGCCAGCGACCTCCACGAAGCGAGGCAGTAACCTGAGTGTTCACCCCCCCTCGGGGTGCAATATGGTATCTCGAAAAGTGTAAGTCGTACAAAGTTGAAACTTTCACCATAAATACTTTTATTGCTCCAATTTCAAAATTTTGAAAAATCCAATATGGCTGCCATACAAAAAAAAATATTTTTCATAAAAACTTTAAACGCTTGTATCTCGTAAACGGTTGCAGCTAGAGGCCTGATTTTTATTTTATTTTATTTTATTTTATTTTTGTATTGCGGCTGTATTGGAGTTTTCAAAATTTTGAAATTGGAACAAAAACCAATACCTATGGTGAAAGTTTCAACTCTGTACGACTTACACTTTTCAAGATACCATGTTGCGCCCCAAGGGGGTGAAGAAGGGTGAAAATACATTTTTTTCCTGAACTCATCTCTACACTCCTATACGTTTCCTATGTTAGATTTTTAAAATTCAGACTGCATCTGGGAAAAAAATCAGTCAGTCAGTGGTAATGCAGCTTTATTTTATAAAGATTTTTTCTCATTATATAAAGCTAACGAAACTAACGTATAAAAGAAAAATATTTTAATTCGGACTAATAAAGATCCAAGGAATGAATTACTACTTTTTAATGCAACTGCAACTTGTTTACATATATTTGTAATTCAGTCTGTAGTCTGTAGTCAATAGTGTTTACTTATTTCTGACATCGACTTGTTGACAATATTATGACATAAGTTGATGGCAACATAATAATATGGGTGTTTTGGTGTGTACATATTATTGTAACTAAGTATGAAAACATAATTTTGAAAATGTCGATATGTGTACATACTATTGCACGCGACTGTACTTGACTAGTTTAACGTCCGCGACTTTGTACGCGTGGGGACCATTTTCGAGTCATTATTGTGTAACTAACTCTTTGTTGACTTTGTTTCATAGATTGAGATAATATCCAAAAATCGTACACTCTGACCCCACCCTTTGCCGCTGGCTAATGAGTAGTACTCACTACTGGCCAACGGGCGTCGCGATGTCAAGCTAATGGCACAATACATTGCGTGTTTTTTATGACATTCTTCAGCATCCTACAAAGATAAAGGTGTTATGAAAATGTAACTTGTGCGTAGCACCGAAAGTATATTTGTTTCTTTCCAGGGTGGTATACTATGAGTGCGCGATGAGTCTGTATGAGTAGAAAATATCTATGTGTGTGTTCAATCAAAAGTTCCCACGCTTGCAGACCGGAGCCTTAAGTACGAACCATACGAGCAAAAACACTGGCAAAAGATAATATTCTACCTGTTGATTCAGCCTGCTCAGCGAGTTGAGAGTGATGGTTTGAGGGTCGGGACGTCTCGGTACCAGCTTCGGTCCATACAAATTGAGCAAATACTTCATCAGCCGTTGATGGTCTTGTGGCGTGAAGCCGTAGAAATGCTGGCAGTCTAGAATTACCACCTGGAAATCATAATAAATATTTTGGACATTTCACACAACGCCATCTAGCCCCAAACTAAACAGAGCTTAGGAGGTAGAAAGTTAATAGTTTCCGAGATGTTTGGAAATTAGCAAAAAGCTAATTTTCATCAGTTTATTTAGAAACACCTAAAAAAATAGCTAATTAGTAAATATCTCGGAAACTATTATTATATATAATTTCGGCCATACATAGGGGGTGTTTCATTTGTTTCATGTAAGCCCATCTATTAGCTAATAGATCTAGGCATCCAATGTCTGGGATATAAAAAAATATTTGCTTAGTTAATTTATTTAGTACGTAGTTTAGGTATTTGGTTATGCTTTTTTTCTTCTATTGTAACAGGTACCTCTAAACTAGGTGTCTTTGATTTTTTTCTTAAAAAATAAATTTATTTCTATCTTCCTTGTGTTCAGGTGGAATAAAAAATTATCTTACCTCGCCAGGATGAGTTTCCACAAACCGCTTGACTTCCAGCAAAGCGGTGGATATCTCGCCCGCGTACACTCCGTGAGTGAAGTAGAACCTAGTCTCGCCCTCTTTCGTGGCCAGTCTCAGGTCGAAGTACCTGCAAATTGAAAACTATACATCGCATTTCACACTGAGTTATTTGCTTGCACTATCAAACTTAGAGAAGCCAAAGCTTGATTGGATGGGTGATGAATCAATTTTCATTTCAATTATTCAATTTCAAATATTTCACAAATCATAATTGTTCTTATAGCGAAAAATCTTAACAAATTAATTAATTATATTTTTCCAACTTTATTAATTCTTACATTAATTAAATTAGAAATTAATTCAAATTGGACTAAATGTGGCATAGACATCTATTTCAGTCCAATTGATTCAGTAATCAATTAGCCAGGGCAACAAATACGTAATTATTAATAAAACAAGAAGCCTAATGTGGCAGCTGTAAGCCACATATAGTGCTGGTAAATTTAATATTTTTTTATCTCCTCTGTTTCTTGCAAAATGAAATGAAATGAAATTGTTTATTGCATGAAGTATGGTATACAGTTCTTAAATTATAATATTTGGTTTCACATACTCCACCGTGTAAAACTGCAATCTACAGGCATTTAGCTAGAGTTGTGATGGTTTTGATTCATGAAAGCTCAAATATTGATGGAGTGTGATTTATGGTGAGTGGAGAAACAGCTTTTTTTTGTCTATGGGTGAGTATTTCTGCAGATTAGTTTTCTATTTTCAAAAACTTTAAGCTAGTTAAAGATCAGTTTAGTGCACTTAGAAGATATTTATGTGCATTTGTTACAGTTCGGTACCTAATGCCAATAAGTAGTTGGTGCCACGTGTCTAATGCCTGCGTAATGGTCCATCGTAATATCGTACCTCGGAACAGAGGGTACAGTCTTTTCACTACAGGCTCTGCATCAGGGGCTACCTTACTTGCCCTGGTTATACCATATGTCATGGAATCATGGCTTCCTGAAAATTACAATAGAGGGATTAGTTTATTCATGCTAAAATAATCTAGGTTTTACAAAACCTTACAACAAGCAACTTCAAATGGAACATTCAAGTAACTGTAAGCCCCACTAGCGTCACAGAAAAGATACGCAATTTAGTTTACTTCAATGACATATTTTTTGTTTCGGGTATTTTTATAAAAAAACTGAACTAACCAATTTTGATAAAATTTACATGGTTACAATCTGAAAGTATATCCTCTCAAACAAAAAAAGAATTTATAAAATCAGTTTGAAAATAACAAAAATCTGAGGTGAAAATAAAAACCATCCGAAATAAAAATAAAAGCTTTATCATATTATTTATATATGTTGCCTGGAAGAGATTGTCAACAGTGATAAGGTTTTCTGTCTACCTTAAGGCCCTCTTTAGATTTTTATTCTATTGTTTTTTTCATTGTTCTTATTGGTGTATGATTGTTCATTTTTATCCAATTCACTAGGATAGATCTCAATTGAGGAAGTGTTAACAAATTAACAACATTTATTTCATAAAGGTCTTAGTATAAAGGTAGGTACAACAGATTTCAATAAGCATTTACCAAAAACTTACTACTTACATATGAGTGAAAAATAATTTCACTGATTAAATATAAGACAAAAATTATAATAATTGGTTTCACATACTCTCCTCTGACATAATTTAATAATAAAAACTCTTGATTTTACATCTTTAAACAAAAGGGCAGGTTGTTGCTCTTATGCCTTCGAGCGGTTCTGTTCTAGGATAAAAGTAGGTATGTAACACACTTGTTCAGTACAATGCACATACCTACTTAACTGCATTGCCTTTGTTATTTCTAATACTTGTTTATTACTCAGCAACTTCCCATAGAGATCAACAAAGAATGCTTTGTTTGACAGCAAACTAGTTTACTCACTACATAATTAATGAGGTAATACCTGGTATGGCAAGGTAAATAATCGGGACATCTTTCAACTGAGCTGGTAACTCGTTCATCCATGATTCCAAGCGCAAGGCTGTGCCATTATCACTCATGATCAAGGCTGTAAATAATTAAATCAATAATCAGGGAAAAATTTGTGAAAAGGGCTAAAAAAAAGGGCTAAATGACGACACCGTGGCTTAGTTGGTAGTGACCCTGCCTAAGAAAGTTTGGTGTTCCGGGTTTGATCCCCGGCCGGGGCAAATATTTATGACGAACACAAATGTTTGTTCTCGGGTCTTGGATGTAGTGATGTCTTGTATGTGTCCATGCCACCTGCGACACAGGGAATCCTAGTGCAGGGTGTGAGTGTGTGAATGTTTATTGTATTGTTGTAATGGAAGTTTTTTTCCAAAATCACATTAACGCTTTACTATGGCAGTTGCTACATTGTAATCTGGAACATAGGCCAAAATGCTCAGGTTTAAACAGCAATACCTAGGCGTCAAGGGGGGTTAATAATAAAAAAAATATATATAATAATATATTACCAATGGAGCTAAAATTTGGTATGGAGATTTATCAGAGAAGTCAAAGACTATAACAAAATTATTACTGGTATGGGTAATACGAACTGGAAGAATCTTCTTCATATTGTGTTAGCTAGTTCTTTCAAACCAGTGTGGTGAAAGGATTTCAGAGCGCGACTCGAAGAGAATCCTTTCGTGCACTACTGTACCTACTGAACTGGAATAATACATGGCTAGTTTTTATCCGGATTCCTGGGTAAATTCTCAGGCAGCAAGTCTTGAATAAAAAGGAGGACGCAATACATATCTAGGCAATTTTATATGTTTCAAATGAATGTTAGTTTCATGTTTTCAACATATTGCACGAAGGGAATCGATTTTAAAACAGAACTGCCTTGACCAAAAAATTCTGAAGGTCCAGGTAAGTACTTGTATTGAGAATCACGTCATTCGTGAATACAACAAAGATTTTCGAATCGAAAACATCTTTACTTACTTGATTTTATCCCTGTTGGTTGATGTTTAACTTAAAATTATGGATTTTTCGTGCTCTAAAGTTTTTGACTACTTGCTGGAGTTGGACTGAAGACAATAGTGTTGGGTAGCTCGCACAGTTGCTACCACAATTGTGGTGACTCTTTGCCAGCAAGTGAGGCACCAGCTCTTTTTGTTTTGACGAGCCCAGCACACTACTCTTCCCTCGCACGCTCGCTTCCGCCTCGATCGTGCTGGCAGCACAATACTGCCTCGCGGCTCGATCGTGCTGGCAGCACACTACTGCCTCGCGCCTCGCGTTAAGCCTCAATTGAGCTGGGAGCTCAACGCGAGGCTCAACGCGCCGCCTCACTCAATCGAGCCGGCCAACACACTGAGTAGCGTCTTCCTCAATCGTGTCCTGCGCCTCGATCGTGCTAGTGTGGCTGTGGTGCGAGGCAAGCACGCACACAACTTACTCACGATTACACTCAAGATCACAGGACAGGCGAGACACGACCTTATTTGTTTGTGCTCCGCTGCGGCACATAATCTATGTATGTAGGTACCTATTAACGAAGAGTAAAAAAAAATCATCATTTTATACACATAAATAAATTGTTTTTCATCACGAAACTATAGGTACCTAGGCACTTAACTAATCATTTCTATATTGTGGCGAAACGTGGACACTGGTATTACTGGTATGCCTGAACTCTATTTTTATTGCAATAAAATTCAGATTCCCGTGGCTCGGAGTCCAAGTTCCATGTCACGCATAATACCTAAGTAGGTAACCTTACCTACCTAATTTCTACGTCTTTGCTGGTACCTACCTCTCTTTATTCTCGTGTCCTAGGTACTTACAAGCCTAAGCTATTTATAAACTTGTTTATTCGAACGTTCTATGTAGGTTAGGTAGCCTCTGAAATGTCTCGCTATACATAATAGACTTTTTCAAAACGCTCAAACGATAAACTAAAAAGGGCGCACTCTATTTATATTTTTTGGAATTTTTTGATCCAACGGTTCACAATGATTCTTTTACCGATAGTACTTTTTTCCTCCGTGCCGATAGCTAAGTATTGAAATAATACACAACATTACCACTAGATGGCAGTAGTACGTAATTATGTTTATTTTACGTAGAGCGAAGCATTTGTGGTCATTGAACTGAGCGCGCCGGTGATAAAGTATTTTTGATTTAAAATTATGTTTGAAGTCGTTTTATCATTGTTTTCTGCTATCATTTTATTCATTTGTTTACTTACAATACATTAATCAATTAAAAGGCCAAAAACAAAAAAAAACAAAAAATGGTAAAAAAAACTAAAAATACGTCATTGAGAGTAACATTGTTTTGTAGATTAGTAGCTTGAACCGTCTTATTCAGATACGTAGTACTCTGACTAATCTGTGTTCAGAGAACAGTAATTTGTTTAACATCTATTCAAGTCATCAAGCGCTACAACTGCGTCGTCCGCGCGCGCGCATACAATTGTAATCGGTAGGTAGAGAATGGCAAAACAGCAGCTCAAACCAAAATTTTTGCGAGAATCCGGGCCATAGCCTAACAATGCCACTTCCACAGACATAATAGATCTGTGGCCACTTCCTTTTTTTAAGTCGGTTGTTGTATTGATTTTGTGTTACTCTAATTTGTGTTTAAAAATGTAACAATTTGGATTTCATCTGTTATGTTATGTTTTGTAAATACATAAATTCTAAATATATATCATCGGCCAAAATTAATTTATTAGAAGTTGGCTAAATTGACCAACTTTTGGTGCGTTTCTAAAATACTAAGTTATGATTCTAATGAGAATAGAATTTTTTGCCAATTGCACAGAGGATAAAAAGACTACTTTTTCAGAAAGATTCATTCATTCAGTGTAGCCTATTAATAGTTTTTAGAGATAAATCTAGCTAGAAATTCGATCAGCATCCCAGTTAAATGAACATATTTTTATGATATGTCCTATCCTATACATGAAAGTAAACATAAAAAACTAGAACTACTCTGTATTGAAAATGTAGGCATTCTACAACTTATTTTTAATCGCAATGTCCAGTTAATTTTTGAATTTATAATAGTTAGTTGGACCGTTTTTTTATTATTCAAGCTAGCAACACTGCCACCAAACAAATAAATATATTCAGTAACATTCCATTACACGTACCGGCTTAACTATCTATCTCACTTGCACCACAGAAAAAAGAAGGCGACAGACGGTTGCGGCATGCTTCAAGTTTGTTACGGCTCTACTGCCGTGTTTTGTACCTAGAACGATTTTGAATTTGACATTGACATAACCAATGAACTAAAAACGATCCGTATGTCATTGTCATGGAGAAAATGAAAAGTACATTCGTGAGTCTAAGAAATAGATGGCGCTATAGTAAAAATCGATTACCAATCAATCGAATATCTAATTAATTTGGGATTTGACTTTACACTGTTTATTGAAAAAAACCTTTTTAAAATAATTGGTTGATTTAAAACATTGAGTTAAATCACGGAGTACTACGATAAATAAACTTTTTCCTTTAACTCGTTCAAGTGTTATACAGAATTGCTACTGTAGCGCCACCCTCATGTCGCCTTCAGATGGACGCTTTTGGTTGGATACAAGAAAATGCAAGAAAAGTCATTCGCGTTGTTCATTGGTTGATATTTCAGACGTACATTTTTGTTATTTGTCCGTCCATCTGGGTATGGCCACAGTAATATTAAACCTTGTTGCTTTAACTTATAAATTATGTAGGTATTATTTATATATTTTTAAAAGTTGGTTTTAGCGAGCACAAAATGTAAAACATTTTGTGCTCGCTAGAACCAACTTTTCTGTTCTATTTATATTCAACGAATCTATGTAGGTACCTACTTATATATCTTTCTTGCTTTGGTTGTGCTCCAAATGCTGCTAATTTAGCGACTTCAAAAGATGGATGACGATTTATTACCTATGTAGTTTGAAGGCAAACTAGAATAAACCAATAAATAACAACTAGGTACCTAGATAGGATAAATAAATATTGTTTATTTGACTCTCACTCGCCTTCACTTAGTTATGATCCTATGGCTAGTACCTACTTACAGTATTTTTTCTCAATGGATTCATTCAGTGTAAAACTAAGAAATATTTTTAATTAGGGTTTGTTAAGTATGAATGAATGAAGTATTTACCTAACTACCTACATATTCTTATCCATATAATTAATCATAACACAAATCAGTAGGTAGGTTAGGTACCTACCTACACCATCTCTGTCATATTCTTAGTTGAGTAGCGAAAGTTATGATGAGTCGTTGAGTTGAAAAGTTAAATTTGATCTAAGAGAAACGCGGCTGGTGGTTCACAGTCAATTTTCGTTCTTTGGTTGTTGTTTTCCATAATCATTCTTGCTTGCCCTCGCCTTCTCTTTCTCTACTTTAAACAGAGGGGAATGCAAAAAAAACATGATTTGGATATGCAAATACTGCATGCAATTAAGCATTCAATAGGACCTACTACCTACCTATATAGTATTTTTAGTAAAAATACAATGTAGCTTGGGTAGCTCGCACAGTTGCTACCACAGTTGTACTCTTTCCTCGCACGTTCACCTCGATCGAGGAAGGTGCCTCATTGTGTTGGGTAGCACGCTCGCACTTCGCGCCTCGCAACCCAGCACGATTGTGGTCCCAGCACAGTTCCTCGCTCAGCGTCATTGTGTTGGGTAGCACGCTCGCGCCTAGCGCCTCGCAACCCAGCACGATTGTGGTCCCAGCACAGTTCCTCGCTCAGCCTCATCGCGCCTCGCCTCAATCGTGGTGCCACAGTGAGGACACTCGTTGCGTGAAAGAGTAAGCTCGCACACTACTCAATTTTTTTGGACGTGCTACCCAAGACTAGAAGACAAGAAAGATCTCAGACAAAGACAAAAATTAAAATAGTCAAACAAAATCCTATTTCACAATTTATCGCGACCTGTTTCGAAAGGTATCGTGGGGATTGGTGCACCAGTAAGAGTAATGAGCTTCTGAAATCGGTAGCATTGTGTAAAACGTCATTGTCAATGTGACTTGACTACAAAAGCTTTACGTTCCATTTCATGAGCATTTCTTAGATGTTGCTTTTGATGAGCTTTTAACGTTTCATTCCTAAAAATAGTCTTTCTTATTTCTCTCTGACTAATGGCCTGCTGTGATGTCGGAGTTTTCAAGCTTCCCGAAAACGTCGAGTTGGTTTGACATAAAGACTGGTTGTATGTTGTATGTATACTTGTATTAATCAACCAGTTTTTTAAGTTTGTTGCATGTGAATTCACTTTAACAAACTTAAAAAATCATTACCTACTGCTCGCTTTCGTTGATGAATAATGATTATTTTAAAAATTGTAGGTTTGCAGTTGACTTACTATTATGTAGGCACCTATACCTACATAATTGTTAAATGATATGTCTAAATAAATATTGAGTAGGTATTAATCTTTAAAACCGTTGGAACAGCAGAATTTATAGCCGGTTTTCGCTTTAATAAGTCTATGCCTATAAATATGTAAAGTTCAGAAAAAAATATTTTACCAACAACGCGATGCAGAATATCCGCCACCATTACAGCTCTTTTAAATCTTTTCTGATTTCCTAGTAAGTAGGTATTTTTTTTAAGTAGGTACCTAGGTCTTAAGTACCTACATTGTAAAAAGTAATTCATACTATTAGTACCTACTTACTAGCTTACTACTAAATTAAAATAAAAAGCTCTACAACAAGTACCCACCAACAACAATCGACCAGGATCCAAACTTCATCTTGCGATTTTTCAAAACTAGGAGCACTAGGTTAAGATTCTAACAACTTTATCCAGGTAGCGCGTGTGTGTTCTATCGGTCTGACTATAAACTGAACTTATCATGCACTTGAATGAGAACAATCTTGAAACCTAATAAATGCAAAAAGTATGTACCTACTTATGCTAATCGCGTGTTATTAAAACACAGCGATTGCTGGCAAAACTGGTAGCACTACTAAATTAAAAGTTTTAAATGTTCGAATCACTGAACGTCCAGTGCTTTGGTCATGGTGAAAGGAGATTAGAGTTTTTGCAGAGATTTGGTCTTTGGTGCTCTAATAATAAGATTGACCTTGGTTTTTTTGTACATCCCATGATGACATGGCTCTAATTGACCAGGCATGTACCCAACGACGTGATACGTGCAAGACCCTACGTATGAACAAGTACCTGGTAGCTACCTAGGTAATCTATTCTAAGTAGACTAGACTCCGTCAGGATCTAAGTGTTCTGAGGACTAGACACACCACCACCCGTACCTAGTCAACATTCCACCGACTCGAACAAAACGTTTTGGATCGACCTTTATTATAAGTAGGAGTAAAGAATAGAATTCCTTACCGGCGTCTGTTTTCCCAAACTGCTACAATCTCGGTGTCTTCAAGTCCAGAGTGAATCAGTTTCTTTTAGCCAAGCGTGCTCCATCCTCGACCACACCGTCACTTTCCATCGGCTGAGTTGGTTCTGTTGTCAAAAAAAAACCATCTTCGTATGCGTAAACTTCGTATTTCCCATTGCTTTTTTTAATGTATAGGTAATAGGTAATAATATACCTATATGGGACGAGGCAAATTAAACGCTCTCCTGATGGTTAGAGATCCCGCCTGCTCATGACCAAAACAGGGTGCTACACAAAACTTTGATTCACATGCCGGTGCAACACTGTAAAAGCGCTCGTCCACATCCACATTGAGACATTATGATGGTCAGTCTCGAAAGCCCAGTAATAACTTGCATAAGTGCCCTTCAAATCGGAACACAGTGACTGCTTTTTGGCAGAATATCTGTATATCATCGGACATACAGGAGGAGGCACCCTGGTGCATGCTGTTCGGCGACGACATTGTCCTTGTCGGAGAAGATGCCCTTGAGGTCCAGAGCAGGCTGGGAAAATGGCGGGAAAAACTGGAGAGTGTAGGGTTGAGGATCAGCAGGACCAAAACTGAACACCTGTTCTGCGATTTTGGTGGTTCTTTCAGTTTTTTTCCCATTGCCCTAGATGGTGTACCTATCCCTACCAGTCTGCTCCAATTTCCGGTACCTCGGGTCATTGATCCAGAACGACGGTGACGTAGACCAGGACGTAAAGAATAAATGCGGGATGGATGAAATGGCGACAGGTCTCAGGAACAACTTGCGATCCACGAATGCCCCTTAAACTTAAGGGGAAAATTTACAAAACGATCGTTAGACCTGTTGTATTGTATGGCTCGGAGTGTTGGGCGATGAAAAGGACGGATGAAAGAAGAGTACACGTGGCAGAGATGCGAATGCTGAGATGGATGTGTGGAGTGACAAGGATGGATAAGATAAGAAATGAGTATATTAGAGGAAGCTTGAAAGTAGCGCCAGTGACAGATAAGTTGAGGAATAACAGGTTATCGTGGTATGGGCATGTGATGCGGATATATATGAAAGTAGATGGATTTACGAGAAGAGGAAGACCAAAGAAAAGATGGATGGACTGTGTAAAAGAGGATATGAACAAAGCAGGCGTGATTACAGATATGACGGCTGATAGAGACGAATGGAAGAAGAAGACATGTTGTGCCGACCCCACCTAAGTGTGGGATAAGGGCAGGGAGATGATGATGATGATCGGTCACTGTGTTGGTACTTACTACGCCTCCCAACGTTATAATGGCTTCTCTCAGAGGGTGTCCTCTCCTCGCCTTTCAGTTTTAACTTATTACAAATCCTCTTAAATATAAGTATTTTGATTTATTGTCAAACAGTGAACCTTTACCTTGGCGTTTTTATCCTCCGTGGCTTGGCCAAATATTAAATAAAATATTTTATTTCGTAGTTTTTAAAAGCGAACAATTTGTGGCTGATTTTGAAAAAAAATAAAACTGTAAAATACTTTCTTACTCAGATATAATAAAAAAAATCAACAGTAATTAAGTAGGTAATATCATATTAATAAAAAAAACATACTAATAAAATCATTTTTCACCATCTCATGATGACCTTATATAAAATGTTGACATTCTTTGATTTGGGCGATTTGGACCTTTGGGGTAAGTGCGCACACAGGGTTCTATCTAACCCTACTAAGAGTGCTAATAATAATTCTTTTTTTTCACTCATTATCAGTATTTTCTAAATAAAAAGCTTCTGTATAAAACAACACAACTCAGTACCTACCTACCTAATCAGTTGGATATCTTTTAGTTATCTTAAATAAAAACAGATATTTTTTTTATTTTTTTTTATAATTTAACACTGAGTATTTGAACTTCAAAATGCGATGCGTAGTTTTCACAATAAATATTTTCAACTATTTTCAACTACGTTATGTAACAATAAAAAAACGAAGTAAGAGAATAGGTACATATGTATACCTATATAATATTACTCCTATATTTTTTTTCTTCAGTATCTTCAAGGCCATGATGGCATCTCGCCCTCTTTTACTCGTCCTCCGTACAACCTCGACTTATCCCTGTAGTTGGTCATCCGCAGCGTCTCCTGATCGTCCAGGAACTTCCCCAGCAAGAAGCCGGTCAGTGGGACACCGCACCAGATGAAGCGGCTTGTGATTCCGAAGATAGCCATTTCCACTTTCTTGTGTGGTTCCAATCGAGGAATATGAAACTTACGGCAAGAGTTGGAAACGCAATGCTAACTAGGTTACGACGCAGAAATGATCCGAGCGCCATAGACTTATCAACACCAAAATCCTTGTGACGGACGATAATGTGCAAAAGTGTCGCGTTGTGGACGAGATGGACCGAAATATACCCACGCAGCGAATTTGCCCGAAGTTAGCCGAACGAGAATCGATGTCACCCGAAGTTGTCTGATAATGTGTCGTAGCCACTGCTCCCCCCAACCTCCAACGCTTTCGCCACGCCACAAACCCAACGCGCAAGGCAAACCCACAGTCCACAGTCCACGTTCATCGCACGGTCGCTACGTAAACAGTTCAACGCGCAACAAACCAAAATCCTGTAGTATTTTCTCCAACGTGGAACAAGCTAGAATAACAATGAACAAATTAAGATCCGGAGTGAAGTAACACGAAATATTGTCGTTTATTCAACCGTAGAAAGACTGGAACGCTATATAACTTTTGTGTTGTTTACCCTGTGCGATGTTGGGGAAGAGTTTTGGCTAAGAAGTTAACATTGCACGTTTACTGGGACACCTCGCGAATGTGTATTGAAACGTTTAGCGCTATCCACGGGCGCACTGCTATGCGCCACGATTTAGTTCATTTTATACGACACACATCATCCGATCACTACTGCGAAGGGAGAATTTAGTTGTTGTGGCAGGTAAGCCCAAATATTGATATGCGAAGTCTCTAGAACGTCTACCAAAGCACCAAGGTCTTTAAAATAAACGCTGTGCAAAATGGTTATTTCCAATGTGCAACTAACGCAGTCATTAGACGCATTCACTTTACCGCAGTAACCACTAACATTATTATCAAACATTAGTACCGAAGCATGTCATCAGCGAATATATATTTACGTGGATAGTTTCGCAATAACACCGACAGAATGTTACCTAAGAGTTATGTAGAAACCAGTTTTAAAATAATCCTATGCCAGCCCAGAGAAGATAACCTAGCCCAGAGTTTCTCAAACTATATAGCACCACGAACCCCAACCCTAAAAATATCTCTCTACCATGTTCGTAATTGAAAACAGTTGTCCAACAAACGTTATTGGCTGAGCCAAGGGCCACTCGTATGCGCTGGAAATGTTGACCGCACGCAGATTCAACAAAGCAACGTTTCCATGCTGGCCTTTCGAAACCTGAAAGATACACACATAATCAAGGTTTTACAAAAACATACTAGGTACAACCGACTTCAATTGGACTGTATTAGCACTGAGTAGGTACTAAGATATACACAAGTATTAGTGACTGAAACACCACTGAAAAGTCGTAAGGAAGCAAATTACGCAATTTCTTTTACTTCGACGACATATTTTTTTCAGTTATTTTGATTGAAATACCAAACTACAGAACCGATTTTGATAAATGTTTATGGTACCAAACTTAAAGTCTGTATTTTCTTTGAAACAAAAAAAGAATATTCCAAATCGGTTCATATTATGACGAGTTCTGAGTTAACAAAAAACACTAAATTTAAAACCTCCTCCATTTTTGAAGTCAGTTGAAAATTCAAATCATCTGGTAAGCGTACCGTGCGAGGATATTGAATATTTTGGACTTCTATAACATAGTCTTTTAAAAACTATGGCAGATTCCTGATTACCTAATGACGCTAAGAATAAACGACATCATTCATGAGTACGCAGAGAAGGACGAAGGATAAGACAGAGAGAAGGGATAATTTATAAACAAACTTGGCAGGCTTGTTTATCCTGCAAAAAGGCAAATTCATATTCTCGTCAGCCTTGTAAGTGCATGCTCTGTTTCACCTCAGATACCCTGCCTGATATACAATACAAAGGATTATAAATATAACTATCGGAATGCAGGGGGCACAAAGCGCCACTGCATCTCTGCAATTCTAGATTTTTATCTATTAATTTTTTCTGCATTACCTATGCAGCTAGGTACAATAATAATTATTGCAAATAAACTTGTAGGTAAATATTGGTATAGGTTTTTACGATATGATTCTATCATAAAATAATCACTATATTTTTATAATATCTGTATGGTAGAATTATGGTGGATTGATTATGGTTGAACTCGTAGACAAAGTTTCAAAAGAAGACGAAGAATGTATGTACGGAACATGGTACATTCACGTCAATGAAGAGTGTATCCACAGTTGCCTTGAATACCGAAAGCCCATTTTCGTGGATGTAATTTTTGTATTTCCTATATTACTCTGAGTTTATCAACCGTAGTGAATCAATTTGATTGAACCGTTTAGTAATTATGATTATAATACGATTGGATTAGCTTACAATTTCATCACGTTTAGGATCGGCTTCAACTAGTATTAGCCGAAATTGATGAATCGTTAATGAATGAAAATTCTTTAAATTATTCCTTCGTGGTTCCAGAAATTTAGAATCTAGATCTTTGACTTACCTACGTAGGTATAGATAGAAAAAAAATAATTCTTTGTGGTGTCTAAATAAATACCCAGGCTATGGTGTAAGAAAACTTTTATCTGTAAAATAAAAGAGAAAACACGGATGAAGTTGGTTTGTAGATTTTCAGGTTCTTTTTTGTATAGTAGGTATTGTATTTGTATTTATTTATTTAGCTTCTTCTTAAAACTTGGCGTATAAAGCTAAAACTTAGCGTATAAAGCTAAAACTTGGCGTATAAAGCTCAACGAATCGAAGTCAGTCCACATCAACTTCACCAACAAAAAGGACCAATATTGTCCCATCTACATTAACGATAAAGTTATACCCTACGAAAATACGGCAAAGTATTTGGGCATGACTCTTGACGCAAAGCTACGCTGGAAAGCTCACGTCAAGAAGAAAAGAGATGAATTAGAGATTCGCTACAGGAATTACTAGGAAGACAGTCCTCATTGTCGGTACAAAATAAAATTATATTATACAAACAGGTCCTTATGCTTAGCTTCAAACCCTCCATCGGCTCCGCCTCTGCCCCTCATCAAGGCGGCTGAGGTTATTGAGATTATCAAGGGCCTTCGCCCGAAGAAATCGCCTGGTGCCGATGGAATTAGCAACAGAGTTCTAAAACTCTTTTCTACCGCTCTCATTTACTTGCTAGTCAGCATCTTCAATGCGGCTATGTCCAATTGCTCTTTTCCTGACGCCTGGAAGGAGGCCACTGTTATTGGCATCCCCAAACCGGGCAAGAAGGCAACTGAGCCCAGCAGTTATCGCCCCATTAGTCTCCTTAGTGCTCTTGGGAAAATCTACGAGCGCCTCCTTCTGAGACGTCTCTGGTCCCATGTTAACGATCATAACCTCCTCCCTGACGAACAGTTTGGCTTTCGAGCCAGACACTCGTGCCCTCAGCAGGTGCTCCGCATCACGGAGCACATACTGACTCATATGCACGCCGTTTACCCTTCCGGTACCGGCGCTGTTTTTCTCGATGTAGCGAAAGCTTTCGACAAGGTCTGGCACAATGGCTTGATTTACAAGCTATCCCAACTTGGTGTCCCTGATAGGCTCGTGCTCATCTTACGAGACTTTCTATCTGGTCGCAGCTTTCAATACCGCGTGGAGGGGAAGCTTTCTTCCCCTCGCCCCATCAGGGCCGGAGTCCCGCAAGGCTCCGTTCTAGCACCGCTTCTATTTACGCTTTATACTAGTGACATCCCTCGCACGCCGCAGGTAGAGTTGGCCCTTTTTGCCGACGATACCGCGCTTTACGCATCCAATCCTAATCCCAAACGCGCATGCATTCGACTCCAAGCCGCCCTTAAGGCGCTTGGCGCTTGGTTCCGCAAATGGCGTATTGAGGTCAATCCAACGAAGAGTGCAGCAGTGTACTTTTCTAGGAAGGGCCGAAGATGCCAATCCCAACCGCTTACGCTTTTTGATCAACCCATTCCATGGGTAGCGGCCGCCAAGTACCTTGGCGTGACGCTCGATCAACGCTTAACCTTCCAGCCTCACATCCGTAACGTGGTGAACCGTGCTAAATTTATCATGGGTCGCCTTAACTACCTCATATGCAAGAAGAGTAAAATGTCACTTAGAAATAAGTTGACCCTTTACAAAGCTTGCATTCGTCCTATATTGACATACGCTTCCGTGGTGTTTTGTCATACGCGTCACGTAGTTCGTTTACAAGCTGTGCAAAGCATATTTTTGCGCAGAATTTCCGGAGCCCCAGGCTATATGCGAAATATAGACCTCCACCGCGATTTCGATCTCGAGTCCGTTGTTCACTTCATGAAGCGCGCCGCCCGGCGGCATTATGACCTCGCGCCCCACCATCCGAATCCTCTCATTTCGAACGGTCCCGACTATCCTAAAGACCCGCCAGTAGTCAAATCCCTCCGTAGGCCTAAACATATTCTAGGCGACCCAGATGACGACATCACCGCCGCCAATCCGGTGGCGGAAATGCAGTCATCTCGCGACAGACGTAACACTCCACAATTCGCTTACCGACCGCGCCGGCGTGGTCGGAATCTCTCTTACAGGCCCTCTACATCGTTAGGTTCGATTCCTAACGGTGCCTTGGGTCAATAGTCCAATCATCCCCCTGGCAACAGTCCAAGCCGAGGTTCGACCCACCGTTGGGTACCCTTGTGCTGTTTGCCCCAACCTAAATTTTAAGGCAGAGCGCCATCTGCGCTCGCCGAGAGTCCGGTGACGCAGTAACAGCCATCTGCGGCTAACTGCATTAAACGTCCATCCGAAAAAAAAAAAAAAAAAAAAAAAAAAAAAAAAGGTCCTTATGCCAGTATGGACCTATGGTATCCAGCTGTGGGGCTGTACCAAACAAAGTAATGTTCAAATCATCCAACGGTTCCAAAACAAAGTGCTCAGAGACATTGTAAATGCGCCCTGGTACATCAGAAATGACGACCTCCACCGGGACCTCAACATAGAGTTCGTTGATAAAGTTATTAAAAAATATGCAGAAGCTCACGAACGTAGACTTCAACATCATGTGAACGTCGAGGCAATCCAGCTTCTCGACGACACGGACATAGTGAGAAGACTTAAAAGAACGAAACCTTTCGAGTTAGTGTAGTGCAGTGTAGATACTATATTTAATAAATAGTGTAGTGTAGTGTAGTGACAGTGATAGTGCTACTTATAAAGAACACATTAACGACGTGTCTTCCCCTTAATTACAGACTGTAAGAAATGTGCTATTGGACACTTTCTTGATATCTATATTTATAAAACTAAGTTAGAGTTAAATTACTCATTAGCCTACTTTGGCTAGATTGTAATAGTATTAGAGTACATTAAAAAGTAATAAATGCAAAAAAAAAATAAAAAAAAAATAATTTTCTTCAACTATTTAACTACGTTGTTGTATTTTGCCACAGTAGTTTTCCGACACGCGATTCTCAGTCAGATTTTCTTAGAAAACATTTTGGCACCATTTCACGGTGTGTATCACACAATTCTATTACCCAAAGAGACGTCTCGACCGACCCCAATATACTTATTGCGTTTGTAAGTATCGTAACCTACATACTTCTAGAGAGTAACACATCATTGAATTGGTACTTCAACTACTTAGTTGAAGTACCAACTCAATGATATAAATAGATAAAATAAATATGTATAAATAAATTGGAGTCAAATGACGAATGGTCAGCAGTCAGCACAGAAACAAATCTCTTTGTAACTTAGGCACCTTAGAAATAGATACTTACGCATAAACTGCAAATACTTAACATAAAGTAAAACAAAACTAAGCTCTTGTTAACGCATCATAATCACTTGTCTTATAAATAATACCGTAATACTAAATACGTAAAGCAAGCATCATGAAGGCTGAAACAAAACTATGTGGTTTGTGGTTGTGGGAAGTAGAATACCAAATTACTCATATTCATTCAGACTTTTATCCTCTATTCAATAACATTAGGTCCATGAATGTATCCGAAGGTAATCGCATCACCAAAGTGAATAACCAGAAATTGTGTGACAGGAAAGTCACACAGAGGATCGATATTATTTCGGTTAGAAATGAAAGAAGCCTAATAATGAAAATCAGCTGAATATTACCAACTCACAATACAGTGCCATCTAATATTGATGTCAACCCGAAAATGATTATACTTACTTGCTTTGCTTACCTACTTATTTGATCTACCTATCTATTTAGGTTGATCTATCTATGAATCTGCATGGCTTTACTAGGTTGCTTTTGTATGCTACAAAATATCGATGTTTTGAGCTATGTGATTGAACTTTTTTGAGTAGAATCTTCTCTAATTCGTTTTTGTCTCTTGTTGCAGGTCGCTATTGATGGCGTTAGTAAGCATCCAAGGCGATTGGTACATATATTTCTGGTTGTTATACTGTAAAATCTATTCATCCATTATATGGTTGTTCGGTAATCACTGTCGCGGGACTGATAAGGTTCGTTCTGTGATAAGCACTGGAGTCGTCAGTCAGTCCGCTTCAAGCCTTCAACGAGCGCGCACGCGTCGAAAGAGAACGCCACAACAGCACAGATCCAAACACATCGTAGCTTTGACAAGGAGACCGTCTTTGAGAAGAATAGTGATGGCACCAGGATCTAGCACTGCTCATGCAATGATGGAGGACAAAGAAAAGACGCTGCACGGAGCTTTGCCAGCTGGTAAGTCCTTTCAAAAGCCGGTGGCCAAGAGGCTGGTATCATAACTGACATCATCGTTATTGTTTATTAAGCTTTATTGTCTTAAGATTGTTTATTTGTCCATGAGAAACTGTTTATCTCTTGTATTATTTGCACACGAACGCAGTTCTTATATTGCTCGGTCACGACTGTGAAGATTTCCTTAGTTATTGAGGACAAAGTTACAGAGAGAGCTGAAAATGATATTGATACACATATTCGCGTTTTTTGTAGGTACGAAGAAAAACTCGACCCCAACGTTGTTTAAACAATCAGGAATAAATTGTTCATTGGAAAATATTTAAGAATACTTACCGCTATTTCTAACATTTACTGATTTTATCCATCGCTGATGTGTCTTTATCTAGTGGTTCACATTTGTGTCAATAAAATTGTATCTACGAGTATCATAATTTATCATTAATTAAGCATATTTAGGTACCTATATCTACTTAATACGAACTTCTACAAGAAAACTCACTATCTACTCACGTAGTAGTTTCTTATTTTTTAGTGCAGCTAGTTAGGTACTAGCATTCGACCATTCTCTAGCAGCCTAACTTCCTGAAGTCTATTGTTATAGCTATAAGGTCAATAACAATAACAATGCGAATTAATGATTCTAAATATAGCAATGATACGCAAGAGAAGAATATCATTTTATTTATACTTATAAAAAATAAATGTTCTCAATTGTTCTCTTAGCGGAATATTGAAACATCAAATGAGGTAGACATTGAATGAGAGAGGCAACCAATTTCAAGGTTTTTCAATTAAAAAATGAACGTTATGATAAAAGTTAACATTCAAGTTCATGCTTCAGAAATTGATATTTTCCTACCGTTACAATGAAAATTTTGAAATTAAGCTTGAGTATTTTATTTTGTTAATGACGTATCTAATCTACATACATGCTAATACAAAATTAGTTGATCATCATTACAGTAACAGGACACTAACTGATTTTTTCCCAGCTTCAATAATTCTTCTGTTTCCTTCTCACTCGTCATTAGTGACGAATCTGCAAGGGTGCATCATAATGGCAAACAGCCAGCCAGTGCTGATGATGTTTTCCGCGTGGTCTAATATTTTCAAAACCATTAAGATTGGTTTTAGCCAATTTCATCACGCGCTAAAAACGTGACTCTGGAACTTATCATAGCCTTTGATACAATAGTTCAAAACCAAATATACAGGAAGAGGAAGATAATTTAATAACTGGTTTAGAAATCATACTTAAATATGAAATTAAAAATACTCTCTGCACGCACCCATACTTCTAAGAAAAAAAGGTACAATTGAGGTAAATTTAATTATTGCTTATTGAGAACGGAGTACAACAAGGCGTAATATTGGGCCCCTCGGTATTAAGGTTAAGTGAACAACTAGCATTGCTCCAAAAAATTTTTTTACTGACAGCTTAGCGGTGTTTCTCAAATCGAATCTTATTGTTTACACCCTAACATACTTGGCAGTAAGTTTTCAATCCACTTGCCAAACATTATCAATGCTAAAATTTGAAGGTGTGGGCATAGTAACACAAGGTTGTGATGCCGGATAATGCTTCTAGAAGTGAAAAGTTAAAGATAAAATCCGCTTAGAATCTTTTAGATACTTCAATTGCCCGAGCACATCGGTCAATTGCCTGGCCGTCACGAGAAAATAAACGTTGGACTTTGTACTCTCCATACTAAAATAGCAAGAATGTGCATCCGAGCCCTTTGTCTTTGTACGTATCTTTGTTATCTGATACTGCAACATTATCGACAGTATTTTTTTTGTTCTAAAGTGGTGTAGCTAATTGAAAGGTCGCATTAATTTTTATTTATGACATGCCTATATAGGCATATTATTTACCTGTTTGTTTCGGTTTAGTAATAATGATCATTCAGTTTTTATCGGTAAAAAGGTGATTGAATGAATATGACCAGTCATTGGTTATTGTTTGTCAACTCATTATCAAAGTAGTTGGTATAATGAATATTATTATACATATATCATTATACATAGTTAAAGATTGAGATGAAGATTATGTAAGTAAGTAATAAGATACCTATGTTATGTACGTACTTGCATTTTCTCTACCTACAGCGTGACGTAATATATAACAATATTACGTGGAACTATGAAGTTTTAAATAAGATAAGACTATGAAAGTTCAACTATAAAGAAGACACTACGAATGGAAACAGAAGCTAAAGGTCTAATTTTGTCTGCAGTCGTAGTTAAAGTAGGTGACATACATTATGTTGGTTCGTTCAGTTGCAAATCATTTCGAGGCAGTCTCACAATCCTTGACAGAAATAAAATTGCTAGAGCACAACGTTTAAATATAATAATAACTAACGAGACCACAAGGAGAGCGGTAGCGATGACGTAGGACCACGCCTCCCAAATGAGGCCACTGTGCTCTAAAACTATTAACACAAAAACACTCAGCTCATCTCATCACACTGATGTAAAATCGGTGACTTACAGAATGTTTACAATAGTGGGAGTCTAGATAACAATGACATACGACATAGCTTTATCACCCGATTCAAGTAACAAAATAACACATACCTAGGATCGATTGCATTTAAAGTTTAAAAAAACAATAGTGATAATAGCAATTAAGATTGTAGATTAAATTGCTTTTCATTGATAACGCAGTGTCGCTATGAATAAGTACGAATTACTCGGTGGTAACGAATTTATCTAACAAAAATATTTACACAGCTCTAGAACATTGACAAATTCGTTGTGCGTGCCAGTGCCGTGTGTGTGACTATAATTGATTGATAGACATAAACTATGTTCTTTTAAAGGTATAAAATTATTTCTGTAGAAAGCCAGATAATTTTCTAATAAAGATATTTTTTTTTAAGTTCTACAGAACTTGTTAGGATATAAATGATTTTACAAGTTCAAACATTAGCTTCGCAATGATAATGCAAAATCAATGGATTATCTAAATGACGTAATACATTTTCTGTGGCATTAAGTTCACGACCGTAATTTTATACGTCAACATTTTTATCCTGTTCTATTTGATAAACTCGTTTGTATAGTTAGGCAATGTTATGATTATAATGTTCAATATTGACAAAAACTTGTTGCGAGCGATATAATTTTGTTTTGAGGGCAATGAATTTTTAGTATTCCTCACTGAAATTGGAAAATCGGAACACTCTCTTCCATAAAGAGAACTACTATGGTATCCTTTCCAACTCTTTGACACAGTCTTCTAGTCAGAGCTAAACGGCAAAAGCTTGAGACTTAAATTTGGAAATAAAAAAAATAATAATTAAAGTGTACTTTTGGTTGTTCGGGTCTAAAAAAGGTTCGTGAAAAATTGAATTCCCTTCAATGTACTTCTTGTTATTTACCTCGGTATGTTTATAAACAACATTTAATAAGTTCGGAACACGTAGGTGCAAGACTTACACTTATCAAATTTATTGTATCAGTTGTCGATGAACGAACCCACAGTGGGCGTTGGTTGACTGACTTGACATTCCTGATTGTACTAAAACTGTACGCACAATCTCTTTTGTGACGAACAGAACCACACAATCACACAAAACAAGGCTTGAGTATATAATATACCCAGTATACGCTATACGAGTTTATTCCACAACAAGCTGACGCTCGCAACTTCTTATGCATTATTAATAAATAAAATCCCTTTCTCAGTACGCGCCTACATTTCTTGACGAACACATCCTTCAAGTTCCAGGTTCCTACGTTCAGCGATTTGGCCTGTACGTTGTCTGTCAGTCTGTCAAGTCCAAACCTTTTAAATTATTGATATAAAGTTATTTTATCTTTTCTCTTTATTAAAATCATTGCCACACTACACTTATACGTTGGGAAGCGTCCCCTGCAAAATTCCGTCTACATGGCTACCGTTATAGAACTAACATACCAACCAAAAAACACTGTTGTACTAAAATACGTGGCAAGTAGTTATTTCCAGAGTTCCTGTGTTCGAATTTGGACGGACATTGGCTTTCGGGGACTGATCATCTAATTTGGTCATGGAAAAACGTTGCCTTGTAACATCAGGAGTATTCAAGAGAGATGGTTTCATCAAAAAGGTGAATATCATTTTCTCTATCAATTATATTATATTTCGTTACACAATGCCTCGAACAGAGCCAGGTGGAGGCGCTCGCTGCAGGTGTCATTCATCAGGACCAGATTATGACCACGGCTACTCTGTCAATAGTGCCTAACTAAGAAGAATATCTTTCGTTACATTCACAAACTTTGAAGTTCAATTGCCACTTCATCACAGCTTAATTTATATCGTGGAAATAGACCTTACTCTTTCCCGTGCTCTAGCAGCCAAGTTATTCATTCATAATCTAATAGATAGATTGTTTTCAAGTTCAACTATAAACATGTGTTTCCATTAATGATGCAAACATCGGGTTCAGATATCGGGTCAAATATAATGGAAACTTAATGTTACATCATGTAATAAGAGTTTGAATCAATACATGGATGGTTCACGTCGTCGATACATGGTCTACCAAATTTCATAGTTTTCTAGAGTAATGTTAGAAAAATAGTAAACTTTCGGCTTTCTTTGGAATACTGCATAATTTAGTTAATAAGTCCTGCCTGAATGATTCAGTTGTTAGTTTTTTTCATTCATTGTTTCGATCCTATTCTTGTTCTTATTGACTTGTTTTGAAAGCAGATACAGAATTGTAGTCTAGACCCATTCAAAACATTGTCATGATAAATAGCTGTGGTTTGTTTGTATGAAGTACTTTATTTCGCTATGGTTTTACAAAACAATAATCGTATTTTCTTTTATATCTATTTCACAATCAACATTTTAACATGACTAAGTAACACTGGCTCACAAATGCTCCTTATTCTAATCATTTCATGGATCTCTCTATTTATAGATGTTAATGCCGATGCGTGTTGCCTACCAGTCATCATTTTATTACCGACTGAGTATCAGTGGGTGCATTTAGGTGCACGTTTACTCCCGTTCTGTCGCCGACATGCGGTGAACAACGTGACCCGCTTCGATAGGAAAACTCCGATGATTTGATTGGACTAGATAATGTGCCAGCAAAATAATATTATTCTATAGTTTATCGATTAAAATCTTGATAAGCATCTATCGACAAAAATCTCTTTACGAACCATTTTGACATTATCACCACCTATCGATTGATCGAGCAGGATCTTGACATGCCCAAAATGCTTCTGTACATCCCCTCATAAAATTGGGTAGAGGGCAGAACCAATTATAATATAATATAAATATATTAATATTAATATTTGTGTCGAACACAAATGTTTGTTCTCGGGTCTTGGATGTTGTGATGTGTTGTATATGTCCATGCCACCTGCGACACAGGGAATCCTAGTGCAGGGGTGTGAGTGTGTGAATGTTTATGTTTAATGTTTAATATTGCAAACCCAATATTGGAAATAAATACTGAATACTGAAGAACAACGAAGTATTGTCTTTGAGCTAGTTCGCCTGTAGGTACAGAACAAACAGTTGCTGTGCCGAGATCATCATTATCATCACCTTAGAAAAGCATGGGATTAAATTAAGTTTTATCAGTGTCTATCAATTCATAATGTTTTTGATCGTATAACATCATCATAACAATTTGTAATTTTTCAATTCGTCGTCCAAACTGTTGTCTTCTCTGTGACGGATACGATACGAATTCGATTTCCGGGTATTTTCGTGATCGGGCCAGTTTCTTTACTAAATGCCATATGTTTCTACATAGTGGTTTTGTCCTCTCTCTTGCCATTAGCAACGTCCAATTCAGTGTCTGGGTGAGATCACAGTTTAAAAATACTTTCGAACTTACAGTTGTGCATCTCCCAACATGACGAATAAAGATAAAGATAACGATTTTATTTTACACGAAACACTGTAGGTAAGATGAATAATTATTATATACAATGCACACTTGCATAATATTATTCTGTCTGTTGCTAAACGAAAATGCTAAACGTAGTCTCCAACATGTTCGTGAATTACACGTGAACATCAATCATTAATAATATGTATAAAAGGTGACTGACTGACTGACTGACAGGCAACGGACAGGCCAAACCGCTAAACGTAGAGAACTAAATCTTGGAGGATGTGTTCATCAAGAACTGAAAGTGAGTACTAAGAAAGGAATTTCTAAAATATGCATTGCAAACGATGTTGCGGGCACCATCTAGTTGACAATATTCGTCTGATTGATGTCAAAGGACAGATCTGTCCCTATCGAACAAAGGTCGTTCACAACGTGAGTTGATTACTTGTAATTAATCTTCAACAAAGGCGCTATAAGAACAAACAACATAACTACCTATCTAAGAAACAGGTTGGTTCTAAAACCCGTAATGAATGATGTCATCGATAGCAAGTAGGCAAGAATATAGCTTAAGGCTAATCCTCAAATCCAATTCCATACAAAATGTTTCGGACAAATACTCAAAAAGTACGCCGTATTATAGTAATTTCTTCACACTATTCGTTTCGTCCATGTTTTGTAACCAAAATTAACCCTACTAACTTAAAAACACGTATAAAATCTAAATTAAAGTATGAAACCTTTCACTTTTTTTGTTGACGAAATCAAAAAACATGGACGAAACGAATAGTGTGAAGAAATTACTATAATACGGCGTACTTTTTGAGTATTTGTCCGAAACATTTTGGATGGAAATTTGCCTTGAGGATTCCCCTTAAATAAAGAACCAATAAAAAAAACTGCAATCTTTGATTTGTAAAGGTAGCTAAGGACTAGCATCATTATTGGCTTTTTACCATCTATTTAAAAGATGATTTAAGTGGCGTCAGTTTGTTGAACTGTTAGGCACTTTTTTGTGTGTGGCTAAAAAAGCTAGGACTAGCATCACGAGTAGTATAATCAACCTAAAGTTTTAGGCCTCATTTATTCCGTAGTTAAAAGCCAGAAAGAGCGTTCACAAGCTAATACAATAACTTAGTGATTTAGTTAACTTTCTTTAAATGTTTAAATAAGTAAAAGGGAAAAGAGCGACTGGCGTGGGCTATGTTTACAAAATAGAGTTTTAAAAACAAGATTGAAACAATGATGTTGACGCAACCAAAGACAAAACACGCCTATGTTTTTGTGCGTCGTTTTACTTGCAGAAACGTCTAGAAAGTTATATCACAATCTGCTAAATTTCAGTGGAAAAATTGAACACTTTAATAACACTATAAATATTCATAAAGATAGACTGTTTCTATCAATGAAACCATTCAAGGTTGATGTGATGCTCAGCGGTGACGAAATCGCAATTGTTAGTTGTAGGACACACCTCCAACAATAACTGTGTTTGTACATTGTATTTAGACTCTTAATTTAATTGATACCTATACACCAGCAATTTTTAATTACCAAAAAAATTTAATGGGCAATGCAGACGGGGTACTACGTTGTATGTGTGCAGTCAGAATTTTGAATTTCTACAAAATGACAGAGTGACAGCGACGCGAGTGCGGCGCCCGAGCCGAGCTGTGGCGAGATGGCTCGAGCTTGGTACCCGGGTTTGTCAAACGATGAATAAAACTTAAATTATTAACAATAAAGGATACCGCCTGATGCAAATCCATAGGAAAACGACTAACGGAAACAGTTATCCATATCTAATTTTAAAAATATTACAAAAAAAAATTCAAGTTTTTTTATCATATCTGTGTTCAGTAACGGCAACTGACCATGTGTATTTTTTATTTCTGGTGATTAAAAATTGACCGTGTATATTTCCATAAAAACTCATTGTCTAATTCTTACCTACTTCCTAAACTACACACAAAGGTCAAAATAAGTAGAGTCTCATTTATTTACTTTATATTAATTTATTGAATATTTTACTAATAACTTATTCATTTTTATAATCGCATATTGGGATCTTATTAATCTCAAAATTATCAGTGTCATAAAATAGGGTATAGAATCGATTTGGTGTACATACTAGGTTCGAATAGATTTCTCAGTCCAAAGTTCAATTTTCTGGCTAATACGATAGTACGATCAGCCAAGTACATTATTTATACGTATTTGAGCTGTATTTGAGTATGTATAAAGTCGGTTTCTTGATATTTGCCTTTATCTGCTCTAGGGCCTGGCATACCTACCGTTGAACCGGCCTTGTGGCTTGTTTGTTACGAAATCAATTCTATGTTTTAATCGGTTTTCTATTTTGAACAGCTGTGATCACAGTTTCTATTTAGTTCATATATCAGAACAGGACTTCACTTAGGCGAAGAACCAATAGATATAAAATGTTATCTAAGACTGCTAATAAATTTTATTATAGTAAAAGTTAATACTTATTTCCTCATTCGTTTGATTGATCACTATTTCTTACGAGTATTACTACTAACTTGATGTTTTCCAATTTATTAATCCTTCATGATAATGTCAAATGAGATAGTACATATTTTATGAGATGTTAATAGAATCGTCCAGAAGTCTTAAAATAGACGTAAATAAACATAGAAATATAGAGTTACACAAGGTTACACAATGGACGTAAATATCTAGCTGACATCAATGAAATGAATGCATACAAAGGTTTCTAGAAACTTGACATAGATAAAATTGCCGAGCAAGTAAACAATTTCGAAATTTACAAGTTTGCTAAGCATAAAAACAGCGGTTAGAGGCGTGGCAGTAAACGATGGCTTCATTGGCCCATTCGCTTGAATCAACGTGGCTGGACTGTTGATGTTGACGTCAGTATATTTTCCTCAATAGCGTTGGGATCCGAGAAACGTGTTTTAATATCTACTTTTACTACATGGTGTGTTGTTGACTTTTAGTTCCAGGGAAGGTTAATGCGTACTTATACTGCTATACATAGTATATCCATGTCGTTTCATATTTAATTCAACTTTCATAAGTAATCATAATTTTCACCAGGTATTTATTTTATACATTTTTAAATTATCATAAACTGGAAAATGTATCAGACCAGTGAATAAATTAACTATTATCATGTTGACCCGAGACAACCGAGACTGAGGTTACACGATAAGAAACTGCTAGTAAATGTCTGAGAATGTACTACGCGTATTGCGTGTTTGATCTTCCAGATGGGTCTAGCTAGTTCTCAAAATGAGCAAATGTACAAACAAAATGACAAAATTGTAGGTGAAGCACTACCAACCTTTGGCGACAAAGAAACTTACAGTAGGTACTTAAATACTCTTCAACAAAATAAAAATAAGCGATAATCGTCGATAACTGGTTATGAAAACGTTGACAAACTTGCAAAACCGAACAATGTTGGAAAGTAAATAAAAACTAACAAGACTATTCGTTTCTCGTCGGAAAATACCGCGGCACCAGATTTGGAATCAGTGAAATAAGTTCAGACATAATATAAGAAGACAATGTAATGGAAGTAATCATACGATGCCTCGATGTAAACAAGATAAAAGTCTCTGGGAGGACCGGTCCGACCAGTCTAGAAAGTTGAACGCTGTTCTGTGGCAACAGTTCCCGCTCATTCCTGATGATAACTGCACCTTTAGTTTTGATCTTCGGTTAGCTAAATGGGGATATATGATGTGTGTCAATAGTATTTTCTGGTTGACTTTCAATGATAATGCTGAAAAAAACTTTGAACCTCCGAAGTACTCGTATTCATTTACGAGATATCTTTTCGTTTCTACCATTGCTAATCGTACGAGTTGATAAGCGTAATCAGCTACTCTTGAGAATTAGCCGAAAGTTGATAGAGGTCTGTGGGTTTGAGCTGCTCAAACACCTGAGAAATGGTATGACATTATGTTTAGCAGTTCCCAAATCTCATCGTTAGTATTCAAGCTAGCACTCCCCTTAGGCAGTAGAGCATTTAATAAACTATTATGTTGTTTTAGGAGCGATGCGTTCCCGCCGTATCAGCCAGTTTGCGCCACTCCTGATCGCGCTGGTGGGCCTTCCCGCGAGGGGCAAAAGTCAGCTCGCTCATCGCCTGTCCAGGCACCTCAATTGGAATGGAGAGAGTACCAAAGGTATTATCATCACACTTATATTGCGCAGATGTACGCGATATTAATGTGGTCATAGGAAGTCTCTGAATGGAAAAGGCTCGTGACCGCTCGTCGTAGCATCTTATTGGGGTGGCCTTCGTCCAGCAATGGACGTCCAGAGGCTGACATGATGATAATGAATTCTGTAATTGCAAAGTCTGTGAAGATCGATGGATGTTGGTTGCTCAATGATGCCTTATCCAAATAAATATGTATAAGTAACTATGTAGTTGATTATTTGCGTCGCCGATGAACAAAAATCGTTACGCGCTACACATCTTGACAAACATACCCTCGAAATTTCAAGTCTTTGCGTCCGGTGGTATCGCCTGTGCGTTGTCTGTCAGTCAGTCAGTCAAGACTAAGCCTTTTTATAAATACTGATGATGTAAAGGTTTGTGAGAATGGATGGATCAATGGATGTTCGCTCCTCACTTGTAACTCGGTTTATTTTATGAGCTGGAAACGGACATATGGTTCTTTTTATCTTCTTTTAGTGGTAATTGGTCAGTTTAAATGCAAACAAGATGTTCTCTTGGTAAATGTCAAGCGACAACGACCATTCGACAGGTTTGAGTCCTCTATTTCTGTCGCCTAATTGCTGCCACAGGTACCTTGATCTTTTCAAGTCGTTAATACCTAATTTCAGCCAAATCGTTTCAGCGGTTTTGGCGTGGTCAAAGAACAAATATCCCTTTATCTGCCTCCATGCATCGCAAAAGTATCATTAGCGGCTTTTTGTCATCAAGTGTTGAATATAATTATCATGAAATTAGGAAATGGCGCGGAATAGGTTACATATGTAGGTAAATATTGAATTGCGTGATCAATTGATCATATCTCACCAACAACTAGCTCGCTGTTTATTTCCACGCCAGCCGTGACCCAGATGAAGAAGCGATCTTGAGCTCGTCTAATGTATAGCTAGCTATATACAATACATACTATATAACACAGATAGGGAAACAGCTTTATTTGTTCTCATGATAAGATCGCACACTCCATCATAATCTTATCTTTGTTCGGCCTAAAACTTGATAGCGATGACAATTTTCGTATAAAACAATCTTGAACATGACTCTATTGAGAAATTCACCTGTAAGTTATTGGGTAAAAAGATAGGCAAAATTCTAGAATCAGTTTTATCCAATCTATATCCTTTCAAATGTCCCTGAGAGCGGGTACACATTAGGCGTTTTCGAGGTTCTCAAAACGCGCGTTAGCAAAGCACGCGTTTCAAAACACCCAATGTGAACCCGCTCTGAATTATTATCAATTCCTTCTTCATCGTTCTGTGTATTATGTTTCAGTCATGGAAGTCATGCTAGTCTGATTTCACCATCACAAGAGCGCATTTCTCGTCTCGTCACTTGACCATTCCCGTCCATTCCAGTATTCGACTGCAGCGAGTACCGGCGTCGGCATATGGCTATGTACGGAAGCCATGATATCTTCCGAGCGGACAACCTGCAGGGCTCCGCGATCCGCCGGCAGAGTGCCCGCGAGGCCGTACAAGACGCCGTATTATGGCTCAAGGAAGGAAACGCCGTTGCTGTAAGTGACACAGTTACATTGATAGGAAAAGTAGAGTTCTAACAAACTTTCACACGGATAGACTCTACACTCCTGCATTAGGATACCCTGTGCTGTAGTTTACGGACACCACAGGACCTAAGCATTGTTCTTGTCACACAACTCTTCATTCCCGGCTTAGCACCAAACTCAAAGCACCAAACTTTGCAGGCAGGGTCATTACCAACTTAGCTATGGTTTTAGGTTGTCTGTTGTGATGGTGAAACCGACCCAATAAAATCTGCCATGAGTGGCTTAAAACGTCTATAATAGTAGCAACGCGAGACTGACTGAAAGCGCTTTGCCAAGAACGCAACGAAGCAGTTGTTATTATGTCCTGATATTTTTTCCTAAAGAGGTCGGCTCGAAGATGCAATAAACCTACTGCTTTATTTACTGTTATTTTGATTTAGCGACTTTGCATGTTGCGAATAAACATCAACAATTTATAGCACATAAATCAGACACTATCTGTTATAAGAAAATCAATATGTCATGTTGCCAATAAAAGCAAAAGTGCTATCTATAGGACTGAAATAAACAAGCTGTGAAATGGATTCACGCCTGATCAAGCAAAAGCAAACACGATTGCTTCAATGTGATTACGATAAGGCTTAGATCCTGTTCGGTCTGTTGACGTCGTTCAATGCATTCATTATCTACTGACCTTTCTCAGAAACCTCGCACAAACATGCTAGACGACCTATCAAAGGTTAAAAACATCTTACCTTTCAGATCTTCGATGGGACCAATATAACGAAAGAGCAACGTCGTGAACTCAGCGAGTACTGCGTTTCAGACATGGGCTTTAGGATCCTCTTCATTGAATGTGTCTGTGAAGACCAGACATTGTTGGAAAAGAACATTATTGAGATTCTGCATTATTCCGCTGACTACAAATCCATGAGCGAGGAAGAAGCAGTCGATGATCTCCGCAAGAAAATGGAACATTACATGAGGCAGTATGAACCCATAGACGCAGAGTTGGAAACTGTCAGCTTCGTCCGAGTGGAAGATATGGGAGAGACAGTTACAGCGCATAAAGTCTGCGGACAGAAGGAGTCAGGGATACTTGGCTACCTATCAGGCATGAGGAGCCTCCCGCAAACTATATACTTCACTCGGGTATGTCACTTTGAACTTTATTATCTTTGTATATGTTTTCTCCCGTTAGAGACGAGACATTCGCAAGTCTCAACACGTGGTTGTCTATGAATAAACAAGTGCATTAGCGAGTGAACAACAACTTTGCGGATACAATTACAAATAAGTTACGTAATGTTCTTAGAATTATTTCATTAGCAGCTATTTCAGTAGAGAACGTTGTTAGTGGCCTTAAATTAGAGATAATATAGTCTGTCATCATTACGAGGTCAATATTTGTTAGTGAGACAAATCTAAAACTTCCATGCGGAAATTGTTACAAATCGTTTCGTTATACTTCACTTACCACATATGTTTTGATGTAGGTATCTCAAAATAGTGTAGGTAAAGCAATTCAAAAGAGAATAAGTAAATAGGTACAAATTAGGTCCCAATATCATGTGCCAAATACTAAACGTGTCAACCTAATGCTGACTTGCACCAAACTTTCAAAGTTCCTAAGCAATTACTTTACTCGCTGGACAGTTCTTAGCGGTCAAAATCTGTACTGTTAAAAACTACCAAGCGAGTAAAATAATTCCTTAGGGATTTTGACAATTTGGTGCAAGTAGGCATTAGGACCTAATGCCTACTTGCACCAAACTGTCAAAGTCCCTAAGCAATTACTTTACTCGCTTAGGAACTTTGAAATTTTGGTGCAAGTCAGCATAAGTGATCCAAATGCATTCTCATTTAATTTCGAGGTTTATAGCCTTCCGAAAACATGAGTACTAACGACAAAGTCGTAATTGTACACCCACGTTTTTGGTTCGTGGAAAGTGTATTCCTCTCTTCTAAAAATACATTCATTACTTGGAATCACTTCAGGAAACATAATGTGGGTCTTGGGAGGTAAACAACATTCGGTTTTCTGAAAGTATACAGTGAAAATAACGACACGTGGACATTCTCAATACTCATTAACGATATATGTAAATGTAATGTAAATGTAATGTGTAAATTCGTATGTTTTTGTATTTCTGCGAAAATATGTAGAGAGTAATAGCAATAGGATATCAAAATGAGATGATAGTCCAAGTGTTGCACTTGTGTTTCTTTCTAGTTGAAACGCCCACTATTACACCGTTTGTTTACCGTATCTTTAATTCTCAAGTTTAGTCTTCATTCTTCTTTATCAAACAGCAAGGCTTGTAATGGATTAGATTACTTACTATCTTATCGCCCCCGTGTCTGGATTCTTCATAATCTCGTGGAAGTATTTTTTTATGACTGCTAACTTGAAGATTTTATCGCTTTCGAATCTTAAGGTTAATAATACTTAATCAAAGTTTTACAAAAACAACTACAACCGACTTCAATTGAACTGTTTTAATGACCGTAAACCCCACTGAATAGTCACAGGGAAGCAAAATACGCTGTCGTTCACTTAGATGACGTAATTTTTTCAGTTATATTGATTTCATAACCTAAGTAGTGAACCGTTTTCATTAAATTTCTATAGAAGCAATCTGGAAGTATAACCTTTCAAATAACAAAATAATTCAAATCGGTTTATAAACAACAAAGTTCTAAGGTAACAAACATTAAGAAGAACCTCCTCCATTTTTGAAGTCGTTTAAAAAAAGCACTAAAACATTGGAAACTAACAATACTTTTTGTTCCTTCCTCAGCATGGAGAGAGTGAATACAACGTCTTAGGTCGCATCGGAGGAGACGCGTCTCTCTCGCCCCGAGGTCAGCTCTACGGCAAAGCGTTGTCAGACCACATCAATGCGTTGGCAGTACGCGAGCCGAATACCTTCACCGTGTGGACTTCGGAACTCAGGCGCACCAAGCAGACGGCTGCTGAGATCAGAGCACCGAAGAGAGCTCTCAGAGCGCTCAATGAGCTCGATGCTGTAAGTGCCTTAATTTTTAACAATAGGTCTCTTCCATAGGCCAGCACGGCTCAATCAAAGCTATCACGAGAGTTGTAGAAACGCGTTATGAGCAAGTATGCTGTAAGTGCCTTTGAGCCTTTTTTTAATATTTTTTTTCCTGAGGCCAGCTGTATATCATGGCTCTATCATAGCTAACAAGACAGTTGTATAAGCGCTCAATAAGCTCGATGCTGTAAGTGTCTTTGAAACTTTTTTAACAATAGGTACTTTTATCTAAATTTTTCTGAGGCCAGCTCTATGGCATGGCTCTAATAAAGCTATCACGAGAGTTGTAGAAGCGCGTAATAAGCACGATGCTGTAAGTGTCTTTAAAACTGTTTTATCAATAGGTAGTTTTATGTACCTTTTTCTGAGGCCAGCACTATGGGATGGCTCTATCAAAGCTATCACGAGAGTTGTAGAAGCGCGTAATAAGCACGATGCTGTAAGTGTCTTTAAAACTGTTTTATCAATAGGTAGTTTTATGTACCTTTTTCTGAGGCCAGCACTATGGGATGGCTCTATCAAAGCTATCACGAGAGTTGTAGAAGCGCGTAATAAGCACGATGCTGTAAGTGCCTTTGAAACTTTTTAACAATAGGTAATTTTCTACATTATTTTATTTCGGAAACCTAATACAGGATGTTGAAATTTTGCATGAGGTTGCATATTTTTCAGCATAAAGATGGTAATCTCTAGTTCTCGTACTTATCCTAAATCTTGAGTTTGCTTGTCAGATTAGATTTTTAACTTTGTTTATTTATCTTAAGCACATATCAAAAATATTTTTTTGTCAGATTAAGACTTGTTTTTGTTGTTTCATTTCCTGGTAAAAAATGCTGCGCCATTTCTGACGATAAGAGGAATAACAGCTTTACTTATCTACCCATTCACTAAAACGATAACGTAATTAATCAATTTATTATCAAATTTACTTAGAAATAACGTTTTTATTTTAGCATTTTGAAAGCTGCAATAAAAGCTACAAAATATGTTTGTACAATAAGTATTTACAAACATATTTTATAAACGTAACATTCACGCTTTATAACAAAATGGCGTGATGTCTGATTGATAACAATAAATTGGCATCAAAAAGGCACGTAAATATTAATAGACATGTAGATATTATAGAAAATTAAAGATAATTTTGTTTTTGTTATCGATATCGTTATTATTACAGGTGAAGTTGTTGAAAAGATTAGTTGACTCAGACCGTTGCGTATATTTATTCATTTATTATTACTTTTATTATTAATTTATTACTATTTATCAATTCTGAGCCTAGGCATAGGTACCTACTTAGAAAACTGAATGGAAAATCCGTTTTTTCTATTCTACCTATTTATTTTTAGTACTCGTACAAAATAATATATTTTTTAGGTCCTACCTAACAATAATACTGTTTCAAAATTTCATAGTATTTACATTACTTATATAGTAATACGGTACCTACCGAACAATAAAAACAATATGTTTTTGTTAGATTTTTCAAGAATCTTTATGCAAATAAAAGGACTGCGTTGATGTCTTTTGTATTGGGCCCCACGATTTCTACGAAAGTGCTACGAAAAGTCTACAAAAATTAAGGATTTTATTTCACTTTATTTGCGTTGCGAATTCACATTTATTTTTTATAATTATATATACGCTTTAACATAATTAGCTACAATAGCTTAGCTTATCTTGTTTTGTAGCTGTATGACAGTCCTGTAGTCAGGACATAGATATTATTGATCTATCTGGTTCCATTTGAAAGATTTATCTACAACGGAAATAAAACTGAAAATCACGATGTAACTCCACGATGAAAATTCACAATTCATTTGCCAATTAAATTGTTCCAACATTCTAATTTTATTTTCTACGATAGACATGAGTCAGTCGTATCGCCTGATTTTATTTGACATTGGTTTTGCGAAACTAAAATACTCCAATGGCCATTCACACTGAAAATGTTTAAAAACTTACGTAAACACGTGGTAAGACATGAGTTGAGATTGAAGCACGAATAAATTACTTCGTCCTTATTGATCTCTGTATAATTTATTTGTTTGGAATTAACAGAAAAAAATGATACTGATTCATGATCCGGTAGTGTGATTTATCACAGTTATAATTTTCAAAACCATGACCAAACCAGAACTTTTTTAAGTCTAGCTAAACGATCTCTATTATGAACTGCATAACAAAACAACCTACGTTACAAACTATGTATTGTAATAGACACCATTATTGTTTTACTAGCGACTGATGTATATGATACGACTCATCACGACTGGTAGTACTATCTAGGTACTCTTGTTCAAACGTAACCGATTATGAAACACTGATAGTGGGTGTCAACAAATTAATACTATAGTGACTACTATCTTATTCGACGAATTCGAGCAAAATATTTACCCAACTCAAGAAGGAATAAATACCAACCAAAATTTAGTTCCAACTTATAAATGATAAGATATACTTAGTAAATTGGTTATTCATTTGACGTGGAGGTTAGCTGCAAAATAATATTCTGCCTTCTCGTGTATGTAATCTTAGTCAGTACCTTTTTGTATTTGCGCGATCTTCGCGCTTACAAAGCCTAATAAAGCGCTATTCATGTAATGTTTTGCATTGCATCGATAAAATCGCGTGTCAGCAGAATCTTGCGACAGTTACACTCACTCTTGTTGCGCGAAGACACAAAATAAAAGTCCTTGTATACAAAAGACTCCGTTTTCTAATACCATAATTCTTTTGCAAAAAAAAAACATCACTATAGCATTTAAAATCTTTCCAGGGCATCTGCGAGGGGTTGACTTACGAGGAAATGCAAGAGCGCTTCCCGCAAGAGTTCGCGTGGCGTGATCAGGACAAATTGCGGTACCGGTACCCCTGGGGCGAGTCGTACATAGATATTATGACTCGCCTGCGCCCCGTGCTGTCGGCGTTGGAGGACGAACACAACGTGGTCGTGGTCGGACATCAGGCGGTGCTGAGATGCATGCTGGGCTACTTCTTGGACGCTAAGCTTGGTAAGTACTAACTCGTTTTTAAACTAAAACCTACGAGGGTGTTTTTTGTTTGCACTAGCCCTCAGATCTCTCTCAGGTATTTCCAATCATGCGTGGTCTGGTAAGTTAACCTCAAACCATACAACTTTGGATAAGCTACGTTATTCTAAAGAGTGTTAAACTATGGTACTTACTCGTACATCATATTTTACGAAGATAGCTTTAATTTCTTGTTTACTTACTGGGAGAGTCGTGCGTGTATACCAGTCTCTTGCCGATTCCTTTTTGCCAGGATTATCTATAGGGCAAAAATAAAACCTTGGTATACCTAGGCTAGGGTATAAGTGGTGGAACAAAGGATGTGGTTGAGGTTTTATGTATGTATTTATATGGTCAGACTACTAATAGTATCTACGATAAAAACCATACTCCCTTATTTTCCCAGTCTCCCTAAGTTTATACCTACTACCTATTACTTATCAGTGGTTGTAACAGTGTTCTCTACTTTTCCAGACGAGCTGCCATACATGAACATTCCGCTCCATACAGTCGTCAAGCTAACGTCATACGGTTACAAATACAAGGTGGAGATGATCAAGATGGACGTCGAATGCGTTGACACACATCGCAAGCAGCCAGTGGTAAGTTCAGAACAACTAGAAATAAGGAAAGGAGAAAAAACTATCTATTTATTTGTGAATCACAATACACTGCACGCTGGACAAATACAAAAAAAAAACATTAGTAGGTAAACATTTAGATTAATAAATTATTCGTAACATTTCTTAGTATAACAATATTCTAATAATTTATTAATGTGAATGTTTACCTACTAATGTTTTTTTTTTGTATTCCGTCTTTATATTCCGTAAACGTCCGTTGATATCGGACGATATCAACGGATTCGTTTCAAAATCTCGGCGTTGATCGATGATTATTAATAAAACTATTTTCAAAAATTTACATAAGTAAAAAGACTCCGAAAGTGCCTGGTAGAGCTCGGTTATAAACTTTACAGAAATGCATGAAATCAGATGGAACAATCCGGGTTCGATTCCTGGCGAACATTTGATGAATATAAATAATTGTTCTCGGGTCTTCAATTTTGTCATGTTAATAGACATCATCATAGAGTATCTTACTAATTCATTTGTATTTTTTTAAACCGTGTGTTTAAAAGGTAACGGTTTTCAAACACGTAGAATTTTAAAGTTTTCACGGTGACATATCCAATCCATGCCAACTGTACACAAGGATTCCCACAGGTGTGAGTTTTTTGGTGTTTAATTTGTTTATTTAAATATATTTTCCTTGTTACAGAACTGCTCCATAAACAGAACAGCGATCGATGCGCTGGTGACCGTTCCATCTCACTACGACACTCTCCCATCAAACTTATGGCAGAACACAAGCGAAACACAACTTTAGGCTTCACACCCAGGGCCCTAGTGGCCTCGGCAAACCACACCAGCATTATATGCACAGGATCCAAGGATCTGATGATCCACGGTTGTGAAAAGCCATGGGTTTTTACCACGCCATGTAAGGTCATCTAACGACCGCTGGAAGAAGCTATTTTAACTTCATCCGTTAGTTTTTCAATGACACTGTTTATAGCACAGAAATAGTTGGTAATGTTTCGTGAAAGAGAATGGACACAGCACACAGATACCACACGTTTTTAATTACAATAAAAACTTAAATGGCCACTGCAGAATTGAAGAGGTTAATACGTTATAGCTGAGCAGTCAGAATTATTGGTGACTGTGGTGACTACAGAATTATTGAGTGACAGCGGGGCGAGTACGGCGCCCGAGCCGAGCTGCAACGAGCTGGCTCGAGCTGCTACCCGAGTTTGTCAAAAGATGAATGCAATTTATGTAATTATCAATGATACGTACCGACTAACGCAAGGCAATCGAAAAGCGATTAACGGTAACAGGTATGTCCAATTTTTATGATATTTATTTTGAAAGAAATCTGACTTCATTTTTAAAGTAATTTTGCCATATCTGTGTTCAGTAACGGGACCTGATTATGTATGCTTATTGTTTTTTCTGGTAATTAAAAACTTGTGGTGTTTACTTATTTGGCGAAGTTGCCTATGTTTTGTGTTTCGGTAAAGAATAATGGTTTTTGTGATATAGTAAGTTTCATAGTTGAAGAGTGCAGAAGTTTTCCGAATCGTACCTATCTTGGAAAAGCGACTGCAGAATTTTCCGTGCTCTGTTGAATTTGTAATAAAAAAAAATGTGTGATGTATTGTGCACTCCAACAATAAAAGACTGAGAGGTATTCTTGCCTATCCATCAATGTCTATTCAAAGTCCATCAGAATCATAATATTATTGTGATCGTTATAGTCTAGTACCTAAGACTTGGGATAACTCTTATATTGCGTTAGTCAAGCATGAATAATCATATAAGTTAAGTTTATAATCATGTTCAATAAATCAGTTTTTAATTAATTTCTTAGATCCTATAGGTAAATAAAACTAGACTTTATCTTGATAAAATCTAAGTATATTATAAGTTTTTGTTTTCATAAGCCGGGATTAGTAAAGCAATTTACGAAGGCTTAAAAATGCTATTAATATAAGAACTTATTTTCAATGTGACGGTTTATACTTTATCTATAGCTATTATGTTTAATGAAATGTACTTAGTAAGGGACGATGGTTAGATTTGTAAGGTCTTCACGAGTCTCTTTGGACGAATTATGTTTTTACCTTTATGAAATTTTATTTTTAATTTAGACTAAGTAAAACAGTCAATTAATGGCTAACGTAATAAACCAGCAAGATCTGTTTGTAGCGTGATATGACAAAAGTAGTGTCTATGCATGAATTTTATAATAAATAGAATTAATGATTATATTAAAATGGTTTTATTTACAACGACTTGAAATCATACTGTCCAATGGTCAATGGCCATAAACGAGTAGGTACTAGGTACCTTATAAAGATCAAATATCAAATAAAAGAGATTATGTATATCAATGATTTTTCCGGTACGAATTGCTTGATTCTAAAAGGGTACGAAGTATGTTACTCTTGATTCGAGATGTAGAACGTAAGCAATTTATCGTAACCTACTTTATTACTAAATGTTTTATTAAATTAATTATTTTTAGTCAGCCGCCAAATATAACTTTTATTCTCTAGTACTAGTCTTCTAGTTACTTATTTACCGAGTAATAAAACAGCCTCACTGACCCATCAAATTTGGACGCCCTGTATATTATCGTGCATTGTTCCTTTAGAAAAAATAACTTTAATGATAACTTGAAAAGATCAATGCGAAGTTAATAAATAGAAAGTATAAGTAAGTACCTATATTATTAACAGCGAGTAGGTACAATACACACAAACTATCTGTCTGGAGGTCGCAATCTATATCATATGCAGATTACCATCTATTGAGCAACTCAAGGCAATTTTAATGTTACCTACCTAGTGTCTTTTAACCTTTGAATTACTTTGAGTAGGTAACGTATAATTTACTAGCAATAGCCCGCTGCTTTGCTTATGAGGAAGTGGGTCTAAGTTTATCCAGTTTATAAACTATACCCATACCGAATTTTAGCTAAAACGGTTCTGAAGTTATGGCGTAATTAAGTAAAAACGAGTTCTCCGTCCCAAAATCAGCCGCTAGAAACAAGAAGGCCATTTGCAAACGAAGTTGCGGGAATAAGCCTTGCTATAATTGCTGTGAAAACTGCTAAAACACCGCCCCCCGCAGCAGTTATTCGCATATCACTTTTTTACCTACAAAACGAGTAGGTATGTGCTTAGGTAATCCCAAATAATGTAATAATTTATGCAGGTATAGGTACCTCCTTCTTCTGCTAAGATTCAACATACATGACCTTTAGTTTTAACAAATAAAAAGTACCTACCTAAGTGTTGTAGCTTACCTATCTACAACTATTTTATTTATAGATCAAATATTTATTTAACTACAATAAATAGGTACATATTAAAAAACAAAATACATATTAAACTACAACTATTAGTAGGTACTTGTCAGTACATTTACCTGCCGAAAAGTTGGATCTGTTTATTTAAGATTAGCATTTATTATAATTATCCAGGGTAAATATTATTTTTAGAAAAATGAGGAAGCAGAAGACAAGTACCTACATACATACTCGTATCTACCTCTATTTATCTACCTACTCTAATTCTATTTTATGGTAGATCGCCCGTCTAGTTTATTAGATACAATTACTCACATATTTTTATGTCTAAGTATGTAGAGATAAAACACGTTTGCAAAACATTAGGCTTTGTTAAAAGAAACATAATGAGAAAGGAATATTTTGTAAATGATAATTAACATGACATCATCAACTCCAAATTCTCAAGTACTGTGGTCTTTAGGTTCTTAGTAAGCTCCATGAAAGTCCTAGCTAAATGTAAGTACTAAAGTAGGTACTCACTGACTCTCCAAGTTCTGATAATTTCAACCTAAATATTTTGCCTGATTTTATAGAATACAACGGACCCAGGGATTTATTTAGAGACATTGAAGCTCATGAGAAGAATAGATCCATCAAAGTATCAGAAAAACAGTCACGGTCCTTTTACACCACAAATTTTTAATTAGATATATGGGTACATTGTATCTGTGCAATCACAATTTTGGATTTATACAAAATGACTGAGTGAAAATGGGGCGAGTGCGGTGCCCTAGCCGAGCTTTTGCTAGCTGGCTCGAGCTAGGTGCCCAAACGATGGATAAAACTTAAATTATTTATCAATGATGGGTACCGCCTGACGCAAATCCGTAAGTAAACCGGCTCGTACGGTAACAGTTATACAATTTTTATCAAATTTATTTACTTATTTTTTTCGAGTTTGATCTTTTTTGTTTCTGATTCTGATCTTTTTCTGATGATTAAAAATTGGCGGAGAATATCATATACAGCACATATATCCCATTTTAAGAAGTTATATAGTTTAGTTTTTCGCCGACTTTCGCGATTTTCACACATAGTTATCAGATTGTAACGGGTATTTATTATTCCATGGGGAATAGATGAGTCTATTTAAGGCCATTAATCACACAGGGGATCACTTGTTCAGGGGCGTAAGTGTACAGGCGTTTAGGTATCTATTAAGTATGTGTATATATACCATAATATAGACCGATGATGTAAGGTGGTGGTGGGTTAGGTATGCCATGTGTCGATGATCGATAGGTTTCGCACTCGGAAACGAGAGAACGGCTCTATAGGCGACCGTGACTTACTTCATTGACTGTCTGTACACTACTCCACGCCACAGTGTATGGAAAATATCTGGTCAACTACATACTTACAAGTATTCGTTTAGCCTGCATGAACAGGGTGGCGCAAAAGGTCAGATAAATATACATACACTCGAAAAACATAACCCTCCTTCTTCGCAATTAGGCAAAAACTGGCCTTGTTGTTCATGAATAACCCAAGTATTACCATAAACATGAATTTGAAATGTAGAGTTGGTATGTAAAAAGCACCGTTGTCGAAATATGTAAGTAGGTGCGTGCTGAAAGATTTTTGCGAATTCGCAACACAGATGAATAATTGTGCTAACCTGGTATGGCAGGTAAGTATACGAAGGATCGACCGATCGATCGATCTACATCCTAATAATATTTTTAGAAACAAGGTAGAATGAGTTTAGTTTGTAAGTGCATTTATATAACTATGTAAAATATTAAAGAGTCTAACATTTTTGGTCCGATATGTCGGTATCTGGACATTTGCGCAAAAGACACTTGCACTATCCCATTTGCGCGAAAAGATACTTGCACGACAAGCCATTTGCACCAATGTCCCAGTCGCAAATCTAAAGATTTACTTATGTGAAGTCTTATGAGCTATTTTTAAACAAGCCACTTGTGTGCTATCTAGATTTATGCAAGCTCTTTCTTCACAGCTGTGGCTAAAGCCTGAGGCCTGAGCCTGCGTGCGACCCGGCGACCCCGAGCGCGCATTGTCATACAAAACCCGCAATCGTCAGCGTACACACGTGCTACACAGATACTAAACGCGTACCTGAGATAAGTCTATTTTTGAATCGGTTTATTCAAACAAAATGAACTCAGTCCTTCGAGTGGTCGTGGTTTGAAGAGTGGGTTTTATTAAAAAAGTGAGTATTTTTATTTTGATTTGTATTGTGCTAGTCATCAACTAAAGTGTTTTGAAAATAATTCAGTTAAGTTCTTAGATACTTTGATTGTAAACTGTTTTACGAGAATATAAAAAAAATCTTACAATTATAACTAGTACAGATAAACAGAACCAACTACTCCTTGGCATTTGTTGGAGTACCTTCTTAGCAATTCTTTGAGTTTGATAAGAATGTGGTGATGGAAAATACTTGTTACTAAAGTGAATTATCCTGCAATTTTAAAACATTTAAATATTGACAGGAACTCTACGTTTAATATTTTAAAATATAAAATTACTTTTGATTTTTTAAATAGTTAGTACGAATATGTTTGAGTTCTGGCTAAACTTGTTGTGTTGGTTGAATAACTTTTAAACGTAGGTAGTTATAAATATTAACTACCAAGGTACTTTACACACTTAGCAGACTCTGTAGTAAAAAACTAAAAATAAATATTCCAGTCTCAAGATGATATCATTAGGCAAACAATTCAATGACGTTACACTTAGTTAGGTCAATAGGAAACACGTTTTTGGCACAAAAACTTACAAAAAATATTTAGTTGTTGGCTAATCGAGAAGTTTTTGGTTTTACACACTGTTTTCATTAGAATAACGGAAAGTTTCAGATCATAGCCTATAGCAATTTAATTTAAGTTATAAGTAATAGGAAAGCCCCTTCCTGCATAACCGGTACCATAGTAGTTTTTTCGTAGACTTTCGCAATTAGCACACAAAAACGAGGTGAGCGCGATAAACACCCGGTACATAGTAGGTTTAATTAGTTAGGTGCATATTTGAAGAATACTATTTTGACGTGACTACGTCTAATACTCGTAAATCGATGAACGCCGGCACGAAGACGTTAACGTCATTGGTAACGCTGTCATTGTCCGGTAACACTCATTGTCCGGTAACGCTGCCATTGTCCGGTAACGCTGCCATTGTCCGGTAACGCTCATTGTCTGGTAACGCTGGTAGTCACGTTATACTATCGTCCGTAAACCAACTTTACAGACAACTAATTTTTTAATAGCCTTTCTATGTACCTACATTATGTATGTTAATTGTTCGATTGAGTGTTCATAAGGGTGCTTCTAGCCACTTCTACTTACTTTACTATAATGAGATATCAATTTAATAATGTAGAAATTTCTATAGTTAGCCAAATGAAAAAAAACAAACTAAACATTACGAAGTCGAAACTCACATGTATTTGCAAATGCTTTTTTTCATCGCAAATGCTTTTGGTTTACTTCAAAGACTTTATAATGTACGTTAGCTGAAGATAAAGGTGAAATTAAAAAATCAGACGTATTACCATTTATTATGAATAGAGTTGTACTCACCTGCCCTAATGATGTTGAAATAGTTTATTTATTAAGTGTAGATTGTACCAGTGATCATTAACTCAGCACATGACATGGTCCACTCTCGTATTTTTTAATTATCTATAGGGTAGTTCTTGTTCGCCTTGGCCACGGCACGATCCCGTTATTAATTGGTTTTATATGATACAAGCAATATTTTTAATGATCAATTAATTTTATATGAAATAAAAATATAAAGGTCTTTATCAATGTATTTTTTATCAAAAAGTCTCCTTAATCGACACCCCTGAATTCTGTGCCACAGGTGACAAAGGGCCTGGCTCATTCTTCGCGCAAATATTGGACACGGAAATGCAATTCTGACACCATGCCGTGTGAAGAAAATTTTGAGTTTTTTATTATTTTCTATTAGGATAGTTTTTGTGTAGGCAAGGCAAAGATGTAAGGCAAGAAAATTTACATTTGGGACATCCTATAAACTTTTTGATTTGTTACCTACTTGCTTCTCAGCGTCTCAGACTGCATATTTCTTAGAAAACTGTCCGCATTGAAATTAAAACTAAGCTTAGTTTTCTTTTCAAAATAATTATTTTTAAGAAACTTTTAAATTCAAAATGTAATTCATTTCTAGTCGAGGAAGAATTTCTATTGTATTCTTTTGGTAGTATGATATCACGCCTAGATACCTATGACCAAAGGAGCTACACAGGGCAATTGAATCATTAATTCGGTGCAGCACTGCATGTGCATATAGCGCTCAACCACTTATAAAAAAATTGTCGCGGCAGCTTAGTTTTTTCACTCGCTACAATCTGGAACTCAGTAATGCTTACGCATTACTTAGCGGTAGGATAGGTACCTACAGCATTAGCTGTGTTCCAGCGGAGCGGACAACTTCCTTACGTTTCTTACGTTGAAAATAAACCTGTAATAATGTTGTTCAAATAACCCAATAGATGGCGTAACGTGTCATTTTCAGGAACTCCTAAAATGAAAAGTCTATTTAACATTATGTATCGCATATTGTAAAATTTGTATGATTTCAGAGATGAACGAGCAGGATTTGGCCGTAGCGAGGGCGCTGGCAGCGGAGTCCCGGGAGAGCTCTCCCGGGGGCTCGCCGGGACCTCTTCGAAAGACTCTACTGACCAAAGTCGCTGACAGGCTCAACACATTCAGGTAATATATTTATTACTACCTTAGATAAGGTATGCCTCGTATTAGAATACTTTTAGAATAGGTATCTGTATCTATACCAAAGTGTTAGAACCGTTAAAAAAAACGTAAGCGTTACACTTGTGAATATTAAACTGAATTAGTAGGGTAAGAAGTGTCTACTATCTCTTGCTCAATCTATAATCATATTTTTTTTACTTATTGACCTAGTCTGTAGAGTTAAAATAGCTAAAAGTTGCTGTACCCAACAGGATATATTTACCTAGCCCTTAAGCTTATCCCCTCGAGAGATTAGGTGTGTATGTACATAATTTGCAATAAATAAATTACTGAAAAATAAATTACTAAATTATATTACTCTAACTCGGTGCTTTACACATTTGTCTCTACTCATGTGACTCTACTTCTCGGTGACTAATAACCTCAACTGTTTCATTTCTGCCAATCACCAATAGATGGCAGTAAAATAAACAAACCTTTCGTCGCGGTTGTCACTGTCATCGATCACATAAGATGTCATTTGAATTTGACAGGTTATTGTTTTCTTTTTCAAACATAACCTACAAAATAGGCAGTAATTAATTCGAAAGTTTGAGATATATTTAATGAAAATACGCCGAAATTAATTTACAATTCTATCGTGGAGAGAAGTTACAATAGTGATGCTTCTGTTATGATTTGTTGAGGTACTTGAAAGATCTTAAAGATGGATCCAAATAAATGTAAACAAGCAACTTCGAGCAAAGAGGACGACGAAGATGATATCGAAAGGTATGGAACTAAAGCTACTCAAATAACATAAATCAACGACATATTAACGTTTGGCCCTTGGAGGGGTCCCCTGCAGGATATCGTCTAGATGGGTTGGGTACCAACACAGTGCCAGTTAGTTTACCACAAAGCAGTTATGTATAAGCATTCTGGTTTAATGGGTAATATCCCCTGCAGGATTCCGTCTAGATGGGTACCTACCATAAAAACGGTGCCAGTTATTTTACCACAAAGCAGTAATGTGTAAGCATTACTGTGTTCCGGTTCAAAGGGCGCTGTAGCTAATGAAATAACTAAACTTTCATTCTGACCTTCCTGTGTAGCACTGTTCTGATCATGGGCAGGCATGATTCCGAACCATTGAGAGTGCACTTAGCACGTCTCTTGTTTACATAACTGCATGATATCAACTACAAGCTGAAGTTGCAACATCATTTGCCTTGCAGTATTAAAAGTTCTCCCTGTAGTATGTGCTTACACTTCTCGACAAACATACCCTTATGTGTCTTCCAATGTTCTGTCTAAATGGGTCCATAAGTTTTTTTTTACTAGGAATGATCTCCTAGGATATTTGTATGCAAGAGCACTTATGTCTTAGGCCAAATTTACATCAACTACAGCACTTATCAACATTCCATGCAGCACTGCTAATAGCACTTATTTACCTTGAATTTACAAAGGACTTACCAAAGTTAATATGCAAACAAAGAAGTTCACTTAAGTAAGAACTTATTTAATCACTTGGGAAATTAGTGAGAAATTACTGGGCATTCTGCTTGTACAGCAGTGTTGCAGTGGCCGTTCTGAATCAAAACCCTGTGTAGCACTGTTTTGGCCATAGGTAGACATGATCTCTTACCATCAGGAGAGCGCTTAGCTTGTCTCACAACTTCTTTATGTAAAAAGAAAAAAAACATTTTGTTAATATGTGTGGTCTCAACTTCTCCAGAGTTCTACCTAAACCTGGTGCATACTGGTTGTCTGGAAGAGATCGCTTAATAGCGATAAGACCGCCCATTGTACTAAATATTTTGTAATGTTTCCTTCTCTTTGTCATTGTCTTATGGTGTACAATAAAGCATTTTCATTCATTCATTCATTCATTCATTAAGGACATTTGTGTACCATGTGATTATAATTGATGTATGTATATTTGTTTATTAATTTTATTACTCCTATATTAAAATTCGAACTTTTATTTTGCTAAAGGAAAAAAGGGGGCTCATTAAGGCACCCTGAGTTGCTCTGAGAAAATAATGTACAGCTGTGTAAGAGAATAGACTTTTGTGTACTGTAAAATCTCCAGAAAAAAATATCGTCTAATTTTCGGCAATGACTCATATGCCATGACAGAGAATAAGGATTGTACCAGTTTAGGTACAATGACGCCTGACCTACACACGAATTGGTAACATACCAACACGGGCGTCGTAAATCTATATTGCTCTAATGGGTTTATTGTGTCCAAATAAATGATGAAGTTCCGATAAAACGCGACTAATAGGTAGCTATCGATATAAAAACAATTTGTTCCACACAGAACAAAGTTCTATTCTTATCTAAAACCGAAAAGCGGAAAACTTCTATTCAAATTTCCTATATACCAATCTACATAATTGTGTCTTACCTAGGCTATGAATGTATGCTATGCATAAAAAAATGACATTCATAGCGATTACGGTGGAGAAATGAACTTCAAAGTCTGACTCTACCATTAATAATCCGAAACAATGTGAAATAACTAGCCGAGATGAAAGTCAATTAAGTATTCAAAAAGTTCACTTTCAGCACCTGAATACGGAACATAAACAGCCAAGTTGAACAGACACTTTCATTAGCGAAATGAACGGCTTTCAGTGGTTGTTGGCCTCTTTACCACTAAGCCGTAAATAGCGACGAAAGGAAGTTTGCGCTCGAGGGGATAAGATCATACAAGGTGAAAGTGAAATTGCTCAGGATGTAAACTTTCGGCATTGTAGAATTATTTGGTCTGCTGCTTGCAAATCAGCGTCTAGAAATCGCTAAGCAAAATACCTACTATAAAATCTACGATAGTAGAGATAATAAAAAACAATAATTTAGATATGTATTAATACGCACATATTTATCAATGTTCATTGTGATAAAAAACATGCATGTTTACAATGACAGGCTATCGTTTAATCATAGCATGCGACGCGCATACTGTCCACCATTCCACCCAATAAATCGACCACTTATGACCTAGAGATATTGAAATCGAACTTAAGAGAAATTGTAGATTTGTTTCTAAACAATGAGGTCTAGAATTTTCGAGAGAATCTCAGTAACTGGCCTACATTTTGTATTATTGTGACCACGGCTGTTGCAATACAGTCAAAACGTCGGGACACAAAAACAAGGTGAGCGCGATAAATACCCGTTACAATCAAATAACTATGTCATAAGGCACTTTAGCAGTTTTAGCCCTTTTGACCCTGTTTACAGGTTGAGGTAGACAGTCACTAGACAGGAGTGGCTAGTGGCTCGCTCGCTTGTTTGAACATTAGGCGAGCTCGTGCGACAAACGGTGGGACCTAGTTTGCAGGCAGTCGGTCGGTGGTGTAGGTGCGGTGCCTGTGGAAGGTTTGGGGCTATCTTTCGTAGAGTAGAGTAACCAAAGCGAGCGACAGTCGGCCGGCCGCCCCTCGCGCGTTCTCACGTATTCAGTTGCGGCAAGCGGCCGCGTGATCGTTTCGCGCGATACCAAGTTTCCTGCACACTTCAATAATTCAGTTCCCCAGCCTCACCTCACCTTGCAATATTAAACGAGCTTCATACCGAAATTTTGCAACATTTCGCCTGCGGAATCAGAAGGTTGCCGCGCCAAAACATCGGGTTGCAAAATTTGAGTAAACGTCTTAATCTTGCGAAATACGTATTAGTTATGTGCTAAATCGAAATAGAGAAAAGACAAATGTTATCGATGGATAACTTGTGGTGCGGGTCGGAGAGTGAGCTGTCGACGCTGAGGCCGTGCAAGGTTGCGGCTGAGCGGCCCGAATACCGGCTGACGAGGAGGAAACCCTCCAAGAGCCTGATCCCACAGGCTCTCCTGCACCCGCAGCTGGATCCCCAGCCCAGAACACACAGAAGACGAAGGTCCGGTACATGGCCGTAAGTGATACTGCAGTATCACATTCTTTCTAACAATTGCTTGCTTTCTTAACTAACTTGGCTGGGAAATATGATAAGATGTTCGTTCATAGAGGTCAGGGATGGACTTATTCATTCAAATAACAGATAAAAATGTAACTTATAACAAATATTGTCAAACAGTTACATAAAAATGCTATAAATTCTTTAAGTCCGTCGATTTATTTGTTTATTAGCTAATTGCGAGTAGGCGAACGCCGTTAACGTTCTCGACTCGTGACATGATTAGGTTCTCGTTAGACTTGTTGAACATGTTCAAATGCAATAATGAACATGATCAAATTTAATAATGACAACTTAATGGATACGTTACCTGCTTGATAAACATAGGTGAAGGCAATTTTGTGCAGTTCAATATAAATTTGTACGGTTGCCCTCGGTTTCCTCTTGCGTAAATCCTGTTTACAATTTCTCGTAAATTATAATAACGCCTGTCCAGGCAACGAATGCAATATTTTTTACAGGGTTTTTTGAATATATCTGTTCGCTTATTGTATTCTTATCTTCATATCACAATGTATAAAAGTATTAAAATATCAATGTTCTAGTTATTACCATTCGTCGTGAGCACTTATGAAAAAAACCCATGATTTTTGTTGAAGGGCGCGGATTTACACGCTCTTAAAAATCATGTTAATATAAGGGTTTTTGTTCGACACAAAAATAACTATCTTATAACATAACTTAATAGATAAATATAATGTTTGTATTCCTTTAAATATAAAATATAAAGATAAAAAAAAAACAAATTAATGTAGTCTAGGCACGGAATCCAGAGAGTCTATAGGATCCGTCACTTAGGTTTTGTAAAAAGATTCTGAGCTTGCTTCCGTCGAAATACTAAGGCTTGAACACCCTGTACCTTAATATTTGTACACAACTTGTCCCTATTTGCTATTAGCGCGCACCCTTTTCGCAGATTGGTGTAAACCAATGAGTATGTAGGGCATCCAAGGATGCATAGCAATGGTTTCTACCAGGCCTCACTGCATTGGCGAAGCGTCGACCTAGATGCGCCACGATGCGATGTAGAACCTTCGACAAGCTTGTTACTTGGCCTTATAAAATATACCTGTAGTCGATATATAGAGCCTCTTCAACCAAAACAAAGAGATACTCATCTCACGATCTTATATCAAACTCATAACACCTTACTAAACCTACAACAAGATTTTTGTTTATTGAAGTCTCGATTTCAACCTTTCTTTTACTAAAAATTACGACAAGTCTATCAACAATCAATATAAAAGAGAGATAGATAACTCTTTATCGCAAATTATCCAAAGAAAAAAAAAATAAACCCAATGAACATAAAAAGTGAAGCACAATGGGCTGCCATGTTGTATCATTGTGGTAAGCAATCTCCCTGGGAAGAAAATATTATATAGATAGGTACTATCTTTTACTCACCGCTAGTAGCTAGTTTATATACCGGACACCGGTACATGAATTAGCTGTAATTAACCAAGTATATTCTATAGGTAGATTAATAATTATATGTATTATGCTAGCTATACAATAGACGTGCCAGTGTTTCAAGGTATTTAGCATGCCATTAGATAGAGTTACTTTCACGACATTTGTTCGTGGAAAATGTAATTTGAATGCGTATATATAACTTTCAAAGAACTTGTTTTACGTTACTGATTTTTAAAGTTTCCGAGAATAATTAAAGTCATCGGAAAATACAAATTTAATGATTTTACTTTACTTTCTAAGATCGGGCTAAAAACTGGATGTAAGTCTCCCGAGATTTCCATAGAAATTACATCCTGTTCGGAACGAGAAGTTCCAGTGGGTTAGGGGCATCGAGATTCTGCATCAAGAATAACAAATTATTTGGAATGTATCATTTTTTTTTAACTTGAAGCAGTTTTTTCTTGTGTTAAAGCTTAATGTTTCCATCATTATTTTCCTCCAAGTAGGAAATAGTATATGACTGAATCGTATCGAGACTTTTTTTTTGCCACGTTCGATGTTGTTTTTTTTTAGCGTTATCACAAATACTCAAGAGATTATTCAAACTATTCCTATATTTACTCACCCAACAATTATTAACCTTGCTTAATTTTTTTAATAAGTATCAACAATATTCGATACAATATTGATTCAGTTGTTAATTATCATATATTTCACTTGTATTGTTTACTTTCTTTTGCGTCATATAGGTAGTTTTTCTGGTTTATCGTAGTTATCAATGGTATGATTATATTACGGTTTTACATGTTTTTTCGTAGTTATTCCACCTTAGCAGGTTTTTTTCATCCTCATCGGCCTTTTTCTGGCTTCTTCTGATTTTTTACTTCTTCTTAGCAATCTTTGTTTTCTATTCAAAAACGCTGCATTATTAAATATTTTGAATAGTCAGTTAATAAAACAATGTAGCTTATCAGTTTAAACACCTTAAAGAACTGTTAAATTTATAAAAAAACAAAGGTTAATGCTCTAATTTTTAATGCTTGTACTGGCTCACCGACTAGGCTACATAAATAAACGAAATATGAAACAAACGCTTATTAGATTAGGTTTTTTCAACCTTTGTTCCTATTCCAGTAGGGTTCAAGAGATGTTCTCTTTCTTGTATTACACAATTTACACATTTTTCTTTAACCTCATTTCGTCAATCATTATTTGTATATTCGTCAATGATTTGAAAGCGCGAAGGGGCAGAACAGGATTTCACAAAACACTTATTTCTACGTGTCTCTACCTACTCTACATTTCATCCTTCAAATTATATTACACGCTGAACCACGTAGGGGTAATATGAATCAGTGCAGGGCTTTTATCTACGTCAACTGTATGTACAACATACCTTAAGAAATAAAATAGAAATAGAAATATACCTTATACATACCTTAATTCCATTAGTTACATAATTTAAAATGTAGACAAGTGACACAATCCATTGGTTTTTGCTTACCATTCATGATTCGCCTTGCATTCGGCGAGCGCTTGTTGCTTTCTGGGCACAATCAAGCCAAGCCTTCGCACCATGTAAAATAGACTTTCAGGCAATCATCATCATCATCATCCTTAGCCATTATCAGCCCACTGCTAGGCATAGGCCTCCTCCATTAAATGCCAATCTCGTCTGTGCTGTGCTGATCTAAACCAGGTGTTGCCTGCAATATTGCGGATGTCATCGATCCATCGGGCTGGTTGCCCAACACTGCGTTTTCCCTCTTTAGGCATCCATTCTGTCAAGGCCCTACTCCACCTGCCGTCACCACGTCTTGCCAAGTGTCCTGCCCAGCGCTACTTGAATTTCATAATTCGGATGCCAACGTCTTGGATTTTAGTCCTTCTCCGAATTTCGGTGTTTCTCACTCTGTCTATAAGACGGATGCCTAGCATGGCACGCTCCATGGCCCTTTGTGCAACCCTCATACGTTGCACAGTTTCATACAGGTATAAATGATACAGTGTTTGCGCATTACCTTTTCAACATTACGTTCTACCAGCTAGCCATTTCATAACTCAAACAGCTCGTAAAAAATGCAAACACCTATTGAATCATTCACAACGTGGATGACCAATTGTGTTCAAGCTGTTATAGTCAAAACTGAATCAGCCTGGCTTCATTCAGAAAATTGACTATTTGCTGCTTCCGGTAGTATCTTTTCATGAAGTCTAGATAGATATTGCATGGCATATAAAACTCATGACATTGTTATGTAAGTTTGGTAATCCGTATCGTGTATCTCTCAGTTGTCTCTGATCGTTTGTTTTTAAGTTCTAAGTTATTGATCCCAATCCTTGACTTTTATGATCGCTCGTTAGAAATATTCCTAATTCACTGTGTCTGAACGTCATTCTAGATTTATTGTTTCATTCACTTTGTTGATAAAATGTAACTGTAATCGTTTATTGATAAAGTGACCTAAAACAAACACTGCATACTTGCATTTTGCTTTAAAATCATGATAATGCTTTCAAATCGTTTTGATAAAATGACCTAAATGCCTGGCGTATATAATTCGGATAAGAAAAAGCAATATTTTGTTCGTTAACGAAAATAAAGGTAATATTTTTTTAAATAATGCCATTAATTTATTCCACGCAACATCAATCTAGATCTTCTACGTGCGTGATATACCTACGCTATTAGGTTTAATTCGATTAGAATTGTGCCGATTTACTGTTGGGTTAGATAGTGCCAGAATACGTCCGTCCGTTCGGCTGGAGTCAATTTATGGACAAGTTATAAAACTAGTGCCCTCAGATTAATATATAGTAATCCTTATAATTATTCTCTCACAGTACAGAATCAACATCATGAAAATATAGATCATGAAAACTTTGTTTTCGTTGCCTTCGTATTTCCTATGGCAGACTTTCTAACTGTGGGGCAGTTAGAAAGTCTGCCCTTCAATTTTGGACCATGCATGTGCATAATATACGTTGTAAATAACGTCGATTCCTTTGTTGGACCTCTTTAGGTTCCATTTATCAAAAAACTTTTTACTGTGCACTTGCACCTTTATTTTAAACTATAACGTTCCGCAGCTGCGGCTTGGCAATGGTGAATCAGTCGGGTTGGCGGATCATGAGTAAAGATGTGAATAAAGATTCTATGGCCTAGTATCTAGACTAGAAATATTGTGTTGTTTGCCACGGTTGCCATGGAAAACTATGACCTCAACAATTTTAAGCCAGTGAGTAAATTTTTATGAGGTGCGATAACTGTTCGAGTGGCTTGTGTTTGAAAACACGACTACGAGCTATTCTTAAATTACTAAGTAATTTACCTATAACATTTCTTTATATTTTATTATTCAAGAGAATATTTTGCAAAAAAAAATTAACTTACTAATTTTCAAATTTGTCGTATACCTACATCGATGGCCACTTCATTCACGTGATCCACAAAAGAGTAAGCATATCAACTTTATTTAAGCTGCGGTCGAGCTTATAATTTTGCGGTTTTACTAACCATATACGTACAGCTACCGATTACCGTTTATACTAGAGTTTATACAACGTTATGTTCAAGTTTAGACCATATCGGTATCTTGGTAAAGATTCAATCCTTTCTTGGTGGTCGAAATGGCCAGTGTCAGAAATTTCAGGCCACCCGGAAGCCACCATGGCCTTTGAATGATCGTGAACTTAAATTATGCCGATAAGAAACTGGACAAGTGCATAGGTCACCTTTTATGTCTACTCGCAACAAAACCTGGTACAAATATGATCTCTTCCTTGACCAAACTGTCAAAGGTCCTGAGCAATTACTTTACTCGCTAGGAATTTTACCGGTTTGAATCTGGACCGCTAAGAACTTCCAGGCGAGTAAAGTACTTGCTTAGGAGCATTCACAGTTTGGTGCAAGTAGACATTCATCCCGATATCGCGCAAAGTAGCCGCTGCAAATATCTTTTGTAATTTACATAACGTCTGTCGCCAAGCAATATACGAGTTCGTATTGTTTCTTTAAACTATGTATTAGAAGCTCGATCACGAAAAATCTGACAATCGAGTTCGTATCGTATCCGTCAACAGAGAAGTCAAGTCAAGTGTGCATATTTTAAAACCAGTGTTTGGCCCCTGATCGCAAGTTAATATTATAGTTTATTTTTATGCTTATGCTAACATTGTTAATATCTACATATATGTATGACATACTTAGAGACATTCCTTATCACCCAATCACTGTATGACCTGCTGACTGCCGCCATTACCATTATCAGTGATAACATTAACTTGAACTTTTAAATAATGTTTAAATAAATATTAGTCATCGATGTCAAAATATTTACTTTCAGCACCCTCCAAATTTAAAGTGTCTAGGTTCAGTGGATTGGCCTGTGCGTTGTCTGTCAGTCAGGTCTAAGCCTTTGATACCAGTACCTATATATTTACAATGACAATTTTAGTATGAAATTGTGCCGCATAAGTTTAATGACTACAGGTGATTACTAAGTCCTTTAGAATCGATTACCCCGCAAGGTCGGTGGGGTGGTCCGGTAACGTAACTGTTTCATGGAATTGTCGGACATGTTTCTAGGTTAACCTACCTTCATACTACATACCGGGACTGTTTACTGTATTGTATTCAGCTTAAACTTGAATCTTTACATATTTATTTATCCTTGTCTATTTAAGTTAGTAGGGTTAATTTTAAAACACGTATAAAATCTAAATTAAAGTATGAAACCATTAACTTTTTTTGTTGACGAAATCAAAAAACATGGACGAAACGAATAGTGCGAAGAAATTACTATAATACGGCGTACTTTTTGAGTACTTGTCCGAATCATTTTGTATGGAATTCGGATTTGAGGATTAGCCTTAAACTTGAATCTCTACATATTTATTTAGCCTTGTCTATTTTATGCAGAGCCTTGTTAGCCTTTTTATTAACCTATCTTTCAACCGCCTATCTATCCTTCTAGCGTTGGACTGTCAGATTTCCTATCTAACATCATCGATATTGTTCATATCTCATCTTGAGTTTAGTCAACTCTACATTGCTGTCTAGTCTACGCCTTAAATGCAGCGAGCCTAGAACGCTTTCTCTTATTAGCTGCCTCTAAAACTGATAGATAATTGGCATCCATACCTGTAATTCCTGCCATTTTGAAAGCTACGGCCATTGCTTTGAAGTGTTTGGTATGAACTTGAACAACTTTCCACCCTTTATCCATTGGAGACCTCCAGTAATGGTCGCACATCGGCTGATGAAATCCATGACGTGTATGTCGGTCAATGCTAGTGTTGACACCTTATGCTTCTAATGGTGCCTCCCATCCAAATTGATACAGGCTCCGAATGTATTACCGCGTGGCTAACGGCTATGGATGAAATAGGTTACAGAAAAAATTATGTAATATTTGTATGCCAGTTCCTGGTGAAACATGCATTTGTACTGTTAACATATATATAACATCTTACCTACCGTGTTTTTGACACATAAAATATCTTTATCTTTATCTTATAGTAAAAAGGCAGAAAAATTAAACATTTACTTGATTGAGGAAACTGTAACGGTACGTGTTATAAGGCGACTACTAATTATTCAATTGTATAGTATTTATTTATTACTTTAATAAAATCTGCTACAACCAATTATATTAACTAAAGATAATCGTACATTTGATTAGAAATGAATACAATAATAAATTATTGGTGAAATGTTATGTCAAATTCAATAAAATTAATTACATATATTTTGAAAAATAATGATTTTTAAGGGGAATCCTTAAATCCGAATTCCATACAAAATGTTTCGGACAAATACTCAAAAAGTACGCCGTATTATAGTAATTTCTTCACACTATTAGTTTCGTACATGTTTTTTGATTTCGTCAACAAAAAAGTGAAAGGTTTTATACTTTAATTTAGATTTTATACGTGTTTTAAAATTAATCCTATTAATAAAAACACGTATAAAATCTTAATTAAAGTATGAAACCTGTCACTTTTTTGTTGACGAAATCAAAGAACATGGACGAAACGAATAGTGTGAAGAAATTACTATAATACGGCGTACTTTTTGAGTATTTGTCCGAAACATTTTGTATGGAATCGGATTTGAGGATTGGCCTTAATGTTTATTTCTACATCGGTAGGGGCTTTGGATTTAATAATACAGCTTAAAAAAAACTAAAACAGGAAACAGTGACTGAACCACGACTGTCTGTATGTCTTTGTACAAAACAAAATTTTGGTGTGTTTTTCTATTTATTTATGCAGCTTATCATACACACTTCATTGTATAACGTGAGTGTACACTAATACCAAAGCCAAGCTAATAATGATATATAATATACTAGACAGAAATTACAGCTCACAGAAACCTCTTTGCCTGATTACTCTAAGCTCTACCATCAGTCACGAACGGATGTTAGTCAGGCAGGATAGTATCTGAAACCAGATATGCCAATTAAACATTCCTCCAAGTCTTCAATACTGCCTCCATTTCTTGTAAACTTGAAGCAGGTCAGGTGGTTTCATTGGTTCGTGAACTCGGTCAAGCGACAATGGATCACCGACTATATCGGTCAATGTCGTGCCGCGCTACGGATTAACTATGCTGATTCATCTAGTCTCCAACAAAATATGGTAATGAAACTAATGTTATTAATATAAAGTATGAATAATCAAATCAATATTGCGTGATCGCGCCGATCTTGATGAGGTTGCTCACCTCAGGGTGAACGGAGATGACAATGACACGTGATAAAGTTTTACTTCGATGCCAATCGCAAAAAGCCGTGATGGCCGAGTGGGAGGTGCCTCGACTTTCGATCAGAAGGTCGTCTAAGGACTAAGGTTTCGTCGAAGGTCGGTTCTAACCCAGTCGTACACCAATTTTTCTGTTCAAACATGTATGTGTTCATTAAAACACGTACTTAACGGTGAAGGGAAACACTGTGAGGAAAGTAGGAAGTCATAGAATCTAAAAAGTTCGAAACATGTGTCAAGTGCACGAAAGGTGCTTCTTCGAGGCGCACTTGAAATCCTTTCACCATAATGGTTCGAAAGAACTAATGACACGATAAGAAGAAGAAGACTTAGATCGCTCGACAGAGCAAGCTCTGGCGAACGACAATCGCGCGTCGAACGATAATCGCGCGGTGAACGCATCAAGGTCAGAACTGTCACTTTGTTCGGACGCAATGACGCTAGGAAGGAGGCTTCTTCCTACAGCCGTCGTTGTTTCCAGTCGCCAGTCGGCGCGTACGCATCTCATGTCCCCATCTGACTCGTAATACTAATGAAACAATGTTCACGAGAATCTCGAGTGTCTCCTATGGAATATTTTCATTATCAACCAACAAATCATTTGTGCTGTGATATGAATATGTGTTACTGTGCCCGCACGACTTTTGGATAACAATTTACATATTGGTGTTATTTTTTAATGTTACGGAATGTTGTAGACTGTAACAATGTCGTTGTATAAGAATACGTTGCGAAGGCAATTTTCTCATGAATCCGGAAAAACAGAGCTTACCAGAGCAAGGGAGGAATACTTAGACAGGAGGTATGTTGTGTAATAAATTGATACTTTGAGTTTTACGTTGATAAATAAATTTTCCATTCTCTCTCACCATTAATTAATTATTTCAAATATCAAGAAGTAAAATATAGCTATTCCTCATTAACTTTATCACACACCAGTATGATAAATACTGCAACAGCGTTATTAGCCAAATTACTCGTATTTTTCGTATCGCAGTATCTAGCAAATTATTGTGTTGGTTCAAGGTTTTCCTTATATATGCATAATTTGTGTTACTTATAATACGTATAATGTACCTACCAGAACTTCGTGTTGTGTGTTGTGTAGGATATAGTTGAGACAAGAGAATTCAGAATCACATCCTTCCTACCATAGTTCCTACATAATGTATTTTTTTTTATTAACGAAGAACGTTTATTCTTCTCGTTTGGCTCCACAATGATCCATAATGTATTAAGTAAGCCAGTGTCAAGTAATTTATCGCATTCCTGGTCAAGTTATTTATTATACATGTTTTATTGAATTAGGATTGTAAAAATTATGAAAATTATTCAGTTTAATGTCCTAAAAAGTTTTTCACCTACATAACATACAAACATGATGTCACACTGTTAAACTGACAATGTCAATAAACAGTCATGCATGGCTCAGCATATTTCTTACATTATATAATAATAATAATATTGTGCGTATCATGTAGCTTATCTACCTCTAATTCCCTACCACATTGTATAGTAGTTATGATAAAGCTGTAACTGTTTATCAGTTTATACTGATATTAATTAATACATATATTTCCTTACTTGCTAATTCGGCTGTATCGCCATTGTTACCCATAACCCATAATGTACCTGTTGTTTTCTTAAAAAAATATATATTTTCAGACTAATTGCTTTTTTTTTATATTATCTTAGTTTGATGTTATACATTTATGTATGTTTATGATTTCTCTATTGAAGTTTTCACTCGCTGTAATCTTGTTTCTAATCTTATCATCTCGTTAACACCTAATCTTATAATTGTGATTTAAAAATGAAATTTTATTGCTTCCTTTGTTCAATAGAAGTTTAATAAATCAATTACTATTGTTTTCCTTTTCTATAGTTTCTTAATGTGATTAGCTAATTTAATTTTCTTCTTTTTATCATTATTCCTATCCTATTATGTATCCTATTAAGACGTTGAAATGTCCAAAATGTTAATTATATTTTTTTTATAATAAAAGTAGAGAACTTCAACCTTGGCTTAGTGGGATGAAAATAAGATTGATAAGCAACTGAACCTTCATTGGATCTTATCAACGAAGTTTTTCATCGTTTTCATTTTTATGATCACTTGAGATACTATTTAATTTACTGAATCTCAAATCTTGGACACCTATAATCTTATCGACCGTTTGTATAGCTTTATTTTAACAATGCATGTTGATAAGTTTAAATCTAATTATTAATTAGTAAGATGTGTATTGAGATACACATCTTACCTGGAAAAAACACATAGAAAACTTAAAAACTAAACTAGCTAGGTTCACGTACGCACTCAGTATTATAAAAAGAAATACCGACTTCAAAACAGCTTTATCAGCGTATTACGCAAACGCTTATGCGTGGTTTAATTTCTCTATTATTCTGTGGGGAGATAGTGTGGAGTTTAATGACTTGTTTATAAGACAAAAGAAACTTATTCGTATATTATTGAACATTAGGCAATGACAAAGTTGCAAACCCCATTTTATTGAACAACAATTCTGACATCATTAGTAAATTCGTTTAATTATATTTTTTTTAATGTACTAATTAATAGTTTAACTATTAATAGTTTTTATGAAATGGCTTGCTAACGTGCGCAAAAGTTTAAAGTTCATAAAATATATAAAAACCATAGATACATATCTGCCCTGTTGTGTTTTATCGTGTTCTTGAAAGTTTAATAGCTTATAAGCTTCAATTGAACAGTGTAAAATGTAAATTTGTTAACGACCTTTAAATATTTTTACATTTATTTTAAATACTTACTCCTTTCTATAAGTTTAAGGGTCCTAGCGGCACCTCATTGTATTGTTTATATTATTATTATAGTAATTTAGTATTATTATTATTATTCGTCATCGTCTACAAAGTACTTTTATGACAAGGTATACGTCGTATATAATTTATATTTAAGTCTATTTATTATTGTTCGTTCACGACTTCTTTGTACTTACTTATGGTTTTGTTTCCAACCGAAGATGACCGCATTACGTCCTCAAATACAAGGTCTTACGGATCCAATCAAAACGAATTTAACATTTTATATTAAGTACCTATTTGGTATTTTATTTTTCAGTTATATAAAATTATTTACTATTGTTATTATGACAATAATTTATTAATTAATCGCATTTAAAAAAAATAAGATTGATTGCTATGAATTTATAATGTATATTAATAATCATAAAATAATTAGTGTAACCTGGTTTTCGTAACGTGCTAATTGAATTGATAAAATAAAATACTGCTGCTTATGGGAAGTTGATATTTGTATTAACAACAATGTCAAATGTTTCGTATGCTAAATAGTATACCTTGTATGGTAATAATTAACGTAAGTCCATAAATGAAACCCCTAAATAAACTATTTATTCATACGACGAAGAACGACGTAGATTGTTGTTTATGCATTAATAAATTATCATTAAATAGGTACCCAGAACGATCGCTTCATAGTTCGTTTTGATTCGATTGGAGTTGACACGTGTGTTGCGAATGGATTTCTTGCTTAAATAGTCGTTCAGGTATTTACTTACAAAAAAGTCGTCAACACTTCTTAACATAGACAATAAGTAATGAATGAATTTATTAACTTTATATGTCTGTAACTTCGACATTAGGCGCGTGTGAACTTGGCCCCCGTCAAAAATGGCAGAAAATTATGTTAGCAGATTCTGACGTATATAACCTTTTGCTGGATTCTCCAAGGCCTGTAACATTATTTATTGAAAATAAAAAGGATATTGTCGCATCTTTAGATTTAGGTACCCATGAAACAACATGTTCTGAAAGACTGGTTGATTTATCATCATCGCCGAACCAAATATGTTATACTGATGTCAGAGAAGTCCAATTCTCAATTGAATATTTTAAATCAGTAAATGCTAAATGTATGTTTGTTTGTCTACAGGAGAACCAGATCCCTGAACGCGCCTTCGCCTATCCATCAATTTGGACCATGCGGGAGGATAATGAAAAACTCAGCCATGGTTATGTAAGTATTTTTATCATTATCCTCATTACACTTATATCATGACCATCATTATTTTCGTTATCACGTTATCATTTTAATCTTATCAACATGAATATAATACAATATTAACAATCAATATAAATAGGTATATAAAATGTAATTAAAATATTTAAAATCAATAAAGATATATAGGTAAGGCTTGAACCTTAAAGACTGACTGACTGACAGACAACGTACAGGCCATATCACTGAACGTAGAGACTTGAAACTTGGAGGATGTGTTCGTCAAGAGCTGAAAGTGAGTAAGTACTAAGATAGGGATTTTGAAAACACGCAAGTTCCGGGCGACAGCTAGTGCTAAATAATTCTGTATTGCAACTGCAATTATAAGACTTTATCTTAAACAAACTTAATTTGCAACCAATCAAGTTCTTTGGGTTTTATATCCTCCTGGTACCTTGGACAGAGGCACAGAAACACTGTCCTATAAAACGCAAACCACAACTATGAGCTAACACCACATAGGTCTATTCTTCCAACCTACTAGGTAGGTATTTACGTAATAAAAAATAATAATATGCGTGTTTAGTGTGCAACCTGCCTGGTAGTGGTCCACTGGTCCCACAGGTAATTGAAAATCTCCCCTTGTCCCACCAAACAGGTCGGTAGTACCACTGGCAAAAAAATATACCTACATATATAAATATAAAAAGTACCGGCATTATATCATATCTATGGTGTCACTGAACACTTAGCTATTTACTTGAGGAACAAGTTATGACGGCATTTATAAGTTTATTCATACAACAACATACGTGTAGTTGTGTACCTTCCTTACCATGACTTGATGTAATCGCGACAGTCCACTTAAAACTGCACCCAATGACTTGCTTGTTGAATAATTACATGACTTGAAGAAACTCAACTTCCGCGTACTGTAATTCGATGTAATAAAGGCTAATTTTAAACAAAAAGGCTGAAGTAACAGAGTATCATTCGCTTCCGAGGTAAAGACTTTTTTGTAGAGCCTCTGCAGGAAAAAAAGTTGTCTTAAGACCAAACCAAAGAAGTTAAAACTTGAGAGTTTTGGCGGGAACATGAAAAATGGCGCATTGGCGGCATTAAATTAATTGACAAAACTTGTATAACTTTGAGTGTTTAACTGTAAAAACGGTGGTTTTTTATCCATTAAGTGCTCGTGAACGTGTATGAGTGTTGGTTGGTGAATAGTGTAATGCTGTAAAACATGACTTTTCGTGTTGCCTCCAAAACTCCATAGAAGCCTCTAGTAAAGTCGCAACCACCACTACTTTACAGGGGCATGACTTGACTTATCGACTCTGACTTATGACAAAATAATCTCTCCAATTACTTGACACTGGCTGTATACCTTTGATGTGAAGCCAAAACCGAAGAACTTAGGAACTAGGTTCAAAAAAAAAAAGAGTTAAAACTTCTTCAAAGGCGTGGATTAATAAATACAAAATACTGACTATTTTTCACAGTTTGAAAGTGAGTACATTGAAGACATTGCATCAACAATACAGGCACTTTATTTTGAGGTATTATAATGTTACGCTACCAATAATTGATGTCGTTCAGGTAAAATAAAAGACAAAGCCTAGTTTACCCGAAGTAGTGTAACATCCGAGCATTGGGAGCCCAGTAGCCCAGACCAATTGACTCCCACCGAATATTTTGCTCAGTGAACCTAAAGAAGTTTTTACTTCAAAAAGTGATGACTAATGGTGTAAGAATCCAAGGTAATGCCCTTCTTTGATTCACAAATCATGAGTTTGTTCGGTATATGAATGGCATTGTGATTTAAATGATCTGGGAAATCCTTGTTAGAAACTTTGAGTCATGATTATTTATGTGTTTCGGGTGTATGTAAATATGAAGGTATATTTTATTATGCAAATCCTTTGGCATATCCTGAGGACAAAACGAATGAATGGATTTTGAATTCATCTGGGTTATGCGAATGGACATAGGACATGTTACACATAATTATTATAAAAATCTTTGATAGAAAGATAGATGAACACTTTATTGCACACCAACAAGAACAAAGCTGAATAAAACAGCCAGGTAGTACAAGGGACGGCCTTATCGCTGTGAGCGATCTCTTCCAGGCAACCCAGCAAGGAAAGAAACGAGTGTAGTATTGAGATAGACATATATTATAGATATATATTTAGTGAGTTACAAGGTTTTTTTTACATTTAAATTCTTCTACTTTTACTTCTACTACTTCTTTGCAGGCGGGTTATTTGTTTTTATTAACTTTTAATTTCTTTAATAAATAGGTAGCTGTTACACAAAAAAATGTGATAACGTCAAAGAACTTGGCAAGTCGCGGTTCATTGTGCATGCATAACTATCCAAAGCCATGTTTGTTGTTGTATTGTGTAATTGTTACGTGACGTCACGTCCTTCTTCCGGATGACCACTCAAGTGTAACAAACAAATGAATGAACCAACTAACCACACATAACTAAACAACAAAGTTAGTTATCACTTAACGAGCCGTGTTAACAAGGCGCGCTGAAGAGACAAACTCATTATCAAACTATCTAAGTTACTAGACCCGAAACACTTTGCCCCTTTTCGATACCGGGTAGCTTTTATCTCTATCACCTCAACCAGTAAATATATTCAAGTTTTTAACAAAAACATACTGCAACCGACTTCAATTGGGACTGATCTAGTGACGTTAACACCACTGAAAAGTCACAGAAATACAAAACACGCCATTCCGATTACTTAGATGGCAATTTTTGCAGTAATTTTGCTATAAAAACTAAACTACTGAACCGATTTTGATCATCAAGAATCATAAAAATCAATGTATAATTGGCGAAATAATCGCGTAACAAACACACAAGTAATCATACAGTCGATTTGAGAACCTCCTTTTTTGAAGTCGGTTGAAAAAAATGTGTGTCAGCTCTGACGCACGACTGGAATTTACCCCTATAAACTTAGTTACCATAGTACGGAATAATCAAAGTGAATGGTGAGAAAAGTTTGTTGTGCAGAAAAACGTAACTCTTTTGAGTTAACGTTGTATCACATTAAGGGGAATCCTCAAGGCAAATTTCCATACAAAATGTTTCGGACAAATACTCAAAAAGTTCGCCGTATTATAGTAATTTCTTCGCACTATTCGTTTCGTCCATGTTTTTTTATTTCGTCAACGAAAAAGGTGAAAGGTTTCATACTTTAATTTAGATTTTATACGTGTTTTTAAGTTAGTATGGTTAATTTTAAAACACGTATAAAATCTAAATTAAAGTATGAAACCTTTCACTTTTTTTGTTCACGAAATCAAAAAACATGGACGAAACGAATATTGTGAAGAAATTACTATAATACGGCGTACTTTTTGATTATTTGTCCGAAACATTTTGTATGGAATTCGGATTTGAGGATTAGCCTTAAGTTCACTCCTTTTAAAATTTCCTTACATTATATGAAAAATGGAGTAAACACCAATAAAAAACTCTGTTAACTCTACCATACTTTGCAGGCAAATCCAAGACCCTGCGTCGCAGCGGCTTACTTGGTACAAGCCTCCTCTGACTGTGCTCGTTATCAAGAAGGTGCACGACGCTACCATCCTGGCGCCTTTCGTGCAGCTAGTACACTGGCTGGTTCATGTGAGTTTTGTATACAGTTAGTTATTTGATTGTAACGGGTATTTATCGCGCTCACCTCATATGTTTTTGTGTCCCGACGTTTCGAGGTTGACTCTGCGATTCAACCCGTGACCACGGCTGTTGCAATACAGACAGTGAAAGTTAAATAAATAGGCTTCTAGGAATTTTATAATTGACATACGGAACTCCTATTCCGGAAGCTCATATCCGCTACATACCCAATTAATTACATTAATTGGGTTCCTTAGACGTTTAGGCAATTATTACTGCCTCTAACATTCTGACATTAAAGCCTTTAAGCAAAAGCATACGTCAAAAAATATTTTCAAGATATATTTATAACAGTGCTTCTAAAATAAACGGATTCTGGGAAAACTGTTTTGCCCTATTTCCTTCGCTTACAATTATAATTAACATACCAACTGTCCCAGTGTCAAAAGCATACTGAGCGCAAACACATTGAAAACTTTATCCATGGCTATTCAATTGTAATTTTTAAAAAGTATATAGTATGATGTTTATAACGCGTGAATCATCGCTCCATCTGTCCTACACTACGCTTACCTAGACGCGGTCTTCAGCTATAGCTGGCAGAAGGTGAATAAGAAGAGCCTAAGATCGGGCTCAGTGGCGCACCTTGGGAGAGACCTACGTCCAGCAGTAGACAGCTATAAGTTGATGATGTTTATAACATATTTTCAACCGACTTCAAAAAAAAGAGGAGGTTATCAATTCGATTTAATGTTTTATTTTTTTGTATGTTTGTTACCTCAGAACTTTGTTGTTTATGAACCGAGTGTTTTTTTTTTTGTTTGAGTGGATATACTTTCAGATTGGTCCCATACAATTTCCATGAAAATCAGTTCAGTACTTGAGTTTTTATATCAAAATAACTAAAAAAAAAATGTGGTCGAAGTAAACGAAATTGCGTATTTTGCTTCCCTGTGACTTTTCAGTGGTTCTAACGGTCAATAGAACGGTCCAGTTGAAGTCTGTTTTTTTTACTATTTATAGGCTTGTGTTTGACCACCATCTCACCTGATGGTAAGTGACGATGTGGTCGACGATGTAGCACGCTTACCTAGAATAATCCTATTCACTCTTGCCTTGAAGACACCCAAATAATAGTGATCGGGAAACACTGACGCCGGCAGAGCATTCCATTCCTTGGCGGCTGTTGTAAGTTTTTGTAAAACCTTGATTATATATTTCCAGGACAAAAGCATGGTAGTGTTCGTAGAAGCGGCAGTATTAGAAGACTCACTCCTAGCGTCGTACGGTGACTTCACTTCGGTTCGGGAGCGGCTGATGACGTTCAAAGCCAGCACGGACGATTTGACGGACAAGATTGACTTTATTATATGTTTGGGAGGTGACGGGACGCTGTTGCACGCCAGTTCACTATTCCAGGTAAGGTAATCGCTGCTTAGCGATAAGGCCGGCCATTGCACTTGATATACGCCGCTAATTTTTAATCACTATAAGAAAATGAACAATCAGTTGCCGTTACTGAACACAGATATGACAAAAAAACTTTGAAAAAATTAAGTCTTTTTTTTTTCAAAATAATAATGATTAAAATTGGATAACTGTTACCGTTAGCCGTTTCCTATGAATTTGCGTTAGGCGGCTGTTTTAAGGCGGTCAGGCTTTTATTGTTAATAGTTTAAGTTATATTCATCGTTTGGCAAACCCGGGTACCTAGCTCGAGCCAGCTCGCTGCAGCTCGGCTCGGGCGCCGCACTCGCTCCGCTGTCTGCACAGATACAACTTAGTACCCCGTCTGCATTGCCCATTTAATTTTATTTGGTAATTAAAAATTGGTGGTGTATAACTTGTAATGTGTACCTGTAAATTCTTTGGTACAATTAAGTTCAAGTTCAAGTTCAAGTCTCTTAAGATCTCTTCTTTCTTGTTTGTCTGTCTGTCGTTCCGGATGGAATCTTGCAACTCAAATTTCAAGCACTTCCGAGTAACAACCTGGGACGGGGACTCGATGGGAAAAAAAATCCCATCGAGTAACAGTGTTACTCGTTTGGGTGTTACTGGATGGGAACCCATCTTCCTGATTAGCTATCCGGCTGAAACTTTCAAGGTAGCTTACAACTCGATAACAAAGCATTCCGCATTCCGTAAAAACCGCTATATCTCGTAATGGAAGCGAGATATAGCAAAAGCATAAAAACTTGGGTTTTATATTATTTAATTGTATATTTTTTTGTTGTTTTCAGCAATCAGTACCTCCAGTTATGGCATTCCACTTGGGCTCGTTAGGTTTCCTCACGCCCTTCGAGTTCAACAACTTCCAAGACCAAGTTATGAACGTCTTAGAAGGTAACTTAACAAAAATATTTTCAACTACCTGCCTTCAGCTTCATCCGTGTTGTATTTTTCCCTGCAGGAAGCCGTCTTGATAGGTACCAAAACAGAGTCCGATATTCTGCCTCAAAGCATAAATGTGTAAGCATTACTGTGTTCCTGTTTTGAAGGGCACTGTAGCTAGTGAAATTACTGGGCTTTCACGTGAACGAGCAGTTATGGTAATGGGCAGGCAGTGATCGCTTACTATCAGAAGAGCGTCTAGCTCGTCTCGTCATTAATTAACATAAAAAATATCTATCAGCTTTTTTTAGCTACAAAAGTCTACTTAGCAATCTCACAGACTTTTGCCTTGAAAAAAAAAACTACGAATAGGTTTTTAATTCTTTTTACCGCTATTTCAGGACACGCAGCCCTAACCCTAAGGTCGCGTCTTCAATGCGTGGTGCTACGAAAGAGCAATGATCTCAGCAAAGATAAAAAAAAACCCACCACGATACTGGTGCTCAACGAAGTGGTGGTGGACCGAGGGCCTTCGCCGTACCTCTCCAACATAGACCTGTTCCTGGACGGGAAGCATATCACCTCCGTGCAGGGGGATGGTGAGTTTTACTGAACCTTAGATAAACATGTACAAACCCACCACAGTTAAATATGTACAAACGCACCGCAATACTTATTAAACATGTACAAACCACGATACTAGCTTAATAAGTACAAACCCACTCCGATACTAGTTAAACATGTACGTACATGTACAAACCATTATACTAGCTAAATAAGTACAAACCTACTCCGATACTAGTTGTACAAGTACAAACCCACCACTTTCAAGATTCAAGATTTTTATTCGCCAGAACATAGTATACATAGTATGTTGTTAAAGAATATTATTAGTGCCTTATGTTCTACCATTTAAGGTGTGCGAGTTACAGTGAATGAATATAATACTATCAAATGGTATTTAAATGTTAACGATACCTACTACTTAACTATAATAATATTAAACAGCACAATACACTAGCACATAAATCTGCCTACTTTTTTGCTAACTTTTGTAAATAGTATATTTTATTTTTCAGTATGATTCATAAATTCCTTTAAGTTATACTTACTACTATTATTATTGTTATTATTATTATTTATTGTTTACTAGTTATACAAGTACAAACCCACCACGATACTAGCAAAATAAGTACCAAGCCACCACTATAATAGGTTATTAAGTATGAATCCACCAACTACGATATTAAAGCGTTGCGAATAAACAAAACACCTCTATGCCACTGGTTTAGCCTGTAGGTTGTCTGTTAGTCAGGAGTCTAAGAGACTAAGCACACGAGTAACTAGTTGCGGTACGAGCAACTCGCAACCATCTGTTAAGACTATATTCATGTAAAAATTTGCAGCATCCGTAAATAGTGACTTTTTGTTGCTGCAACAGGTGGCTAAATTCGCTCCGTGTACTGAGCCCATTTTTTTATATTATTGATGATGATTCCAGGTCTAATAGTATCAACGCCGACCGGTAGCACAGCGTACGCGGTCGCAGCCGGAGCCAGCATGATCCATCCCTCAGTGCCCGCAATCATGGTCACGCCGATCTGTCCGCACTCGCTGTCATTCCGGCCTATAGTAGTGCCGGCTGGGGTGGAGCTCAAGGTAATTTGCACTTTTATGCAGTTGAGATTAGGTTTATTTTGGCTCCTGATGGAGATTGCTAGGCTTTGATAGGAGTAGCTCATGAGAGTTTTGCGGATCTGTCCGCACTCTGTCGTTTCGGCCTATAGTAGTGCCCGCTAGGTGGAGCTCAAGGTAATTTGTACATTGATATAGTAGAGATAAGGCTATTTTTTACTCCTGGATATCCTTGGAGATTGATAGGCTCTGTATGTGTGGCCCCTGATGGAGATTGATAGACCTTGTTGAGGGTAACTCAAGAGAGTTTTGCCGATGTGTTCGAACTCACTGTCATTCCGGCCTATAGTAGTGCCCGCTTGGAGTGAAGCTCAAGGTAATTTGCACTGTAATTCAGTAGAGATAAGGTTTATTTTGGCTCCTGATGAAGATTTATAGGCCCTTAGGGGAAACTCGAGGGAGTTTTCATGTAAGCATTTGACGAGAGAGATGGGCAGATTTGTTGCTCATTAACGGCAAAATTACTGAAACGACTAGACATAGTTTAAAATCTGAACAGAGCATAGTTTTGGTCCCGTTACCAAGCGGGCAAAGCCGCCACCAGCAGTTTGTTTAGAAGATTCTATGTACATTTTTAGATCGCGCTGTCGCCGGACGCGCGAAACGCAATGTGGGTGTCATTCGACGGCAGAAATAGACAGGCGTTGCAACACGGAGATAGGTACTGCACCTGGCAATGGCGAATACAGTTGTTAGCAAGAAATGTTACACATTGGGCCTTAAGAAATACAATCGGTTTTCTTTGTTCCACAGCGTTATCTAGTGTCTCCTTTCGTGCACTTGACACATGTTTTCGAACGTTTTAGGTTCTATGACATACCGGTTTCATCATTCTGTTACTTAACCCTTGTGACATTTTGACCGTAACTTGTGATTCGTTTAACAGATTACTGAAGAATAGTGCAGCGTGCTAATGAGAAAAACTATTCAAATTAAAATTTTTAATTAATACATTCGGAAATTTAAAGCCTGATGTGTAATATTTAAAGCCTTCATCTGTACGTATTCTGCCCACTGCCAAATTAAGCATTTTAGCCATTCGGCCTGCGCACGCGATGCTTGGATTAACTAATTGATGTAAAATGATTACTAACATTAATTGGCTTGTTATGTTTGTCTATCAGCTTCGTGTAGAAAGTTTGTTGTGTTGTCTTTGAATCATTCATTGGTAGATTCACATTCATGAATTACGTTGATACATTAATAGATTTAGAATTAAGATCCAAGTTGCATTAATTAGAAAAGAATTCGTGTTTGATTAACTATTTTCCTTTTTTAGGTGTAATTAAAAAAAACGCGTGTTACAAACTGGCAATTATGACAATTTGGGGGAGACCTTTTCCCAATAATGGGACGCAGAAGGTTAAATAAAAAAAAACAAATAGCAAACAGTCAGTGGGCTCTTTTGATAAGCGCTCTTGTAAAATAATCAAAACACAATTTTGGTACGAAACACTAAAAAACTGATTCGATCTAGATAGATAGATTTTCACTGGTCAAATCTGGGACCTCAAAATAAAATAGAAAACACTCAATACCGACGAGCCATCACAGAAAAAATAATTAATTAATTAATAATTACTCATGTAAAAAAACAGAAAAATTTTGCCTCGAGCAATCAAGTTATAAAAACTACAGAATTGAGTCTACTTTTTCGCATAAATGTATTGAAATAGCGAAGGGTCAAGGCTCGGCTTGTTTCAGATCACGCCTAGCCCGGGCGCGCGGTGCACTGCCAGTGTGTCGTTCGATGGACGGTCTCAGATGACCCTTATACCTGACGATAGGTATTAACTTTATTACCTCATTTTGTGGAATAGTTGGGTCTTAGATGGCCCTTTGGCCTGGAGTGGATCGGATTTTTCGGTAGAAAAGTTGGGTCGAAAATGACTTTTAGATATTTAGGTATATATCTTTTCCACATATTATTATTTTTCAACTATTGCGCCTCCTGCGCTTTGGCGAGCCACGCTTTAAAAAAAATACATTAACACATTTTTTTACAAAAAAACGAAGTAAACTTATGTTCATTGGTGGTGGTCAAATATCGTACCAACTCATTTTTAAATCTTTCACCATTTCAAAAAAATCACTTTCATGCACTATGTGTTTTTTTTGTTATATATTTTTAAGGTAAGTAGATAATGTTGCAAATACTAACACAGCTTGGGCACGCTTTTGGCTTTGCTTCTGCATTTATTTCACTAATTTTATTTATTAAAGATTAAACCTGGTATATCCCGACATACATAAAAATAAAATACATAAATCTACAAATGACTAACAAATGAATGTCGGGAAACACCAACATGTTATATTATTATAAAAGTAAATAATCTTCACAAGACAGTAACTACGTTGTTTTTTCAAATTTTCTTTCCATTTTTATTAGTGCGGTTTCAGACTAGCGTATTTTTGTCGCGTGTATACCGGCGTTTACGCTTGCTTTTTCTAGCGAGTGTCAGTAGTATGAAGTGTCTCGCGGCTTGTCGCGCGTACACGCTTTCCAGAAAACAAAACAAGAGCGGCGTATCCGCCCAGTAAATCCGCTAATCTAGAACCGCACTTAGCCTTTTATACTCGTAGATATTGATGAATAAAACTAATCCGTAACTCAACTCATTCCAGCCTCTACGTGACCACATCAGTATACCCAGTGCCCTCAATATGCGCGCAGGACCAGATATCCGATTGGTTCGACAGCCTAGCGGAGTGTCTGCATTGGAACGTGCGTAAGAAACAGAAGCAAATCGACGAGTTGAGCGACATGACTCATTCATCGAGCGACGCGGCCGAAGATCAGCGAATGGAGGAAGAAAATAACCATGACGGGAACTCTGACACATGACGTTGGAAGTTGTATGAATGTAATGCTGTGTGAGTTGTATGAGTGTAGATAGGTAACTGTTTTGAGCTGGATGGGGGTGTACTGTATGGGGCAAGATGAGACCAAGACTTTATGGTGCGTTCGGCCAAGACTTTTTAGTCTGTTCGACCAAGTATTTGGGGTTTGTTGCTAAGACTTTTTAGAGTCTTTTCGACCAAGACTTTGGGATCTGTTGCCAAGAATTTTTATTATCTGTTCGACCTAGACTTTGGGGTCTGTTGCCAAGACTTTTTAGAGTCTGTTCCATGGAGGCTTTAGGGTCTGCTCCGGTAAGTGCTTACCTTAAGCACTCGGCCAAGACTTTGGGGTACGTTGCAAGTACTTTTTAGAGTCTGTTCGACCAAGATTTTGGGGTCTGTTTCCAAGACTTTTTGGAGTTTGTTTGGCAAATTAAGTTATCGATATTACGGTCATTAAAACTTGGCTTGGTGACAGGATACAAAGTCAGATTGAGAGTTGGGGCAAGACTTTTTGGCCAAGACCCTTTTTTGAGGATCCTTTGTTTAATCTGTTCGGCCAAAGACATTTGCACAAAGTAGAGCCAAGCTGATTCAATAGATTCAATAGTGCCAAAAAGACGTTATGTAGTTTGGAAATAACGACACGGTATAGAATGTAGATTGAGAAATACAGAGCTTGAAAACGAAGAAAAATGCTTAAATAATGTAATTTAAAAAGCAGTTTACATAGTCTTGGTCTAATTTCGCATTTCTAAAGCCCATATTAAATGAACAACGAGTTTTAACAATGTTTTTTTATTATTTTAATTTCGATGTGATTTTTATTTTGTTGAAATGATACGATGTGTATGTGTAAATTACATTGTAATTTTAAATATTGTTCATGTAATAGTTATGTACATTGTATGTTACAAATGTTTGTAAAGTATTTAAGAGTTTTAAGAAGGTTTTTGAGGACTAATTAGCGGTAAGATTTTATATTAATATTATTCATGATTTATGCCTCTGTGGCATATGAATTTCTATAACAGCTTAGAAATGTATAAAATTATAGGAGGAAATAACGTGGTTCTATTTATTTAATTGTAAAGTTTGTGGCAAAATAAATAAAACACAATAAGGATAGTAACTTTGATTTATATGAAGAAAAACAATTTAAAAATAGTATGTATTTAAAAAAAAATCAGTTTGAACATGCACGCACCTCCACGCGATTAGTAAAATGTATGGCGGCGGTAAGAGCGGGCGAGCATTTGTAGACTGAAAAATCTCAAAGTACTTATCTTTAGAGTTTCGTTTATTTTGCCACGCACTGTATAAGCATAGATTGCAATGTGCCTCAATACTTAGATTTATTAGACTAGGCTACCGGCAGCATATAAAATGATCTAGCCTATTCTTTTCATCATGCAATTTAAAATTCAATTTATTCCACTTGCTGTTTTTTGCTATTTAGCCACAATTTTTTTATGGTTTTAATATTTTTACATTCCTCGGTTTCTGGATATTCTTTACTTACCATAGATAAGTACCTACTACTATGTGATGGGATATTTTTGTGAAGTGCTCAATAAATTTATGTGATTTTTTTATCTAAATGAAATTTAGAAAACATTCTAAAAATAAACTGGCAATATTATTAAAAAAAAATCTAAAAAAAATCACTAATAGGTACTTATGTGGAGTTATTCCTGAGGAGGAGGTGCTATATTATTAATATAGTGTGCCAATTAATACAAATCTTATTGTATTTAATAGATATTGGGCTCTAAAATCATTGTTCATAGACAGATCATAATAGGTACTTAGAACAAGTACCTACATAGAAAGATATGGCAGATAAGTACCTATCTATGTTCTTGGTTGTACTATGTTGTAAGTACTTACTATTTTCATCAGTGGACGCGTAAAAGTATCTACCTGTATCTGTAAGTAATTTAAAAACCTAAGACAATAAAACTCGATCTAAAAATATTAAAAGCTTTGCCTCTCTAAACTTATACTAATACTTCATTGTATAATTTAGGTATGTGTTATTAGGTTTGCCTTCCTCCTAAGCTTACGTCGGCGTCGGTTAGTCGAGCGTACGAATAAACACGGCGTGCTATACGCGATTACGCGACGACGCGACGAGACGGTGCGCGCTACGTACGTACGCGACAGACGTCAGTTTAGGAGGAAGGCAGGCCTCACAGTGGTTTAGGTTATGCATGATATATGCATGATATATGCACAAAACTAAAGTTTTTTTGGTACTTAGCTACTGATTGTTTGGTTTCTCAAAGTTTATAAAACAGAACATGGTTCATGGATAAAATATACAAATTCAATTTTACTTACATCTTTTATTTCCTCTTGCCTCGTTAATTATTTTTCACACCACCTGCTCGACAATATCCAATTACATATCATGCTATCATCAAGGTAAAGCAAAGCATTACCTACCAAGGGAGGTAATGTTGTATGAAACCCCCAAGGGTAGTAATGTGATTTGAATTTGGAACTTCAAATTCGTGTGAAAATTCGTAGAAAACTCTTAGTAAAAGAACGCCCATGTGGCATTGTAAAAAGGTTTGTTCTAAAATCGAACTGGCCACTCATAAAAAAAAAGAAAAAAGGCGCGATTGTGAAACAAAAGACGGTGTTGGCTGCTGAGTTCGGAGCCCTGGCTTTTTATTGCCTCGCAGAAGGTGTGAAAAGTAGAGTATGCTCCTCTGGGATAAAGCCTGTCTTCGTCTTGGGCAGCTTGAACCCTTCGCGTCACTCAGGACTCTACATTAACTCGGTACATTAACTCGGACTCGGCTAACTCCTGAGCGAAGTTCCTCGTTAGCTCAGGGTTCAATATGCCACCCGCGACATAAGACACTGCTTTATCCCCTTAGTGCATAATCTACTATTTATGTAAGTACCGTAATCTGTTACTGCCCTGTAGTACTCTGCGCGTCTGCCTCCTGACCAGCGGTGGTCAGCAGTTACTAGTATCTACCGTTGGGAAGCTTTTTCATTATAGGTAGGTAGGTACTTTGTTTGCAATGTTGCAAACATTGAGTGGGTACTAGGGTCTGCCATTGCATCCACTCAACAATGTATAATTTATTACAGCATAAACTAAGTACTAAAATTTACAAAAAGAAACAATTGATTGGGCAACCCACAGACCGTTCGTTGGTTGCAAACGATCTCTAAGTAGCTCAATCAACTGCTCCAACTCTACACCCGATGGCAGCGTGCCGAGGATACTGGCTGCATTGCCTCTTTGTATTGCAAGGCTTTTGGCCGAGATAGCCGCCAGCACAGCTGCCAGCCCTCTGATCACGCGTCGCTAGGTAAATTACAGTCTTGCCTACCTACTACATTCATACATCAATTTTTATTAAGAATCAAGATAAATAACCGGAACTTTCCGGCTTTACTTTTTTTTTTTTTTCGAAGAACCTAAAATTCTTTTTTAAATTAAAGTTCTTCGGTTTTGGTTTCACATCAAAGGTATATAGCCAGTGTCAAGTAATTGGAGAGATTATTTGTCATAAGTCAGAGTCGATAAGTCCCCCCTGTCCCCTGTAAAGTAGTGGTGGTTGCGACTTTACTAGAGGCTTCTATGGAGTTTTGGAGGCAACACGAAAAGTCACGTTTTACAGCATTACACTATTCACCGACATTCATACACGTTCACGAGCACTTAATGGATAAAATACCACCGTTTTTACACTTAAACTATTAATTAATTTAATGCTGCCAATGCGCCATTTTTCACGTTCCCGCCAAAACTCCCCCGTCTTTACTTGAAGTCTTCGAAGGTCGAACAAGGTATATCCAAACTCTTTGGTCGAACATCACTGTATATGTTGCTGTTTGATATGACAGTGACACACACACCGTAGCCGTTCAACGTAGTGGTTATATTCTCTTTGGTAGCCGTCTTCCGTCACTGTCAAAAAATATAACCTGAAATTATTCAACGAAATCCCAACAAAAATAATTAATTTCTACGAAAATGTCCCGAATTCCTGTATTATTGAATAACATTTCAAAGCGGAGCATTTCCGTATCCGCTCCCCGCGAAGGCAAAAGGAATTTCAGAAAGTTTGTTATTCCTAACAAGAGAGGCTCTTACATACACAGACAACAACAACTTACTGAGAAAAGGGAGCTGGAAGTCGACCACCGAGGAGTTAGAGAAGTAGGATATAATATGAACGGTAGATTCCAGCCAATCCCTGAAATGATACCAGAGATAATCGTCCCAGACTTGACTAACTTCGAATTGAAGCCCTATGTCTCCTACAAGGCGGCCGATGTGATTCAGAGTGAGTTTACGCCGCAGCAACTCTTCAACGCGGTCTACAGCAAGAAAATAGTTCTGGACTTTAAGGAAGGAAAGCTTGATGAAGAGGGAAGACCTCTAGAGCCCTCGGAGGAAGAAAGATTGCAGCCTGATGAGGCTGTTGCTAAAGCCAAGAGGACTGGCTCTGATATATTCTAAAGTATAATGTTATGTTATTGTGTAGTTATAGTATTAGCTAAGAATAAGGAAATTAAATGTTAAATTGTAAAGAAATGTTTTATAGAACAGTACCTAATCACACCATTTTGTAAAATCAGAAGTCAAGTACTTAGGTACCTAACCTACTTCATCAGTTTCTCAGAAACTCTCCTGTAGTTATAAGTGCCATAATGCACTGTAAACTACTTTTCCTATTTATTATGCTATGCTAGACCTAAACACATGATGGTGACACAGGGAGCAATGCACAATGCACCCTTCAATGGGACGCCACTGCAGATCACTTAACCCCTATATAAAATAAGAATAAGGCAGTGTCCTAATAGAACGCGATGACGCGACCATCGTAAGTTCGCGCGAACGTCGATCGCGCGATCACGCGATCAAACGTACTAATGTCAAATAGGCGTCCCAATTGGCATCGCGTCGCGTCGCGTCGCGCGATCGCGCGATTGCCAATCGGGACGCCTATTTGACGTTAGTACGTTTGATCGCGTGATCGCGCGACGGTCGCATCGCTTGCTCGCGCGACGATCGCGTGATCGCGTTCTATTAGAACAGCGACTAAGACGTAACACCAACAAAGTTATACCTGGTTATACTTTATTTTGTCTTATGTACCTCTACTAGCATTATAAGCTACATCTGATGTACTACATAATAGTATATATACAGTAGTACCCAGGTAGGTACATATTATGTAGGTACCTGGGTCATTCTGAACCTGAAAAAATGGAGGATGGGTGATAACTACTCACCGTTATCATTGGGTACCCTCATTACGACACGCTAATAGCCAAGAACAAAATGTCATTAATAAGTAGGTAGATACGTAAAACGCATACGTACAAAAGGTGAAAGAATATCTACGCCGTGCTTGACCCGCAGTTTATCTCGTAAACCGGCTTATAGTAACGAGAATATTATCTATCATTTGAATTCGAGATATCGTTTCCCGCGGTTGCTCGGCGCTTGCGCATTACGATCCGGTTCAACAAAGATATAGATAGCTATAATGGGTGGTAACTATTCCGCTATGGATCCAATGGAGGTTCCCGTGCCGGATTTGGCGAAACTATTCGAAAGAGATGGATATTTGAAGCCCTATGAACGTGAAATTCGTCGCAGGTAAGTCCTGTAAATTTTACATTCTTAATAATTCCTCAAAATTCCCGGTTTGTTGTGAAAATAGTGAAATAAAAGAAAAATAACTTTTACTCTAGGTTAGACGGCTGTGTTTACTAATAAATTACAAACAAGCGATACAGCGCTTTACAACGTAAATGTAACGTTGCTAACAGGTTGCTAAGATGATATTTGCCGTCATAAATTTCATGAACGAAGAACAAGTAAATCACTTTAATTACTTGATAATCGACCTAAAATGTTGTTGATGATAAACTAAATGCAAAGTATTTTATGTGCATGCGTTCAAAGCGCTTGCAACGCTTTTACAATCAACTAACGATTTCAATGTCAAATGAAAGGTCATTGATAGTCAACTAAAAATGTTGTCAACAGAATGTGAATTCCTTGTAGGTAGGTAAAGTCTGATCTTAAATAACACCTTTAATTTTGCAATTCGTGCGTTATCGTAGATAATGGCACAGTTAAATTAATGACTATCGTAGTACATTGGCACTTAGGCACCTGTCTAGGTAGGTACGTACTTACGTATTTTTCCAAATGGACCGGAAACAACGGATACCTACCTACAAAAAACAAATACTACCTTTTTACCTACCTACTTACTTCAAATAACTACCTACCACCTAGTATACAACAACTTGTTTCGTTATCCACATAAGTAAGTAGGTAAGTACTTATTATCAGGAACAGGAAAGTCTCGCATTTTTTAAATTATTAAATCAATTGTACCTACTTATGTATCGAACAAATTTAAATTGGAAATTGTACTTGTGTAATATTATACCTACACGGTTGTACTGAATTTCAATTCGTTTCCAGATATGGGTGCTACAAAGACTTGTGCGACCGCATCGAATCGTGGGACGGAGGAGTGGAGGGTTTCACAAAAGGTTACAAGTACTACGGAGCGCAGTTCAACGGGGACGGCTCAGTCACCTGGCGGGAATGGGCCCCCGGCGCTCACAGCCTGCATCTACAAGGGGAGTTTAGTAAGTGACACTCGTTCAGTAGGTAATGTGGTGTTGAGTCGTGGGAGGGAAGAGTGGACGTTTTCACAAAAGTTTACAAGTACGTACTACGGAGCGCAGTTTAACGGGGACGGCTCAGTCACCTGGCGGGAATGGGCCCCCGGCGGCGCTCACAGCCTGCATCTACAAGGGGAGTTTTAGTAAGTGACACTCGTTCAGTAGGTAATGTGGTATTGAGTCGTGGAAGGAAGGAGGACGTTTTCTCAAAAGGTTACAAGTACGTACTACGGAGCGCAGTTCAACGGGGACGGCTCAGTCACCTGGCGGGAATGGGCCCCCGGCGCTCACAGCCTGTATCTTCAGGGGGAGTTTATCAGTTTATTAAGTGACATATTGTTTAATGTAGGTATTGAGTCGTGGGACGAAGCAGTGGACGGGTTTACAAAGAGCTACTATTTCTATTCTGTAAATCAGGATAGTTCCTTATTGACAGAATAGAATCGTTTTCCGTATTTGTAGGGCGCGTTTGGTTACTGTCCCAAAAAGCTCTGGAAGCTTTATAATATGTAAAGGCACTTAAAAAGCCACCCAGATAAATATCAGCTATTGCACTTAAAAAAGTCTCGTTATTTATGATGATACCGTTCTTTCTTTTTTCAGACGGCTGGAACTCAAAAAGCCATGCCTTCACCAAGCTGGAGTACGGCAAATGGCAACTTCACATCCCCGCCAACCCTGACGGCTCCTGTCCTCTGAAGCACGAGAGCCGTGTTCAGCTCATAGTCAACGATCATCTGTACCGGATGTCGCCATGGGCTAATTATGTAAAGCCGTTTGAAGGGTTCACTTATCAGCAGTTTATCTATCAGCCTGAACAAGTGAGTTCACCTAACAGCAGTTTACCTATCAGCCTTCACAAATGAGTTCACCTAATAGCAATCTATAAGTCAGACAGATCAAATGAGTTCACCTAACAGTTGTTTATCTAGTTTATAGTATCTAGTATGATACTAATGTACGAACAAGTGAGTTCACCTAATAGCAGTTTACCTATCAGTCTTCACAAACGAGTTCACCTAACAGCAGTTTATCTATCAGTCTAAACAAGTGAGTTCACCAAACAGCAGTTACATAACAGCCTTCACAAACGAGTTCACCTTACAGCAGTTTATCTATAAGTCTGAAGAATAGAGTTAACCTAACAGCAGTTTATCTATCAATCTGAACAACTAAGTTTCTCTAACGGCAGTTTATCTATCACCTAAAAAAAATAGTTAACCTAACAGCAGTTTATCTATCAGTCTGAAAAAGAAAGTTTCTCTAACAGCAGTTTATCTATCACCTAAAAAAATGAGCTAACCTAACAGCAGTTTATCTATCAGCATTTACAAATGAGTTCACCTAACAGCAGTTTATCTATCACTCTGGTCAAGTGAGTAGTTCACTTATTAGCAGTTTATTTAATTGTGTGCTTACGCTATCCTTAGTTCGAGAGTTTCGTCGGGCATACCTACTTGCATACGCAGTAAACAGCGAGTAATTCAAATACCTCACGGGCCAAGCCGTTGCTAGTTATATAAAGGGATTAAGTTTTGATTAGATTGTCATGTAATCTTCGGTATTAGGTGTACCATGCCAAAATATACATTGATAAAATACTTTTTACACAAGTACTGGTTATAATGCCAAATAATGTGTTACCCATTTATTTTCTTAGTACCTGTATGTATGTTTGCTCGTTTCGTCACTTGTTTACAAAAAGCAAATGTTATGGATTTTGTGTGTCTCTATAGTGACATTGGCTATGTCTGATATACCAATGTATATTATATATATATATATTACATATATACATTGGTTGGGAAGATTACATTACAATCTAATCAAAACTTAATCCCTTTATATTAGTAGCCAACGGCTTGGCCCGTGAGGTATTTGGATTACTCGCTGTTTCGTCACTTGTTTACAAAAAGCAAATGTTATGGATTTTGTGTGTCTCTATAGTGACATTGGCTATGTCTGATATACCAATGTATATTATATATATATATTACATATATACATTGGTTGGGAAGATTACATTACAATCTAATCAAAACTTAATCCCTTTATATTAGTAGCCAACGGCTTGGCCCGTGAGGTATTTGGATTACTCGCTGTTTCGTCACTTGTTTACAAAAAGCAAATGTTATGGATTTTGTGTGTCTCTATAGTGACATTGACTATGTCTGATATACCAATGTATATTATATATATAGTGACATTGGCCATATCAGACATAGTCAATGTCACTATACAGACACACAAAATCCATAACATTTGCTTTTTGTAAACAAGTGACGAAACGAGCAAACCGCTCTGCTTTCTTAAAGATCACGCCTGCTCATTAAAGAACAGAACACCTATTGAGTGTTGCAGGAGTCTATAGGTGACCGCTTTAGATCTAGATATTTAGCTTTCTTGCAAGGTAACATAAAAAAAATCATATGTCGCTGCAACTCTGCTATAGCTTGTCTGCACTGTTTTGTATAACTTAGTTAAAATCGCTCGTCAGCAGCGCTTTCTAGGTTTATGGTTGGGTTGGGCGATTAAAAGTTGATGTGTGCATAAGTTATTATCGTCTTCTTCTTCTTATTGTGTCTAGTTCCTTCGAACCAATGTGGTAAAAGGATTGCAAGTGCGCCTTGAAGATGCTCCTTTTGTGCAATAAGTTCGTATGAATACTTTTTATCTCTATGAGGTTTCCACTACTTAGTAAAAAGAAGTGCTTAATTATGATTTTTTCTTTCAGCCCTATCAGTTTAAGCACCCAAAAGTGGCCCGGCCTGCTTCTCTGCGCATTTACGAGTGCCATGTCGGAATCGCCACGGCGGAGGGCAAAGTCGGCACTTACAACGAGTTCAGAGACAATGTTCTGCCTAGGATTAAGAAACAAGGTAAGCATTTTGAGTACTGGCCTGAATCTTTATCTTTTTTCAAATATGCTTTTTATTGCATTTTATTCTCTAGGATACAACACCATACAGCTGATGGCAATTATGGAACATGCCTACTATGCTTCATTCGGATACCAAGTCACCAGCTTCTTCGCAGCGAGCAGGTACCACGTCTTATTTTTTTTATAATGTTACACGCATACCACGGCAACGATGAAGAAAAACATCGTGAGGCAACCGGCATTTTATAAAAGAAACAAAAATTATGTTCCATGGCATGTGACATCCACCAATCCGGTTCGTTTCGCGTTCGGTAAAACCAAATAGTTTGGATATACCTGCCTATATTATCCTATAATCATTCTTCTGAGGGTAAAACGCATTGTATGTGGCCATAGTGGATTTTTTTGGTACGGGTGAACTGATAGAAATAGTACTCTGACTGATTTGTGGATAGAAATGCATTTGTTTTATTTGAAAGCTGATCGAATCAAGATAATTATTTGCTATATTATTATGACAATCTATCCAGCTGTTTAAAGATCATCAGCTCTGTTCCTGAGTTCGTCAGTGATTTTTTAAATTTAATTATTTTTATCTTTTTTTTTGTCTTTTTTCTCAGTCGGTATGGTACACCGTGCGAGCTCAAACAACTAATAGACCGAGCTCACGAGCTAGGCCTCTACATATTGCTGGACGTGGTCCACTCACACGCTTCCAAGAACACCCTGGATGGTCTGAATGAGTTCGACGGCACTACGTCTTGCTACTTCCACGACGGCGCTAGGGGGACGCACTCGCTGTGGGATAGCCGATTGTTCAACTACTCAGAGTAAGTGAATCTATAGCGTCTTACTCACAGTTAGTGAATCTATAGTGTAATTCAGCAGGGTTCGAAGATATATGTCAATGGATATATATCAAGATATATATCTGATAGAGATAGTATGTTTTAAGTCTATTTCCATGCCATCTACTTTTGGGAAGTAGAAATACAGTAACAAACGCTATAAAATACTTAATAATATGATTTTTTTAAAACATTTTTGTATTACAATATTTTATAAAAAAACATTTGATATATATCGGATATATTAGATTAATTAAACATTTTTATAATTTTGGTATGTTTTTGTAACACATTTGCAAATAGTATTCATAATTAATACAATAAAGTAATAATATGGCTTTCATACAAAATTATATATAAAACTTGATATATATCCGATATATATCATAAATATCCGATATTTTGATATATATAATAAATGTCGGATATTTTCGAACCCTGTAATTAAGTCTATTTAACACACGCTCCTAAGATTACCCTGAATTGTTTGAATGAGTTCGGCGGCAATACGTCTTGCTACTTGCACAACGGTGCTAGGGGGATGCATTCGTTGTGGGTTAGCCGACTGTTTAACTACTCAAAATTAGTGAATCTATAGTGTCTTACTCAGAGTAAGTGAATCTATAGTGTAATAAACAAATGCTTCTAAGATCACCCTGAATTGTTTGACTGAGTTAGACGGCACTACATCTTACTACTTTCACAATGGCGCTAGCTAGAGATAGACTCATTCGCTGTGGGATAGCCGGTTGTTCAATTACTCAGAGTAAGTGAATCTATAGTGTCCTACTTAGAGTAAGTGAACCCATAGTGTCCTACATAGAGTAAGTGAATCTATAGTGTCCTACTTAGAGTAAGTGAACCTATAGTGTCCTACATAGAGTAAGTGAATCTATAGTGTCCTACTCAGAGTAAGTGAATCTATAGTGTCCTACTCAGATTTAGTGAATCTAGTTCAGTTTAAGTGAATGCAGTCTGCCTAAGTTAATAAGATATGTCTAGAGACGGTGTTTTGTTACAGGACTGAAGTTTTGAGATTCCTGTTATCAAACTTAAGATGGTATCAAGAGGAATATCAGTTTGATGGATTCAGGTGAGTTTATTGTTACTTTTAAAATAATTAAAATCAAATAATTCCCGTTCTAGTAAGCATTATTCATGTACAGTCATGTATACACTCTCAACCTTTCACATTTATATTACTCTTAAGTTTGCAAAGTCTGTGCAGCTCACTGTACCCTGATACCTTAGATATACCGTGTTTCTTGTAAAATAAAATCTTTACCTACCCACAGATTCGACGGCGTGACATCAATGCTGTACCACAGTCACGGCATGGGGCAAGGCTTCTCGGGACACTACGACGAATACTTCGGACTGAACGTGGACACCGAGGCGCTCGTCTACCTCATGCTGGCCAACGAGATCACGCACAAACTGGACTCCAGGGCTGTCACCATCGCCGAGGTATGCCTGTATAGGTACTCCTGATATGAAATAAATTGTATTGGAGGAATCTGTAATGTTAGTATAAGTTTGTGAAATAAAGAATTGAATTGAATAAATGCCTAAAATTAGTTTAAGAAATCACTTGTTTTTGAAATAGATAGTCGGGAAACACCACAGCCGAAGTTCCGTGAGATAGTCTAGTCTAGTAGATACTGGATATCTATTGTGGTGGCTTCACACGGCTTGTGCTAACACGCGCCGCGCCGTTCCGAGGTTATCTGTACGGGCGAGCGCGCGCCGCGGACGAGTCCGGATCACCCCTTCTCACGGCTTGTGTTAACCGACAATACGCACCCGCCCGGGCAGCCTCGGGCCGCTCGCTTCACACGGCCTGTGGTGCGGCCCAGCGCGGCGCGGCCCGTGCTAACACAGGCTATGAAAAACCACCATTAGTGTGATATGTGTTCTGTGTTCCGTCGCTACAGGATGGCGTCATGGTCAAGAAATAATCCTAACTCTAGTAATAGTTATCTATAGTATCATAGTACTCTAGTAAGTTAAATAAATAGGTATGTTAGTTATAAGGTATTTATCTATGGGCCTATTACTATATATGTTGTTGCCTGCAAATAAAACTATTATTAATATTATCAATAGATTTATGGATATTTATTTACACAACTAATTACTAACTTAATGCTAAAACACAATAAAATTATAATATTATTATCAATAGTGTAATATGATGAATTTTAATGTACCTACTCATATCGCAGGATGTATCGGGCATGCCGGCTTCGTGCCGCCCAGTGAGCGAGGGCGGCACCGGGTTTGATTACCGCCTCGGCATGGCCATCCCCGACATGTGGATCAAACTGCTCAAGGAGGAAAAGGACGAGGACTGGAAGTTAGGACACATCGTGCACACGCTCACCAACCGCCGCTGGATGGAGGGCACCGTGGCCTACGCCGAGAGCCACGACCAGGTAAAACTTACTACAATAACTTCTATTATTATTTCTAATTACCTATTATTAATTTTCTTTATTATGAAATGCAAATGAATTCGATTATATTTTAGACTTAATTTTACTTTAACAATTAGTTATTATTTTATTTTTTTTACATTTTAAATTTTTAGTCATGACATCATAAATTATACGATACCTAGATAAACCTAATGAAATAACCAGATAGACCTTTGATATAATCGAACTCAGAAATACCATGTTGCATTCGCCCTGACAGGGTCCATGTACCATACCTAGTCTGTAACTATCACTTAAGACCGAAAATACTTACCTGTATGTACAGACAGCGTCAGAGATAAGTATCCCCCTTGCACAAGACACCCAGCTATAAATACTTTCAAAAAAATGTAATACTTAAAATTGTTTTAGGCTTACATACAGTTATACGAATATAATCTATTTTTTAAAGGCAAACTTCTCCATTCATCGCGGCGGTGATTTAAAGGGATTTGAAGCTGGGTATTATAATGCAAGAAGGATACTTATCTATGATGCTGTCTGTACATGGAGGCAATAAATAAATACAATGCAATACAATACTTTCACGTATGGTGTCAGTATAGTTCGCGATAACACGACACGGATGGTCGAGGGGCAAGTGAGTTGGACGGCCACGCCGGTGTCGCGGGTTCGATTCCCGCTTCTGGACTAACATTTGTGTAATGAACATCGGTGTTTGTCCTGAGTCTGGGTGTTTCTATGAATTATAAAATATAATGTATATTAGTATTATATCAGTTATCTGGTTCTCATAGTACAAGCTCCGCTTAGTTTGGGGCTAGGTGGCGTTGTGTGCTACCACACAACTACACAATCGATGCGAATAACTGAGCGAGCCAATCACGCCCCGCCATTCAACCGTTCTGTACCCCGCACTTCAACTCGCCCACCAATTTGACCTAAGAATTGAGTTCTGCGCATCTTTGTGACGTGTTTTGCCAGAGGACAACGTTTTTTACTTATTATACACTGCATAATTTTTCAATTTATTTATACAGGCTCTAGTTGGCGACAAAACCATCGCGTTCTGGCTGATGGACGCGGCGATGTACACGGACATGAGTACAATCAGTGCCTCCAGCAGCGTGGTGGAGCGCGGCCTGGCCTTGCACTGCATGATCCGGCTCATCACACACGCGCTCGGCGGGGAGGCCTATCTCAACTTTATAGGTGAGTACCCTTTACCCGTGCTGTTTCTGATATGGCCTGATTATAATTGAGTCCTTAACCCTGTGGCCAACCACAGATCAAGCCCATTCCTATGCCATTAGTTAGTGACTGATAAGTGACGAACAATGGTCTGACTCCCAGGATTTGTGACAGCCCCGTTCCTGAGATATCAGCGAAAATACCTGGCCCACGGTTCTGGATCCAGAACCCTGTGGCCAAGTACTTTTGCAAATAATACACAAACCACTGCATCTTATGGCCCCAGATTTTTAATTTGCGTTAGAAACGCCAGTCACTAAGCCCTAGACAAAAAACTAACTTCCTAGACCCAAGAATACCGAAGTTAAAAAAGTCCGGTCAAATATTTTGAGGTTATAAAAATAACCTCAAAATGTTAGACCAGCTACCCGAAAGAAAAATGCTAGGAGGCTGATTACTATGCCGAACCTTAGTGACTGATTTGTGACTAACAATGAACTGAGTCCCGGAATTCGTGACAGCCTAGTTGCAGAGATATAAGCGAAAATACTTGGCCACAGGGTTCTGGTCCAGAACCCTGTGGCCAGGGCTTTTCGCTAATTTCTCAAAAACCGCTGCATATTATGACTCCATTTTTTGTATATGCTTTAAAAACGCCAGTCACTAAACCCTAGACCTAAAATTAGCTTCCTAGGTTGTTTAATAATAAATCCTAGAAACATGTTTTGAGGTTATAATTTATTAACAGAGTGACCATATATTTTGCTTCATTGAGACTTTCCATGTTTTGCGTTACGTTACGTAATGCTATAGTTACCTATTGTCTATGGCATTCATATCCTAGAATATTGTTTTAGGCAGGCAAGTACCTATGTAGAGATCTTTCAGTCTAAATATGCATGCCTCTTCACTATCTTGGAAGTAAAACTAAAATATAATATTTTGCTCTGGATTGCCGCTAGTGCTCACGATGATCTAGCTGCTGCTTCTTTCCGTAGAAGGAATGCTGAAAATATACTTATTATTATACTTCTATGTACCTATGTCCAATCAGCTAGACTTGTAATACTTACATTTAAAGTTTGATTCAGTCCTTATTATATACATAGGGTATATCAGTCTTGTTTTGTTAACAATCTTAATATATATATATATAATAAATTTATTTTCCATTACACTGCTCTTTTGCTTGATTCGAAAATTTTGTAATAAACCTTCATGTGGATATCATGTGAATATAATACTTTGAATTAGCACGCAATAAAAGCTTAAAAGTACTACAAATACTGAATAATAACGACTCTTTCTCATTTTTCTCAATATATGAGTCGGGACGGCTATTGTCATAAATTAGAACTGCCAATTTACCTTAAACTTTGCTTGAACTGAAGTATATTTTTGCGGAAACTGCTGTACAATAGTAACTTGGAGCTTGTGTAGACCATGGAGTGTAGATTTTGTGTTCATTTTATATTGTAGACCATGAGTGTAGATTTTATACTCCGGATGCGTGCTTTATTTTCGAACTTTATAGTGATTTTGTCTTAAACGCAGCTTCAACGTGGGATTATTATTATTGCAGCTCCACTTTATTATTGACCGCCTTTATGATTGAGCTCTATTGCGTAGATAAAAACACACCACAATAATTTTAATAGTTTGCCTTAAGGATAATCCGTCTCTGCTTACCTGCCTAAAACAGTAGTCTTCTACAATAGTCTAGGCTAGGATGTGAATGGAATAGACAATAGGTAATAATAGCATTTACGTTAAGCAACAATACGTTTTGTTACGTAACACAAAACAAGGAAAGTCTCAATGAAGCAAAATATATGGTCACTCTGTTAATAAATTATAACCTCAAAACATGTTTCTAGGATTTATTATTAAACAACCTAGGAAGCTAATTTTAGGTCTAGGGTTTAGTGACTGGCGTTTTTAAAGCATATACAAAAAATGGAGTCATAATATGCAGCGGTTTTTGAGAAATTAGCGAAAAGCCCTGGCCACAGGGTTCTGGACCAGAACCCTGTGGCCAAGTATTTTCGCTTATATCTCTGCAACTAGGCTGTCACGAATTCCGGGACTCAGTTCATTGTTAGTCACAAATCAGTCACTAAGGTTCGGCATAGTAATCAGCCTCCTAGCATTTTTCTTTCGGGTAGCTGGTCTAACATTTTGAGGTTATTTTTATAACCTCAAAATGTTAGACCGGACTTTTTTAACTTCGGTATTCTTGGGTCTAGGAAGTTAGTTTTTTGTCTAGGGCTTAGTGACTGGCGTTTCTAACGCAAATTAAAAATCTGGGGCCATAAGATGCAGTGGTTTGTGTATTATTTGCAAAAGTACTTGGCCACAGGGTTCTGGATCCAGAACCGTGGGCCAGGTATTTTCGCTGATATCTCAGGAACGGGGCTGTCACAAATCCTGGGAGTCAGACCATTGTTCGTCACTTATCAGTCACTAACTAATGGCATAGGAATGGGCTTGATCTGTGGTTGGCCACAGGGTTAAGGAGTCAATTGATTATAATGTGCCATGACCGGCCCATTATGAATGTGTGCTGTTTCTGACATAGCCTGATTATGTTGTGCCAAAACCGGCCAATTATGAATGTGTGCTGTTTTTGACATGGTATGATGAGCCATGGCAGGCTATAGTGAGATGAGCTTCGACATTCCGTTCTGTGATGCTCTCGTGGCTTGCGTTCCCAATTTTAGACCTAATCATACGAGAATTTTTAATTATTTCAACACTCCATCGATGCACATAATTGTAAGTTCTTGCCACTTGTGGTTCAACCACCTCAATTCTGTCAAGTCACATGGCTTATGTATCTTGTGAAAATCATTCGACTACCAACCCCTTTGCATACATTGCTTAGACAATGCAGCAAAATTGCTTTGCTTACAGGGTGTAGGTGTATTGTTTATATGTAGATTGGTATACTTATATTAAGGAATCCACTACTTATGTACTTACTCTACTTATGGCAATAAATAAATGAATATGATTATGAAACTGGAATTTGTCTCCAGGCAACGAGTTCGGGCATCCCGAATGGCTGGACTTCCCTCGCGCGGGCAACAACTCTTCCTACCACTACGCGCGCCGCCAGTGGAATCTGGTTGACGACCCGCTTCTAAAGTACAAGTACCTCAACCAGTTCGATATGGATATGAACAATTTGGAGGACAAGTATGGATGGCTGGCCGCTAACCCTGTAAGTCACATGCGATTCTACCACTTTATTGTGTTTGTTAGCATTTTTACCATGTGAAGATAATAAATGTATTGAGTAATTTTTTTTATTAGAGACTTGCTGACACCCGCAACATCGTTTGCGTTGCGAATTAACAAAATTTCTGACATGAAATGAACTGACAGACTACGTACAGGCCAAACCGTGGAACGTAGAGACTTGAAACTTGAAGGGTGTGTTTGTCAAGAAGTGCAGGCGCGTACCAAGAAAGGGATTTTATTAATTCACAGTGCAAACGAAATTGCGAGCTTCAGCTAGTATGTTATGGCAGTCAGGTTTTCGTAGTATAAATCTTGTTTCCGTCAGTTACATTGGCTACATAGTACCTATGCTTATACATTACAGGCGTATGTGTCGTGCAAACACGAGGGTGACAAAGTAGTGGCATTCGAGCGAGCTGGTCTGCTGTTCGTGTTCAACTTCCACCCCTATCAGAGCTTCACCGATTACCGCGTCGGGGTCAATGTGGCGGGCTCTTACAAGGTATCATCGTTATTATCTCAGCTTTTTGACGTCCACTGCTGGACATAGGTTTCCCTCTTAAAACGCCACGACGAGCAGTCATGAGTCTTATTGGCTACTCATGGCCTGTGTTAGCACGGGCCGCGCCGCGCCACAGGCCGTGTAAAACGAGCGGCCCCAGGCTGCCCGGTCTGGCGTGTATTTCCGGTGTCAGGGCACGGCCTGTGTTAACCCCTACTCACGAGACAGGGTGAACCGGACTCTTCCGCGGCGCGCATTCGCCCGTACCGATGACCTATGGCGCGGCGCGGTCCGTGTTAGCACAGACCGTGTTTATTTATTTTATTTTATTTATTTATTTAACATTAGACTCACAGTTAATTTTTTTTCTTATATAAGCTATGTAATATATACTATTCTTAAACCAAATTGAGTCTACATTTTGTTTACTGTAAATATATAAAAATTATAGGTAGGTAAGTCTGGGTAGATAATCTCTAACAGCAGTAAATTACAAACAAACAAATAATCGCATTGTGTTTGTCAGTGGTGTGTGTGGAGTGTGAATGTGGTGTGTGTGTGTGTTGTGCGAAGTCTTAATGAGTAGGTGCCTACCTAACCTAAGGTTAGGTGTAAGGCTAGGTGTTAAGCCACCATTATACATCTATCGACTTCCTGCGACCACAACAATGTCGTACATCGCGTGACAGGCTTTAGACAAGCCTTTTATAAAATTACCATAGTAGGTCTTATAATTTTAAAAAAAATATGATTTTTTTGCAGGTTGTATTAAGTACAGACAGTAAACAGTATGGAGGCTTTGGACGTGTGGAGCCTCAAGGCGAATCCCACATCACACAGGGCATGCCGTGGGGCAATAGGAATGACTCCATACAGGTAACATTACTTTTAAAACACTTTCATTTCATTGTAGGTACCTATTGAAGCGGAGTTAGAATTGATACAAAATACCACCAGAATATGCAGAAGGGTAATGTTTTTTGAGTAGGTACCTATATGTACTCGTATAAAGTATGTTTGTCACTTTTGGGTGCGCCCTTTATTTAGTATCATGAATTCTCATATAGCGGCTGTAAGCTAACATTTTGTATTTTAATGCTACAATTAACACTTGATGATACTGTGGTTTTAGAAAAATCTTTCTTGCAAAAACACATGTAACAGAGTACTATTATTGTCTTACAAAAGGCGGTCTTATCGTATAACGATCTCTTACAGACTACCTACCTAAAACTAACCTACTACTAGTAGGTATAGTTGAAGCTAATTTTACTTGAATTAATTTTCTTCTTTTTCAGGTTTACATTCCATGCCGCACTGCCATTGTTTACGCTAAAGTTGATCGAATTTAGGAACATAGATTTTACTTTTATTTGCTAGAGGTAGCAATCTTTAAAAGCAGGGAATCGAGATGTTTTATAGGTTGAAAATTGTGTAATAAAGTCCTTATATTTTTGCGAATGCTGAGTTTTCAGATTGTGAATGATAGACTTATATTTATAAAATAATTTTTAAGATGTAAATCATGTTATAAATAAAGGATCTGTTAGTAACATTGTTTCATGTTGGAACTCCTATAAGGAGGTTATTCTTAGGCGTGCAAGATAAATAGTTTAGCTTCGACAATGTCACTTGGTAGTCTGACTCTTCAGCTAGTCTGGCACGGTCCGAATCAATGGCTGCCATACACTTCATCCCTCGTTCTGTCAAAGGATGGTCCTCATGAGTTTGATCAGCTGCGTGCCCAATACACATGTACTGATCTACTGTCAAACCAGCGAACTTAATACTCCTTGGGTAAACCAAGTTTCCAGTCTCATGCAATGAGCCATAACAACAGGGGCAGATCACGAACTTAGCATTAGCTATCAGGCATTTGTCAAGAACAAGGTCGCTGGCAACTCCACAGGCATGCAGCGCTATTCCAATGTCAAATTTCCCAATAAAGAAATCTAGATTACATTGATAAAAGTAGATGTTTTTCACTCCCATTTCATGGACTCGTTCTCTCGCTCGTAGCAACGATTGTTCTTTGTTTTCTAAGAGTATCACTGTGCATTTTGGCAGCAATAGTGCAACAAGAATGCCTAAATGCCCACTGCCACTGCAGAAGTCTACAATCAAATCTCCATCTTTGGCTATACTAGTGACAACTAATGCAAGATTTTCTAACTGCTGTGTTTTTCTCACAACTCTCTTATCAGGTAAATACCCTCCAGATGGTTTCGCTCCATTGGGGATGTCATCCCAATTTATAGATGTGCAGATTTCAGTTTTCGTGATACACATTTCCATTCCTTCAGAGATTACGCTTAGTGCATTTTCAATGTCATCCTCTTTGGTGAACATTCTTTTTCTAGGATTGTGTCGTTTTGGATCACTTTTGTAAAGACTCACATCTTCAGTTTCTGGTATTTTTGCATCTTCGATAGACAATAGTTTGCTCTGATATTTATCTAGTAGCTGTATTACTTTGCTATCTTCAATAGTGTGAATTATATTTGTGTACCACTTGTGTGTTAGAGGCAACTGTGCTTCAAAACCGGTGCCAAAAGCTTGTACAATGATGTGGTAAACTGGTAGTAGGATCAAATCGGCTAAAGTGAAAAACGGTCCTTCAGCAAATTGGTGTCTGATATTGAGATCCTCAAGTTTAATGGAGCAATTTACATCCAACTTCTTTTTCTTCTTTGCTTTCCACGTCCTTACGTGTGGCTCACTGGATTTTTCATTGTCTTTACTCTTAGCTGAATCTTTTTCATTTGAAATTTTCAAACTTTCTTTCATCATATCTCTAACAATTTTATAGACATTGTGCACTTTAACTGGCTTTTTCAAGTGGTTCTCGAATCTCACTAAGTCAACTGGAATCTCGTCTATTTTGTCAGATTCTAAAACCTGTTTCACAGTGTTAATGATGTCAACTTCGCAGAATTTAGTCCAAATTGAAACTGTGTTTGGTGCTTGTAAGCAACTTTTTCTGAAGCCTAGGATACCTTCCACATGTTCATGTGAGTTCTGTGGGCTGGACCTATGAGTAGTGATATGCCTCGCTACAGCACAAAGACCAGTAATGATTGTATCATGGTACATAACAACTGGGTACACACAAGAGGCTACTTGCCAAGGAACCTCATTTCCCTCAATAAAGTGTAGCTCATCTTCAACAACAACACTGTTCCCGTGTGTCGGAGTTTTTTTGTCAATGGGAACCAGGTATAAACCAACTTTCTCGGGCGAGCAGTGTTTGTAAATGCAGAAGGTTATAAACGATTCTATTGGTAATTGAACGGTATGGGTCTCTTTGTAGTCAGAAGCGTTAGTATAACCTGCTAAGAATACCACGTTCTCCATAATCGTTTCACAAATAAATGGAAATTTAGAAGAAATCAAAAACAAAAAAAAAATAATAACCTCAAACAAAACTTTTTTTTTTTGTGGCGTAACTGGATAGTATTGCCAGTGTCAAGTTTGGGAAGCTTATTACGCGGGAAAGGAATAGGAATTTTTAAGGGATAGATCAGGTAGGATTTATTTTTATATTTATCTGCAATAAATAAATTACTGAATTACTGATTTATAACGTTTGTAATGGATTATTACAGTATTATATCAAAACCAAAAACAAATTACAACTAACAAACAAAACTTAACGAACGATGACGTTGGCTTTGATTATATACACTCTAGATAAGGACGTCCTACAATAACCGCAAAATGACAATGGGCAAAAATGTATAGAGCCCAGGTCCCGATTTTTTTTCAACCTGCATGCATGAATTTTTGTGACACTGTACTAATAGCGTAGATTACAAATATATGTTCCAAAGCAGCGGGAATAATAAGTAATTGGCTTTATAAAAATGTAAACAATGGCAATAAAAGTTGAGAAAACTGTGATAAATCTAAAGATTTGTCACATAAGATCTACCAAGCTATGTATTTAGTCAGTAAATATACTCCTTAAATCCTTTAAAGGTAAGTAAATTCAGAAACTAACCTGAAATACTTATAAATCCAAGCGAATGAAGCGTAACCAAATTGTTGGGCTACAGCAAATCGTGGCACACTTTTAAAAAAAATACTTTATCAGTTCACATGTTTACAATTTATTTACAATATTTCATTATATTTTTATATCCGAATTCACTGATATATGAAACAAAAGCAATCCATACGGCTAGCGAATTGTTTTAAACAAATAAGTAGGTATGGAATGGTAGGTAGATATTTGTATTGATTTCATATTCTAGCTTCCTCAGATAAACTTGAGGTAACAGTTTAAGAAGATAATATCTCGCCATTTGTTTCCGACTATCATGTTTACACCACAGATCTCGGATACTTTCGGCTGTCGCCCCCAACATTCTAACTTTATGGTTTTTTACACCCGATGTTTACACCATCATATTGTACGCCATTTTACCATCGATACTACGATACTTTTATCAAACAAAGATCTTATGTTTTGTTAATTTTTAAAACCTCGCTGCTTTAGAGACTTCCATGACTGAAAATAATACTTAAAAATATCGAAATGAATTGTCAAATAGGTAAAATAACTGCAAGCAAAAACCTGCCTGTAGTTATTTTACTTAGAATGCCGAGATCAAACTAAAATCTTATATTTTGATAATTTTGTAAACCCCGCTGCATTAGAGACTTTCATGACTGAAACGAATACTTAAAAATATCGAAATGAATTGTCAAATAGTTAAAATAACTGTAGGCCGAGACCCGCGATGCCCATTCTCCTTTTTACAATAAAGATTTTTTATTTATTTATTTTTTTGACAGGCTTTGCAGCTGTATGCATGACTAACGCACACAAATTTGTTGCACAGGTTGTACTCTGACTAATCTGTGAGTTTGTTGCGCGCGTTGTCTTATTTATTACACTCGCGTCATGTCATGTCATTACTGTCGCGAATTGTAATCGCGATTATCATTTCATAGCGAGTGATATGACGTAGACGCATACACAGGTAGAATTATAGATATAGATATATCATATCAACACCGGCCCCAGACTACTTTGGGTAGTAACAAGCCTCGGCCAATCTGTCGTAAGCGGTAAGCGCGGGTAGACTTGTGCCAGTCTAGTGGGTACGTTCGAATGGCGTGGTCAGTTCTCGTTGGGATTTGTTCGCAGAATTATCAGGTCAGTGTTCAGTGCTCAGTGTTTTCTGCTCAGGATATTTGGTGAGTGCTAGATATTAGTTCTTAACAGGTCCTACGTGTATAATTTACCCATAATCATGTTATTTACGTGTTCACCGGCAGATTCTAGATATTAACGTGTAAAAAGGATTGCTATAGCGTTTTGGGCTCAGGTATGTGGTTTAGAACAATAAGTACTCACGATACATTTAGGTACGATAAGATGCAAGCGTAGTAGGTACGCATCTGTATTTCACGGTACGTCGCGGTTTACTATAAGTACCTAATAACGTGTTCGGTAATGATGCCGTTCATAGGTTTCACTGCTATTATAACTGTTATGTAATTCTGTAATTCTTTATTGTACACAAAAACGATATCGTATAAAATATTTAAAAGAAAATACATGTACAAAGGCGAGCTTAACCCTAACAAGAGTTAGTTTAGTTTAGTTGTGTTGTGTCTTACATTATAAGTTCGTATGTTCTGGTTGATGTCTAATAACGTGTTCGGTAGTGACACCGTCCACGCATGTTGCTATCTATAAGATTAATTTGTTTCTATTTGCGTTGTGTCTTAGAATGTAAGTTCATACGTTTCCTCGGATGAATTACGTGGCATTATTAGTGGCGTTTTTTGTACATCATACCCGCAGGTAAATTGCGTTCCACAGGTTTATCACTGCGTTACAAAACTACGTTATACATATTTATCACTGTGTTAATCAACTTGGTTACACAGATCTATCAGGCGATACCCTGTTGTGCTACACTCAGTTGCGTTACTGGTCTGTTGTATGACCGGTCTCATGTGATACTTTAGGTTTAAGGTGCGTTGGTAAATAAGGATATTTACGTTATGTTGTGAGGTCAGGGAATGACTATTTGGGGACGGAGGAGGTCATTCGTGGGGTTTTAACCCCAACCCAGATTACTACAACGCCCGACCAGTTCCGATGATACGCTCAGTGTGTTCTCACTTTTAGGTGCTCAGATAATTATGGAAGTTACATGGTCCGATAGAGACCATGCTCAAACATATATCCAGATATAGGTACGTCGATCCAATCTACAAAGCATCACACCGGGTCTTCGTGTTCTCAATTCATAACCGTCACCACATCGGGACATGGTCGTCGTGTCGATGTCTTCATCCTTGCATCAAGCTGGACGATGCTGAGTCGTACGAAACGTCACGCACCGTGACTATGTGGTCATTCTCATCGGTCTACCCTCATCTGACACCAAGGTAACATAATTTTCTATTTATTTTACACTACCTGCATAAACATAACATTGGAATGGTACCAATGTTATGTTTATGCATTTACCTGAAAACTCATACATGCACACATGTATGAGTTTTCTATAGTATTGAATACCTATAGAGTAGATACTTTTAGCTTCGCGACCATTAGTAAGTAGGTGATTCGCGACAATTACTTATTTTGTCTATGTATGCGTGCGCAAAGTTACCATCTAATGACTTGCATACAATTTTAATAAACTTTTATTGTTAAATATTAATAATAGTTTATTTTTGGGTAGCCAACAACATACAGAAAAAAGTATGTAGTTCATAGGTACATAAACACTATAATATAACTTACATACATTTTTGTCCAATAAAACGTACATTGCTATTTTTTGATTATAATTTATTTAACTGAATTAAATATTTTATTCATATAAAATAGGTATTAATATTTAATATCTGTCTGACTGTTTGTTATAGTCAGTCCTAGCAACAATTCAACGTTTTACAATGTGTTTGAAAACCAAAAATGAAACCGAAAAATTTTGGTTATTATGTTTTCAGATTTTTGAACCTCCCAATCGATTAGTCATGACTAAGTGTAACCCTTTAGGACACCCGTAAAACGTGTTATTTTTGCTCTATCTCGCTTCCTTTAAGAGATATAGCAGTTTTTATGTTTTTTTGAGATAAGGTTGGCATGGTAAAAATACATTAAGAATGTGGCATTAAGTAGTGAGCTAGCTAGGTAGACAAACATGAAAGCGATATAATGAAAACGTGGTTAAGTAAATGCCTCTGATAACAACTATGTCATCATTATACACGGTCAAATTTTAATCACCCTATCCAGTGAGTATATAATCAAAGGATGTTGGTTTGGTTGACTGCAGTTGACTGACATTTTATTTTATATCCTAATGTCAATGTCAAAGGCAATATCAAATCGCACAGCTGTTTTTGACGTTTCAGTGAATTTTTCATGGGTAATTTTCCCTTGTAGTACTTATTGATCTGATTTTTCTTTTTTGTTAGTCCCGTAAAGTTAACTCCCGCTTGTAACTAACATTCATGCGTACCTACCAACGGCACTGAAATCAAAAATGTTGGAGGTTATAAATGGGTTCCTCCTTGTGTATTTCCTGATTTTGTGCTCAATCAGTGCTTTGGTCCCTATCCTTGTCAAACCGGTAAGTCAGTCTGCCCAGAAACTTTATTTTAGAATTTGTAAATTATTATCTCTTATGAACCTATAGGTACTTTTATCATTTTATATCTTAAAAGTCCTATAATTAATAGTTGTTTCAGGAAAATCTTGAATTTATTTCACAATCAAAATTGTACTTGAATATATATTTTTTTCATGCCTTGGTATCTTCTGGGTATATAAGTATTTGTTATTTTCAGATAATTGCCTGTTTTGCACGGCCATCCAATGCAGAACGAACAATATGGACCGAAATATTAAAACTCAAGGAAGAACAGAACGGTATATCAATGAAGGATGAGTTTGCTGCTTACTCCAAGATTCAGCGTAAAATCAACAAACTCGAGACTCAATTGAAAGAAGACTCACAATCTCGTATGGGCAAGAGCCTGGCTGTAAAAAGTACCATTCAGATTATCTGTCAGATCGTTGTAGCACTTGTGACCATAATTTCAGTAATTTACTTCAGAAGAGAGCCTATAGTAGCATTGAAAGGGGACATGTTTCCTTTTGCTACTATGTTGCGGTATCCTAGTGACATGCCTAATGCAGTTTCAACTCACATGTGGGTGCTAATATCAAACTTATCTATCAGAACTCTTGCAAAACCTCTGATATCCTGAAATAATTATTTTGTATATTGACTGAAAACTTGCCTAATTTATATTTCTACATTTATGTGAGGTAAATTAATTGGTAAAATAAAAAGCTTTCTATTTTTATAATCATTTTATTCGTTAAACAAATAGTATTTTATACTCAGTCCGACATAAGTCCAAATAGTGTCCTCTAAAATTACAATAACAATCAAAGGCTCATTCTGGAAACAATATTATGCTTAATTTAAAAATAAAATTCTACTGCTACCATACTGTTACAAAACGGTATTTTAAAAACATTATAAGGAAATTTTGATTTAAGGGTAATCCTCAAATCCGAGTTCGATTTTATATGTGTTTTAAAATTAAACCCTACTAACTTAAAAACACGTATAAAATCTAAATTGAAGTATGAAACCTTTCACTTTTTTTGTTCACGAAATCAAAAAACATAGAGGAAACGATTAGTGTGAGGAAATTACTGTAATACGGCGTACTTTTTGAGTATTTGTTCGAAACATTTTTGTATGGAATTCGGATTTGAGGATGCCCCTTAAACCTAAACAATTTATGAAAATGATAATAGTTTTTGAACCAAAGTAATGGATGGACTTTGTGAATTTATAAATCTGATTCTAATATTATAATTACAAGCTCTATATCACAGCTCACTCTTGCTACAGGTGTGCTAAAGACATTAGAATAGAATACGACACTGAAAGCAGTTTCCTTCTAGAAACTGTGAATATATCATAAAAGCTTTCAATTGTGCTAGACACAGTGACACAGGTCTGTATTGCTTGGAGACATAAGCAAATTCAACTTCTTACTTTATGGTGAAGAGTAGAAAATATAATCTGTTAAGGTGCACAAAAGAAAATATGATGATAAACAATATCAAACCTTGAATTTTTATGATTAAGGTAAATTCAACAAATTTCATTCTTCCCATGAAAAAGTCAAGCCTTTGTGAATCCAGACACATAATTTTTAAACTACAAAATATTAACAAAAACGTAAATATAACTTGTGGCAGAACACATAACTTTGTTGCTTGTATTATGGATACAATTTAGAAATACACAAAACCCTACATGGGTAGATAGGCTGGGCACTATCCTAATACATTTCTTATTTGAAGAATAAAATTTGCATTATATTATACAGTCATGCAATGACAAACTTGCTAAATTTGTAGTGCAAATCGTATCATAAAAATTTTGTAAAGCAACATCAAAAAGCCTTAAAAATTTGGACAATTTTGGCACTTTATCGCTGAAAGTGTGCAATATTTTGTGCATAACCATATTGTAGGCAAACATTTGTATTCTAAACTGCGAATAAAGACTAGAAACTATGACTATGTAAATGGCTGTACATGCAATATTACCAAATATTTCTAATCCCAAATCCTGTGACTACTTGCAAAACCGGAATATAATTTAATCAACATCTTCTATGTAAAATTTGATAAAAATATCTTCATTTAGTTTGTTAAATTTTGCTGTTGCTTAGAATAAAAATATATTTACAATACAAACGAATCAGTCACTCGAGACATTTGGTATTCAATGGTATTATAACACATTTAACTGTTTTCAAAACTACAACTATGCACCAATAGAAGCTGAGTTTATCAGAAATAACCACATAATAACAACAACAAATCAAATTCACTCTATCTCACTTCATATCGAAATACGTTAGGTGGTATGTAATTTGGTGCTGCAACTAAGTTAATTCTTAGAAACTTGGAACTTGGAAAACTTGAACCTTTTTTGACAGGAATATGGTACCGAATCGTCGCCAACCTCAAACCACCAACCTCAAAGGACCGTCTAATACCTCCTTTCTCTCGCTACGAATGTGAAGGCGCTACGCCTAGTTTTGTAAGGGCATCGAAGGGGGCTTGTAGTTCGCAATTAGGTGTTCTCGTAGAAGGAATTATTGAAATGGGTGGTGAGGAGATACACTACCGCTTCGTAGGTCGACATCATGATTGCTGTGTTCGGTATCTGACGGACCAGTTGCGTGCCAAGACCCCTGCGGAAAGACATTTTGTAAATCAAGATTATATGGTTACCCAAATTTCTGTTTTCTGAGTCTATTCCGGCTGTACAGAAGTGAGCCCTTTGGCACATAGGCCCCCTCTATTTTCTTCCATGTGTGTTCAATGGTCACATTACGTTAGATAACGAAAAGTAATCTCCTCTTTCCGAAACATTGTAATAGGGAAAGTTGTGTGCTTTTTACTCAATACCTCAAAATCAAACTTGAATAGTACATAAAATACATATGTACAGACAGCGTCATAGATAAGTTGCATTATAATACCCAGCTTCAAATCACCGCCGTGATGAATGGAGAAGCCTTTAAAAAATAGATTATATTTGTATAACTGTATGTAAGCCTAAAAATAATTTTATATTACAATTTTTTGAAAGGATTTATAGCTGGAGGTCTTGTGCAAGGGGGATCTCTGACGCTGTCTGTACATAATTATTTTCATGCTTCTACTATGCGTTTCATTTCATGCAGCGGCACCAACTAAAGAGTCCAATTACGGAAAATGGAGTCGTCACACAAATTTCTACACGGACGTGTACTAAAGGCAATTAAAACAATAACCCCCCATCCTCCTCTTCTTTTTCTCTTATCCTACTCGAAAGAGGAGGCAATCATAATAATAAGCAAGCAGGAAGGGGTATGTAGAATACTGTGAAGTTTGTCGCAGTTGGCCGCAGATGGCCGTTACTACGACACTAGATTCTGTGAATGATTTTCTTTAATAGTTCCATGTGTTTCAGTGCAAGTTACCTGTAAACGCCACGATAACCCTCCTCCATCCAGACAGTGTGCAGCGTTTGCCAGAACTTGCGGTATTTGTCGCCTTCCTCTCTCAGTCGCGTTCTTGCTACTTCTGCAATGAGAAAAATCAAAATAATCAAGGTTTTACAATAACATAGACAACAGACTTCAATTTGACTGTTTTAGTGACCGTAAACACCACTGAACTGTCACAGGGAAGCAACATACGCAATTTTGTTTACTTCGACGACATTTTTTTTCAGTTATTTGGATATAAAAACTAAACTGAATCGATGAAATTCGTTCGAAAAAACAACAATAACCTCCTCTTTTTTGAAGTCGGTTGATAAGTAACTTAATTTTGGCAAAATTTAATTATCTAAGTCGGTGACCCGGAGATTTGAGGCTTTTGCACTGCAGTGGGGCACAAATGGCTGAATAAGCTATATGTATAAAAAGCTTAGTCCTGACTCCTGACTGACTGACAAATAATGTACAGGCCAAACCACTGGACGTAAAGACATGAAATTTCGTCAAGAAGTGTATGCGCGTGTGTACTAAGAAAGGAACTTTGATAATTCGTAAACAACGTTAAATAATAAAGTTAGTCAGTGATATGTATTCGTTGCTTTTGATAAGGAATAAACAGAGTGAAAATCAGGCTAATAAAAAAAAGCATAGAAAGTGAGCAAGATGATGTAGATGAGCAAGGGCTCGTCTTGACACTTGCTTTTTGATGTACTATCCTGATGGTCATGAAGTTTGTTCAAGATGAGCAAGGGCTCGTCTTGACACTTGCTTTTTGATGTACTATCCTGATGGTCATGAAGTTTGTTAAAGATGAGCAAGGGCTCGTCTTGACACTTGCTTTTTGATGTACTATCCTGATGGTCATGAAGTTTGTTAAAGATGAGCAAGGGCTCGTCTTGACACTTGCTTTTTGATGTACTATCCTGATGGTCATGAAGTTTGTTAAAGATGAGCAAGGGCTCGTCTTGACACTTGCTTTTTGATGTACTATCCTGATGGTCATGAAGTTTGTTAAAGATGAGCAAGGGCTCGTCTTGACACTTGCTTTTTGATGTACTATCCTGATGGTCATGAAGTTTGTTAAAGATGAGCAAGGGCTCGTCTTGACACTTGCTTTTTGATGTACTATCCTGATGGTCATGAAGTTTGTTAAAGATGAGCAAGGGCTCGTCTCAAGACGAGCCCTTGCTCATCTTTAACAAACTTAACACTTGCTTTTTGATGTACTATCCTGATGGTCATGAAGTTTAATTCAAGGAACCCTTTGATGCTATTGAGAGTCGATGGTAAAGGATTGACAGACAGATTGATAGCAAACTTGAAGATAGTATTTATACTAAATAGGTAGGTAGGTACTTAGATTAAATTAGCACTTCACACTTGGCGTGGCCAAAATATCAGATAGCAATAACCTTGGGTGTTTGTAATCCGCGAATAAGTCAAACCGTGTGTGCAGATAACACATTCCTGTTATGTGAATATTGTGTAGTTTTGATAAGTGACATAATAATATCGATAGACTAATACCAGAAATGAATGCAAATAATATGGAGAGACGGGTCAGAACTTAGCTGGCTTATACATGGAAAATACTAATTTTGGGGCTCAGTTGCGCACCTTGGGAGGGGCCTACGTCCAGCAGTGAATTGCTATGTTTTATACAATCTTGATAATAGTGGTTGTTCTCAGAGGTTAAAGATCAAATGAACACATCTATTTTATTATAGTCCGGGCCGACAATAAAATACGACATCCAAATCACGAAGTGCTCAATGCTGCTTATACAAATTCATTCACTTAATCTATTGTTACAGTAACATGGGTTAGATATTTCCTTTTAAGTAAAAATATACCTAAGAAGAATAGGAAGAGCGAGGTTCCCTAACAGGTATCTTTTTATGCTTATGGTCACCCATCTAAATGGTAACCCCACCACAGATGTAACCACCAAGTAATTTACGCCAACACGCCACGAGCGCTTTACTATTGAATTGAATTGAACTATAACTTTATTCTTTCTTTCTTTTCTAAATACTTTCAATCAGACGTGCCTTGAGAGAGCAAACTGTAGCTTTAAGTTGTACAACACTCACCGTGCGGGTAAGCAATGCAGGACGCCACAGTCTTGGAGAATGCGCCGGCGCCCATGAACTCAACAAAGTCCCTCGGCGAGCGCGTGTCGTTTGGCACTCCGTCCACGCTCCTCGCCGCGATCAGACGTGCTTTCACCCCCTCATATAGCACGAAGTGGACCACAGTCTCACTTATCCCCATATACGAAGCTGTGATACCTTTGTAGAACCCCCTAATACCCTGGAAAAGAAGATTATATTTACTTGATGCTGGCAAAATATCGGGAGGAACCCGAAATATTAATGAAACAGACAAAATATATAATGACAAGTCGTAGAAGAAATGTTTAATCGTATTGGGATTTTAGACATATCGCTTTTGTCGAGTTTTTGTAGGATTCCGTCTAGATGGGGACTAAAACAGAAGAACCAACAACCAGAACCAGGCAGCATATGCTGCCGCTACGCAGTAATTTACAAGCATCAATGTGTTTTAAGGTAACTGTGGCAAGTAATTTATGGGCTTTCGAGACCGACTTCCATAATGTTTCGAGTGGACAAGTACCATAGCAGTGTTGCGTCGACCTTATAACACTCAAAATGCAGATCAAAGAGAAACGATTCTGGCATAAGTTTGTAAATGATAAAGCTCTACTACCAACTACCACTAACTACGAATCCGGAAAAAAACATTTTTTCTATGAATTAAATACAAGTAATCGCCTACTTTGATAAGAATTAATGATGAAAGATCAACATGAATTGAATATCCTCAATTAATAAAAGTCGACGTTCGATGTTCCGCAAAACTCGTTATCAAATCACTGTTCGCAACTGAGATACCATTCAGATCTATTTTTGGCAAAATGCGCAGCACATTGCGATCTTCGATCTATTCTAATACACATATGTACATATCGATATAGGTATCGAATATCGATATAATAAACTTGATTTGATTTTGAAGACTATATCGATATGTACATACGATAGTAAACAATATCAATGCCTACCAGGCAGATTGGTGGGAGGTGGCTAGCGACCGCAAAAAGTGGAAGGAGATGGGAGAGACCTTTGGCCAAAAGTGGGACACAATAAAAGGAAAAAAAAGAGATATTGATAGAGGTAAGGGGGCGTCCATAAATTACGTGAGGTGTTTTTTTAAATTTTCTGTCCCTCCCTCCCCCCCCCTGGTGAGATGTGGTGAGATTTTATTCAACCCCCTCCCCCATCGCCCAATCTCACGTGAGATTTTTCAAAATGTGGGTTTCTTACGTAGGTAAACGCGTTGGATTGTTATTGTAAAAAGAAAAATCAATATTGCTGTATAACGTCGAAGTATAAATGAAACTATTTTGGTACTTTCGAACGAATTAGTGAATGATCTTAATCGTATTACGATTGCGCTTAAGATTAAATCTTAAGCATGTAGGTCTTTTTTTGTTTCAATCAGAAACAAAAATTGCGTGATATTTGCCGAGACCCCCCCTCTCTCCAACGTAAGATTAGATGAGATTTGACTCGACCCCCTCCCCCCCTTAAACACCTCACGTAATTTATGGACGCCCCCTAATGAGTATAATGTAACTAATTCAATTTCAATATATTTTAGTTTTACCGTTGGGAGGACTTTCCTTGCAGGATGCCGTCTACATGGGTACCAACACCAACCACTATAGTGCTAGATACTCTGCCGCGAAGCAGTAATGTGTAAGCATTACTGCGTTCCGGTTTGAAGGGCAGTGTAGCTAATTACATTACTTCTTCTTATCGTGTCACTCGTTCTTTCGAACCAGTGTGGTGAAAGGATTTCAAGTGCGCCTAGAAGAGGCTCCTTTTGTGCATTGTACACCATTAAATGACTGGCCTATAGAGACTGACCATCAAAATGTCTCAATGTGGACGAATCAAGACCTGTGTAGCACTGTTCTGGTCATGAGCAGGCGTGCTTTCTTACCATCTGGAGAGTGCATAGCTCGTTTTGTATTCCATAAAAAAAAGTAGTAATTCGTACCGTTTTGTGATATATCCTCTTAATACACTGCACGGCTGTAACATTCTGTCCGTCCAACTGAAGGCGAGTCTTCACGAACCAGATAGGATTGGTCATCGTGCACGACACGAAACCTGAAAATAATACACAATACATGAAGCTTAATATCTATATCACTGTTAAAACTTTCTGCCCACTATCCCGTATCATACCATGACCGTGCTAGGACCGTGTAATAGCTCGGCTAAGTGTTCAGGACCTGGAAGACGACAGGCTACTTAACCCTGAAACCAAAGGAAGTCGCGGACAGCAGGTAGTGTTACCTGCAGCACTGGCAGCAGAGAGATGGACCACGGGCGTGTCTGGTGCTATGTTCTGATTCAGTATTGCCTTGGCTTGAGAGTATGTGCAGAAGTAGATGGCGCGAGACGGCGCCACCCCGACGATGTTGGGTCCTAGGCCTTTGAAGAGCGCCTTTGGGCCTTCGTTCTGGACGATGTGTCTGAGATAGATAAATAAAAAAAAATTGAACATTTCAGGTAACGCCACTTACCTAACAAACTAATACCTTGATCACACGTACCGAGGTAACGGTCAAAACAGTGCTCTCGGTCGAGTACTCGGTACACGTATAAACTATACGATACGAGTGATGTAAGGTACTTGCTTACAGCACTGTCTCGGCCGAGAAACATTTTACTGTCTGGCCCGTTTGCTCGGTACGTGTGATCTAGGCTTTAGCAGATTATTATAGGAATTAACGAGACAACTGATATAATATTTTTTTTTATAAATTCCAACATAATATCAAAGACAACACTCAGGCACAGGAACAATAATACCAATGAGGATACAAATAATTGTCCTTATGCGGGAATCGAACCCGCGACACCGGCGTCTAACACACTCGTTAGACGCGGGTGTCAACGTTGTCGTCAATGATTTCACAAATAATATAACGGTAATTATTTATTACCAGGGTTTTATTTTTTTAAATACGAAGGATTTTAAACTGTCTGGAGATACAGACAGACGTAGTACATCCATGCGGATGTAGTTATGATTGTTCTTCAATCCCGCCGAAACCATTAAACAGATTAGACTAAGAAGCACAGTTTACAGCTAAGGGTCTGAAAGACATGACTTGCTACTTGTTGGCAATCACATAGACCGTACCTTTGATAAAACTATAGAAAGATTTGTCTCCGAAAACTCCAAATCGAATAACCACCTAAAAAAATTGGTTGTCTGTAAACGGACGATAGTTAAACGTGACTACCAGCGTTACCGAAAAATGAGCGTTACCGGACAATGACAACGTTGTTGTCACCGGACAATGACAGCGTAACCAATGAAGTCAACGTTTTCGTACATGCAGTCGGCGTTCATCGATTAATTAGACGTCGGTCGTCACGTCAAAAATTGAAGTTAATGATTGGGGCGTTTTCACTGATCTTTTCACGTGAGCTGACCCCAGGTCATCGCTTATGACGTAAATGGATATCTGCTTAGATAGCGTAATGTCAACATGCAACTAAAATTAGTTCAATTTCTTAATTGATATCAAATGGCGAACTCAACGTTCATTTCAGAGTAACGTACTATTTTGATGGTGATTGGTATATGATACGCGAAGATAATAATAGTAGATAACAGAGAGATAATAATAGTAGATAACAGAGAGATAATAATAGTAGATAACAGAGATATAAAGCTAGCTTGGTGAGAGCGAGATATCTAATTTGTGATAAGTTGTAGGAGGTGAATCTAACTAACTAAACATACGTGATATTTTTTGCTCTTGATCGATGTCTGTTGACTTTACTTTAAAAAAAAAACAAAGATTTTAAAGTCTCCTCTGATCTTAATATACTGATTTTTTTTGTTTCGTTCGTTCCGGCCGAATTTCCGATTTCGGCTTTTTTTGCCTTAAAAAAACTTTCGAAATATAGTAAAGATTATAAATACATGATAAATACCTAGGTAAATGCCATTAAAATAATGAAGCGAGGGTTTTTTATTAGTATTCAAATAATATAGCTAGGATATATAAATAAATAGCCGAGCCCTTCATACTAGAAAGTTAATGTCCCTAAGCCTCTTGTCCACACACGATTTTTCGCCGTAAAAATCAACGGTTAATTCACCGTGTGTAATAATCAGAATTTAGAATTTCTCATCACCGTCATCAGTGTTTTATAGATCACTGTGAACGCTTGAATTAACCGTAGATTTTACGGCAAAAAACCGTGTCTGGGAAAGAGGCCTTAGGCCTTTCCAAAGGCTCCAAATCATATATTGGATTAATTTTCTGTGCTATACTTTGAACATGTGTCAGGAAGGAACGAATCCTTACACATGTTCAAAGTATAGCACAAGGGGCGTAACGTAAAGAAATCTTGTCCACGTGAGCTTCTCATGACCGAACCAAGCAATCTTCTTATCTATTAGCATACACTTGATAATTCCACGCCGGTTGGAAGCGGTTACGATACCACAATGTTCTACAGCTCAATATTTGACTTAACAATAAAAACCGTTTTGTCGTTAATTTGAGATAAGTCCATGAACTAGTACTTTTCCATTCGATTGACGCGAGCAGGACAGGTTGCTAATTGCACGTGGTCCATATCTTCTTATGACATGTATCATGTATCAAAACATGATCAAAACAGAAGCTGGTTTAACATCTGTTTAACCAGCTTCTGTTTTGATACATGCCGAGAAATCCGATACGGCGGCGCCTGCAAGCGGCCATTCTGTTTTGATTGCAACAAAACGATTTTGACAAATGAGTCAGTCTTCATAATAAGTATTTGAAACCTGTTATAACAATTTCCTTTGAAAGATCATATTTTTTTTAAAATAATATATGGCTAGACTGATGGTAAGAGATCACGCCTGCCCATAAATAACCATAACAATGCTACACAGGGCTTTGATTCTCATAGGCAATAAATAAACGAATTGATTATAATAATCAAAGTATTAAGTATAGGCCGTGACAGAAAAGCCGTGTTGGCCGAGTGGGAGGTGCCTCGACTTTCGATCCGAAGGTCGTGGGTTCGAACCCGGTGGTTGTACACCAATGGATTTTTCTGTTCAAAAAAATCTATGTGTTAATTAAAACACGTGCTTAACGGTGAAGTAAAACATCGTGAAGAAACCGGCATGTCATAGAACCTAAAAAGTTCGAAAACATGTGTCAAGTTCACGAAAGGAGCCTCTTCGAGGCGCGCTTGAAATCCTTTCACCACACTGGCCCGAAATAACTAGTGACACGATAAGAAGAAGAAGTATAGGCCGGTGCAACACCGCTACAGCGCACGTTCATCTTAAGATATACCTCCTTCACGAATTCAAGATAGCTTCAATACGGCCGACGTATCTTGGCGAGTCTGAACATAGGCTATGCGAACTTTAGCGCATGCACGCACACACGTGTTACATTGTTTAATATGTATAATATATCAACGCGGGCGAAAGCGCGGGCTTATGTTAGCTGGTTTATAAAAAATAAATTGGCTTTAAAAGTTTTCTATTGCGTGTTTTCATGCGCTAAAGTTCGCATAGCCTATGTTCAGACTCTCCAAGATACGTCGGCGGTATTGTACAAAACAAAAGAGTACTCAAAGCTGAATGTGTCCGCTGTTGTAATTATAGAGAAGTGCACGCTTTTGTACACTACAAAGTGGCTGAAAGCCAAAATAGCATGCAACCATAATGCCGATAAGATGATTCGTTCAAGTGACATGATTTCTTAATATTTAGCTACTATCTTATTAAGAGAGTGCTTATAGTAACGTAATAATCAGGCAAGTCGAAGTGTATGTTTCACGCCATCCACAAAATGATCTTTATCTGTAGTGTATCTTTGCCCTGCAGTGGGACAATACAGGCTCACAAAAAAAATAAAAAATATTAAGCCACTCGCGGACAACAGTGATAATCTCTGAGCCTAAGGTTGACACACAAGCAAAAGTATCTTAGATGTGTCTTCCATCAGCCTTCTTTATCAGTCATCATCTCTGTATTTTTCTGTACATCATCTCTGTACTTTTATCTACATCATCTCTGTACTTTTATCTACATCATCTCTGTACATTTCTGTACATCATCTCTGTACTTTTATCTACATCATCTCTGTACTTTTATCTACATCATCTCTGTACATTTCTGTACATCATCTCTGTACTTTTATCTACATCATCTCTGTACTTTTATCTACATCATCTCTGTACATTTCTGTACATCATCTCTGTACTTTTATCTACATCATCTCTGTACATTTCTGTACATCATCTCTGTACTTTTATCTACATCATCTCTGTACTTTTATCTACATCATCTCTGTACATTTCTGTACATCATCTCTGTACTTTTATGTACATCATCTGTAATTTTCTGTACATCATATCTGTTATTTCTTTGGCCTTCCCTCAACTCCATCCATTTTCATATTCATCATCAAGCATCTTTAGATCTATTTACCCTAATTAACACTAAGGTTTGGCTAATATACCCTTAGGCTGGTGTGATAAGTTACCTGATGCATTGTATGAGGCTCATCCGAGACGTAGCCCTGGCGTGACCAGCACGCGCACATTGCTGCACCTACAATTAAAACACAGGTGTTAATTGCCAGGCACATACTAAGATACTCTGCCAGATGCAGCGGCGACCTAACAAACGCTCACCTCCCACTCCTGCACTAGGATTCCGTGTTGCAGGTGACGTGTACACAAACAAGACATGAGAACCTCCAAGACCCTAAGGGTGCGTTTCCACAGACGCGGAGCTGGGTGGAGTGGAGAGGAGTGGACTGTGAAATGGCCAATCACAGTGCTAGAAGTGGAGATTCGTGGACCATGATTGGCCATTTCACAGTCCGCTCCTCTCCACTCCGCCCAGATCTGCGTCCATGAAAACGCACCCTAAAACACGCGGTGGTGCTTGAAAAGAAAAGTACGCTCAAGCTGTTTTTGGCTTGCCTGTCATCCTTTCTGGACTTGCCATATAAATTAAGAGTAAATTTTTATGATAATCTATCGAATAATCTTGCTCATTTCATTGTCTTTTAGCTTAATTGATCAGGGGAGTTGGCCGGTCTGTTTAGTGAGTTTTGGTGAGATAGGGTACCTGGCAGTTGTACGACATAAGCATGCGATCAGCTTGCTTGCTGTACGCAAACATTGCGCCCATTGTGCGCCTGTAGCCCCATTTCGCTTCCTGTAACAAAATTATAAGCATGATCAGCCTTTATTTTTCCACTGCTGGGAATCAGGCCTCGACTAGGAGAGCGAATGGGTCTAAAAAAATATATAGTGTTTTATTTGTACTCTAATATTGACAAATATTTGGTGCTTGGTTCAATTTTGAAAATATCAGACAAATCATGGTATATTTTGGGATAAACGGACATGGATTTTACTCCAATAAAAAAGGGCAAAGACAAACAAGCAAGACGCGATCGCACCACATCATAACAAATAAATTAATGGTTTTGTTTTGGATCAACATATCCAACGTTGCAAAACTGCCGGCATCGTCCCACGACCTCTTATTCCACGCTATTTCTGTCCACCAATAAATTCTAAAGCCGTATTTGAAGTTTACATTGTCAGCGTTGTTTGTACGACTCAACATGTAATTTGAGTCTACACTGCAGACGAATAACAAAATAACCTAGATGCAATCTAGATGATTTACCAGAATTTCAACTATCTTTCGTTTTTCATATTCAAGAATATTTGCGATAAATCCTAGCTTCCGATCTTACTTGATGTTTGCACTATATTTATAAAGCTGATACTGGTATTATGCAAACTTTAATAATATGGGCTGTGATATGGGACACTGTACTGTTGTGTAGAGCCATGCCCGCTAAAAAATCAACATTGAGTTTTCTATCATTAATCTTCAGTTTCTTGATTGAACGGAGTTGTTCGTTGGCTTGGCTGTTCTCTTTCTACTAAATAATAAAGGTAGGACTTTAACTTGATGCAGACTCATTATAAACACTGGTCTGATGGTTGCGTTGTGTACTCAACTACAACAGGTAACCTCATCAATTCATCAATGACCTTGTAATAACCAAGAGAGTGTACGATATTTAGGTAGGTAAGTAAGTACAAGATTCATGTGTAAAATAACACAAACATCGAGGAAAATTACCACGTCAATCAAGCTCGAAGCCATGTAAATGAAAATTATCTTGATCGAACGTTCGATAGAGCTATATTGGAAGAAGATTGGAAGGATGTGAAACCACAGAGGAAAAATTTACTAGTGAAACTACAAACAAGATTTGGCTCCGCTCCAATGAAAATGAAAAAATATATACTTTTAAGGATTAATCTAGTTAACTTTTAAGGCAGTTTGAAACTGCGCATTGCGGTATATTAGGCTCAAATGTTGCCGAGACAGCGGCAAATTCATCTTTGAAACAATAATTGCTAGAGTTATCGATGCGTGCTAAGAAGACGATAACCATAAGTTAAAAGACCTAAAGGTCCTAAAGGGTTAATGGTATAGATGACACAAGACTGGTTGCATGCAATGCAATGCACTCAAGTGACCTTTAAAACCGTAATTTGCCTTCAACCCATACGAGCGTGTGGAAAAAAAGATAAAAATCTAAGCAACGGCTGCTACGAGTCTCTCGTATTTATTCATAGCAGATACCGAAAACCAGCGACCACAATAACATGAGAGAAACACCAAGGAATAAAGTGCTACGATACAAAAAATAACCATCTATACTACAATGTTACAATCAGTCTAGCTATGTGCGGTTTCAGATCAGCGGAGTATCCGAGCGGATTCGCCATTCGTGTTTTGTTTTTTGCAGTGCATGTACGCGCGACAACGCTCGTTGTCGCACCGCACCGCACGTATAGGTACGCGCGACAAGCCGCGAGAAACACCTCATGATTGACACTCGCTAGAAAGAAACCGAGCGTAAACGCCAATACACGCTTTTGAAATCCGCAACCCGCTCATCATATACGCGCTACAAAAATACCCTAGTCTGAAACCGCACTAAGAGTACGATGCAAGTGGCAAGCAATGGCGCCATGTCTTACTTGTCTTGCATGTGTCTACTTTTAGCTCAGCCTTGGGTGTCTGTTAGCTTGATAAAAGAATGACATTGTACAAGGTCACTAATCTCAGTCGATACAATATACGCAGTGCCTGTAACTATACGATATTTTTGGTTACGGGCTTACGGCATGTCACCGTAATAAATCGATAGCTTTAAGACTTCCAATTTAAATTTGCAAGCAGTTTGATTTAAGTCTAGAATTTGTTTCGTCCTTAAATCGATTTTCAGTTAGCGTTTAAAGTTTTACTAATATAAATTTTCAGTCCTCATGAATTTGAAGTAGACAAATAATTCTGCAGACTGACTGAAAAGACTACGACGGATATATACTTGCCAACAAATTATAGTTGAAATATGTGTTTGGTTGGCTACATTGTTTATGAACGATTAAGATGGAATGGAAGCTGTTAGTTACAAGACTGAAAAAAATATAGGAACTATGCTAGGTATTACTAGATTAAATACAGAGAGCAAGTTTTCCGATTTAATAAATCAAAACAAGCAGTTGAATGACACGCGCTGTGCACACCTCATCCTATTTTAGTATTGAGTAAGGATAAACACACAGTCGATGCCAATGCTGCTAGGCAGGCGAAAAGTTGTTTCAGCACAAGAATATATTGCATTCTGCTATTTATATAAAGCCTTGGCATAAATGTACTCTTTTCTCGACGATATTTTACCGTTAAAGCTACATGAAAAAAAGTTGATATAATTTATTATTCATTTAAGAATATTTTTTCATCAATGTAAACAGACGAATTGGAGTAGAAATATTGTCTACAGTGTATCAAGACATTACATGTACTTCATTTTTATTTAAATGATTGATGATTGTGACAAAAAGAACAAGCTATTTTATTGGAGTAGAGTTGATTGAACGTATTTGAATCAAAGGTATGCATATTTTGAAGATATTCTCGATATTCTGTCAATTCCTTCACGTATGCTTCAACATGAGCTAAAATAACACTACATTCCGACCTGTAAAGAGTTTAGTGTTACGTTTTTCAGTAGCATCTAAATATAATTTCATGGCCTACATTTTTTCGCAGAGTCAAGCACAGAAACACTTGGACTAGGCTTGACTTTACTTTGAATGATCGTAATTTAGGACGGACTCCTAAAGTGGTGTCGAAATATCGAATAGATCATCTCTGGATAAATATTCTTCTTTTCTGCTGCTTGCTGTAACTATTGCAGTTCATAAGGTTATCTACCGTGCAACCGTTTGGTAAAATGGCGTTGAAGTGATGTGAAAAACAGAAACATAAAATACTATTCTTTCGATATCTTCGTATCGTTCATTATCTGGGTATTTTGAAAAGAAAAAAAAAACAATCAAAGGCGCACTCAATTTATCTTGATTATGAGACGCGCGATAATTTTTATTTACATTACGATAAGTATGTGTATGTATTATTGGGGGTACAGATATGCAATCAATACCTGGTGGAAAAGCGTGTTGATATGAGCTAAGTTACTACGCGTATGGAATTGTATTACCTATTGCATGCAAGTAACTATTGGGCTCTATGGCTATATTATCAGGGACCCTTAAAATCAACCTGAAAAAAATGTGGCATTTATTTTCTGAACTAATATTTTATGTATGTAGAGATGTTGCCTCTAGCTTTCTCTCATTCTTCTTCTCTCGCTTCCTCTAGCTCTCTACCTAAGTTTTTTTTCTTTTTTGTATACTGTATTTACGGTGAAATGTGTGAAACCAAACCAACACTAATTTTAAGACCATCGCTGTAACCATGCAAAATATATCATTTCATTTTATTCATTGCCAGACCGATTTTGGCCATAATTACGCTTACTTCATTGTTCTATCCCCCTAACCCCCTAAATAAAACCCCTATTGTTCCTTTTTCTAGCAAACCCAATTTTGTGATGTTATAGGTATCGCTCCTACCTACCTACACAAACACTCACACACGCACACATACATACTGAACCACCAGGGAACTACCTACTAGGTGTCAAGGAGAAGAGCTGATCTGGTATGTAATTGTTATCACGCGATTATATCATTACATGCAGAGAAAGTTATAAATAGCATGTTATCAATTACAATTTACATGTGATTATGATAATATGAAATAAGACGCAATTCTGTTTCAGCTGTTTGAGTGACTTATTATCAACAGAGTGATTCTTTAATACAACGAATTTTTTTTGTTTCTGTTTTTTCCCCGAAGGGGAAGGGCTCAAAACTGACTAGAATGAGGTTTAAGGAGGGTGATTTTAAGATAGCAAACTTGAAATATTACGATAAGCTAAGCTTATATCGTCAAGCGGTTGTTGAGTAAGGGTATAGGGCATTAAATTTATAAGTGAGATTATCTGGTTCGTCGGTTTAATTTCTTACAAAGCACAGCAAAGATAAAACATCATAATTACCCACAGCTGGGTGTAGGCCTCTTTCTGTACACGCCATTCTCTCCGGTCTTGTGTTTTTCGCATCCATAAAAGATAGGTACATTAAATACCTTATAAGCTAAGTTTATCAGTAGGTAAAGTGGTTGTTGAGTGGAAAAAGCAGATGAGCTTATAGTAGGGGTTGAAAATAAATTATAAAGTGAGACAATCTGGTAATTTAGGGTTTCTTTCTTAAGCAAAGATGAAGAAAAGATGAACCCGCGACACTCGGTGTAGCAGTCCAATGCACATGTTACACGACCATTTGTGTCGGTGAAAAAGATAGGTTGTTTACACCTCAAATGCGTTGTTATTCAGTGCTGGCATATTATTTTCTAGAACACAGTGACCTTGTTTGCAATAAAGTCAATACATCATAATTGCATACTCAACTCGTGAGACAAAACATCTGCATCCTCTGAGACTATTTGCGGTACGATTAGAAGTAATTGTTGTAATGACGGTAACACCACTGATTTATGCTGGTAATACGCGAATACAATTACCGTGAACGCAATTTGATAAAAGAGTGATAAATAACAACCTACTGTTTAACAAAGATTACTTATTACATAACGTCGTCCACCTACCTCAACAATAACAAAACTGCATAATTATTGTAGATTTTTAGTAGAAGTATACTTTAAGGGGAATCCTCAAATCCGAATTCCATACAAAATGATTCGGGCAAATACTCAAAAAGTACGCCGTATTATAGTAATTTCTTCACACTATTCGTTTCGTCTATGTTTTTTTGATTTCGTCAACAAGAAATTGAAATGATTCATACTTTAATTTAGATTTTATTCGTGTTTTCAAAACTTAAAAACATTCATAAAATTTAAATTAAAGTATGAAACCTTTTACTTTTTTTGTTGACGAAATCAAAAAACAAGGACAAAACGAATAGTGTGAAAAAATTACTATAATACGGCGTACTTTTTGAGTATTTGCCCGAATTATTTTGTATGGAATTCGGATTTGAGGATTGGCCTTAAGGTTTTTACAAGGTTTAATTTGACATGGTGCATTGCATATCATATACAAAATATTTGCTGGGTTCTCGAAGACAAAATATGATGAAAGAATGAATGAATACTTCTTTATTGCCTGAATTATGAATATAAAATAATACTAGCTGACGCGCGCAACTTCGTTTGCATTGTGAATTATTTATTTACATATTTATTTGTTGATAGACGAGCAGACACAGTGTTGGATTTTTTAATAGTTAAGTGTAATTTTTTTAACATAGTCTTGGTTCGTAACCAAGTGTTGAGTTTGTTCTTGAATTAATATTTCTTAGTAATATTTTTTGATGACCACACCCTCCAAGTTTCAAGTGTATGTTCAGCAGTTTGGCCTGTTCATTGTCTGTCAGTCAGTCAGTCAGTCAATCAATCAGACAGGTCCGAGCCTTTTATATTATATTCATGAATTTTGCCCAGATTAATGTTTAGTTGGAAATCGGCATAATAATCATTTATAGATGTGAACATTTTTTTTTTTTATCAGTTTTGTAATTTGGATGAATTTTTGTTACTAAATCAATCTAGAACCTGACCTTAGAACTGGGATTACTAGCGTAGATAATAATTTTTCGACTCTATTACATCACAAATAGAACATTACTAGTTTGTTCTATGCTGAAATATTTAATTTTGAAATACACACACATAGTTAAAAATTTAAACGATACCTAAACCTATTAAAAAAGAAATTCTAGAGATAATTACATTCATTAATAAAAAAAAGGTAAATGCAGTCTTGCTCTAATGAATTGCTCATCTTACTCGTAGATAACTGTATTTGTGAGACACATACCAGAATAGATAAGACAGGGTTTTATAACATAATTAATAATGATAATAAAAAAAAAACAATATGCAAAACACACCTGATGCCTGGGAATTTTTGAGCACACTTTCCTCGGGTTGGCGGTGCTGTCTGAGCGGGGAGGCTGAGAAGGTGGGATGCCCACACCTTTGGAGGATTGTAGTCGAGTCTTAACCACCTCAAGTGGGCATGTTACTACTGCTCCCGCTGTGCCTGCCACCCTGGAAATTACCTTACACTATCATACAATGAAATATTTTTTTTAAATTATTTTTTTTGAAAAATTTTTTTTGTTTGAGAGGATATTTATTAATTACAGAGTAGAGTAGAGTTAATAGATCATGGCTGCCCATAACCAGAACAGTGCTACACATGACTTTGATTGACATACGCAATGAATAGTATATAAAAAAAAAAATTGTTGTAGGTAAGCCTCATTATTTAATAAATCATATGTTTGCGCCTGTAAAGATGTGGCACACTGGCCAATACTTTGTAAGCTTTTTATCATAATATTATAAGTGTACATGTTGTGGTAAAATAAATAAAATAAAATAAAAAAATAGCTTGTCTACTTTGATGCTGAACATTTTGATGGTCAGTCTCATCGAAAGCCCAGTAATTTCACGGGTAAAAACACAAGTGCAAGCTAGTTAAGAATTTTTCAATTAATTATTTTTTAGTTCTTCCTTTCTTCAATTCAAGTGTTACTTACATTTTTTTCCTATTATTTCCACACACTATGTATTGTTTTTTTATAGTTTATACAAAACGAAACAGCTAAACACACTTCATCACACTACCGTTTGTGTGCGCCCAATGTGTGGACATAAATGCTACATTTTCCAGATGCCATAAAGGCAGACCTGCTGCACAGATAGATATTCAATTCTTTCATAACTAAAATGTTTTAGGATTTCAAGATGTTTACATAGATCTATTTTGGGAATGGACTATGACCTCAAATTATTGATATGGTTTTGATGCTGCAGATTCCTTACTGTAAGGAGGTACAACTAGGTAGGTAGTAGGTATTATAAGTACTATCTTCTGTTTTCTGCTGTATTCTAGAACTGTGTCACGCGTAGGCGCAATGAACGCTGGCGTAAACATCTTCATGCATGTGCCAAATTATGTATACAAGACTTCATACAACATACTGCTACAAATGTTGAAACTATACATAAATACGGGTTTGACCCCCCACGGTACTCACCCTCCGGCCACCAGGTGTATTGCTGTATCCCTCTGAGACATTTTAGCCGCAACAGTAATTACATTTCTGTAATTACGTCTTTATTTACACAAACAGAACTACACCACTGATTTGATTCTGTATACTTGTCCACACTATACTGATACTGCGACGCACAGTGAATTGCCAAGAAACAAGGTAGGAACTGTTGTAGTTGGATTTTAATTCGAGTTATCGGCGAAATAATGAGTTAACGCGTAATTTCTCCACGGTGAGAAATACAATTTACACTCACAACTATTTGTTTACGGTTTTCTTTCATTCACAGTGAACACAATCACAAAACAGCGAGCGAACCGCAACACGGCCGAATCAGCCGAACCGAAGCGAAGCGATAACAAGTTTTTCTCTGCGCCTCGCACAAAAAACTCGAAGAAAACATTAGTTTTCAAAGGCAGATGAGGGAGGGAGGAGAGGAGTGATTTATTCTGGACAGAGATGGGTGTTACCGATTATTTAACAGTACCGGTACGCAAACTTTCGAATGAGAATTTAAAAACCGATAATACAAATGCTTTTACACTCAAAGACCACAATTTTGATAGAATTAAACAATTTCCATTCGTTAAAATTGACAAAATACAACACCATTTATCAAATCGTTTATATCTACCAAAATGGCAAGCTTCCAGTTTCACGATACCCAAATAATTCAATTCTTCCAGAATTTTGGAAATTTTGCCCATCACTAGGTGTACGTGACGTTCCGCATGTGACGTCTCGTCCTGTGCCCCTATTGGTCAATTTGCGACTTTGGTTGAGAGAGTAGAACATTCTTCCTTTTCTAACGGAAGTTGCACGGTCAGGTGAATGCTATTTCGAGTTCAGATTTGGGTTAGATTAGTGCTACCAGACCTACAGACCTCTTATTGCCTATAATTATATTTAAAGTTCCTTAGCTACATCTTTCTAAGTGTTAAAATATTGGCTAGCTGCAAAAAATACAACATACTTCGCTTACCTTTCGTTAAAATCTTTTAAACACCACTGAATAAGTGTGCCACGTTTGAACACCATTTGAACTCGTTACAAAGAAAAGTTATTAATAGATTTTTCTAATTGTCACCTAAGGTGGTTCAATGGTCGGTTTGAAGTAATTTTTTTTCTATGTATATATGTTTTGGTTTAACGGTCTTCTTAGCTAAACAGAAAAGAAAATAAATAAAAAAATTAAACTTCCCTAATTTTCCGATTTGGCTTTACCCTGGTAACATAATGAACGGGCACAAACTCTAAATAGCAATAGCCAAATTATCAGGGACGTTGATATTGACATATGACATCGTTTTGTTGATTGATCGATTTACATTTTGCATTTGGTTTTGGGTTGTTGCATAATTTTTGATAAAAACCTAGCATTCGCCGGCAAAAATTGCCCCATTTATTAATCTGGTTCAGTGCGCTATTTCGCTAAAATGTTCGCCTCACGCAAAATAGGAACTATGCTGTAAGTTATATCTGCATGGTACCATACTTTCACCTCTAAATTTTGCCGATCGGGTTGTTTTGAGACCTACGCGTTTTTGTGCTAATACGATAAGTAAACATCAAAAATTCACAACGCTTGTTCTCAGGGTGGATAGTGAATTCTGATCACGAAACCTACTAGTCTTCTTTTTCTCAATTTCAGGCGTACAGTAGGCGCCTCTCGACAGAAGCACACACTCCCTGATCTACCGTACGAGTACAGTGCTCTTGAGCCGGTGATCAGCCGCGAGATCATGAGCCTGCACCACAGCAAGCATCACGCTACTTACGTCAACAACTTGAATGTTGCCGAGGAGAAACTCACACAGGCGCAAGCTAACGGTTGTATCTACTTACTACTCTTGTTATCAGCTTGAAACCCATAAAACTAGGATTGAACCAGATAGTTACTGGTTTACGCGACCCAAGACTTTATTTTTTATTATTTCATTCTTCTAATTTTTCTTCATTATTTTGATAGTCAAGCTAGCATTCTCATGTGCAATAAAAAAAAAAATACCTTTCACTTATTCCATCAGCGCAAAAGTGATGAGGTTATGAAAATAATTACAAACTTCACTGTTTGTTGATTTCATAGCAGCAGATACGAATACACTTCTAGGCCTTCTCAGTGCCATAAAGTTTAATGGCGGGGGCCATATTAACCATGCCATCTTCTGGCTGAACCTAACACCATGCACTATGGAACCTAGCTGTCCGTTGACTCAAGCAGTGGAGCAGTAATTATCCTTATTTACTTGTTTTGTTCATATTATCATATTATTGTAAATTATCATGGGAATCTTACTTAATTACTCTTCTGTAAGTTAGTCCATTGTCTGTACCTATTGTATTTACTATTTACTAACTTATAAGACTGTTTAGATCTGTCAAGCTAGTTAAGTAATTGTTTAGAAATTTTGACAGCATTATAACTGTACCATTAAGATCCTCCTAGCGAGTTAAGTAATTGCATAAGAGCTTTGACAGTTTGATACAAGTCATTAGTGTTAGTAGAGAACTTCAGACATCATTAGACTGTGCTAGTTATTCCGATTTATAATTTTCTATGTGTTCAAACAAGAATATCAATCTAGTTAATAACAAGTGTAAATAGTACAGTATGCGCACTGAACAAGTGTTTCTGAAGTTAGCTGCAAGTAGTACAGTAGCAAATCTGAATCGAAAATAGCTACTTTAGATAACTTTGGTAACACTATCATTTAGTATGCGTACTGTACCTTTAATTAATTTATGCATACATGTCTAACTAAATTCAACCACCCGTCTTCAGGTGACATCCAAACTGTGATCAGCCTAGCTCCAGCCCTCAGGTTCAATGGCGGTGGTCATATCAACCACACTATTTTCTGGCAGAATCTCTCGGCAAATGGTGGGAAGCCATCTGATGGGCTGACAAAAGCTGTTGAAAAGTAAATCCTAAATTATTTATGGGGTTTTTTTTATTTGGAATGCTTGTTTTTAATTCAAATGCCATTTGAATGCTTTTTTTAAATCAACTAAACTAATGCATGAGATTTGGCATTTGCAATAGCATGCTATACTTAGCTCACATTTTCGTTATTACATGCTTGACCTAATCTAGACCTAGACTAACACCTAGTGTAATTTGTATAATAATCAAGTAGTTATTTTAATCATAAATCATAAAATTATTAAACACCCCTGCATGAAGCCAGCCTATTTACTAACCTACCTGGTATTACTTATATCCCCTTTCTCAACAAATAACAAAAATTAAGGATACCATCACTAGAGGCGGCCACTAAAAGCGTCCACTAGTAGTTAAGAGCTGCTTCTGGCTAGGCCACTAAACGCGGCATAAACGGGAGGCAGACGTGGGCGGTACTAATAAAGTGGCCACCAGTGGCTGCCACTAAACGCAACACACAATTCTCATACATTTTGTATTAGCGGCAGCTATAAATGCACAGCTTCTTCTCGAACTACAATCATCAAATTAAAAACTAACTTGTATGCATACACCCACAGAACCAGTGTGTTTCCGAAGTTACCTGAAGTACCTAGTTGCGCAAAAGAGATTTTCGATTCAGACTCGCTACTGCGCACTATTTGCGTCTTATTTCGAAAACACAGTTGGCGTACTGTAAAAAATAATGGATGTTGTGTTTTCTGACCACTTTACTAATGAAGTAATCTCAAATGCCTAAAAAGAACCCTGGAAGCTTCTGTGCAAGAAGCTATATATATATATATATATATAGATCACTAGCCTAGATATCTGACGCACGAAGGACCGATTGGATTCTTAGTGCAATAAAGTGCATACATTCATCTCAATTTTTTTTCCAAATTTCCAGAGATTTTGGATCATGGGACAACATGAAGAACCAATTAGCTACCGCGTCGGTCGCTGTGCAAGGATCTGGCTGGGGTTGGCTCGGTTACAACAAGCAGATGAAGAAACTGCAGATTGCCACCTGCCTGAACCAAGATCCGCTCCAGGCTACCACTGGTAAAAAAATATTTAACCTTGCAAATACAAGAGTTTTTTTCGTGTTTGTGTACAGTACGCGTACACAAGTTCGCTATTTTCAATGCAGGTTCGCTACTGAGCACTTCCATTGTGGCTACCTTCAAAGCTTGCTGACTGCGCTTGTATAACTAGCAGCTTAAAATCAAAAAGCTTAAAATCATATGGATGCCCAATTACAATCCAAACCTTCAGTGCTTTGATGTGGTTGAATAACAATCTTATGGTTAAGTGTTGATGACACAAGGCATTCTTACACGCTACAAGTCAGCGAGTTCGCTTATAGCTTGATAACTCGCCCAGTGTTATCGACTTTTTTACAATCTGCTTGTTGACAATCCTTCCCGAAAGCTAACTCGCTCACTCGCTAGCTTTTAAACTCGCCGGCGTATAGCGTGTAAACTAGCCGTGTGTCATCGACGCTTTAGTCAAAGTCAATGTTGGTACGTTTAGGTATATAATTATGTAATTACTCTACTAGTTTGAAATAAGTAGGTACTTATAATTCTTTTTCTCAGGTCTGGTGCCACTGTTCGGCATCGACGTATGGGAGCACGCCTACTACCTTCAATACAAAAACGTCCGCGCCGACTACGTCAAAGCAATCTTCGACATCGCTAACTGGCAAGATATCTCTTCCCGATACGAAAACGCACTGAAGTAGAATATTCTCAGCATTTCTTGTTAATCCTTTTAGATGTGGCGCTTTTAAAGCTGACCCAAATCGGTGGGCCTTGCAATTTAGATTATGTGATAATAAGTTTTAAAATATACGTTTATAATAGGATTTATTGTTTCCTTTATACATAGCACTGTTCGCTTTGTGCTCATTGAGCCTACAACGAAATTGCTGTAGGTATACGGTATAGGAATAGAATAAGCGTGCTTTGAATATCTATGCTTTAGGAATAGCCAGCACCTGCAGGATATATTTCTTAACTCCAGCACTCTATGCTGAATTAATCTTCGAGATTCTCGAATCTCGCTCGCATCCAGCAATTGACAGTCTGGTAAAAAGATTTGAATTCTGCTTGTCTTCCCTCACTTGTGAAAAGTATATATTGCAAAGTATAGGAACGTAATGAATGTTTGCCTTTGCGTAGGTAATGGAACGGTTTATACTTAGCAGCTGTCAAATATTTTCATGATTTCTCATCTGTCAATGTCAAATTTCATTATACTTTCATCCGTTGCTGGTCTCGGTGCTTTGTTGAATCTCGATTTGTGGCGAAATTAATTAAATTTTATTACAATTCTGAATAGTCCAGGGGCAATTTTTCATCTGAAGGCATCTGGAAAACTTCCTTTAAGCTGCTGTGAAGTGGTAAGTCATTGTTTTCTATCCGAGTTAGCAGTACACTCAAAAGTCTGTTGTGTTATTGATTTTTCTGATCTGCTGTAGAATACTAACTCATCCCGCTGAATTTGAGCTTTTGAGCAGTCGAATAGCGAAAATAAGATTGTCTTTACATGAATCTATCGTTCCCTCTAGTTTGGGCTTTTGAATAAATACGTTTCTTGCTGAAATTAAAGCGAACATGAAATACCTACGTCCTTTCCTTTAGAGACGATGGAAGTATTCTGTAATACATTTTCAGTTTAAATAACTATCAGTAACTAATTTTATAAGTACCTATTTCTTTAAGGTAAACAGTAATTGTCTATCAACATCTAAAAACATCCTACAAACCTACCTATTTTCATATGTTGTGTTGGTTCAACTTTTTCTCATTCTAGTATAAGTAACTGCCATAGTTTGTAAAAACAATAGTTCTCTTCAAAAAACTGCTAAGATACATGAGTATGTACTTCTAAATCCAAGTATAGAGTGCTATTTCCTCTGTAAACCTCTTAATTAACATAAAGTTACTATAAATAATTTTTATTTTTATGTCTAATAACATACAAAGCACTTGGATTCAAAACAAACATCAATGTTTTTACACAAATATATCCTTCCTGAAGCGGGAAATAAACCCGCAACATTGTTATGGTAGTCCAATACACTTGCCACTCAACCATTCATATCGTTGTAATTAATATTATTTAGTATGTCTGAAAATAGCTTAAAGCTAAAATGCTGTTTTAACATTTTTTCAGTTTTGATTTACGATACTCTAGGCAAATTTAGGGCAGTCAGTAATTTATAGCCACAACCTACCTCAATATTAGTATGAAATAATGCATGAATATAGTTATAGGGTTACTGCAAGAAATGTGCCATGTATAGAGATAGGTCATGTTTTGCATTGGGGTAACCATGACTTTCTGGTGACCAGGAATACCTTAAAGGGCTTATTGTTTATTATTTTTTATTTTATTTTATACACATATGAGCTTACAGTCCACAAGGGTTGATGTAGTTCATTTTTAAAAAAAAATCAACTTGTAATTAATCTTTTAAGGCAATAATTAAAACTGGGGATCAACAGGAGCAAAATCACCAATAACCCCCTTAAGAATCTTTTAGTTAAAACTTTTATGTATTTTTGTTTTCAAAAAACAAAACGATTTCCCATAGTTTCTACATAAAAGAAATTAGAAGGAATTTGAGTAACTAATAAGCATTATGTTAATCTCCATCAGCTAAAGTTCTGGTGTCTATTTATTATTTTATTGTTTTAAATCCATTATCAGTACCATTTCACATTCTGAATGTCATCTGTGGTTCATTCTCTTGTATATTATTGTCTCTTATCATTGTCTGATTAGCTTTCCTGCTATTATTTTTTATACTTCTTTCTGTATTCTTCATATATTATTTTATTATAACTTATTTCATATTTCACACAAGTTTGAAGCTGATTGGGCCAGTCAAGCACAAGATCGAGGAGAGTGGAAGAAAGGGGGGGAGGCCTTTGCTCAGCAGTGGGACACTATAGGCTAATAATAATAAAATAATATAACTTATTTGAATAACATTACTTATTTAATTTAATTTTTCAAAAAATCTTGTCATTTATCTCTTAATTTTTTTATCAGATTGTCCCAATTTCTGCAAAAACATGGTTATCTAAGTATACACTGATAGATTATCAGGTTCGGCGCCACACGCAAACTTGCCGACGGTGAATGCACTCCATGGCCAAAGAGGGGAAGGTAGGGGGTTATTACAGGGAGGGGTGAGGGGGGGAGTTCCATCCATAATAAAGGTCTTGGAGTTATTATGTCTCCTGTTGGTAGAAATGCGGGCGACTCATTTCCGAAGGAAGCATTAGTCATATTAAGTAGGTTAAACATTTCTGAAAGTTGCATTAAATACTAATAGAATAATGGATAAAAAAATACAACCCATGAAAGTATAAACTAAGACATGGGTAAGAATTTGCGTTTTGTGGGATGAGAAAGTTATATTATTGATTTGCTCACAAATCTATTTAACAGTTAATATTGCATCGAGGCTCATAATTAAAGATAATGACTTTTCCAGGGACTTTTCCATTCCATCTCAAATTAACTATTTTAGCTACTTTTAGGGCGATACGTCAAAGAATACCAACCTCGCCAACGGTGAACGTACTCTAAATCCAGGAAATGTCTATCTCCGCTTGAGCGATTGACGTCCAATTCTTCATTCACGAATGGAAAATACAAATAACACATAATTCAATAAGAATTAACTACGGCTCATTTACCGGTTCATGACTTATTAGCTTGATTATGGTCAGCGTTATGTAAACAATGCACAGATGGTCACATGCACCAGACTATGTAGGTACCTACACTACTTACCTGCTGCGACTGACTCATCATTCAGTAGGTACCTCGTGTATATTCCTAAGCATTCCAATTCTAATGACTCATCTTCATCTATTAGTGAGATGTTTCTCATTTTTATGGTCAATGAATGTTCATTATAAAGCAATGGATTGCACATACACGCACATGCACGCACATGCTAGTCCAAAGAAGTTTATACATTTGCATCATATTGTCTCAGACCACAGCCACAGGCACAGGTGTTAATTGTTTTTAGCAAAAAATTCAACTGAAAATATGAAATATTCCCTTTATCGCGGATCATGCGTTTTTATGTTCTTATACGTTTTTGACAAAAAATAAAAAAGGATTATCTTGCCCCCATTTGTGCTACGTTTTTGTCATGTATGTGTACAATAAAGTTTTAAATAAGAAATAAAGATTCTCCAAAATTATCGTACGTCTTCATTTAAAACTTTCAAAATCCAATGTCAAATAATAAATATCTACGCAACTTTTTAGGGCTCACAAAAAACTGCCCAAGTTTTTACATTAGGCACGTGCTCTGCAATTTGCAACTTTTGGATATGTATGAATGTATGGATGTAGTAGGTAGGTACACAATGTTCTCAGGCAATTAGAACTTTTAGATTGGGGACAAACTTATAGTGGGTTTACTTTTAGTTTCAAAGCGTATTTATTTTCACTATACAGTCACCACGGTAAGAAAGTTTTTAGTGAAATTCCCAGAACAATTGTAAATTCTATTTGGTTTGTTTGTAGAGTTTCACCCAAACAAGATTAAATTAGTTTGTAAAGGTAATTCAGATTATATATGCGACAATTTCTCTGTGCCTCTGCCTTTGATTATCAGCTCCTAAAAATATATAATTAACGAATACATTTTATATGTATTTAATTTATCGGTGCCTCTGCTTTTTGCTTTTGCTTTTCTGAATACATTTTGCAAACAACCTCAAGTGCTGTTGTATTGTGCAAACTACATAGCTTGTGCCAGTAATATTGAATAGTAGAATATTATTTGAAGGCAGGGTAAAGCGACTGATGCAAATTTCATAGTCTCCAACAATGTCGCTCCGCTTAATTGAGCGACCGTGTTGTTTGTCGTGAACACGGGATAAACTCTCCAAGAGAGCTCTTATCGCCTTCATTTAGTTGTTATTTTAGCTCTTACTTCAGTAAAACAAGCTTAATCTTAACAAAGGCGGGTTGTTGTAACAAAAACTCGCCACCATAATTTTAAGATTTCGAGATTCCAAATTGGTGGCAGTCCACCATTTTGGAATCTCGAAATCTTAATTATATCAACTCCAATGATCAAGACGAATCCATTGACGACACGGATGGTCGAGAGACAAGTGTATTGGACTGCCACGCCCGGTGTCGCGGGTTCGATTCCCGCTTCAGGACAAACATTTGTGTGATGAACATCGGTGTTTGTCCTGAGGCTGGGTGTTTTCTATGTATATTATATTTATGCATTTACAAAATAAAAGTATTTAAGTATTCTATAAGCCATCTGGTTCCCATAGTACAAGCTCTACTTAGTTTGGGGCTAGAAAGTACTAGTTAAAAAAAAATACATTTTGTGACCTAGATAAATCCAACGTCACTTAGGTTTTCAAAATCCGCCAAGCCATTTAGCCTACAAAGGAACTACATTTAAGCGAGCCTCTAAGTCTTGAAAAACTATTATTTATCATCGATATATCCCTCGTCTTGGTTCTACCAAAATGACCCAATATAAACTGAATTTAATTAAACGGTATTCATTTACAACATTTCTAAATTACGGTCCCCCTAAATAACGTCTGGAACTACGAGTAAGCCCTTATTACCCCACCTTAAGTGAAATACGACCCCTGTTATGATTATGATATTAAAATTAGCGGAAAACTCTTTGGGATTATGTTGTTTGCAAGTTTATTAATATTCGTCTGTGTTCTGGAAACAGGCGAACGCAGACAGACGCGTCTCGTTCATGAATAAAGTAATAGTATTCTGTTACGAAAAGTAGGTCTGTCTAGGTCTTGACAAGAAAAAAGTTAAAAAGTAGGTATGTTTCTGCGTTATATTCAATATTCTTGGCGCCCCTGCAGGATTTCGTCTAGCTGGGTATCAAGACAGTATCCGTTATGAAGCTACCGTTTAAAAATAGTTATTAGTAGGATTTAAAGACTGTCCATCAGAATGTCTTAAAGTGGACGATTGCTATACAACAGCATATGTGATTAAAAGTCTGAAATTTGAATCCTGCTAATCATGCCTCCTAGCGGTAGAATATTTTGTGACTACAGACTCCTAACATAATCACATTATTTATTTTCACGAAGCATAACGCCTCGTCGTCGTTACTGGATGTAATTACGTGTCTCACACGTATTTGTGGTGAAGGGTTTACGTTATAGAAAAAAAAAGTTTTTTATTTGAAGATTCTGACATTGAGTTACACGAGAACAAAGGATATGGGACTAATTACACTTATTCAGCTCAATACAGCGTACGTCCATAAATAACACCAATATAGGGAGATGCGTACGTAGCTGAATAGACGCGGGAAGCTGAACGGATGCGTATGCATTCTCATTCTCTCAAAAGCTGAATTTGGCCTTAGCCCTTAGCTTATAATTAATGCAAAAGTTTATCAAACTTACGCGCTTTTTCAAATGAAAACTACTTATTGAACGCTGGTCGCTGAATTAGGTTAAATTTTAATAGATACTTCGAGAAGAAATAAGAGAACTTGTGCGTGGATGTGGATAAATCAATGTTTGTTCACTCAATCACGCCAAAACAGCTGAATCGATTATGCTGAAATATGACATACAAGATAACTTAGAACTAGAATCGAACATAGACTTAACTTAAACTTATTCGCCTCGATAGTACCTAGATATACACAAATAGTACGCAGGCAAAGCCGTGACCAGCAGCCAATACCTATATTCCTGAAAACTTCGGGGCGTTCTTACAATTTTCGTATTACAAAACATTTTTTTTCTTTAAAATAAGCCATAATTCAGTTTCATACGGTTGATTTTTGCGTAGCAGGTGGTTCGCAAGTCTGAGGTGTCGTTTCAGGAGCTTACTGGGACCGTGTTATTAGAGTCTTGTCCTTCTTTATTGGAATATACGAGCGAGGGGCGAAGCCTCGACCTCAATATGACTGCGGTCTTGGTGATAGCGAAAAGCGTTTTAAAAAGGTTCCAGCATTACGCTTTGGCCTTGCCTTGGCGAGTATGTATGTATACTCTAGTTTTAAAGTATGTATTTGAGCAATAAACTCTTTTTCTTTCTCTCAATATTGAACAACTACCTACTGCCCGCGGGTTCCAGTGCAGAGATAAAAAGTAGCCTACGTTAAGTTCTCATCAATATCTATAAAAGGCTTAGTCCTGACTGACAAAAAAAGCACAGCCCATACCACTAGACGTAGAAACATGCAATTTGAAGGGTATGTTCGTCAAGAAGTGTAGGCGCGTTGTACTAAGAAAGGAATTTTGTTAATTTGCAACATAAACGAAGTTGCGGGCATCAGCTAGTATACTATACCCATTTTACCCCTTGTTGTATTGGTTCAGTAGTTTTAGATTTGATCGAGGTATCATCTATCTTCACATCCTCACTAAATTTCGCCTATATAATTAGTGTTATTATGGAATCCTTTCTTATTCTATAATTTATAGTATTCGCTGCTGAACTCTAACTGCATTGATTATACAATATTTAACCTCCTCTTATACTCACCTAAAACTTCAAAACATTCACAAAGTAAAACCCATCGCCTCTGACTGCAATAACTAAATTCATTCAACTGCACCTTCAACATTCAATTTTTACATTATTCTGCAGCATTTATTCCACAGTACATCTAGTCACGTCGTATCGTAAAACGGAACGTAATGCACAGGCAGGCGCCTCTAACTGACGCTTTTATAGAGAACGGAATGCTAACAGTTGTAAAACGGACGATGCAGTACTATATTTTTGTACCTAGGCTTAGGGTCGATTATAACAAAGTGTTAAATGATAAAAAAAGCTTTTGTCTTACGATAACACCAAAGAATTTTCAAATATTCTCAATGATATAGCTTAAATCGTTCAAATACAAAAGGTCGATTTCGATGTTTTTGATCAATATAAAGAATTTTTTTCTCGTAAATTAAGAATAATTTTAGAAATATCACGCGGTGTAAGGGAACACTCGTCTATTAGGCAGTTGAGATATTTTTGTAGTGTCATTCAATGCAGAGAGTTCTTCAATATTTTTCAAACCAAAAGTGCCTATTCGCGCGTTTATTAGGGACAATCCTCTTAAGCTTAGTCTTTCGGCTGGCGGTACTTTATGACTCTATCGAATGCATGATACCTCGTTTGTCAACATCCATTCAAAAATGATCATTTTTATTTTCACAAATCTAAAATTCGCTTTCAAAAAAAATTTAAGTCTATGGCATAGATGAACAACGGTGTTCCGATAGAACACCAAGATATACAGTTTCAAACCAAAATGGGTCGTAACAGTGGAGTGGAGTCGTTTTCAATAAAAATAAAATATCTCTTTTTTCAACCCTTTTAATTTTATTAGTTGATTTTATTTCTGTAAGTACATACTTAAATAAATTACCGAGGTAACGAAAACTTTAGTGTAAATTTTACTCTATCCTCGTAGAATTCAGAGTTCTAATCTTCTGTACAATTGTTTCAGATGACACCTCCTTAAGAAAACAAGATTATCTCGACGTAAAAGGTAAGAGAAATCTTGTAAAATAGAGTTATTGTCTTCCTTATAAACTCATTTAAATCCTTTATGAGTACTTTAGAGTTCCATTTTACGCTTTTAACCGAATAATATATTAAAATGTTTAAAAAAACTTACTAAAAACCTCGTTTACTCGAAACTTCTAAAAGCAAATTTAAAAATTGCGAAAGAGAATACATCAACTAACTTCGAAGCCTTTCAATACTTCTCAAACTTTTACGCAACTTTTGTTTTGAAACTTATTTTAAATTAGCTTATATATAAATGAATCTTATACATATATTATAGCCCCGGAAATAAGTCTAAACGGTTCAGTTATTATACCTTATTTTGGTTTAATTATAAGGTTATATTATCTATACATATAATAAAGCAAAAGACCCCGAATTTCTGTACATATGTTTTTTATTGACGGAAACGTGTTCAGACGAGATTAATTAACATGCCCCAATTTTTTTTTATTGGAAGACTGTTTGTTTGTTTGTGGGTTTGTGTGTTCGTCCATCACGTAAAAACTACCGAACGGATTTAACTGAAACTTTATGATATCATAGCTACTAAGCCTGAAATGGTTATAGGCTGTATAATATTACGCTACATATTTTCAGAGGGTAGATATAAAAGTTTAAAGTTTGTATGGAAACAGTTTTTTTATGAGTGTATACATCTCAAACTTTGGAATTATATTTTACAAAACAAATAATTAGATACAGGTTTCACCGATTTTCAAAATTAAAGTTAAAATATGTAAAAGTACGGATTTAAGGTGTTATAAGACCAAAAGTTGAATGACCCTATCTCCTCAGGTAAACACAATATTTAATTGAAAGTTGCATTTTTATAACCTCCGAAAATAAGTACCGCTAAGTTTTTCAGATTTCTACTACATTGAATGTTTGAGTGGTTAAAAAGAGGGTTTGAAAATGTACAAGTTTTGATTGACTTGCTTGGTACTGACACTTTGCTATTTTGTGATATTTCTTCCGCGGGTGGAACAAACAACATCGACAATAAACAATTCGTCCACGGGTGACGAAGTCGCACGCGGGTACAGCTATTATATATTTTGATAATTTTAGTAAATTTTATCCTTAGTTAATAAGTGAACACGTAGGGATGGATGATTTTCTTCTTAATAACATCTCGAAATCCAGACGAAGGATTCCCAAACTTAGCATCAGAATAAAATGTACCAGAAGTTGGCCAAATTGACCAACATTATTTGGCACGTTCTCTCTAATAGTATGGTTCTATACTTAAATATATACTTCAATGGATACAAGCTATTCAAGCCAGTTCCGTTTTTTTGTCATGAGCCGTGATCTACGGCCTTGCCATTGATTTGTCACTGTTCGCCACCGCCTGAAATCGGTTTCCTTGTTGTTTATTATTTGATGGGCCGTTCGCTGCCGGCGGTCCTTTATTGCTGTGTCTGGACAATGATGGCGCTAGGGCGTTAAAATAACCTGATTAAACTTAGAGTTTGCTAAAACTAGATGCTACCTGCTGCTTTGTTCGCGTGGTATCGGGGTGAAATGTAGCGTAGGTTAAGTATGTCATTTTCCGGCTTGTAAACTATCACCATGCTAAATTTCAGGTATTTTTATAAATTATAGGGCATCTACGTCCAATATAAGATAAAATAGTGCTACGGACTCGTTTTGTAGAATGTGCTACGGATTTATTTCGTAGAACATGCTACGAAACTGCAACGCCAGCTACGTTCTAACGGTCACGTTGCAACGTGATCGTTCAACGCGTTGAAACGCCGTTATTTCGTATAAACTCTGTCTACGAGGCCTGTGTGGCAATCCTTTGCCATACAGAATTGATAGGGCCAATGGACATCTTGCACCTTAGTGTATTGTATATTTTGAAAAAGTCTTTGAAAGCTTTTGAATGATTCCTACGTTTCAGTATTTTGTATCATTTCATAAGATTTTTAACAAACCAAATTTTTCAGTAACACTATAACATGCGGTGCTAGCGGATCGGACCTGAATTTACTTCTGAACCTTGCCTTCGCGATATAGGGTAGGATCGAAAATCAAATCAAAATAATAGGTAAGTAAAGTTTTTAGCATATAATGTGCTTCATACTTTACCTATTAGGTATTACTTTTGTTTGATTTTTGGAAGTAAGGTTTTGTTGAAAAAGGGGCACATACCCTTCTGGGCATCTATCCCGGTTTACCCTACATGTAGCTTCTTACATGAAGGGTATACCTACACGTTTAATACTGAACAGTATGTATCTTTATTAGACAGACGGTCGCGCTGGGTGGTAAGGCTTCGGTAAAGTGCGTCTGAAAGGAGACTCAATAAAAAGCTGGGAAAATATCTATAGTACAAAAACTTTGCTATGTACTTGCGAAGAAAATGTGTAATGTGGAGAGAAATGTCTGAAGCGTTGGAACTTTTGTCTTCGGGCAGTCTAGCCTCTTTTATTTCTGACTGGTGGTTGCCTGCGGCTTTTCTTTCGATTTAGAGATAATAATGAACTCTGCCAGCTTATTAAATTAATCTATAATAGGTTAATTCCGAGTTTTAATGTGATTCAGGAACAAATCTATATTCATCTATAGATACATTAATCTATCTATCAGTCTATCCTCACAAACTATCATGCCTTATATTGTTTAAATTATCCTCTATAGATCAAAAAGACGTTGCTAAAAATAATACTATGGTACCATTTCTTTTGAACATAAATATCAATTAATTAACTCCTTTTCATTTGACCCTTTTTTCCGCCGCCAGCACAATTCAAAATAGATCTCCTTTTGACCTCTAACTTCGTGTTCTGATGTAATCGAAACTGAACTTTGTCGCCTTCAACATACGAATTACATTAGATTGGTAAATTGGAGAGCGCATACCAGAGGCCTCTCATCGGATAAGTTATCTGGTATTGAATTTGAACGCCTACGATATAGCATTTTAATAATCGACCTAAGCTGGGGCTAGGCTAGGCGAAACTAGGTGGATGTGTGTGTATGTATGTCATATTATATGTATAGACTTTTTAGAAGATATTAGATTCTAAGATGTGAAATTAGCCCCCCACGACAGGAAATCCTAGAGTGTAGTGATCCTAGTGTGATTATGATAAAATACTTTGCTGTTACTCATACTTACACTCTAATTCCAAACATAAACCTAATGAATACCTCTGTACTCCGGCAAGTATAATAAATCAATCATTCATTAATTCATGGTGGTATTCTCATGAACCTGAAAGTCATTCGGAATTTGTGTTCGAGAGCACGTGAAATGAGTATGTAGATTATTTTCAGCTTAATCTTATTTTTTCGTGACTGCTATTAGGCATCGACCTAGCCACGGCCTGAGGCACGGGCGCATGCAAAACTTTTTTATACTAAATCTGTCAGCGATGCGTTATGCAATTAGCTATATCCTGTGTGTTCCGCCTGCGCAGTGCCTTCGCTTCATGCCGTTTCTGTAAAATTTAGGACTGAGGCAAGAGTCTCACCCACTCGGCCATCGAGCGCTCGCCTACGCAGACTAATTCAAGGAGTCACCTCTATCCAAAGCTGTATAATCTTATAAATAAACAACAATCTGTTTCATGCGTCAGTGGCGCGACAAGCGGACGCCTGTCTCTTGCACTCAAGAGTACGCTAAGCTCGCCTGTGTGCTAGACTACCCTTTAAAATATTGGTGATTCAGGCAATGGGTTGTATTTTGCGAACGTGCCAAAGTACTTGTTTTACTCAATAGTTGATTAGAAAGTTTGTAAAGTTTCGGAATTTTACATCTCAGACATCAGGTTGCGCCATCAGCTAATACAAGAAGGAAAAAAATACCTCTTAAAAATACAAGCAGGTAAAAAAAAAACAATTTTAAGTGTTTAGCTTGCCTATGTACGTGCCTATTAATATTAACCTTAGCCGTGTTGGCCGAGTGGGAGGTGCCTCGACTTTCGATCCGAATCGTGGGTTCGAAACCGGTGGTACACCAATGGATTTTTCGGTTGTGAAAAATGTATGTTTGCAATAAAACACGTGCTGAAGGAAAACATCGTGAGGAAACCGGCAATCATGTCGTTGGTTCCACCAAAAAAAAAGGTCGAAAACATGTGTCAAATGCACGAAAGGAGCTCTCTTCAAGGCGCACTTGAAATTTTTTCAGCACACTGGTTCGAAAAACATATTCACATTTATATTTTTTTGTGTACAATAAATAATCTTAGAGTAAATAATCGTGTTATAACAATATCGAAGTGCTTTGTGTAAGCTCAAAAGCCCCGAGGCAATCAGCTGAGCAGCACGCCGCTGCATTTCATATTATCTCTTAACAATCCGTCGTACATCTACAAATGAGAAATGGAAGAATATACTTCTCATTCATTTTAATACAACTAGGGACTTGAGTAGATAGATCATGTTCTTTATTATGCCGTACATAAAATATAAAAAAATACAGAAAAAAGTACTTCTTTAATAAGAGGCTTAAGTGCTGACTTACTAGTCTAGAACAAATAATAAAGTTAATGTAATCTTCTAGACAACCTTGGCGGAAACGAGCTTAATGTATAGAAGAGTATTTTTCCTCTTTTAACTTTCTTACCTCAATATTCTTGATTAAAAAGATTAGACTAGATCGGGCCAGACAGGGCACGGGAAACAAAATACGCCGATGCAAGTGTTACAAGAAGCTTTAGCTTGCTTTGACAAAAATCTCTAAGTTTAGCCTTTCAGACGAGAGCAACAACATCATAAACTTTCTGAATCCGCCTCCATAATAACCATTAAAATTTTACGCAACTCTTGATTCAACTCATTCACTCCCATGAGTAGGCCTATAGGCCTGATAGGACTATAGGCCGATTATGTTATGCTTAGATTTAGGCTAAATAATTTTTAATTACCAGATATAAAACCCTTTACCTAAAATCCAAAAAGCAAACATTTAATATCCTTCAACATTTTATTTCATGTTAAATGAATATGGGTTTGTAGATGGTTTGGTGTAATTTTAGATAGTTACTATTGGCGCCGCTGAGGCGGTAGCGGGCGCCAATCAACGTAAAGTGAGGCACATTACAACTCCCACTTTGAGCACGCAACGCAGTTTCGAAGAAAATCTATTGTTGGGATATTCACAGCAGTTGCAGTTCTAGTGTTCTCAATCTCTACTAACACATTTATACATAAGCTTTATACCAAAAACACCCACGTTTATATATTACTATGGAAGCTCTGTTTTTACGGGGGTTGACGTTAAAGTTGACCTCCCATACTTAAAGTAAAGCGTCGACGACATAGGGCTAGTTTCCAAGCTATAAGCAAATCGCTGGCTTATAGCTTGTAAACTATCCCTGTGTCATCGGCTTTTTTACAATCTGCTAGTTGACAATCCTTCCCGAAAGCTAAATCGCTCACTCGCTAGGTTATGTTGTTTTTCTCTGTACTCATTCGGTATTTCTTTGGGTTTAAAATATTATACAACAGTAAATAACTCTTCTCAGCATTCTTAATTTAATATTCATTAGATTTTATAAAATTCCAGTAAAGTCCTCGATGACCCTTGGCCAACCTTGGCCTATATTCCAGCACTGCGAGATCAGTCAAGGAATGTACGATTTGCTCTTAAGAGGTCCAAGAGCCATTCCTATACGTTAAGTAAGCCACTGTTTCATCTAAATACTCGTATTCAGCTTCCAAATTTCAGAATAGGCTAGTAACTGGACCTTCATAAATCTTATTGGTGGTTTTGTTTTTGGGTGCTTTAAGGGTAATCCTCAAATCCGAATTCCATACAAAATGTTTCGGACAAATACTCAAAAAGTACGCCGTATTATAGTAATTTCTTCACACTATTCGTTTTGTCCATGTTTTTTGAATTCGTGAACAAAAAAAGTGAAAGGTTTCATACTTTAATTTAGATTTTATACGTGTTTTTAAGTTAGTAGGGTTAATTTTAAGGATGCCCCTTAAGCCGAAAAGCCCTACGGCGATGGCGGGTTGATAATCACTAAAAAACATGAAAATTACCTACTCGTAGAACCGTTATGCTACAAGGAACGGTATTGGATAAACGTTGGTTAAATTCGGCAAAAAAAAAAGATATTATTTCAAATATTACACATTTCACAAATGACAATGGGCAAAAATGTATGGAACCCAGGTCCCGATTTTTTTTCAACCTGCATGCATGAAACTTTTTTGTGACACTGTACTTATAGCGTAGATTACAAATATATGCTATTTATGTTCCAAAGCAGCGGGAATAATAAGTAATTAGCTTTATAAAAATGTAAACAATGGCAATAAAAGTTGAAAAAACTGTGATAAATCTAAAGATTTGTCACATAAGACCTACCAAGCTATGTATTTACTCAGTAAATAGACTCCTTAAATCCTTTAAAGGTAAGTAAATTCAGAAACTAACCTGAAATACTTATATCTAAATCCAAGCGCATGTTCATCAGTTCACATGTAACTTATTTACAACATTTTATTATATTTTTATATCCGAATTCACTAATATACGAAACAAAAGCAATCCATTCGGCTAGCGAATTGTTTTCTTTTTTAAACAGATAGGTATGGAATGGTAGGTATATATTTGTATTGATTTCATATTCTAGCTTCCTCAGATAAACTTGAGGTAACAGTTTTAGAAGATATCTCGCCATTTGTTTCCGACTATCATGTTTACACCATCATATTGTACGCCATTTTACCATCGATACTACGATACTTATATCAAACTAAGATCTTGTGTTTTGTTAATTTTTAAAACCTCGCTGCTTTAGAGACTTCCATGACTGAAAATAATACTTAAAAATATCGAAATGAATTGTCAAATAGGTAAAATAACTGCAGGCCGAGACCCGCGATGCCCATTATCCTTTAAGGATTTCCGGAATATATTACACATTGTTTCATAACAGATGAGCTTAAACATGTACGAGTATTCGAAGTTCAATGAAGACACATAAAAACGTCTCGACACGCATTCAGCTATGAGGTTAAACGTGCCTTCTGGGAGGAAAATATTTTAGGGAATTCAAAGTAACTACATCGTGCGTGTTGCGAATAAGTTGGGCGGGAATGTACTTAGGGCTATAGGATTCGGGGGGCAGTCTCACTAATAACCCCTAATGGTGATAGACGGATAATTAGATGAATTTACATCACAAGTTTTTAATTACCAGAAAAACAAAAAACACAATCAGCTGCCGTTAAGTTCAGGACCTAGAAATACGATACTTTTGGTCCCATACCACCCAAAAAAGCCACGGGTAGCAGTTAATTTTCAATAAAACATGACTTCTTCTTCACAGTCGGCGAAAATTTGGTATCGTTTATGAAAACGCGTCATCATTGTTATGTGACGTAAGCAAGGCTTCGATTGTGTGGGTGCCAGCGAACGTCACGTTCTCTAGATGACGCACAATCTAAGAATACGTAATTCGATTGTAAACCGATACCTGTGCTACTATTGCTTCCTGAAATATTCATACTGATTTTTAAGGGCCAAAAAAAAGACGAGAATTCTGTTTTCGATTTTAGATCATTGGCCAACCACAACGCGTTGTTTATTTAAAAAAAAAGGTTATTTTATCAAAATCTTATCTTCAGTTACCATTATACCCTAGAGAATCTATCTGAGAAACTAACTGAACCTACACTACAGGTTCGCGGTTTACTACTGCGCATTACTTTGAAATCTTCTTCTGAATAAACTGTAGCAATTGCCCCTTTCCTCATTACATTCTCATACGTTTAGGACGGTGTACAGTACCTACACACTCGATTTACGAGTTTTATCCGAGAATTTGTGTCCTCCCCCGGGTCGATCCTGCTGGCTGTTTATGCTCGTCTGCTTAGAACACCGCCTTGTGGGACGAATTAAGGGTGATGGGCGACACGTGTGCCTGATTGGACAGCTTTAGATGAGCTTATTAGGTTCGTTTAAAGAGAATATAGTAGAATTATTTATTATTGCGCATAGTAAATTAGAAGTGGATATGACCTAGAAATAAAACTACTATTCGGATTGTATTTGTCCTAAATGTCGTGGTAAGATCTAAGAATTGATCATTTCATGATGTGGCCGAGCATTTTATAAAATGCTTCTTTTTCTTGAAATGCAAAATACCCCATGCCCAAATTGTGTGGTCTTCCTTGACTACTACAATCGCTAGCCAACCGAATTTATTGAGCAAAAATTTTACTAATTTTTTTGTATGAACTTATTTATTTTAAACCTAATTTTGCTGTGTTCAATACATTCTTCGGTCAGAGGTCAGGAACCATATTTAAAAACAGTTTAAATACGGTTCCTTATTCCGGATTAAGAATAATAAGGTACGAGTAGGAAGCGGGTACAATAGGTTCACAAGCTGGCAGATGCGTAGCGTACGTGTATTATCAATTTTCCATTCACTAAGAAGACAATGCGGTTGCTGCGTAGGTGTAGGTTGTTGAATAATTCTACTGTGCACTAGGGCAAGGGGTAGTGGGTTGTGTATTGTTATCGTAAAGAATGAAGACCTTTGTTGAAGTTGAGTCACAATACTATCAAATCCAATGAAAAAACTTCATGTCTAATTTCGTCACTCTAGTGAGATCACTAGTTATGTGGTCATACGCATCCATTGCTAGCTGAGGTCTTAGGCGTTGTCCTAATAGAACGCGATCACGCGATTGTCGCGCGAGCAAGCGATGCGACCGTCTCGCGAATCCGCGATCAAACGTACTAACGTGAAATAGGCGTCCCGATTGGCAATTGCGCGATCGCGCGACGCGACGCGTTGCCAATTGGGACGCCTTTTTGACGTTAGTACGTTTGATCGCGTGATCGTGCGAACTTGCGATGGTCGCGTCATCGCGTTCTATTAGGACACTGCCTTAGCGTGAAGCTCTTATTCACACCTTCACTTTGAAAATTTCTCAATTTTTTTTATGAAAAAGTAAGGTAACGTAAGATACGTAAACTTATCAATCTATTTTTCAATCCATCTTCATTCTTCCATTGATATTTTCCAATACGTTTATCGTTGATATCCGAAAGTTAATGCATAATGTTTCGGTGAAAAGGGCTCATCCATCAATTCGTAACATGTGGTGGCGTTTCTCCAGATTTTCTTATAAAAGTGTACTAACGACCTCATCCTTTTTGTTTAGGTGAACATTTTCAATTATCTCAGAAAAATAATGCATTAGCTTTTCAACAAAGATGGAGAAACTATTTGTCTCAATTACATCACATTATGAAACTTTTCCTCACTCAAAGTTTTCAACATAAAAATCCTCCAAAATAAGGCTTTTATTACCAAAAAGTTAGTCCTAAAAACTTTTTGGGCCGTTATATTTTAATCGACATTCCTATCACGGAGAAAGGTACTAAGTACCGCGTTTGATGGTTTAAAAGTCCATTAGACAGACGTATATAAAAACCCATTACCGCTGAAAACCTTCAATTGAATCGTGGTTTTTGTGGCTGTAAGAATTATCGCCCCGATCGATCATCGAGTCACAATCGACTGTAATTAAAATTCCTCGCCGGGATCAACCTTTCATTGTGGCTTTGATGCGGGTCTGAATTTGCATTCAGATGCCATGATACCATTGGTTTTGGAATACCATTATTTCGACAGGCTTTTGTCAGTCGGGAGTGTGAATTATTCGCTTTAGCTTTGTTACTGCGTACGTGGCACCTCACCAACATAGAGAAGAATGGATCTATTGTTTCGTGGGTTGAAACTGGAATTATTTCTTCAGCAACGCGACTTCTTCGAAGGCGATCTTTATTGTTTTGTGGGATGAAACATGAATTATTTTCGGGTCCATTCTACAGAAATTATGTTCATACATAATTCCCTGATTTTGCAGGATCAGACTATAAAGTAATTGTTTATTACAATATACTTTAAAAGAAAATATTTTGCAACCTAGAAAACGTAGTTAAGGCTACTTGTTATTTTAGTGTTTAATTGGAAAGAGTAACTAGAATTTGAGGAACTATGCACTATTTTATGAAAACAAGTCCCTAGACGAGTGTTTACTTCTGATGGTAAGAGATAACGCCTGCCCGTAACCAGAACAGTGCTATACATTGATGACAGCCTCAAAACACAGTAATTTTTCTAGATAAATTTTGCTCTGTGATCCGGTAAACTTGTTTGGTGGCAGAATAGATATCTGGCACTTAAAATAAGAAAACATCAAACTGTACGCAAACTGTCGTTATAATGTCCTAATTAAGTTTTATAGAGATTTATAATGCTGCAATCCAAGTCTTTTCTCTTTCCAAACAGACTCTACCTGCTATTATAAAAGCCACAGGTTAAATTTGACTGGTAGAGCTACGTAGAAATCAAGGCAAGTCAATTCCTTTGCGTACGGATTGCTGGCCACATCTGTCTGGCGGTCCGTCTGTGCCTCCACGCGCCCTTGGGGTTACAATCGATGGATGTTTACATCCAAAAGTAATCATCGTATTTGGTCGATTTCATTGTTTCATGTAGGTACTTTGTGGCCTCGTTACATAGAGTCAATCTAGTTTTTTTTTACCTGAAAGGCAAGGTAACTACTGAGAGGTAAGCCATTATAGATAATGTATTGAGTTATTTTTTTTTCCTTTTTATGCAAACAAGTAGTAAGATGATATTGCTGTTTTTCTGACGATAAGGGTTCAATGCTGCCCATGACCAAAAAAGAGCTACGCATGACGTTGGTTGATAAAAACCAGCGCAGCATTAGTGCTCGTCCACTCTGTAACATTTTGAAACTCTTTCTAAAAAGCCCTGTTACTTTACTAGCGGGCGAAGCTCAAACACAAAAAGGTTTTTAAAAGTGTAAATTAAATTTAGCTAAAAAAACTAAAGTAAATTTTGGGTCGTAGTGTTAAATATTGAATTTAGATTCCTTAAGTCGAATAAAAAAATCACCCTCACACCCTTTTACATCCAAAAAGAACGCTGAAGAAAATTCTTTGATATCCTCGGCAAAAAAAAACGTGAAAAAATATTATGAAAGCCTTTAATTAATTACGTATCAATCCCGTCAACCAATCGCGTGGCAGCTGGTGGGTTGACGCATGCGCGTGTGTGGGCGGCGGTCGATAGTGTACGACGTCACTACGGCGGACCAATGGCGCCCACAATCGATGTCTGAAGCTACATACTCTTCAGTATACAACGCCATCTTGATCTGAAATGTAAATTTTGATGAGTAGTTTGATGATCCACCAACTCATCAGAAAAGGCGTTTCCGATAATATCTCATGAACAACTATTTCGATTATATAAATCAATTTTATTAATATTGATAATCAAGGTATTAAAAAAAATAATATCTGATGTACAACTATTTCGATTAAATACATCAATAATCAAGGTATTAAAAAAAACATACAACAGCACTCTTCAGGATACAACGCTATCTTGATCTGAAATGTAAATTTTGATGAGTATTTCGCGGTGATACACCAACTCATCAGCAAAGGTATTTCCGATAGTTTCTGATGTACAACTATTTCGATTAATTAATCAATAATCGAGATATTATAAATAACAACAACAAACGACTTCTTTCGAAGAACCTAAGTTCTTTGGTTTTGGCTTCACATCAAAGGTATATAGCCAGTGTCAAGTAATTGGAGAGATTATTTTGTCATAAATCAGACTTCAATCGGACAGTTTTAGTGACCGTAGGCGCCACTGTCAAGTCACAGGGAAGCAATACGCAATTTCGTTTACTTCGACGACATTTTTTTTCAGTTATTTTGACTTAAAAACCAACTACTGAACCGATTTTCATGAAATTTATATGGGACTTATCTGAAAGTATACCTACAAAAATATTTATTCAAATCGGTTTATAAACAACACAGTTCTGAGGTTACAACATTAAAAAAAAAACATTAAACTGAATTGATAACCTCCTCCTTTTTTGAATTCGGTTGAAAAAGGCAATTTTGATGGTCTTACTTTTTGTTGGAGGCCTTTAAAAGGTGTTCCTTTGCAGATTTCCTTATTTGTTAATAACAAGCACGAAAAGAACAGCATATGAATATAATAATTATATGCGAATCCTCAAGTCCGAGACAAAACGCAGACAGGTTTGTGGGAAAGAGACAGGTAGAGGTATTCTGCTACCTCATAAATTGTATGTAGTGTTGATAGTCAGCGTAGACTTTCGTAGCAATCAGCGTAGCACTCGACGTAGCACCGCGTAGCACAGCTACGAGCGTTATGCTATGTAGTTTTTAAATTATATCAGTATCTGGAGAGTACTTTAGAAAAACACAAGAGTTTTTATGTAAGAAGGAAACATGTTTTCCGTCTGTATAGTATTCTTTTTTCTTGTGTAAGCTATTAGCCAACTCTGGCAAATACTGGCAGTATTTTCAATGCAGTTGTGGTAGGAATGTATAAGAAACCAAAAAAAAAAAAGTTTCAAATCAAAAATTTTACTAAATAAACTCAAAAGCGTGCTTATATTAGAAAAAATATTTTTTCTCGTTTTTTCGAAAAAAAATACCTTTGTAAAGGCTCTAAGGATCTCCGATTGTGAACCCTTCTGACGGGAAACATTAAATAAAGGCAAAAAGACCTGATAACAGTTGTGTAAAGAAGGCTGGATAACAAAATAGGGTGAGTGAAGTGTCGAGTATCTGTGAATGGCTCCCTCCCTTCGTTCTTTGCGGGACACTAACTTTGTTCAATCCACCATTTTATCAGCGACGGGTAATACGTTTTCTTTCCTGTAAATAAGATAAGACAACATAAGATAATATTAATTTTTCAGTTATCACGTAGGTTCAGTACAGATCCATAATTGGATTAATTAATCTATGCCTAAATCTCAAATGTAAGGTAAGTTAATTTATTAATGTGTACTGAAATGCTATGTCTGGATAGCGGACCATGCCTTGCTAGACGTACACTTTAATCGTAAAACTGTGTAACCGATCTCTGTTTTTATTCTGTCCGCAGCAATTGTTGTTATTATGTTCCTTATATACAGTGTACTTGTCAACAAATAAAATATTTTTTCTTTCTTTCTAATCATCTATTTTTTTTAATTTTTTTTTAAACACAAGTGAGATTACAGCCTAGGCCAAAGCGCCCAAGTGTTAAGTTACACTTAGGCCACAATTTTGAGTTTTTTAAAACCATCTGAGAAATCGAAAATAGTATTATAAATTCTGAAAAAAATATATGCATAAGTTGAGGATATAGTCTAGCCAAATTCGTAGCCAGTTACAAGATCATTAGTACTTCACTCTATATAAAAAAATCCTAAAGTTACCCCTCTTTGTAGTGTTTTTTCAAAACTATGACTAGCCTAATGATATTTTACAATTAATTTTTGCACGTAAAATACGTACATTAATTATTTTTATTAATTAAGTAATTAATTTTTGCAATAGGCAATAAATATTTCTAGACATTTTCGTAGAATTTGACT